>CM053411.1:21623058-21738052 GCA_028644305.1 Xerus rutilus | reverse complement strand
CATTAACTACTGTGAAATTGATTCATTAGTGTGAAGAATTGTGATTTACTAGAACCATCTATCTCTCTTCTTCTCATTCTCTCTTTTTCTACACACACACACACACACACACACACACACACACAAGAACTAGCAACTGTATTATCATCATTGCCTAATGAATAAATTGAACCCAAGATGACTTTCAAAGTCATCTACACAGTACTTAATAGTTGATAGCTTTTAATGAGCCAATTAAACAAAATATTTTATGCAGTCTCCTTGAGAGTATGTAAAGCACAATTGATCCTATAAAGCATAGAACAATGAAAATAACTAGTGTTCCAATATATGCCTGTGACAGATGTGTGAGGGGCATAGAGAGGTTAGCAACATAGCTGAAACATTTGCTTCATTTAAAAACTTTGACTTTAATTAACCCTGGGAAAAAAACACCTTTTGTTTTTTTTTCCTGAGTAAGTCTCTGCAAATTTGCAGTACTGGACTCGCCTTCAGACTGGCAATTCCCTGTTGCACCAAACAATAACTCTAAGATCTAAATAAGATGGAAATATCAGTATTTGTAGTTTATTTCAGCTCATAAACTAGATTAATCAAAGAACACATGACAGGGAGAAAAGCAGATTGTTAAGTGAAAATGTGATCCATTTAAAATGATAGATGCCTACATAACAGTCCCTGTAGAAAAATAATAAAACTCAGGATTTGAGATAGTAACTAACACACACAATGTTATGTAGTAAATTTAAGATTAATAATTATTTCAATCAGTATTTAAACAGATGAGTATTCTAATCTGGTAATTGCTGCAGGTTTTCCAACTCAGGAAAAATTTATCTGGAAAATGAACCAGAACTTCCGATTTCTCAGTGTGCATATGTGTTTATGCTGATACTTTAAATCCCAACAATAGAGGCAAAACTAAGATGGTAATGCAGATATTCTCTGCTCTGTCTTTCTCTCTCCTCAGAAAACCTACTATCATATCTTTTAAGATGTCTTATTCTTGTCTTCAATAATGTGCAACTGAGACAGGTGGCTTATGGATCTCCAAAGCTTAATCACTGCTCAGCATTCTGTGATGTTGGCACAGGATACAGCATTTTGCAATAGGGATGCAGGAAAGCAGAGGTGGGCCTTAACTCTCATCAGTGCAAATTGTAAGACTCAGGTAGTCTTCTGGTATTTTACTTTTGTGTTTTGTTTTCTTGTCTTTTTATGGAACCATAACCTGCTGGTCATCATTGTGTTCAGATTTTATATCATAGTAAGGTCTCTAAAGACTTGTTTTACATCTGTTGAGATAATTCTATTTACAATAATGTAAGGCTGCCTCCTTAGCCTTGCACATTTCCTAACCACAGGGCCATTATATGACATGCCTGTTTCCACCAAATTATATGTATAATTATTATCTTGGGAAGAAAAAAATGTAAAACAGGAAAATAGAGCTTCCATTTGTGGCATCAATTTTTTTGTCAACAGGAGATGTGTGTACTCTTTAACAAATTATGTTTTCTTTTTCAGAGTCTAAAATTTGCTAGAATACATAAAAGGCAAAGTGACTCAAGTTCAAAATCACATCAACTCATTTTATAACTCTCTAAATTTAATAACATTAAAAAAATGGCCATTGTCGGTCAAAATTAAATTTACCAGTTAAGAGCACTCTTTTAAATACTATTCATAATGCCAAATGTTTATTATAATAAACTAAAAATTCTGCTGTATAATAAAAATGTTAAATGTCTTTCTCTCTGTGTTTTCCTCTAAGTCAATCAAGTCAGCACTCTACCGTTCTTGGAAGTCTGGTACATCACTAAAATAAAGAATGCTGATGGCCTAAACTGGTTTTTAAGGAACAAAGGCTATTTAGCAAAATAGAATCAAAAGGAAAAGTAAATATTAAAGTAGGTATATGCTTGTGTGCATACTTATAGCTTGAATTTGAAGAACCAAGAAACTTTTAAAAGTTGTTCATTCCTTTTCTTAATATATTCATGCAGTGTAGAAACATAGCCTAAAAGAAATATGTTGGGGAAAAAGCTTACATTTTTATTTCAAAACTGATTCAGTATGGTTGAAAAAATAGGAGAGGAATTCTAATTTTATCTTTCAGTACCCAACATAGATAATATTGCATAAAGATTAAGGAAGTTATAAGTGTAAAGTGATGTGTTGCAGCAGTAGGATTATGAATCACTTAAAATAGACCTTCAGTGGACCACCTGATAATTACCTCATTTACCATAGTACACATAGTAGAGACAAAGCACTGAAAGTTACAGAGGAAGAAATGGTATCTCAATAACTTAATTTAAAAGCATTTTTTAAAGCTGACATTTTCTTCTCATTGAGAGTTTCAGGCAAATTGAGATAGAAGACACAAATTTTAAAAAAGCATCGAAAGGCACCTGTCAAGAATAATTTCACAGTATAGTCATCAGTTCCATTCTTCAGGACAGGGAGTTGTGTGCATATCTTAGAGTTGCCCAATTTATCTTCAGGTAAGGTGACATTTGTCATGCAGTCCAGAACTGTATCAAATGCTCACTTCTGTCATAAGATAAACAGCAACTTAGATTTGCAAACTTTTTCTTCATATTAGAAAAATTATGATTGTAACAATTTTTTTTCTATTTGCCTCAGCAAATATTTTCAGTGAATAGTGTGTACAGCTTCTGAAAATTTGTTTTTTTCTGTTATGTTTGATAACATGTATTAAAATGCAACTTTTGAGAAAAAAAATAAAGTATAAACAATTTAAAAAAAAAAGAATTTATGCCATAAAAGTATTCAGCATCTTGGGAAAGACAGAGGGACTTTGGAATAATCTATCTGGGTTGAGCTTTTTGGACACTCTCTTTCTTTTGTACTGATTGACCAACTTTATCTACTCCTGAGGAACTTACTTAAGATGTCACCGACACTCTGGAACCTGTCCAGTTCGGCACAACTAGTCCCTAGATAATATATGATCTGATAAAACTTTATAATTAATTATGTTGGTTGGTGATAGCACCTATTGCACTCTACTATGGAATTGTTTAACACATTAAAATTTCTAATAATAATTAATATTATTAATATTTTATTGAAAAACTATCATGTCAAGTATTATGATGGAGAAAAAGTATTGTTTCATAGAATTCTCATCAAAAATCCATTCAATTACCAATGCTTCCATAAATGAGAAATTTAAAATACCTACTGCTAATTAAGTGAAAGAACAGATTTTTCAGATTTGTCAGACTGGAGCCATGAACTTTTTCCATTACTTGAGTGAATTGTTACCAATATATTCAGAAGTTGCACAGATAAAAGACAGTCATTATCTTCAGAGAACTCACATTGCAATAATGGAGAGTACTTATGACAAATATACTTAGAATACAATGCAAAATTGATTTAAGTCCTTCTCTTTGTTGACCTTTTGTTATTGGGTATTCTTTTATTCAGCATCCCAATTTTCCCATAGAGGATGCTAATGTATGTTTACTCAGAGTGGATAAATACTACCACATGCTACTAAATCATACTTTTTGACAACATAGTCTGCCAGAATAAAATTCCGGATTATAAAAAACAAAATTTGTTGTAATGCTGGGAAAAGCCTCGGGCTGTAATTCAGGAGGAACATTCTTGATATTAAACAGGGGCATATACCAGGAACAACATACTTGGCTGAAGTTCATTGCATTCCTCTTCCAAGCCAGAAACCTTTGTTAATCATATCATTTGATTTTCTTCCCATTAGATAATAGAATGGGGTTTATTTCTAATTTACCAGTCAAACATTTGCATGGTTGACTCAAACACTAAGATTCAATTTTTATATTGACATAAAAAAGAATGAGGCTACTGAATGTATTACATTAAATAAGATCATATTAAATGAGATCATGTGTGCAAAACTTACTGTAGCCTCAAGCACACTGTTAGTTCTTAATACATGTTCCTTTAAAATGAGATTTAAAAAAATCCTTTCTATATTTCTGATAATTTCCATAGGATAAATCCAGGATGCCAGAAAAAAAGAAAAAAAAAACTATAGTTTCTAAAATCAGAAGACAATTGTTTTATTTACAGCGTTTTCTCCTACAGTCTGCAAAGCAAAAAGCAAGAGTTTGCCTTTGTAAGAGACAAAACAATGTAATGGTTAAGTGTTTACATGCCGAGATAGATTGCTTTTTCCAGTCCCTGGATGTATCAGTTACTATTTTGTGACCTTCCACATGTTATTTAAGTTTTTATATGTCTCAGTTCCTCTGACTATAAAACTGGGTTGATAGTACTTCTGGACCTGCTAGGTATGTTGTATTAAATGTATAAAATAAGAAAAAAACTCAGAACTGTCCTGGCATGTGGTAAACTCCATGAAAACAGAAAACTAATGGGCATTTGCAGACACTGCAACCTGTGGTTACAGAAGCACCCTCTGAAGTTCTCTAATTTGATTCGTTTTCAAAGTTCAAGCCACTCTGCAGCTGAGTCTCCAATGCACATGGAGGTGTATTAATGGACAGGACTTGAGGAGTGTCATCTGAAAGCCCAAAAGTTTCCCTTTATTTGAGCATCTAGTGTGATTCAATCCCAACATGAAGAAAAGAGCTAGAAGACCATTCATGCCATAGCGGCTTGCTAGGGAGACAAGCACACATATATACATACATAAATGTATATTTACATATGAAAGTAATTTAAAAATATATGAAACTAATGAAGATTACTATTTTGTAAAAAATGAATTAAACCTTTAGTATGAATCTGGAAGCATCACTAGGCATTTCTCAAACAAAGAGGACTATAATGTCTATGTATGCCCACTACAATATGCAGGCCAGGGATAATGGGGGCTGAATTTAAGCTGATCACAAGTCAATGAATATTACCTCAGTGTTCCTGAGGTGAAGAGTATACCAAACTCCAAATCAGTCAAAGAAAAATGTGTTGGTCAGAGGGGGAGACATTCTGATTCCCCATTATAATTGGAATCTAGCATATTTGCAGTTAATAGAACTGGAAGCATGTCTAATTCTAGTTAATTCATACCATTTTTTACAGCCTAATGTGTGATAATGATGTTAACCATATATTCATATGTTTACTGGACATGTGTATTTCTTCTTTGTATAAATGTATTTTCAAATTATTTGCCCATTTTTCTGTTGCTTTATTTTTTATAGTCATTCCATTTTAATTGTTCTTAAAAGATTTTGGATATTAGGAATTTATTAAATACATGATTGGCAAATATTTTCCTGTAATTGATTACTGTAATTTTGCACCAGTTATTGATATTAGGAAGAGCAAGACTTCCAATGCCAGAAAAAAAGAAAAAAAAACACTATAGTTTCTAAATTTTTTTTTCTAAAAAAAAAAACTATAGTTTCTAAATTCATGTGTTTCAACACTGTTTTTGTGACACCATACTCTTATATTTCCATGTAAATTGTAAGACTATATTGATTATTTACACAAAGCAGTGGGAATTTTGTTAGGTATTACATTGAATTTGTGGATAATTTTATTGATTGTTTTACTTTATAGCCATTAAGTCTATGGTCACAGATGACTTTCCATGTATTTAAGTTTTTAATTAATTTCAACATGGTTTATTTTTCAATGAACAAGTCTTATACTTCCTTGATTATATTTATTCTTCCTTGATTATATTTAATCCCAGGTACTGGGATTGAACTCAGGAGCACTCAAACACTGAGCCACATTCCCAGACCTATTTTGTATTTTATTTAGATACTAAGCAACTCAGGGAGTTGCTTAGTGCCTCACTTTTGCTGAGGCTGACTTTTAACTGCCAATTCTCCTGCCTCAGCCTCCCAAGCTGCTGGGATTACATGGATGCACCACTGTGCCGAGCTGTTTATTCTTAAAAATTCTTCAGATGCTATTATAAATGGCACTATTAACTCAATTCATTTTCATATTTTCATTGTCAGTAGTATATAAATATATTTTTTGTATGTTGTTCTTGCATTATACAGTTTTCCTGGACATGTTTATTTGATCTAATGATTGTGCATGTGTGTATGTGTGTGTGAGAATTCTTCAGGTTTTATTCCATATGAGATCATATTATCTCCAAATAGAGTTTTATTTCTTATATTCCAAGCTGGATTTCTATTTTATTTTCATACCTAATTGCCCTAACTAGGAACTCTTCTACAAATTATAAGTAGTAAAATTTGATATTCTTGTTATTTCAACTGATCTTAGGGGTAAAACATCCTCCTGTCTTTTATAATTAAGTGTAAAATTAGCTGTTTTTAGAAATATACATTATCAGTTTGAGATCTGTTCCCAGGTTGTTGAGTGTTTATAAATAAAACATGAATAGAGAGGTTATTGGATTTTTTAAGTAATTTTTTATTTATTGTGATGATCACGTGGTTTTGTTCTGTATTCTATTAATATGGTATATTACATTGATTAGTTTTTACATGTTCAACAAATCTTGCATTCTTGGGATAAATCTCACTTGGTCATGCTGTATGATCTTTTCTTCTATGCTGCTGGATTTAGTCTGCTAGTGTATTTTTATGAATTTATAAATTTTACACTTACAAATGATATTGGGTCTGTATTTTTCTTTTTCATGATTTCCTGGTTTGGGTATGAGGACAATGTTGAGCTTATAAAATGAGTTAGAAAGTTAAGTTAAAAAAGTGTTCCTTTTATCATTGTCTTCTTGTTTTTTTGTTTTGTTTGTAAGAGGATGAGAAGGATTGGTCAGTGTGGCAGTTCTTTAAACTGTAGAATTTCGCAGTAAGGCCATCTGGCTCTGGACCTTGCGTTTTGGGAAATCTAATTACTAAGCTGTTCCCTTTCCTTTTATATGTCTACTTATTTTTTCTATTACTTCATGTGGTGGTAATAGTGGTCCCTGACTTTGTAGAGGTTTTTTTCTCTTCAAAAAGGCTACCTAGTTGGTTAATATTCATATGTTCATAGTATTCTTTATACTCTAGTATTTCTCTATGATTGTAGTTATATCTTCTCATCTCATTTCATAATAATCTGAAACTTGTCTCTTTCTCTTAATTTAGCTAAAGTTTTGTATATTTGATTGATGTTTTCAAAGAAGCAACTTTTGGGTTTTTTTTGATTTCTCAAATATTTCTCTTTTACATGTGAGTGTGTGTGTGAGTGAGCATGTGTTTCTAACTTTTATTTCTTTCTTCCTTGCTGCTTATCTTGGGGGGGAGTTGCTATTATTTTCAAGTTTCTTAAGCTGAAAGATTGAGTTATCAATTTGCAATTTTTCTTTTTTTTAAGGAGAAACTTTTTAAAGTAAGCACTTTTAAATTTTATACTAAACAATATATTTGTACAACCTCAAAAATTTTGTTCTTCATTTTCATATACTTCAATGTATTTTCTAATTCTCCTTCTGATTTTTCTCTTTGACATATTTATGAACTAGCTTTGTGTTTAATTTTCTCAAGTTTCTGTGAATTTTCCAAATATCCTTATGTTACTGATTTCTAATTTTATTTCCCTGTGTTTAGTGAATATACTTTGTATGGTTTCATTGTTTTCAAATTTATTGAAGCTTGCTTTATGGATGAACATCTCTTGGAGCATGTTCTATGTCTCTTAAGAAGAACATGTGTTCTGCTGTTGTAGGTTTTGAGTGTTCTTGTAGATGTCTGTTACGTTCAGTTTGTTTATGGTATTAGTGAAGTTTCCCTTTTCCTGTTAATCTTCAATCTAGATGCTGTTTTCATTGTCGAGTGAACTAATGAAGTCTCCAACCACATTGTTTAATCATTTACTTCCTTACATCAGTTCTGAGTGTTTGCTTCAGAATATGTTGGGGCTTTGTGACTAAGTGCCTATGTATTTATTATTTTCTATTAAATATAACATGGATTATTGTTGTTATTTCTTGGTGAGAGTGTTTAATGAATTAACCACACTAATTCTGTAACACCTTTATTTATGCATCATGTGAAGCCACTGTTGTCTCTATTTTAGTGCACTCATTAGTTAATGATATAGGTCTCAGTTTTCTCAAATGCCTATATCCAATCAATTTCCCGATCTGTGAGAATGGGTTCTTGTGTTTCCTGGCTTGACCTCAACCCTCAGCCAGGTATTTTTAACTCTACCTTAACTTCTGCTTCCTGGTTTGTGTAAAGCTTCATATCCAGCTGTGAGATCCCAGGGCCTTTTTAATACTTTCTTGAGCATGTTTACATCCCTACACATACCCATTTCTTTCTAGATTACCAAGAATATATCAGAAGTTTTTCAAAGACCTTAGGAAGTCA
Source organism: Xerus rutilus (assembly GCA_028644305.1). Taxonomy (NCBI): domain Eukaryota; kingdom Metazoa; phylum Chordata; class Mammalia; order Rodentia; family Sciuridae; genus Xerus; species Xerus rutilus. The sequence continues at coordinate 21,729,758 of CM053411.1, read as the reverse complement.
CATTCTTCAGCTTTTCCTTTCAAGCCTTTTGGTTAGTCTGTTCTTTGCCCAACTTTTGGCTTGTCTGTTCAATCCATTTCCCTTGGGTAGTTGAAAATTTTAAAAGTCTTGCCTGTGAATGTTTTTGAAAAACAACTCCCTTTGAGAAGCTTTTAGACCTGGCAAGCTCCAGTCAGATCAAATAATAGCAAGCTGTTTGAGGAGAGACTTCCAGGTAATGATCTGACAGATCAGATAGGGGCAATTCTTGGAAATGAGGTTATGAAAGCCTCGTGCTCTCTTCTGCTTCTTCTAGTACTTGAAACACAAGCTGCTTTTTACCAAGGATGGTGACGGACTTGAGGACAGGGAATAGAACTAGGATAGGGACCAAGATAAGATAAAATAAAATGTCACTAAAGATATGGCTTTTATGGAGACTCAGCTATTTTTCTTGAATAAATGCTCTATAGGTGGCTTCTGACCTTTGGTCAGTTTCAACAGTCATGAAAACTTGATTCTGACAACTTTTGCCAGTTTCCAAGTGGATTGGAAAGAGGGATAAATTTCTGGAGGTCCTTACTCTTCCATTTTCATTGCTGTCCCTCTACATAGAATGTTTTAAAGATAAAATGCAAATGACAAAATTACACATTAAAAATGTTCACTATCATGGAGAATAGCAAGCTAAAACAATACTACTGTTCATAAGTAAAAAATTAATAAGCAGTTTTTATTTTTTCATCTTTTGACTTTTCTGTCTGGATTTTCTAAAAATAATAAGCTTGCATCTTTTTAATAGTATCAGTTCAAAATAAGTTTTGAAGCAATAATTTTAAAATTCAATGGCCGTGTTTCCTTAGAATCTTGAAATTTTGATTCTATGCTCAACATTACTTTCTGTGTATGCCTAAAATTTTGCTCTCTTTTTTAACCCCAGGCACCAAATATTCTTTCAGGCTAGTACACATAGATATACAGAAAAAAAATAATATTTTTAAAAAATTTTTTGTGATCCACACTTTGAAGGGCAAAAAAAACCATCAAAATATTCACAAGCCATGTAATATGACATATAAAATACTACTGTGAATTTTATTCTGTATATAATAATTACATATCTTGAACTTTTTGTGAGCTTGGACAAGAATGCCCCAACCATAAAACATTCCTGTACCCAAATTATTGCTGATATACCTATAAGTTGTTATGATTTTCCAGAAATCTACACATTATTATTAAATTTGTAGTATGTATCATTTTAATGAAATTCAATGAACATTGATTATTCATGTATAATATGATGATATTGCTCTTATATTTAAAATACTATTGTTAACTACCATGCTCAAACTCTCAAAATTTTAAGTGTAATAGAGTTTAATAACCTAAAATGTTCTTCCTGATTTCTCCCAAGACAAAAAGACTAACAAGGAATCAATTATAACCATGACCTGTAGTGTCAAAAATAAGAGAGCAGAGAATTATCTAACACAAGCTGACACAAGCTGAGTCGGTTAAAATCTGAAGTTCTAACCATATACAATTATGAACAGTAACAAAAAATCCAAAATAAATCGTTTTATTGTGTTTAATAACAATCAACTAAAGAATCTGTTCCCATCCATGGGGAACTATGCTCTAGTCTTTTTCAAATAGAAAAATTCAAGAAAATCATACAGTATCTGTTGTTGATGCAGTTTTCAAATAAAATCCAAAATCTAGTATTTGTAAAAGAATGTTGAGAACAAAGTTTGCAAGTTTTATCTAACTACCACTTACAGAATAGCTTGGGTAACATCAGGCCAATTGGTAGCACAAATTATGAAAACTCATATTATTTGACTTGGTTAATTTCTTGTTTTTTAGTTTATAGCCATGAGCTACAAAATTTATTTTACTACTCTCCATAACCTGCAAAAATTCTCACTGATTTCATCTAATGGGGAAATATGCACTATTAATGACATATCTATATAGATAAATTAAAATGAAATCATTCTGGAAAACCCAGTTATAAAAATGTTATTATATATTCAAACTTTTGTATTTCCTGCTGTCAATTCATAAACACCAGATTGAGAACTAATGTCTTCTGTGAACAGCATAACAATGGGAAAAAATAAGTCAACTAATTACAATGCTGACTATGCATAAAATTATATATTATTTTCTTCTAAACTGATGGTCTTTAGCTACCTACTTAGCTAATTCATGTTTCTGTAATTATAAACTATGCAATAAATTTTTCTGCTGAATTGAGGCATTATTTCCTGTGAAAAAAAGATGGTCTAATATATATATGTGTATATATATATATATGTATATATATATATATATATATAATTTCAAAATAGATGAATTCGAACATTTAGGACATAAGATAAAGTAAGATTTTATCATATCACCCTGACTCACCCAAGACTGACTTACCAATTCTTCCCACAATCATTAAACTTAAGATTTTCTCAGTTATCTAATTATGTCAGATCACTATAGAAAGTATGAATGATGATAAATATTTAGGACAAAGGCACTTGTGCTGATTTCAGCCCTAACAATCAGAGAGGAGATAATAAGAAAGGAGCAGAGTCTGTTTAATTTCCTTTATAACCATTTTTGACATAATATATTTATAGTATATTTATTTTATAAATTTGTGGTAAATTTATTTTAAAAGATGAGTATGAGAAAAAATGTTGAGTCTGAGGAGTAATTATTGTGGAAAATACAGGACAGATTCTAATTTTATATTAAAAGTTATACTCTGATTTTCCTCCTATTGTAGATTTTCCTCCTATTGAAGATTTTCTGTCTGGATATTCACATGCAAACACACACAAACATATATTTTTTAAACAATAATTAAAAATTCTCCATGGCTAAAAATGTGACCTTCTGAAAATATTTTTCTAGGAATGTGGTAAACCATTCTGATTTGTATACTCCTGTCTTATTTTAGTTGAGGGCGTTTCATCTAAGATATATGATATTTACCATTTCTTCTTGTGATAAATGCATTCTTAATAAGATCTACATTGTTTTACTTAAGGAATATTATTATCATTATGCAGATTTGTACTTTTTTGTCTGTATTCTGAAAGCCTTTAAAAGTCTGCCTTTTATATCAGTGGTTCAGTATTGCATAATGCTATTTTATGTAATTTTACAATTTTTAATGGATATTTATTTTAACTGCCTCTGAGTTCACCTTTAAATAGTTCCCCTTTCATTTTATTCTTATGTCTTATCTCACTTTGTATACTTGTCCTTAAGCATAGACATGGTCCATTAAACATAGATCCTAATCAATCTTTGTGATAGTGCAGGTATGTTGTTGTAGTGGTTCATTCAACCTGTCTTATTGGAAACAGCTGATAAACATCTTCATATTTGCAGGAAGAAAGTGCATTTTTGTCCTCAATCCCCTGAAGAGTTCTCATTGTTGACATAGACTTTATCATTTGGGAATTAGCAATAATAAGATAACATCTTTTCTTCCCCCTACTACTTGGAATTATGGTAACTGAAATGCTTTTGTTACTAAATTTATGTTAATGTTTCTAGTGACTACAGTTACAAGTTTCACCATTTTTCTTACCCAGATTTTTTATGCATATCTGTGTGTATGTGTGTGTGTGTATACATCTTGTTAATTGGACTCACTAATATGATTTACATTGTGAAATATAAGTAGAGGGAGAGTTGCTGATTTGGAACAGAGGGAAGGAGAGATGCTTTATAAATTAGTTCTGAACATGAGAATGACAGCAGATCAATGGTTGCAGATCTGGACTTCCTAAACTAAGAGGCAGACAAAGCTGAGAATAGATTTTTCTATAATACCCAGTTGGCACTGCAAAGTTGGGCCAGAATTTGAGGTAGTCAAATAAATTCCATTAAGTTATGGTTTAAAGGAAATCAGATATATTGGCAAAAGTTTGTCTTAAATTTTACTTTCTTTTTCAAGGTCTAATGAGATTTTGCCCTTTATTTTAGTGGGTATTTTGATGGAGATGTAGTTGACATCATGTCCAGCCTCATACCTATTTCTCAATCTAAATCAAAAACTCTGAATCATGGTAGTAGAACAAAATTACTGCATCAAAATTAAAGATTTATTTTGTTGTATTCTATTAGCATTGGCAATGTTTTTATACCTAGTAATCAGTAGGTGAGATGCTTCTGCTAATACCTGTCTACATAAAGTTGAAATAGATTGACATACATATAGACAGTGCATACTTTCAGAACATACATAAAAAATGATATTTGAAGGAATAATTTTGTTTTTAGAAAGGGCTAATTTTTTGATTATTATTTCTTCAATTGGTAAAGCTTAGCCTTAATCACAAATTAAGTGGAATTCTGTGTTTGTTTCTTTATTCGTACTGGGAAGGAAACCAGAAGTTAAATAGTTTTAAATTGCTCCCAACTAAGTAGCACCTTAGCTTTATACTTAGTTTATATGTCACAAAAATTTTCAACTTGCTTCACTGCAATTTAGAGGAAATAGCGAGGGTGACAATAACACTACTACTTAAGATCCCCTTATAAATTTGCCATAGAAATAAAGTCTATATACCTCACACACACAAATAGTATGCAAATGTGATAATCGGAATTAATCAGAATCAAAACTCAAAACTAATTTTCAATTTTGTTTTAAATAAAGTGGAATGAGGAGCTAACCTGGTTTGTTATAAGGACATTCCAAAATCTGATACAGACTTACATCCAAAAACTGTTTCCATTTATTTCAGTACTTTTTCTAGCACTATGTTGATCAGTGAGGCTTTTGACATTTACATAAAGCAAAAAGGCATTTTCATTCTCTTCAAGCTATTCTTCGAAAAGAAAGATGCTGCAGCTAGGGAAAACATTAATTAGAAGCACATCTAACATAAATGGCTTGTCACTGAGTTACAATACTTAGCAGAACTTACACTGTCCTTGGAAGATAGAAAAATTCCTCCAGTGCCTGGGTTTAACTTGAGAAGTTAACTACTCTAATTTGTAGGGATACATATTATGCACAGGCTGCAATGTATTTGCATATTTTAAATACTTTAAAGAATATTTCACCAAATGAATCCCTTATGTAATGTAATTTAGTTCACAGGTTGAAAAATGGGATAACAGTTTCAGTCCCTGTCACTCTCCTCATGCTGAAAGTATAGCTGGAGAATAAAATAAGCAGTGCATAAAAACAGATATTACAGTAACAACTGCCATGATTATAAAAAGGATACATTGCACCGTTTTTGCTTATTTATAACAAATGAGCATAACCATCTTCTTGTGTTTATTTGGGGAATAGGATTAATTCTTTTTGCTACATTTAAATGAAGCATGGGTAATGTCATTGAATGTGTGTCTAAATGACCCTAAAATATTACATTAGTAGAAACGATGGGATAAAAGTCATGCAAATGAACAAGATGCTTATGTCCCCCACATTCTTTAGTTTGACATTGCATGATAATGAGATAACTCCTTCATTGTCCAAACTACCCATGGATGCCAGTTTATTTGCAAAAGTGGCCTTTAAAAAAACAGAAAATTGTGAGAGCTTTATTATTTGATCTATGCTGGATTTACAAGTACCCAAATTTGCATCCGTTTATCCCTTTATCAAGCATTTTCCCCTTTCCTCTCTGTTTATTCTAACAATAATTATGTTAAACAAAGAAGAAAAGCAGCAATTCTAGAACAGGCATTGCAACTAATGCAACCTATCTTCTTCAACAGATTATTTGTTGGGTAGTACATAAATGCTCTAAAAATCCAACACATTTTCCTTCCTTTGCATTCATATGTATAAATAGTATCTCCTCATGTGAAAAAATTGCACAGATATAGAACAGCACATAACTTACATATTGATTTATGACCATGATATAGGGACTTCTTTCAATGTATCAAGTTATCTTATCACTTATAACAGAAATATCAATAAATTGTGCCATAGATTTCACTGTCTTATCTGTAAATCTCTTGAGTATTTATTATCAATCAGAAGATATAAGATGAGCAAACAACCTTATAGCAGGACCTTACAGTACTGTTTGTTTCCATTCTAGGAACCAAAGTCTTACTGCCTCCTAAGAGGCCTATACATCAGGCATGTCAGAGATATTTTTCAGTTCTTCCAGGAACTATTTAGAATTAGGTCAGAAATTTTAGGAAATTCTGGTGTGAATGTATCACCTGCAAGCATTTACAAATTTTGTTATCTCTCCAGAGATACCTGTGGACCACAGTGGAAAACCCAGTTGAGGAAGGCTGTCTTCTAGGATTCTCAGCAGGATTTCCCAGTTACAGTTTAGTAACTGCTGAGATAATTCCAGTGCACAAGACCTGCAAGGATGTCTAGTAGCAAAAACAGGGCTCTTGTTGTGAGGTCATAGGAATTGGGGGGGGGGACTCTATAAACCTTACATGGTCACTTTTCACATGTGTAGAATATACTTAGCAGCAGCCTTTAAAAACAATACATTGACCAAGATTGAAGGAGTTTACATTTGATTAATGAGAAAGTTACTTGGAACATATCCATTGTACTTAGTACATGTCAAACAATTAATCTTCATAGTCCCCTGCAACAAAGGGAGCATTATATTTTTAAGTGAAGATAAGACACAATGAAGTAAAATAATGTGCTTCCTTGCATTTCCATCAGAATATTTTCTAATCCCAGTTTCCCAATACTTCTTCTCAGTGAACTCCAGACTTCTCTTCCTTTCTTAAGTACTTAACGACTCTTTTAACTCTGCAAGCAAAACATTCTTTGTGACTGTTTTTTAGTCTTTTTATTTGAAGAAATAAGTAACATTACCATTAATTTTTTATATATACTTCCCATGAGTCACCTGAGATTTCATTAAGAATTCTGTCATCTTTGTGGCTGACTAAAACTCCATTGTGTGTGTGTGTGTGTGTGTGTGTATCACATTTTCTTTATATTTTCTTCTATTGATGGACACCTAGGCTGGTTCTACAGTCTGGCTACTATGAATAGTGCTTCTATAAACATGGGTGTGAATGTATCACTCTATTATGATGACTTTAATTCTTTAGGATAAACTTCAAGAAGTGGTGTAGCTTAAAAAAGAATTCTGTCATTTTGCATCTTAATATATTCTATAAACAAATTCAGTAAGGACTGGAAGTATTAAATTTGGTTATGTTAGTTTCTCTTATTATCATTTTGTTTTCATACTCATTTTTTTTTCTAAAACAATAACACATTCAGGGAAATGATACTATCAAAATGCACACACACACATATGCACACATACATATTCTGGTGCTCTATTTGGTGATCCAGTCAGTGACAGAGCAGTTAGAAGCAAAGAATTAAAAATATAGTAATGTAACTGAGGTGACCTTGATTTTCATTAATTATAGACTATATAATTTACAGCAATATTTTATTAACATAAAAAGTTTTGTATGCTTAAGCTTGAATCATCAATTGCCATGATGTTGTGGATAAGCTGACTTCTAGGGACTTTGGCAAAGTCAGATGCCAAATAATATACACTCAGATAATATATACAGTACCATGTACAAGCCTTGTGTAACAAGCAAAACACCGTGGAAAATATGCATAGACTTCCATAAAATTGCCTTTTCATTGGAAGAAAAACTTATCAAAATAATTTTCAGCCACTCAAGCTGCTGTAACAGATCATAGAATGAATAGATTACTAACAAACAAAATTGATGTCTGAAAGTTATGGAAGCTGGGAAATTCAAAATCCAGGCTCTGGCAGATTCTGTTTTCCTGTGTTCTCTCTTCCTATCTCATAGATGGTGCTTTCTTGACATTGTCTCACATGGTGGCAAGTGAAAGAAAGCTCCTTTGGGAATGTTTTCTAAATGTATTAAAACAATTTTTGAGAATTCAGGCCTCATAACCTAATTGCATCCTAGTATCATCACACTGAGAGTTACGACTTCAAAATATGAGTTTTGGAGACACAGATATTCAGATTATAATAAATGCATTCTGAATAGTAAAGATAAAATTACTGACATAAGGAAATCTGTCTTTTCTCTTAGTAATGGATTTGGAACTTATGTATACCAAACATTTTCAAATTTTTTATGGTGTTAAATCTAAGGACTGAAATCTTGAATGTCATGATCACTTTGCATGGACATCAGTAACTACTTGCCACCTAGGGATCACTGCCTGTCTTGGTATATGGAGTTTTACTGGAACACATGTTTGCCTGTTGTTTTACATACTGTGTGGCTGTTATCACCATACAATTGCTATGTTGAATAGTTAGGACAGAGATATCATGATTTTCAAGCCTAAAGAATTTACTATGTGCTCCTTATCTAAAAAAGTACTCTGATTCTGGGTCTTGCTGTTTCATGAAGCAAGATACATATTAATTAAAAGTTAGGCAAGTACTATTCATAAAATAATAGAATAATGGTGAGTATTTCCATTCTTCCATTTTCTTCTTTCTATTCTGTGTATTCTAATTCTTTGAAATATTCACATATAATTACTATCATAGGAAACATAGTTTTAATTTAGTTTCATTTTAAATATACATTTCATAATAGGAATATATTTTTAAAGTACTTTAAAATTGTTTCCTTACCTTTTTTTTTTGCAGTGCAAGTTGTTCCACCACAGAATACACCCTCAGCCATTTTTATTTTTCTCAGCCTCCTGAGTTACGAAATTGTAGGCATGCACCACCACCTCTAGCTTCTTTGCACTTTTTCTCAACAAAATCCTCATAAAACATTTTTCAAAATGGTAGAGCTAATCTAGACAGGAATCCTCAACCATTCCACATCCCAGAAAGCAAGCAGATGACCAGAGAGATAGGTGACCAAGAAAATACTATAAAACTCAATGTAAGGAAATTTGAAACCAAGAAGTACTTTGAGTCTGGTTATAAGAGAAGGAAATAAGGACAGAATTCCTTAACTCCAACGAGTGTGGGGCCAGGGAGGAGATGTAACAAAGAGGAAAAGGAAAAGCTCATGAGCTTATTTTCTTAGTGACAGTGGAAAAGAAAAGTAGAACAAGTTAAAACAGGATAGAAGCAGCAAAGACAGTGAAGGAGATCAAATGATTTAATCCATATTGTAGACTGAAAGTTGTACTGGGTAGGGCAGTCATTCTGTAGAGTCCACAACTACTCAGCCTCCTTAGAAGAAATTAGATGAACATAGCTTCTCCTCTTCTTCAGATAGCAGTAAATAAAACCAAAGAGAATATTTCAGAAATGGGTTGCCTCAGTAATCTATTGGGAAGGAACTTGTAGAGGGATCCCTGTTAGATAAATGTAACTAGAATTTGACCCAGCTATACCACTCTTCGGTATTCTGAAAAACTAAAATCAACATACTAGCTGGTCATGGTAGTACACACCTGTTATCCCAGCCATTTCGGAGGCGGAAACAGGAGAATTGCAAGTTTAAAGTCAGCCTCAGCAATTTAGTGAAGCCATAAACAATGATATTGTTTAAAATAAAAAAAATTAAAAGGGCCCAAAATGTGGCTCCGTGTTTAAGTGTCCTTGGATTCTAGCCCCAGTAAAAACAAACAAATAAATAATAGAAATTCAATATAAACTTTCAAAATAAGAATAAAAATAAAATCAACATACTATGGTGATTCAGACACATCAATATTCATAGGAGCATAATTCACAATATCCAAATATGGAACCAGCTCAGAGGCCCATTAGCAGAAGAATGGATAAATGAAATGTAGTATATATTCACAATGGAGTTTTTCTCAGCCATAAAGAAGATTGAAATTTTGCATTTGCTAGTAGATAAACAGAACTGGAGAACATCTTGCTAAGTGAAATAAACCAGACCCAAACAGTCAAGAATCGAATATTTCCTCTCATATGTGGAAGTTAGAACAAAATAAGGAAAAAAAATGGAGGAGAGAATCCTATGAAAATAGAAGGGTGATCAGTGTAGAAGAAGAGGAAGAAAAGAAAGGAAAGTGAGGAAATGAGAATTAAATGGACCAAATTATCCTGTATAAATACATGACTATGCCATAGTGAATTTCACCTTTATGTATATCTCTAAAACAATGATTTTTCAAAAAAAAAAAAAACAAAAAACCAGCAACTCTAAGTAAATGGAAGGAATATCAGTAGAGCAGAGGAAGGGGATTAGGGGAAATGGGCAAGTGACAGAGGATGTACATAGGACTCAAGTGGAGCAAATTATATTCCATGCATATATGATTATATGAAAATTAACTCCAGTATTAGGTATAACTACAATGTACTAAATAAAATATAAAAATATTCCTCAAAAGAGTTATTTATAGTCACTTGTCTCTAATTCTTAAATTCTCATTCTTTTTGTAGGTTTTCAGGATTTCACCCCCACAAAAACATTAGAATTGCTCTCATCAAAGTCTTTGAAGCACCTACATTGTTCAATTCAATATTTAATTCTCACTTCTTTTACTTGTACTTTCAGCAGCATTTGAAAAGGATGATCACTCCCTTCTCCTTGGAACTTTTCTGCATTTGCCTTCTAAGATTCCTTCCACATCTGTTTCCTCCTACATAACTGGTTGCTTGTTTTAATCTCATTTGCTGACTTTTCCTTGGCATTCCAACATCCTATGAATAGCTATTTGCCTTCGAACTCTGTCTTTCGTCACATTTCTCTATCTACACTCACTTGTACATACTCCATCTGTGACTTACCATATCCTGAAGGTATTCTGGAACATGAGTCCTATATTTATTTCCCTTTTGGACATCTCCACTTGGGAGTCTAATGGACATCTAAAGTTTAACCTGCCTAACACTGAACTGCTGACTGCTCTGCTATCCCAGATTGACTCTTCTAGCACCCACTCCATCTCAGCACTGTAAACCATGTTAACAGTAATGTAAGAAAATTTTTGAATTCATCCTTTACTCCTAATTGTCTCCTACCTCATTTTAACAAACCATAATAACTGCCCCTTCAATTTATGTACAAAACGTAAGCATCACAACTTTCAAAACATAAGCAGTGTACCATCTTTACCTCTTCAAGGTACTTATAATACCTCTAATGCCCTATGTGATAAGCCCCTTTGTAATTCTCAGTTTATTATAACTTTGCTCCCATTTTGCTCCTCTCTACCACACCACTTCTGCAAAGTTCTACCATAACACAAATATTTCTTCAGCATTTGGGGCTTTCATGGTTCCTCTTCTCTCTGCTCACATCCCTACTGACCAATAAATGCCTGCACCCTAAAATTCATGGTTGATAACTCCCTCAATTCTTTCTTTGCTTCAATTGAAACATAACCTCCACCCCACTCCTTTAAATGATCCTCTTCATCCTACTTTGTATTTTCTACTGATCATTGCACTTAGTATTTGCTGTTATAGTTTAGAAAATGCTTTTCAATTTTTTGTATTATATGTCCTTCTGATAGATCAACCCCATAAAGAGAATAATGTTCATCTTTTTCCATGAATGCTTCAAATAGTAACTGACAATATTATATATGTGTACATGTGTATATGTATGTTTATACATATATTTATAAGAAATAAGCATAAATACATGTACACATAAAGTCAAACGTATCTATCCATCTTTCATAGTAGAATAATTCAGGTGTTCATCACTTTCAAAAGTTTTAATGTGGAGAAATGTTTCAATTCAATAAATGGTAAATATATTTTCAAGTTCAGGATTCAGTATATGTTTTTCTAATCTGACATTTCAGTAACACTTTATCAGTTTGGAAACACACTCTGGATAGGTTTTTAAAAATGTTTTAGACATAATTTTCTGATAATACTGTACATTAAAAAGTGGTTCAACTTTCTTGCCTTGAGCAATTGCTAAGTCAACTAAACATCTTCCTGGACCAATCTGATATACTCATCCCTGGAAGCAATATTCCCATAATGACAGCCACAAAATCCATTACAAAATTTACAAAGACACATTTAGTAAGTATTTTTTAATAATCAAAAAAATATAGTGTTGTCAACATTCTTTTTAAATGAGATTAGCATCGTACAATTCATACATATTCTCTAAAAGAATTAAGGTTAATAGCCTTAATTATATCAATATCTATGTTTTAGTTTTGCTTTATATTTTCTTCTTTTGTATATTTACTCCTTCTTATCATTCAAGAATATAAGAAGTCTCCTTCTCTTGAAGACATTTTCTCATCTGCATCCCTGTCCTAATTTGCTCATTCCTTCATACTTCATGTGAGATTGTAGGAAATTCATGTGCCTTTTTGGATTTTCCTCTTAGGCAGATTTCATTCTTGTTTTTCCATATTGTTTGCATTGTTCTAAAAAATTACTATAGTGAAATTTTGAACAACTGTGATCTGACTAACATTAGACTAAATGCTGAGATGGACCAAGTTTACAAAACTTAAAGACCTTAGTATCTTGCTTTATTTTCTACTTTTCATAAATTTTGTCATAGGAACAATTATTAATTTCAATGATACTTCAATACAAAGGTTTAGAGTGAATTTGCACAGCATCTACTATTGAAGACAACCAGTCAACTTAAAGGCAACTTAATGATTCATTTGGAAAAATATGAAGCCCAGAATAGCCAAAGCAATCCTTAGCAAGAAAAGTAAAGCAAGAGGTCTCACGATACTAGAACTTAAATTATACTACAGAGTTATAATGACAAAACAGCATGGTATTGACAACAAAATGGGAATGAAGTTCAATGGAACAGAATAGAAGACGCAGAGACAAACCCATATAGATACAGTTATATTAGACAAAGGCACCATAAGCATACATTGGAGAAAAGATGGACTCTTCAACAAATGGTGCTAGGAAAACTGGAAATGTATATGTAGCAGAATGAAATTTAACTCCTATTTCTTACTCTGAATAAAATCTGACCTCAAAAGAGATCAAAGACCTAGATATTTGACTGGAGACCCTGCATCTACTAGAAGAAAATGTCAGGACAACTCTCTGTCATGTTGGTTTAGAAACCAACTTTCTCACCAAGTCTTCTAAAGTGCAAAAGATAGAATCATGAATGAATAAATGGAAGGTATCAAACTAAAAAGCTTCTTCACAGCAAAGAAAACAATCCAGAACATGAAGAGAGAGCATACAGAATAGGAGAAAATCTTTGCCAGCTACATCTCAGATAAAGCATTAATCTCTAGGATATATAAAGAACTCAAAAACCTTAACACCAAAAAACAACCCAAACAATAAATGTGCAAAGGAACTGAATGGGCACTTCACAGAAAAAAAAGAACAAATGGTCAACAAATATATGAATAAATGTTTAACATCTCTAGGTAGTAGAGAAATGCAAATCAAAACTATACTGAGATTTCATCTCACTCCCATGTGAATGGCAATTATAAGAATACAAGTAACCGGGGCTGGGATTATGGCACAGCGGTAGCGTGCTCGCCTAGCACGCATAAGGCACTGGGTTCGATCCTCAGCACCACATAAAAATAAAATAAAGATATTCTGTCACCTACAACTAAAAAATAAACATTAAAAAAAAGAATACAGGTAACAATAAATGTTGCCAAGGATGTGGGGGAAAAGATTCACTCACACAATATTGATAGGACTGCAAATCAGTGCAAACATTCTGGAAAACATTATGAAGATTCCTCAGAAAACTTTGAATGAAACCACCATTTGACCCAGTTATTCACTCCTTGGTATATTTCCAAAAGACTTAAAATCAGCATACAATGACAGAGTCACATGAATGTTTATAGCAGCTTAATTCACCATAGTTAAGCTATGGAACCAACTTACATGCCCCAGCAGCTAAGGTATGAAACTAAACTAGGTGCCCTTCAGCAGATTAAGGGATAAAGAAAAATGTGGTACATATACACAATAGAATATTACTCAGCCATAAAGAAGAATGAGATTATGGCATTTGCCAGTAAATGGATGGAACTTGAGACTATCACACCAAGTGAAATAAACCAGCCCTCTAAAACCAAAGGCCAATGTTCTCTCTGATATGAGGATGCTAACACAGAATAATCAAAGGGGTAGGAAGAACAGAAGTTCCTTGGATTAGACAAAAGGGAATGAAGGGAAGGGGGCGGGAATGGGCATAGAAAGAAAGTAGAATCAATAGGATGTTATTTCCTATGCTCATGTATGAATACATGACCAGTAAAACTCAGCATCATGTATAACCAGAAGAAAAGGATCCTAATTAGAATAACTTATACTCCATGTATCTATAATATGTCAAAATACATTCTACTTTCATGTGTATCTAAAAAGAACAAAGAAAAAAATAATTTTATTCAAAAGAGTACCATTTGGATACAGTATATAGGTCAGGGCAGAAAATTGCTGTTGCTTCAATAAACTGAAAATTAGTAACAATAAATCCAATGTGTGAACACATATCCTTGCACTTGTATTTAAAATGTGGTCCATATTTTTGGTTCTGATATTAATGTCAGAGAAAAAATTCTATACTGTATATGTTTGTTGTTTTCTTATAAAGTTTCCTCTCATGATATTTTGTGCATCTGCTCTTAAAAAAATACAAATTCCCTGCCCAAAATACCATATACACAGAGCAAGCAATATTTTGTCTTTTATTTGTTACAATCTATTTTTAGGAGATTAGTTTGTTATACATATTATATTTTTAATAATTTCAAAACTTTTGAATATTCTAATAATGGTTAAAATAAATCCAGTGATGTGCTTTTATTTTTAGAGTCTATTTTTATTAATTAAACACTTTTAACTATTTTTTGTTAAAAATTAAAATATTATATTTGTATATGTGTGTTTTAGGGTTAATATATCCAAATTTCTTCATTATTGGGAAGACTTGGGAAGCTCCAAGTTATCAATTTTCCATAAGTTGAAAGGTGTAAATTCCATGGAACAGAAAAGCCTACAAAATGTAGTAGAGGGTTAAGGTTTAGATTTGAAATGTCCCCCAGAAAATTCATGCATTTACATCATAGTCCATAATGTACCATGTTTCAGATGTAGGGTTTTAAGGAAATTATTTGATTTGATGAGGGCTGTAAGCTCATCAGTGGGTTAATCAATTTCATGAATTAATAATTTGAATGAACTACTGGGTAGTAATTATAGGCAGGTAGGGTATGGTGAGAGGAAGGAGGTCACTGGGTGTGTGGCCTTAGGGATTATATCTTTCCATGGCCCCTTATCCTATCCTCTTTCTTTGCTTCCCAGCTGCCATTAGCTGATAATTTCCCTCTGCCATGCCCTTCTGCCATGGTGTTTCTGCCTTGGAGTAAACAGACCATAAACAGAAACTTTGAAACTATGAGCTAAAAAAAATCTTTCCCTCTTTAAGTATTATTGTCAGGTGCTGTTATGGTTTCACTCATACAATGTGTGGTGTCCCCCAAAAGCTCACGTGTGAAACAATGCAAGATGGTATGGAGGAGAGATGATTGGGTTATAGCCTTAACCTAATCGGTAAATTAATCCCTGATGGGATGAATTGAGTGATGACAAAAGGCAGGTGGGCTGTGGCTGGAGGAAATGGTTTATTAAGGGCATGGATATAGGGTATATATTTTGTATCTGGATAGTGAAGTCTCAGTATCTCTCTCTGTCTCTCTCTGTCTCTCTCTGTCTCTCTCTGTCTCTCTCCCTCCCTCCCTCCCTCCCTCAACATGAGATCTCCTTCTGATCAACATGTGAGCTGCTTCCCTCTGCCACATTCTTCCACCATGTTGTTCTGCCTCACCTCCAGCCCTGAGGAATGGAGCTAGCCCTCCCTGGACTAAGACCTCTGAAACCATGAGCCCTCTAATAAACTTTTCCTCCTCTATAATTATTCTGGTTGGGTTTTTAGTCACAGTAGTGAAAAAGCTGACTAAAACAGGTGTTATGGTTTATATATGAGAGGTGTCCCAAAAAATCATTTATGAGAATGTGAGAATGCTCAGAGATGAGATGATTACATCATGAGAGCTTTAATCTAATCAGTGGACTGATCCACTAAAATGATTCATTGAGTGGTAACCGTAGGCAGGTAGGATGTGGAAGGGAGAATAGGATACTAGGTAGTGCCTTTAGGGTTTATACTTTGTCCCTGGTGATCAGAACTCCCTTTCTACTTCCTACTTGGCATATCCTGAGCTGCTTTCCTCCACTGCATTGTTCTCCCACGATGTTCTGCTGCACATTGGGCCCAGGGCTATGGAGTCCACAAACCATGCACTGAACCTCTGAAATCTTTCCCTACTCTATGTAATTCTTGTCAGACTAAAACATCAGGTATTTTGATTTCAGTGATGAAAAGCTAGCTAACACATAGGGTAATGGCGCAGTTTCTCACTGATCCAAATGAATAGTCACACAGAATAAAGGATCTTTTCAGTCAGAAGCTGTGGAGTATGCTATGTGCAAGGGGTCCTGAGGAGTGTTTATACTTGCTGAGTTCCCAGATCCTGAAGGACTCTGAAGGTTTTGCTGGCAAAAGCATTGAAACAATATAAGAAGTTTTAAAGAATGCAGTTCAGAAGCTATAGCCAGTAGAAAATCATCCATACATTCCATCAACCATTGATTTTTAGCATTGGAAATTATTAAGTTAGCCAAAAAGGAATAAAGCAATCACATGACAAGGGAAGCTAGTCCTGGCAAATATTCAATATTCAAATATCAAAATAAAAAATAAGTTTCTCTCCTATTTCTACTGCCTAATGATTATTTAGTAAAGAACAATGAAACTAATTCCCTGTTTCTGTCAAGAGCTTTGATTATACCTCAGTAGCTACTCTCCTTTTCTTCCATAGAAACAGAACTCCTCAATTTTTAAATAAACACAGAATCCTTTTTCATTTTGAATAAGGAATGTGACTAAGATCTTAACAATGATATATAGACAGAGGAATGTCTGGGGGAGCTTCTCAGAAACATTATTTAAGATAATTGACTTTGTCTTTTGCCCATCTTTAATTAGTCCTAAATTCTGACACTTGCAAATTGGGATGCAATGGCTAGATTATTAAAAACAATTTGGAACTCTGAAGATATTGATCGTACCCTGGGACTGGAGGGTAGTGAGATGAAATCAGCCTGCATCCTGAGGGTTTTGTGAACAGTTTCCACATAAGCCTTCAGAATTCTATGTGGGATTAGAGTGCCTTTCTTGTTTAGTGGTGTTTCATATGCTGTTCTCAGAGTCCCATGTAATTCTAATGTATTCAGCATTTCCAGATTTATCCTGATATTATTCTTGGAGAATCACTTAGTTCAAAATTTTAATATCATTATTGTTTAACCAGTTGAAATAGAGAATGTGCAATTCTAAGTAATGTTAAGGGAATTGGCTCTGGAGTTTGACAGACTTTAGCCTTCTGCTTCTTAGATGTGACAGCTTTTTAAACTATTTAAACTTTCTAAGTATCAATTGGTTTAATCATAAAAGTTATTATAATAGTACCTATTATAGCATGCCATTATAATGAAAAATTATTTAGGTACTATATACAGGACATAGTATAGTTTAGAACATACAGTAAGAACCAAAAATTTATAGGTGTACAGGCATACACAAAATTGCACTTTTACATTTTTCCATTTGTGAGTGGTAGTACAAGCACTAGATGATTATTCAGGTTAAAGGTTATTATTTAAAATTATGATAATATTATACACACATACATACATAAAATAAATTTTAAATTCCAAAATAATTACTGGAAAAGTTAAAGTTGTTACCTTTGCTATAAAAAATTTCAAATGTTTATAATGTAGTAAACATTTCTATATATCAATGAATCTAATCTCTTAAAAACAAATATTTCTATTGCTGGAAAGTAAATATTTTTATGTTTCTAGATGATCTTCATTTGAGAATTTTATCTTATAAAGAAATATTTTATAAAAAATTTATGAGATTATCTTAATACCAATTTATATATAAATGTGTGTGTGTATATACATATATATATGTTTAATGCATTATTTTTTTCAGTTAAGTGGGAATATATTTTCACAGACAGCCTTTATTTTGTGGACATTTATTTACCTACAAGTGTTATGTGCTAATGATAGTTAAAACGCACTGTTTTAAGAGTTGAATAAAAAATACTCCTCCAACCTTTTCTTATCTCTGTTTAAGAATGCTATATGTAAGCCGGGCATGGTGGCTCAAGCCTGTAATCCCAGCACTTAGGCAGGCTGAGACAGGAGAATCGCGAGTTCAAAGCCAGCCTCAGCAATGGTGAGGCGCTAAGCAAGCAATTCAGTGAGACCCTGTCTCTACATAAAACACAAAATAGGGCTGGAGACCTGGCTCAGGAGTCGAGTGCCCTTGAGTTCAATTCCCAGTACTAAAAAAAAAAAAAGAATAGTATTTGTATATTTTTGGATGCTTTTTAGACTGATTGCATTTCTCTAAGTAAAAAGTAGATTAACTTAAACCAAAAATTATTAAACATTTGTTTAATTCCCTATTCCCTTTGAAACAGAATATATATTGAGAAAGAATAGCAGTGTGGCCTTGCACTCTAAAGAAAAACTAATTGCCTTCATGTCATTTGTTCATTTTCAGCAAATAGTATATGAAACATTTTTTTGCCTGACACAATTCCTTTAATTTTTAGCAAGAAAAGTATGCTCAACCTAAGAGAATATTCAAAGAATTTTCTATTTCAAAAGTGATATCTTGGGGCTGGGGTTGTGGCTCAATAGTAGAGCACTTGCCTGGCATGCATGTGTGAAGCACTGGGTTTGATTCTCAGCACCACATAAAAATAAATAAATAAATAAAAAAGGTCCATCGACAACTAAATTTTTTTTTTTTGTACCAGGGATTGAACTCAGGGGCACTCGGCCACTGAGCCACATATCCAGCCCTATTTTGTGTTTTATGTAGAGACAGGGTCTCACTGAGTTGCTTAGTGCCTCGCCATTGCTGAGGCTGGGTTTGAACTCGCGATTCTCCTGTCTCAGCCTCCCTAAGTGCTGGGATTACAGGTGTGCACCATCGCACCTGACTTAAAACTTTTTTTCAAAAACAATATCTTACTCTATTTTTGGCATTTTATACATCATCTGATGATTTTCTGCTAATTTAAATATTGTTTCTTATCACAAACTGATTACCGAAGGTAAAATATATGGAGCTAAAAAGGTTACTACATGTTCTCAGTTCCTAAACTTTTTCAAGATTTTCTGTTTACATAAATATTCCTATCCTCACAGAACTTATGTGTATAATGAAGAGTCGAAAAGAACAAATTTTTTATGTTATTATTATTGCACTATAAAATAAGTTGATTTTTGAGATAGAATAGCAAGCGAGTTAAATTCAGTTTAGAAAAATATCTCATGGAAAACTGCCTCAATCATATTGATTAAGTAATTCAGAATTAGGCTAAAGGTGGGGTGTATAGAACCTTAACAATATTTGAAAAATATGTAGACTATTTTAATGTGTGGGCACAAGTCTATATATATTCTCTATACTGATTCATATAACCACCTCAGCCATCTGATGAAGTAGATGCTGTTATTTACACATACATTTTGTAGACGGTAAAAGAAAGTCAAGGAGGTTGGCCACTGGCCCAGAGTCTAATATTACAGAAGAAATACAGCCAGAAAACAAGCTCAGCCTGCCTGCCTGCAAAGTTTATGTTTTCCACCAACATACTATGGCCCCTTAAATGTTGCTGTTTTTGTCATTTTTAAAACATTTTTCATGTTTGTTTGTTTTTAAGAAATTATGTTTACAGGCCATATGTAATAATTTAAAATACTAGTAGGTACAAAGCTATTAAGCCCAAGTGCAGTGAATTAACACCACATTTCAATGTCAGAGAACAGACTTCTGTTTCTGGCAGTAATATTATCTAAATAACCTGAAGAAACAACTGACAAAGCACATCTAGACATTCTGGGTTAAATATAAAAATACAACCTTTTAAATGTTGTAGCAGAGCTCCCAACATAATATTAGAATTACCAGAGGCACAAAAGAAAACAGAATTAGAAAGTAGAATATTAGAAACCAGCACACAGCATCAAGAATGTGGATACACACACACACACACACACACACACACACACACACAAGTTGAACTCTCAAAAGCCTACATTCCTGACTGATTTGATGAACCAGAAAAATTCTTCCATCTGGAAAAGATAAAACCAAGCAAAATTTGCCTGTCTCAGCCTAGAACTTGGTTAAAAAAAAAAAAGAAAAAAAAAAAAAGTCACTTCAGTAAAAAGTACAAATCAGTCTGTTTTCAGTAGTTAGGAATTTTATTTTATAATTTTTATGTGGTCTAGGATAAAATATCCAGCAATAAATTCACTTAAAATTTTCTCAGGTTGATAGTAACTTACAACGCCTGTATAAACTAAACCCAAACATACTCTTGAGGTAAAGACATCAGCTCGTCTTCATAAAGGTCTTACAGATTAAATCTTGAAAAATTTGAGCTCACCATTTAAAATTCTTCAGTACATAAGAACAAGTCATAATAAGTGAGAATCATCAGAAACAAAAGTACTAGAACTTAAACTCAGCATCACAGGATAAAGAAAATAAATATCAGATGAAAAACAGGTGCTAAATTACAGCAATGTTAAAATTAACTTGTTTGAAATACAATTGAAAACAACAGATATGTATATAGTATTATCCAAAGAGAATGAGGAGATTAGAAAAATAAAAACAACATTTACAAAGGAATAATATGATTAGTTAAGAAAGTAACCTCAATTGTTGTGCTAAAGCAAATAATCCAGGAGAAAGATCTAATGAATTGAGATATATGTGCAGAAAATGAGGTAATAAGAAAATGGAAGTGTATCTTTTTGCCAAGATTTCCTTCCTCCAGAAAGAGAAGATCATCTACTAACTTCTATTGGGGAGTGCAATGCCACAGGGGATGGAAACAAGAAGGAACATAAGGAGATGGAGAAAGGAAGTAAGCAGGGAGTGGAGACAACAGACACAAAGAGAGGGTGCTGAACATGTTAGTGAGCTAACTATTACACAGCTTCATGTCAGAATGTTTGATCTTGCCTGAACAGAGACGCGATTTGATGTTCATTACTGCATTTCTTCTCCTGCCCGTCAAAATTTACCACACAAGTGTTTAACTTCCTATACTTTGAAGCTGTCTGTGGGTGAAATCAAGTAGATCAGCCAGGTTCTAAGATGGCAGAACTGTTGATAAAGCTTGGACTCCTGTAACCACCATTAGGCCAAGGTGTCTTCTGGGACCTCTGCTTTTAGGCTCTCTTGCCATTAAATGAATTAACCCACTGTATTGACTTCAGATCTGCACTGTATGCCTCTTGCCTTTGACTGAGGGTTTCTAGTTGTGGTATGAGACACTATCCTATCAATTTGGCATACACATAGGAAAGGAATAAGTGGAATTTTTCTGTTTGCTAATTACATATCTTGTATAGAAAGTAGCCTAAATCTACCAAACAGCTGCTAGAAATGATAAATATCCAATAAAAATTGTAGGCTTCAAAATTGATATACAAAAAGTAGTACTGCTTCTATATACAAATAACCAACCATCTGATAAAGTTAAGAAAACAATCCCATTGTAACAGTACCAAACAGAATGAAATACTAAGGAAGAAATATAACCAAGATGGTAATAGGTATACACACTGAAGCTTATACAACATGGATGAAAGAAATTGAGGATGTAACAAATAAATTGACAGCTATCCAATATTCACTAATTGGAAGAATCATTAAAATATCTATACTATTCAAAGTGATCTAAAGATTCATTGCAGTTCCTGTCAAAATTCTAATGTCACTTTTCACAGAAGGGAAAAAAAAACCCTAAAAATTCTATGGAAACTAAAAGGACTCTGAATAAGCAAAACAATCTTGAGTAAAAAGAATAAAGCTAGGGACATGACACCCCTGATTTAATAATCTTGAAAATTTGATTTTTATAATTAAAATACCATGAGACTAGTATAGAAACAGACCAATTTGCACTGACCAATGCAACAGGACAGAAAATCTAGAAGTAAACCCAAATATTCATGGCCAATTAAATTTGAGCAATTAATTCTGAACACACAATGGGTCAAGGACAGTCTCTTTAATAAATGGTACTTGAAAAACTGTATATCCACATGCTGAAAAATGAAACTGGACCTATATTTTGAGCCACAAAATGAATAAAGACTAAATGTAAGACCTGTAACTATAATTAGCAGGAAACACCAGAGGAAAGTACATGATACATTGGTCTGGGGAATGATTGTTTCTTCTTTCTGTTTTTTTTTTTTTTTTTTATATGACTCCAAAAACACAAGTAACAGAAATAAAATAGACATACAGTATTGCAGCAAACTAAAACATTTTCACATAATACAGAGAAGCAATTAACAGAGTGAAGAAACCAGCCATGTTTGGTAGGAAATAGTTACAAATTATACATCTGATGAGGGGTTCATATGCAAAATATTTAAGGAACTCTTACAACTCAAGAGCATGAAAATACTTAATTAAAAAATGGGGAAAGTGCCTAAATTGACATTTCTCCAAAGAAAGTAGATGGAAATGGCAATCATATATGTAAAAACATTCTTGATGTTTCTTATCATGCAAGTAGTACAAATTTAGAGTATAATGGATATAACTTCACCTGTGTTGAAACCTTTTATCTAAAAGACGAATGATAACCAAGTCTCGGTGAGGTTGTGAAGGAAAGGAAACTCTTGTACACTGTCAGAATGTAAATTAGTACAGCCATTATGGAAAATAGTGTGGGGTTTCCTCAAAAAAATGAAAAGAGAAATACTTATGATTCAGCAATCTCACTATTATTCTATATCCAAAGAGAATGAGATTAGTTGTTTGAAGTGCTATGCACATTACCATGTTTACTACAATACTATCCACAATAGCCAAGAAATAGAAAGACCCTAAATGCCCATCCATCAATGAATGCATAAAGAAAATAAGGTACCTATACACAATGGTGCACTATTCAGGTATAAAAAGAATTAAATCCTGATATTTATGATGGCATGGATGGAACTTGAGATTATTTTGCTAAGTGAAATAACAAAACGACAAGTACCATATGATGCCCTTCATATGTGGAATCTGAAATGTTCCTGGTTACCAGAGGGTGAGGAGATTAAGAGAGAGGAAAGAATGAGGAGAAGTTAAACCATGGGTACTAGTAAGATTTTGTACAGTAGGGTGGCTATAGATAATTATGATATATGTAGATAAAGTATTTTTTTTAAAGCTAGAAGACAGGATTTTCAATGTTTTCACCATAAGGAAATGACAACTCTTTGATGATGCATGTATGTGTGTGTATACAAACAGACATTTAATGATTTAAACATAATAAAATGTATACGTGTATAAAAATATTGCATGGTATCCCATAAATACGTACAATTTTTATGTTTGTTTGTGTGTCAGCTAAAAATATAACAGAAAACATTAGACCAGTTTAACATGTTTGTAATGTTATGGATTAGAAGAAAAATCATATTGAAAATTAGAAAGTAAAATTAAAATATAATAAGAAATATAATAAAAATTCATAGGTGAAGTGAATGTGATATTGTGAGGAAATTTCCAACTTATATAAAAATATCTTTTTGGAAAAAATGAAGTGTGAAAACTAATTATTCAAGAATGTGAGTTAAGGAATTAAAAGATCAATGTGATCCAAAAATATTTTTAAAAATAATGAAGATAGAAGTAGTAATTAATGAAATAGAAAACAAGGCAAAAAAAGATCATTAAAGATGAGAGTGATTATTTGCAAAGATTATTAATACCTACAAGCACTCAAGAAGTTATTTGTATGTATAAGAAGAAACAAAGAATATAAAAACAAAAAGTTGACAAAATTATAGACCCAATAGAAAATTTCAACTTAATTAGGGAATATTTATGAAGTACATTTGAAAAGTATATTTGAAAAGTCAGACAAAGTAGACACTCAAGAAATAAGTGTCTATAAATAAAATAAAATAAAGTAAGAGAATTTACTTGTTACTAAAAAGTAGAAATGCTGAATAGGTCTAACACTTGATTGTACATCTAGAACTGTATTCTAAAATTTTTGTGGAAGAAACAATCACAAGTATCCAAGATAAATTTAAAGAATAACTTGGGAGAACAACCCTATCAGAGATCACTATGATAGTGTGGTAATTATTTATGTAGTTTTGATTTCAAGATAGACAAATAGATTAGAGGAGAATAATTGAGAGTTCAGAAAAAAGAACAATCTAGAGGTACAACATGTAACATGGATGACATTGAACATCACTCAGGATAAGATGGACTATTCAAGAATAATAGGGAAAAGACTGTTCTGGGAAAAAATAAAGTTTTCTACTTCTTACCAGAGGTATAAATTTATAGTTATAAAGACCCTAAATATAAAAAAATCAAACTTTAAAATGAGTAGAAATAAATATAAGAGCGTATTCATAAGACCTCTTTAGTAATGAAATTTTATTTAAATAAGACAAAAAAGAATACAAACCACAAATAAGAAAAATCAATAAAATTGGCCATGCTGAAGTTATAAACAAATAATTTAAATGGCTATATTAATAAATAGAAATATAAATTACTAACTAAATGTTCTATTTAAAAATATATTACACATAAAAATGAGTTTTCAATAGAGGCCATGACTACTTACAAATCACAAAACAACAACCAATCAGAAGGAAATGATTAAAAGATATGAAGAGATTATTCATAAAGAGGAAACTGCAAGAACCAAATAAAGGAGCAACTTTTAAATGACACTGATAGGGAAGTTAACATTAAAACCACAGTGTGACACCTTTGTCACGCCTACAAAGTTGGTGGTAATACAGTAGTTGGATAATGTCAAATGATGGCAAATAGGTGAAAAAATAAGATCTCTTACATGCTGGTGATAATATAAATTCACTTAAACTTAATAATATTTACATAACTTTTAACATCAATTGAAATAATAAGATTAGTCACTGTCACTTGTGTGGTTTTCATGAATGTGGAGGACAAAATGTGAGGCAAACTTCTTATAGTCCATAAAAAATATTGTAAAAATAACAATTATTTTATCACAGCTGAATTATTCTTTTTCTACAGATTATTCCTTTCTCTCTCTAAGCAGCTGATATGATAGATTTTTCTCTTCTTAGGTGTCCTTTTGGTTCTTTGTCATCCATACTATGTGTTTTCTGTCATTTCTGCATCATTTACACATTAACCTTCTTGTCAGCCTCAATCCACTATTTTGACACATTTGCATTAGTAATGTTGGCTATGATAGAAGAGGGAATAACCATCACTTTTTCAATAATTTGAGCCCTCTTGCGCTGAGAAATTTATTTTGTACTATTAAGCACTTCATCAGAACATACAATGTAATATTGAGACATGCTTATCCAAAATCTAAACTTTGTGCTGAATTTCCTCCATATACCTACAACAAATATTGCAAACATTTTACTTGGCATAACAGGAATTTCATAGCACCACTGTAGTATTCTTGATACCAAAGCATTGTTGTTGAGTCAAGTTGTACCTTTAGCTCTAATACAGGAAATAGCAGGGATAGAAGGCCAAGTGACACCTCACCACAATGAAGCAAAACCCAGAATGATGGACATTCTACAGGACACATGACTTAGCTTTTCAACAATAATTACTGCAAAAAATAAAACCTGAAGTATTTTTTATCCTACTGGGGATTAAAGGCAGGACTTTGTGCATGTTAGACAAGCACTGTACCACTGAGCGTACTCTCAATGCAAATGGTGAGATTTCTTAACCATTTAACAGATTTAATACTAAAATTCGGTGGTCAGTCATGTTTCAATTGGCTTAGAATAAATCAAGTATTGGAAAAACAGAGGCGATCAGAAAATGACACTAAGGAATAGCTATTAGATGATATTAAGATATTTTTGTTTTGTCAAATGAAATAATGATATAGTATTTTTCAAAGATATTGTTATAACTAAGATATTATACTGAAATATATGTAAATTTGGGAATTGCTATAAGCTTCTCCCAAATTAGCTCTGCCTCTTTTAGATAATGTTATCATCTAGAAACTTTAATATTTCACTGAACGTATAAAAATGTTTTTAGATCTCTTTAGGATTGAGCACAATGCTATGTATACAGAAAATCCTGGAAATATTCAAATAAACAAATGGGAGAAATTATCTTGACAGCTGTTTTAAATTATCTTGATAGCTTTACTTTCTTAAAGTCCATGGAATAAAGACATTCTCAATATCAGAAATCCCCTGTATATAAAACTAGACACATTCTGAAAACACAATATATACAAAATGAGAACATTCAGAAAGTACTATCAAAACTGAATAATGCTGGTTGCCCAAGAGTAAACTTTGAAGATTCTGCTTATTTTTGATAGCAATATTTCTGAATAGACATGCTCCCTATCCCTGTACCCTACAAGTTAACAATATATATAGTTAGTCATTAAAATTTAAGGTAAAGATATCTAAAACCAGTTTGTGCTGATCATTTACCTACTGTCTTGCAGCCCAATGCCTATCTACTTTAGTATTTCCTTTTTATGCAATTCTACAAACTCCATTTCCCACATTGGCATTCCACATCATTATATAATGGCAGGAGTTGAGTCAACATTATGGAACAAGCATAGGGACATTCTTCCTGCTTCCTAGTTTCTGCCGTCCTTCCATCAGCAGAAGACAACTGGCTCTTCCTGTCTATAAATCTTTTCTGCACTCCAACCCCGGGTTAACCATATTTTCTCAGCAAATAGAGTAACAGCTATATTGCAGTCCGCCACACAGTAGGCTTTGCACCCACCATGGGCGCAGGCTAGTCAGGACTCACTCTCTTCTCAGAAGCCCAAGCAACTTTTACTCATTACCTCCCGTGCCTGCTTCCACATCAAAGCACTGTATTTATGGTTGCCCACTTTGCTGCTTCTGAGTTTTATCAATCCCATCTATTTCCACTTCTTTCATTTACTCTAGGAATGATTTCTATTTCATTAAGTGAGGACTCTCCAGGTTCTTTCAAAGTTCTTTTTTCTCCTGTCTTTTCAAACATCAAAGTAAACAGATTCCGTTTGTTGGAAATATATCAACTGTTCATCTGGCTAGACCTGAGTGAAAAATATTCCAAAATGGGTATCTTAGCATATATTTAAATCTCATATTTAGTGAAATTGTTTTTAAAATGGTGAAAGGAACATAATACTGGAATGGTGTTGGTGGGAAATACTATATCCCCTAATCAACAAAAACTCCTCTGCAAGATTTTGAGTGGAGAAAAAAAAACTGAAGGAAAGGTTATCTGCAAGAAAATCTGTAGTTCTCAAGCTGATTCAGGAAACTCTGTATTTAAAGAAAATGCTTTCCAGTGGAATCCCAGTACAATCACATCACAGGGTCCATGAGCTAAAACTGGTGGGATAAATGAGGCTGGTGTTTGCCTTTGAAAATAAAGTTTTATTGAAACATAGTCACACCCACTTTTGTACACATTATCCACAGCTGCTTTTGTACTATAAAGACAGGTGGGTAACAGTGATAGAGAAAAAGTTGCATGAGAAGCTTCAATCATTTACTATCTGGAACTTTATAAAAAATACCAGATGGAAGGGCAAATATTTGTACTAGAAAAATGTTAAATCCAATATTAATTCCAAATATTATGACAGGGTGCAAGATTTCACACAGGTAAGCCATTGATTGCATCACAACATTCACTCTAGGTTTTGTTTATGGTTGGGGAAGTGAGCAATATGGTTGAGATTAAGGGACTTACCATAAGAGGCTGATGACAAGGGAGGTCAGAATACTTGGAGAAGAAAAATAATACTAGGAAAAAGAGAAGGAAAAATATTCTGTAACACGGAAAATAGAAGAAACGCTTTGGCCTCTAGAGATAAAATAGATATGAGAGCAATTGCACAGGCAATTGGAGATTTAAATTGGCAAAGTGAATCCAAACTTTTTTTCATCTCTCTTGTCATGAAAGATTTAAACAACTCAACACAATCTCCAAGAGAATTCCCCATAGTGTAAAAAAATAGCCATCACTCTGTAAGAGAGTACTTGTTCACTGGGCATGTGAATAGATTTAACAGTTGGAAAAGAGGACCAATCATTAAACTCTCCATACCAGTATCCTCTGAGAAATAAATTTACATTGTGAAAAGTGAAAATTTTATGGCATTTTTAATTGGCACTGTCAATGTAACTCAGTAAATACGTATGTATATGTATGCCTAAATATGTATATATAAAATAAGAGAGGAAGCAGTTTTGTAAAGGAGATAATCAACAGGCACGGTGGCTCACTCCTGTAATCTCAGCGGCTCGGGAGCCTGAGGCAGGAGGACTGTGAGTTCAAAGCCAACCTCAGCAACTTAGGGAAGCCCTAAGCACCTAGGTAAGATCCTGTCTCTAAATGAAATACACAAAAGGGCTGGGGATGTAGCTCACTGGTTAAGCACCCCGGGTTCAATACTTGGTACCAAAAACAAAGAAAAGAAAACAATGTACTCTAAGACAAGTGGAACGTTTGCACTATTTAAAAATACTGTAGAGGCAGTAAACAGCAGGTCACAAACTGTGAGAAACTCAATTAATTTATTTAAGGAATTATAGAATTTAGACAAAAAAGATTCCAGGAGGACAAAGAGAGAAGATATTGAAGTGGGTCTTAGTCTTTATTTGTCCCTGGAACTCCAGACACAAACATCCAACTGCTTATTTGTCAATTACACTTGAATATAATAGGCATTATGATCTTAACAGGATGCAGATAAAATTATTTCTAGTGCTGAAACCTCCTCCACTTACAGTCTATCCTTGCCTTTCTTCAGATATTCAAAGCCAAAATTTAAGAGTTATTGATTTCTTTCTTCCCTTCAACTCAATGAAGAATCCATCAGCCCACCTTGCTTCCATTTACCTTTAAGTCACCCTCATATTCTGTTATTGGCTCTGCCTGTGGCTCTCTGGTTCAGGTTAGCATTATCTCTCACCTGAACTGATGTGAGAACCTCCTTGCTGGGCTGTCTGCTCCCACTGCTGTCCCCATCATTCACTCTCCACAAGGTCATCAGAGTTGTCTTTTCAAAATTTAAATCAGATAATGCCACTTTCCCACTAGAATCTTCAAATGGCTTCTCTTAGTTACAAATTCAATGAAGGAATTTGAAGACAGTAGTGATACAGACTTTAATTTTCAGAGATACTCTCAAATCTACTGAATTATGTTATGTCCATTTATTAATATACTACAATGAATCCTGTTCCTATATAAAATCGTAATGCACTAATTGAATTAATAAGAATAACAATAATAGAAGGAAGATGAGTACAGCAAGCAAATCAGTGGAGGGAGGAAGAGAAGGATTCCTTCAGACTGGCCCATGCTGAGAGACACTGAAGGATCCAGAATCCAAACAGGCTGGAGAATCATGAAGAGAAAATGAGGTAAAAGTGGGGATAGAAGCCAGCCTGACTCAACACAGAAGATTAATAAACATTTCAAAATTGATAAGAGAAAGAGTTGATGAAGAGTTATTCTGAGCCATCTTGTCCCCCTACAAGTTAGGGAAATTGTAAATGAGCTAAAAGAAAAATGGAAGACAACTAAGAGGCAAGGTTAAAAAAAAGTGCAGCGGGGGAAATCTTTAGATTAGGAAAAAGTTGTATTACCATTTGATACATCACAATATGTTGATATAATTTGTATGCTGGCTTTAAAGCCAACAACAAATCCTTAAAATTTTATAGTTATAGACAGCTCTGTCTAGATACTTGTGGGTATTAAGGAGTTCTCATTTTTATGTGTGATGATATTTTAGTTATTAAAAAAGAATCCAGACCTTACAGAAACATACTAAAAATATTTACAGAAATAATGAAAAAATATCTCTGATTTCCTTGAAAATAAAAGAAGAATTGTGTATGAGTACAGACGCAATAAGAATGTTCACATTTTGATAATTCTTGAAAGTAAATAATGGTACATAAGAATTCATTGTACTATTCTATGTATAATTTTGATATCCTACACAATAAATGATTTTTTAAAAATAATAAACTGGAATACAATCCTGAGTTTATAATTTCTCACTCAGTTTGTCCCTGTCTTGCTTTCCAACAACTCTGAATTGCTTTATATGTAGTCCAGTCTTCAACCACATTCACTTCCTTTGTATTATTTTTCATGATTCCTTCACAAGACCTTTTCACTACCTTTCTGTTTTTCTAAGAGTGCTTTCCTAGTTTCAGTAGCAAGGACTCATTTTGTAATGAATATTTCAACTTAAACATCTTTTAAATAGTTTTTCCTTGACCTCTTAATTTAAATTACATTTGTAATCATTCTCATTATGATAATCTAAATTATTTTCATTTGAACATCTCTGCTTTATAGAACAATCTCTTTAAAACATATGAATTGGTTTTTAGTCTTTCTTCTCATAGTAAAATGTAATCTCTACTTGAGCAGAGATCTATATGTCCTGTTTAAGTGACAGCTCTAGAACCAAGAATAACATTTGGCACATAGTCTTTGTGGACTGAGCTTAATGAACATAAATCACTTTTTTTTAACTATTTCAAAATTTTCTGATTTCTATATTCTTGCTAAAAATGTTGCTCCTCATATTTTTCTTGTTGGTTTAACTGATACACCATTGAACAAGAGAAACACTGGGATTAAATAACATACAGAAAAGAAATACACTTAATGAAGAGAAAAAAATTTACAAGAATAAGAAGCATATGGGGACTTATAATATTTCAAAGGTAGAAGTGACAAACAAAAGAGTTGATATGTTAGAATTATGAGGATAGGAAATATCTAACTCCAATTTATTTAGAATTATAAAACACTAAAACAAAAACAAAAACAAACAAGACATATATCCATAAAGGAAGTCGATGCCAAAATAGGATTTCATAAGAATTCTAAGTCAACAAAATAATAATAATAATAATTACAACAAAAACAACAATAGCAGCAGCAGCCACAGAAAGTACGTATAAAATATCTAAAGAATTTTAAGTGGATCCAAGATGGCGGCCTAGATGGACACTTCATTCCTTGTTGTTTCCTGACCTGGGAGTAAAGTATTGGGAATACTGTTTCTCTGTGAATTATTAGAGGACCTGTGAGAGCTACTCCAGTGTAGAAATCTCAGCCACATACCTTCCCAGGTCTCTGGGCCTCAGCATTTGCATAGGACACCAGCTGCTCACCCACACAAAAGCCGCTCCCAGACAGGACTCATATCAGCGCCCACACATCGTGCAGGATGTTCCCATGCACTGTTCCCGTGCAGGACCCCTGGCTGCCACTCCTGTGTGGACCCCCTCTACCAGTGTGGGGCTCCTCGGGTTGTCTCCATCTTAAGAAACTACACCCGCTGCCATAGTCACCTTCACATGGTAGCATGCACCTGGGGATGCTGGTGTCTGGAGACAGCCACCTACTAAAACACTGGATGCCACAGAGCTGCATCTCTGAACATGTCACCCAATGCCACTGCCTGGATTGCCCCAACATCCCATCTCTGAAAACAGATGCTTCCATCTTGGGGCACCTTTGTTGCCATCTTGGATTATCCTCACTACTGCCATCATCATGTTTAGTTGGGGCAACTCCCAGCTTGAGACACCAGCTGGGGCACAGAGCAATATCAAGCTGCTTATAGTTCCCCAACTCCCCCTTCTCCCCTGCAGCCACTAACTCGGCACAGCACTTGCAGCTACATGGCTGGTCCATAGCTTGCAAAGCCTGGTCCTAATCTGCCCAATACAAAATAGCTTTCCATGGCAGGTGTGCAGGCCCCAGAACTCAGACCACAAGACCTCCGGAGAGAGAGGTTCATGATTGGGAATTAGAAGGGGATGGGGTTAGTGAGATACAGTTTAGAAACTAAATTAGAGACCAGGAATTGTGAGGTCTACAGGCAATATAAGGAGATAAGACCAGGCACCTACATCACATGAGTGGGCCCCAAAGGTTATCCTTGGGGTGCATTATTCCTAAGGGGATTGGAAAGTGCTATACTCTACCTCCGGGAGCTCCACCTCTAAGACAAACCCATTTCACCTAATAACCTTCACCATCCTGAGAGTGCACTTATCAACAAGCAGCAGACAACCCCACCCACTGGATGAGAAGGGAAGCAGGAAAAATACTGAACTCCAACAAAAACAAGTCTTTTATTTACCTTGAGATTTTTTCTATTATTTGTTTTCTTCTTTTTGTCTCTCTCTCTCTCTCTTTTCTCATCCTCATATCCCCAACATTTGTGAAACCAACTATTTTTTATGCACTAAGCTACTGAGGACTGGGATGTCTGATTAGTATATTACAGTTGTATATTCTTTTATCTTCTATTTTAAATTTTTTATTTTCTTAATTTTTATATTTCTTATATTCTATTTTCTTCCTACTTGGATTCCCCAAAATCTCTTTCCCTCTTTTCTCCTGCTACTAGCCAACTTCTTTTGATTCCACATTAAAACTTTCTAAGATCTAATAACTCTATATCCTCACTTCCCACCTCCCTAACTTCTTATCCTACACTCACCACCAGTTCTCTTTGTCCACCAACAGAAATTGTAGACTCTTTTGCAAACTTACTATTTTATTGTAGATAAGAATTGAACTCATCATTTTTGTACTTTGTGACAAAACTATAAATGTCTTATTAGAAGCTAATTGGTTTAAAGCTGTATATTGTTTGTATTGGAATCTTAATATTGATCTCCCCCATAAACGAGAGGTATTAGAACCATGCAGGGAAACTATAAACCTATAGGATACAAACTGTAACAACTTGGATCCGCAGTGTTAGAAGGGAAGATTTAAAAAAAAAAAAAAAAACATAAAAAAGAAAGGAAACAAAGTGCCCCAAACAAAACAAGATACTACATTATTAGACTTCATGGTCAGCATAGCAGAAGAAATGTCATAGAAGGAATTTAGGATGTACATATGTTCTGGGAATTAAAGGGTGATATTAGAGGGCAAACACAGAAAAGATCATTTCAATGAAGAGCTACATAGGCAAATACAGGAAGCAAAATATTACTTCAATAAGGAGATAGAGATTCTGAAAAATAATCAAATGGAAATCCTTGAAATGAAAAACAAAAAGCCAAATTAAAAACTCAATAGAAAACATCACCCAGAGATAAGATCACTTAGAAGACAGAACCTCAGACAATGAAGACAAAATATATAATCTTGAAAATAGAGTTGACCACACAGTGAAGATGGTAAGAAACCATGAGCAGAACATCCAAGAATTATGAGATAACATGAAAAAAAAAATAAATTTAAGAATTATTGGGATAGAGGAAGGCATAGAGTTGCAAACCAAAGGAATGGACAATCTATTCAAGGAAATAATATCAGAAAATTTTCCAAACATGACGAATGAATTGTAAAATTAAATATAAGAAGCTTTCAGGACACCAAATGTATAAAATAACAACATATGTACATCAAGACATATTATAATGAAATGCCTAGCATACAGAATAAGTAGAGATTTTAAAGGCTTCAAGAGAGATGAATCAGATTACATATAGGGGGAAAACAATTAGCATCTCTTCAGACTTCTTAACCCAGATGCTTAAAGCTAGAAGAGCCTGGAACAACATATACCAAACTCTAAAATACAATGGATGCCAACTAAGAATCTTATATCCAGCAATATTAATGTCTAGATTTGATGATGAAATAAAAACCTTCCAAGATAAACAACAGTTAAAAGAATTTACAGCAAAGCCTGCACCACA
Source organism: Xerus rutilus (assembly GCA_028644305.1). NCBI lineage: Eukaryota > Metazoa > Chordata > Mammalia > Rodentia > Sciuridae > Xerus > Xerus rutilus. Next base: position 21,695,946 of record CM053411.1, on the reverse strand, counting down.
GAAAACTCTTGGCAAAATATTACACAAGAAGGAAATGAAAAACAACAATGAAAATCTGCAAAGGGAAGAACTACACTAAAGGAAAGGCCAACCAAAGGAAAAATCTAGTAAAATTAAAAACCAAAAATAAACCAAAATGACTGGAAATACAAACTATGTCTCAATAATAAACCTGAATGTCAATGGCCTAAACACATCAACTAAAAGACATAGACTGGTAGATTGAATTTTAAAAAGGCCCAGTAATATGCCACCTTCAAGAGACTCATCTCAAGCCGGGCGCGGTGGCTCACGCTTGTAATCCCAGCACTTAGGGAGGCTGAGACAGGAGAATCGCGAGTTCAAAGCCAGCCTCAGCAATGGTGAGGCACTAAGCAACTCAGTGAGACCCTGTCTCTACATAAAACACAAAATAGGGCTGGGGATGTGGCTCAGTGGTCGAGTGCCCCTGAGTTCAATCCCCAGTACCCAAAAAAAAAAAAAAAAAAAAAAAAAGAGAGACTCATCTCAAAGGAAAAGATATCCACAGACTGAAGTTGAAAGAATGGGAAAAAATGTATCACTCACATGGACTGTGTAAACAAACAGAGGTTTCCATTCTCATATCATATAAAGTGCACTTCAAACCAAAGTTAGTGAAAAGGGATAAAGAAGGTTATTTCATACTGCTTAAGGAAATCATACATCAAGATGTAACAATCTTAAATATCTATGCCCCAAACAATGGGGCATGTATGTAGACCAAACAAAATCTTCTCAACTTCAAGAATCAAATAGACCACAACACAATAATACTAGATGACTTTTACAAATCTCTCTCACCACTGCATAGATGTTCCAAACAAAAACTAAATAAACTATAAAACTCAATAAAACACTCAATAATTTAGACTTAACAAACATATTTAGAACATTCCATCCATCAACAGTGAATACACTTTTTTCTCAGCAGCACATGGATCCTCCTTCAAAATAGACCATATATTATGACACAAATATAGTCTTAGCAAATACAAAATAGAGATACTATCCTGCATTCTATCTCACTATGATGGAATGAAATTAGCAATCAATGACAAATTAAAAAAATAGAAGCTATTCCAACAGCTGGAGATTAAATAATACACTATTGAATAACAAATGGATAACAGAAGACATCATGGAGGACATTAAAAAATTATTAGAGAAGTGTGATAAAAAATGAGAAGTGTGATACAACATAACAAAATCTCTGGGGGCACAATGAAGGCAGTGATAAGAAAAAGTTTATTGCATTAATATCTTTCATTAAAAGAATAATAAGTCAACACTCAACAAATAAATGACCTTACATTACATCTCAAAGCCCTAGAAAAAGAGGAACACACCAACACCAAAATAAGTAGAAGTCAGGAAAAAATTAAATCAGGGCTGAAATCAATAAAATTGAAACAAAAAGAAACAATTCAAAAGAATGACAAAACAAAAAGCTGATTCTTTGAAAAAATAAATAAAATTGACAAACACTTAGCCACCCTAATGAAAAGGAGAGCAAAACCCCAAATTATTAATTTGTTATGAAAAAGGAAATATCGTGACAGACACTATTGAAATACAGAGGATTATTAGAAATTATTTTGAAAATTTATATTCCAATAAAGCAGAAAACCCCAAAGACACTGACAAATTTCTAGAGGCATATGACCTACTCAAACTGAACCAGGAGGACATACACAACTAAAACAGATCAATTTCAAGCATGGAAATAGATGACACCATCAAAAACCTACCAACGAAGAAAAGCCCGGGACTAGACAGATTCTCACCCAAGTTCTACAAGACCTAAAAAGAAGAATTAATACCAATACTCCCCAAATTATTCCATGAAATGGAAAAGGAGGAAACCCTTCCAAACTCATTTGAGGAGGCTAGTATCACCCTGATGCCAAAACCAGAGACATATCAAAGAAAAAAATTTCAAATATCCCTGATGAAAATAGATGCAAAAATTATCCATAAAATTTTGGCAAATTGCATACAAAAATATACTAAAAAATAGTACAACTTGATCAAGTGGGGTTCATTCCATGGATGCAAGTTTGGTTCAAAATATGGAAATCAATAAACGTAACCCATCATATCAATAGACTGACAGATAAGAATCATATGATTTTATCAGTTGATACAGAGAAAGTATTTGACAAAATACAGTACCCTTTCATGTTCAAAACACTACAAAATATAGGGATAGTAGGAACATAACCCAACATTATAAAAGCTATCTATGATAAACCCAAGGCCAACATCATCCCAAATGGAGAAAAATTAGAAGGATTTCATCTAAAAATGGGACCAAGACAGGGATGCCCTCTTTTGCCACTTCTTTTCAACATTGTCCTAGAAAATCTAGCCAGAGCAATTAGACAGATGAAAGAAATTAAAGGGATATGAATAGGAAAAGAATAACTCAAATTATCATTATTTTGTGATGACATGATATTAGAGGATCTAAAAAGTTCTACCATGAGACAGGAGAATCGTGAGTTCAAAGCCAGCCTCAGCAATGGCGAGGCACTAAGCAACTCAGCGAGACCCTGTCTCTACATAAAACACAAAATAGGGCTGAGGATGTGGCTCAGTGGTTGAGTGCCCCTGAGTTCAACCTCCAGTACCAAAAAAAAAAAAAAAAAAAAAAACTAAAAAATTCTACCCGAAAACCTCTAGAATTAATAAATAAATTCAGCTAAGTGTCAGGATATAAAATCAACACCCATAAATCAAATTCATTTCTATACATCATTCATGTCTCATACTAGACAAAGGTGCCAAAAACGTACATTGGAGGAAAGATAGCCTCTTCAACAAATGGTGCTGGGAAAACTGGAAATCCATATGCAGCAAAATGAAACTAAACCCCTATCTCTCACCATGCATAAATCTCAACTCAAAGTGGATCAAGGACTTAGAGATTAAACCAGATACCCTATACCTAATAGAAGAAAAAGTAGGCCCAAACCTTCATCATGTTGGGTTAGGCCCAAACTTCCTTAACAAGACTCCTAAAATACAAGAAATAAAAGCAAGAGTCAATAAATGGGATGAATTCAAGCTTCTTCTCAGCAAAAGAAACAATTAATGAGGTGAATAGACAGCCTTTTGGGAGCTATCCCACTCCTCAGTCTATACCCTAAAGACTTAAAAAGAGCATACTACAGTGACACAGCCACTTCAGTGTTCAAAGCTGCACAATTCACAATAGCTAAACTGTGGAAGCAACTTAGATGCCCTTCAATAGATGAATGAATAACAAAACTGTGGTATATATACACAATGGAATATTGTTCAGCCTTAAAAGAAAACAAAACCATAGCAGTTGCAGGTAAATGGATGGAGTTGGAGAATATCATGCTAAATGAAATAAGCCAGTCCTCCAAAACCAAAGGCTGAATATTTTCTCTGATTCATGGATCCTGGTCCATTATGGGAGCCGTGGTGGGGAGCATGGGAGAAATGGAGAAAATCTGAATAGGGCAAAGGGGAAGGAAGGGAAAGGAGGGAGCATAGGGGTAGGAAAGATAGAATAAGATGGACATCAGTACTGTAGGTACATGTATGAAGACATGAATGGTGTGACTCTACCTTGTTTACAATCAAAGAAATGAAAAATTGTGCTCCATATGTGTACTGTGAATTGAAATGCATTGTTTAAAAAAATATTACTTGAAGAACACACTTTTTTCCCCTAAAATTTGAAACAGCAATGTTAGCAAGGGAAACAGAAGGAGATTCATAGAAATGTACAGACTCGGAAGTAGATACCTGTATATATCTATCTACCTGATAACAAGTGAAAAAATATATGTGTAAAATTAATATTTGTGAGAGATATAAGCAATATAATGTAGATTTTTCTAAATAATCTTATGATATTGCAATATAGTCCTAAAGTAGTGCGTCAATTTTTTTTTTTCTGGTACTGGGGATTGAATCCAGGGCTGTTCTAGCAGTGAGCTACATTCTCAGAACTTTTTAAGTTTTTTATAATTTTGACAGGGTCTTACTAAGCTGCCAAGATTGTCCTCAAACTTGTGATCCTCCTGACTCAACCTCCCAAGTAGCTGGGATTACAGGCCTACTGTAATCTACTGCCTGATGGCTACTGCATCACATCTTAAAAGATAAATAAAATATTTTAAAACATAATAATCTAAGTATAGATGTCTGTATCATTTCATGAGCAACTGAAAGTTAAAGAAGTGAATAAGAAAAGACCCTGGATAGTAAATTTCTTATTTCTAAAGGATATTAATGTGCTAACAAAAATGATCAACTCTTTTAGAAATTTAAATATCCAGTCTACTAGATAGTGTAAAAATATTATGTAATTAACCACAGCGAAAAAGCAAAATTTTAATATCATTAAAGTTAAAAAAAATAAGTAAGATCCAAGCTGGATGTGGTGGCACGTGCCTATAATCCCAGGACTTTGGGAGGCTGAGACAGGAGAATTGCGAGTTCAAAGCTAGCCTTAGCAATGGTGAGGTGCGAAGCAACTCAGTGAGACCTTGTCTCTAAATAAAACACAAAATAGGGCTGAGGATGTGGCTCAGTGATTGAGTACCCCTGAGTTAAATCTCAGGTACCAAAAATAGAAATAAAAATATTTTAAAAAGTAAGATCCATGAAGTATCAAATAAACATACAAAACTAAAAGTATGAATAATTATAAGTTTTAAACTTTTCTGCATGTACCATACCAGGGATTGAACTCAGGGGCACTCAACCACTGAGCCACATTCCCAGCCTTATTTTGTATTTCATTGAGAGATAGGGTCTTACTGAATTGCTTAGTGCCTTGCTTTTGCTGAGGCTGGCTTTGATCTTGTGATCCTCCTGCCTCAGTCTCCCCAGCCGCTGGGATTATAGGCATGTGCCACTACGTCGAGCATAAGTTTCAATAATATGTTAGTTATTTAAATATATTTTATAAAATGTGGCTTTGGGCTGACTGGGGTGGTGCATACCTGTAATCTCAGTGGCTCTGCAGGCTGAGACAGGAGGAGCACAGGTTCAAGCCAACCTCAGCAATTTAGGAGACTCTAAGCAACTTAGTGAAACCTTGTCTCAAAATAAAAAGCAAAAAGCACTAGGGATACAACTCAGTGATAAAGCATCCCTGGGTTTAAACCCCAGCACCTAAAATGAAATAAAATATAGTTCTGGAGATTGAACAGAGGGCCTAGCATATGCTAAGCAAGTGCTCAAGTGCTCTACCCCTGAGCTGTACCTCAGCCTAAATAGCCTTTTTAAGGGAAAAATAGAATACTCTAAATAGATGAAAGATATTCAACTATGGGAAGTTTAGAGTGAACAAAATTATAAAGGAATAAAAAATAAGAGCATGGTCAAAAATATATCAAACATTAACAGAAAGGATGAAACAGTAATAGTACAGTAATGTAGATTAAATTCATAGCAATTTTTTATACTACTGAAAATAATTTTAAAGTAAAAATATCTCACAGCACAGAAAGACAAGTATTACATGATCTTACACATGGAATCTAAGAAAGTTAACGTCCTAGAAGTTGATAATAGGATGATGGTTGCCAGAGGCTGGGGAGAGTTGGCCAAGGGCATGGGAAAGCTTGATGGATAGGTGCTAGGTAACAAACAGGAGTAAGGACTTCTGTGTGCAGTTGCACAGTAGTGCGACTACAGAGAACAATCATGTACATATATTTCACTAGAATAAAGAATTCTGAATGCTTTCATCATAAAGAAATGATAAATATTGGAAGATATGGGTATGTTTTAACTGATTTAAGTGTCATGCAATGTATACATGTACCAAAACATGAAACTCCTTCTCTTTCTTCTCACAAAATATGTATAATTATAATGGTTTTAGGTGTGAGTTAAAAATAAATCATAACAGAAAAAAAGAAAAGGAAAGTGTATTAATTTTCTTGCATTCAAATAAAGAAAAAATTATGAGGAGAAAGCTAGCACTTTAAAAAGGAAACACATTTAATAACTCTGCTTTGAATGTGAGTTGTATCTCTATATAAATTATACATATAAATAGATATTTTTTAAAAATTCTCCTTAAGTTCTGGCATAATAAGAAAAGGAACAATAAATTTCAGCATTTATATATTACAAAAAATGCTTGCTTGAACTATGTGTAGGTGTTAACAAATACATATTTAGGGAGAATGTGAGAGAATTCTTTTTGTTTAAAAAAGGAGAATATATTTTTCAAGTATATCTACATACTTTTCATCAAAAATAAAACCTCAGTATGTTCCAAAATATAGAAAAGCAATAGCCCATATTCTATGACCAGACTGAATACAAATAGCAAGAGATTAAAATGTAACTGGGGATTTCAAACTATTCCAAATTACTCTTGGTACAAAAGCAAAGAACCTGCAATTACAAATTGTTTAGGAAATAACGGAAGGGAGTTCTACACTAAATGTTAGATATGTATGATGATATTTTTCTAAGAAAACTCTTCATAGATATGGAGATATTGACATTTCAAAATTAATAAAGGAAATTAAACTTATTGCACAATAAATGCAGTGAAAAACAACCAGTGCATACTTCTAGAGCAAGAAGGTAGAAGGAAGAATTAGAAAAAAAATATTAAAAGAGCAGGAGTAATTGAAGAAAAGAAGAATCTGAAAAGATAGTTCATTGCAAAGAACATAAGACTTACCATCACTGGGATGCTAAAGAGGCAAAATATAATTCATACGTGTTCACTCCTGGAAAAGGAGAAGAATAAGAAATACAAGGAGAAAGAGAATTTAAAAAAAAGAAGAAAAGAAGAGAGAGGAGGTAAAAGCGAAGGCAGAGGGAGAGGAAGAGAAGGAAGAGGAGTTTTATGACTCTTAAGAATAATATATCATTTTATAAGAAGTGTTCCTACTACAGTTTAAAAATTTAAAATATTAATGCAATGGACAGTGCTTTATGAATATTTGAATAGTCAATTAAAAATGAACTGCAATAATTATAGAATTTATATATTTTTTCATTTCTCAAAGAACTGATTAAGTACAGGCACATGGTTCTAGACTATTTTAGGAAATAGCTATTTAATTTTTGAAGAAACATGAACATTCTATATAATAAAATATAAAAGAAAAAAAAGTCTTTCCACAGAATTCATAATTTTGAAAAATACCCAAAATAGAAGCATTTTAGTTTATGATAGTATGGCAGATCATAATGTAAAAATAATTTATATTACTTATATTAAATATAATTATATTAAATATAAGAATAATTTCTGCAAAATATATTCATTAAAATAAATTCAAAAAAATTTTTTAGTTAATGCTGAAGCATACATTGAAAAATAAAAAGGAATTCCTCAAAGTAACAGAAATCAAAGTCATACTTTACATGGATATTTTATTGGCCATGTGTGTTTTGGGTGTTTTTTATTTTTTTTTAGTCATGGTAACCAAACTGCTTAAAAATTGTTTTTTACTTTAATAACTGCTAGCTTTTTAGACAAGGCCGTAAACTACATACGGTAGAGTGCCGCACACTTAAAAATCTACAACATGAATAGGATTCCTCCTAACTTGAAGTTTGAATTAGAAAATAATCTGTGAGGTTATAAAGAGAATTTGAATAAAAAAGATGTTGCCTTCTCCTAGATTCTAGGTAATAATAAAAGTTTCTTGGGGTTGGGGTTGTGGCTCAGTGAAGAGCGCTTGCCTCACACATGTGAGGCATGAGGTTTGATCCTCAGTACCACATAATATAAGTAAACAAAAGAAAGATATTGTGTCCATCTATAACCAAAAAATTTTTAAAAATATTAAGAAATAGTTCATCCTGAGAGATAATAGCCTTGGACCTGATGGTACATTGATTTAGTGTTTGAATTTTTGTAAAGTATACTACATGAACAAGGAAATTCCAGTTCCCAAAGTGACAAAGCAGTTCTGGATTGACAGCATTCTGGGATATGTCACAAAAGCAAAAGGAAATACTATTTTAAGAGACTAACAATGTCAGAGGAAGTATCAACTTAGAGTAAACAAAATATAAAAACAAATAAGAAAAGCAATCATAGTGAATATAAAGCAGGGTGATCCAGAAAAAAATAGAACAAGAAAATTTCAGATAAGCAGATTATCAGATAAAGAATATAAACTAAGTATACAATGTCAAAGCATAAAATGTTTCAAGACAGGAAAGAAGACTCAAAAATGAAAACAACAAAAAAAAGAATAAAAGATTAGGACAATTTGAAAAATACAACACTGTTAACTTTTATAAATGAAAAATGCTGTATTAAAAATAAAAACAAATGTCTTACAGAACTAAAGAATTAGTGAGCTGAGAGATAAATATGAATAAATTGCCCTCTGTGTATCAAAAGCAGCTATGACATAAAATTATAAAAGAAAGGGAAATATTTGTAATTCAAGGGAAAAAACAGTACAGAGAATATAAAGGAAAGATAAATGCAAGGAATTATGGCTTCACATTTTTCATACTTGATGAAAATCATGATTCCTTAAGTACAAACATCATGAAAATCTAAGCAGGATAAAGGGAACTCCACACCTAATCTGGAGTGAGTGATATCTCCAGGACATCTAAACCATGAATTACCTTAATAAGAGAGACAAAAACTAACCAACCAACCAAACAAACAAACAAAACTAAGCACTTATAAAGAAAATACAATTTACCTGGCAGTTGAATAGGAGAAAATCGCTGTCAGCTCAGAATTTATACCAAACTCAACTATTGTTTGAAAACCAATGAAATAATATAAATTAAAAGCAATGTTCAGACAGATAAAAACCAAATATTTTAGCAATGTTGCTGAATTATCTCCTATGTTATTTATGTAGGAAAAAAACATATTTCATTGGTAAGGACTGTCAGTGGAAGTTTAAATATATAAAAACAGAAACTGGCTTCTGTATCTTATAATTTTTTTAAAAATGGGCATGCTCTGTGTATCAGGAATTCTTAACTATAATCCTTATCCTAACATTATTGTTTATGTGCAAATATTTTATCATAAGATCTATTTATTTATTTTCATGACATTAAAATAAAAATATTTTTGATCTCCAATAAAAATGAAGTCTTAAACATACCATGAAATGTTAAAATATTATGCCATTATAAACAATATTAGTATAGAAAGACTTCTGACTAAAATATTGATAAGTTTCTAAGTTGTATTAATTTTAAAAGCAGTTCATTCTCACATAGAACTTAATCATAATTTTATTGAAATATTACTAGAGACACCCTAAAAACATTAAGATCAGTTATCTCTAGCAGTAGAATTATAAATACTTTTAAACTGCCTTTGTGCTTGACTATATTTTTAGATGATTTCTACAGCTAGATTTGGTTTTGTATTAAAAAGTACTAAAAATAAATGCTATCTTTGGGTATGAATGTGGCTCAGTTTTTGAAAGTTGGAAGAAAGAAACAGAATTCAGAAAAGAAAATAATATGGAAGGGCTGATTTGATTAGCTCATGAGTGAAAGGAAGTATAGAAAAGAGTTCTATGTTGAACCTCTACTTCTGGTCTCACAAGTTTAATTTTAAAAAAGGGTGAAATAGGAGGATGGAAAGGGAAGTGAAGGACCCTGGGAATATCTTCCTGTTTCTAAGGCAACAGGTGCCTTCTGATCATTCTCAACATATGATAATATATCCAGAGGTCTACAATATAATCTTATGAAAACTGACTTTTACTTAGTGATATCTTTGATGACTGCTAATATTTATTTTTATTTGTTTATGTTTTTCTTTCAAACAGAATTCATAGCTGGCTGTTTATTTTCTTGAGAGATCAATGAAGAAATTCAGGAACTAGCTTATATTGGAACTATAAGTGCCAAATATATATATGGTTTCTTATCATATTTATTTTAAATGACTTTACATATTAATACAACTCTAGGCATAAAAATCATACTGAAAATTTATCTTTGAAAGTGAAAAGACTATTTTCTCTTTATTTTGGCATTTTCAATTAGCAAATCAGTAATAGATGTTCAAAGTTATATAAAAGAATTTATTGATTTAAAAGTGCAATTCCTGAGAATTTCTTGAGAGATAAATATGAATAAATTTTTAACACAAAGAGAATCCTAACAGAAGCAGGATATAGCAAACTTTTTCTGGGGGAATTTTTACTGGACATTGTCAAAGTAGTGTGGGGTCTGAGAACCCAGATGACCTTGATATTCTATGAAAGTACCTTGTAAAAAAGTATAAAGTCCCACTACACAGTGAAGAAATATTAGTTCTTACACAGATCGGAAGATGACAGTCTTTAAATCATGTAAGGCAATTGATTTAGGAAATTCAAAGGAATCTCAGGTAACATAGTCAACATAGAATGCTGGATTTATCCTGCAATATTTCCAACAGCAGAAGTATAAGAATAAACTCAAAATTAATACCAAAACATTTCTTGTAAAGAAACATAAAAGAAAAGGCAACCTAAAGATTTATTGAATGTGCAATTACTGCATGTATATAATTATTGAAGTTGAGGGAGAACTACTAAAAGCTTGAAGGTTATTTTTAGCAAACTAGTATTTTGAATTTAGCATTGCTATCCACTTATTTTCTAACCACAAGAAAAGTAATCATCTATGCTTTGTTTCTTTTTAACCATCATATAGCACAGCACGACAAGCTAATTTTATTTCAGATTATTGGGAGAACTTCACTGGTTAAGAACAGTCCTTCAAAGAAGCCTAATAAGAAATTTTTTCCTACTTTCCTAAATAATCAAACAATCTTCCTTTCAAAAGCAATCAATGTCTCTACCTACCATGTAAGTCACCCATTCTAACCCATAGGTGCTACTCAATGATGTTTTAATCAGCATACCAAGTTGTGCAACAATCACTGTGAGTTCTTTGTGTATTTTTATCACCCCTGTAAAATTCCTCACAAGCAGTAACTATGAATACGCACATAACATATGTAAACACACATGCCTCGGGCAACAATTTTCAGTCACCTTAGATTTGCTTTTTCTGTTAAATCCTATAAATAAGGTCAACAATACATGATCTTTTATGTCTTGTTTCTTTCAGTAAGCAGAATATTTGCAAGTTTTGCCCTTGTAACACCACATATGCAAAGTTCATTCCATTTAATCACTGACAGTATTTTATTTTATGGTTTACCTCTGAATATCAAGGGTTTTATTTTATTTATTTAATTATTTATTGGCTGTTATGACGCTTGTTTGCAAATATCTGTGTAGTTTTACTTAATAAAAATACAAGAAAATATATCTACGGAAATGTGAAATTTAGGATGAATTAAATGAGGGCAAAAATGAAAAAAATGTTATTCTTTTCATTGTACAACTTTGAAAAGTTAATTGAATATCCTCTCTAACATGTTGTAATAATATATGCATCCACTTTCCTTCATGAGAATTAAGGAAATACTTTAACTATGTCTAATAAGCAATCAAAATTTCCTATGTCTTTTTCTTCCTCCCTTTTTACTCTAAACTGCTCCATGTAGGCGTGGTAATTCTATAAAAAATAATTTTTCTGTATGTCAGCAATGACCAAATAAATAAATAACACTGCAAACTAACACTTATTTATGCAATTAAAATGGTGTAAAAAATAAACTCAGCTGATCCAAGTTATAAAATGTTTTAATCGTGTTGGAAATTCATATTGTATACACACACAGAAACACACAAATACACATACATTTTAATTTTAAAAATCCCATAAAAGGTTTAATTTATTCAAACATTCTAAAAACATTTATAGAGCCTTGATTGCTCTAGATGCTGGAGCTTATTTCAGCTTTAAGATTTCAAGAGTTAATTGGCTGTATTTATCTGTGTGCTGTGAGAAGAGATGCAATTCCAGCACATTAGAGGAACTTGGCCTCCATCCGCAGAATGCAGTCCTCACAGTGGAGCTACACAGCAAGCTGCTGACAGCTGGAATCTATAGTTTATTTCACAAGTAAATCATCATTTCCTATGTTCATTGAATTTGGAAATGCATACTGTAACAAGGAATAAATTTGTTGTCCTCAGGAAATCTCCCTCCTCATCACACTGACCTGATTTATTTAAGTAAGGCCAGCAGTTTTGTCAAACCCTGTCACTACTAGAAACTGGTAGATTTTGTAGACATGCTGCCACTGGGAGGGAAGCTCATTTCATGCCACCTTCTTAGTGAAGAAAAACACACACGCACATACACATAAACACACATACAAACACACACTGATAAGAGAGCCTTTAAAACTAAAGTGACAATTATACTTCTAAATATTATTAAGTTGCAGCTTTGGCTTAGGAATATTGAATGCTAATATTACTATGGTCAGAGAAAAGCTACAGGCCAATCTCAAAGGAGTTTTACTATTTTCATGAGGGAAGGCTATATAGTCCCTAGTAACATCACTGCAGCTAAGTTACTAACTACTAACTTATTACTAGCTATGGGCTGTAAACAGATGTGCAGTTTTCTTCAATCATGCTTGCTTATTCTTAAAGCTCAAGATCTTCCAACAGTGGATAGAGTGTGCATCACTGCTGAGGCATCATGACATTACATTTTTCTGAGACTGTTCTGCGTTTGATAGTGTGTAATTTTTAGAATCTAGTAAAATTGAATGAAAGAAAAATGAATGCTCATACCAGAATGCAATTGATATGTTCCTGGAAAAAGGAAAGTGGTAAGAGTTAGTGGTTAAGAAGATACATTACAGAGCCATACAACCTGATTCATAATTTATTATTTATTTGAGAGCTAGGGACAGATTAGTCAAATTTTTTAATCCTCAGTTTTCTCTCCTTTCAAGTAATAGGAATAGTAGTGGCATACACATTCTTCGAAGATCAAATGATAAAATCTCATAAGGCTAGGTGGATCAAATTGGTCACATGTAACTTTTTCTACTAGTTAGGATACTTTTTGAGAAAGGGAGGTATTAAGAATCATACTGGCATAACATGCAAAAAACAAGATGGACTAAACAAGTCTGCCAAATTATTACTCTATGTAAAACATACTTAGCATGATACTTGCCATCTAGAAAGTGTGAATCAGTGTAAGAGAAGATTAGTGTTACAGGTGGAACTTCATTAATCTGAAAGTCCAAAATTTCAGATTCCTCAGATTTAAACTTTTGAGGCTCAGCATGACACAGAGGAAAATTCCAACCATGAAACTTTGTTTAACACAAAAAAATTACTAAAACCACTGTGTAAAATGACTTTCAGCCTGTGTGTATAGGCCATATATGAAACATAAATGAATTTTGTGTTTAGATTCGACTCCTATCCCCAAGATATATAAATTATGTCTTAAATTTAAAAATATATTGGAATCCAAAACATTTCCAGCCCAAAGTATTTTAGATAAGGGATATTCATCCTGTGTTTTTAAATTTTTACATATCCTCTGTATTTGTAAATTTCTAGTCCCCTTTTAACCTATCATGAACAACTCACCATTTTAATGAATCAACTGATCCCGTTGTCTACACAATGCATTCTCCCTTTAGTTAGTGACTGCTTACCAAGAACCCATCTCCACCATACCTCCACTCTGCCTCCCACTTCCTTGTCAGTCTCTTCATCAGTCTAATTTCTTCCTTTTCCTGTTTTTTTTTCATCCATAGACACTGCTTAATTGAGTTGTGGATTTATGAGACTTAAGAGTATTGAACATTCTCCAAGAAATTGTTAAGGAACAATTTCTTCTACTTGAGTAAGTTTCTTCACATTACATTTTGGGAACTGAAATCTATTCTTTAGATATTAAGGAAGTTGGCTGAGTCCAAGTATCTAAAAGCAATGAAGATAAAAATCCAATTCAACTATCGTCCCAGGGACTTCACTCATAGGCATACATAGCTTCCAAATTACCTTTTGTCCCTTCTCTACTCCAAGCATTGGGGCAAATGTTAGAGCAATGAATAGATAGTCCCTGAATCCTATAATTTACTTCCCTAAAACTTAACACTCAAATAGAAATGGAATTGTTCAGAAAATAGTTTAAAAGGAGGAAGTTGATGACATAGGTTTGCTTCTGTTGCAAAAGTTTCACATGAAGCTTGACTTAAACACAGAGTTTTAAATATCACTGCTTTAGGTAACTTTTTCTGTCTTCTATGCTTTTTTCCCCCGCTTTGGATGATGACTGAAATTGAAGTATAAAGAAATTCTGGATTACTTGGTCTAAGACCGGTTGTATATGAAGAAGTAGGACCTGATTGTAACAGTACGGATAATCTACATTTATGCTGAAATAGCATCTAACCCCTTCTCCCCCATAGAAAAACTAAATCTCAGTGCTTAACAAATAAGTGCCTACGTTTTGCTCGTGGACATATACTGGTTGAGTAGATTTCAATAACTGCTTCAAAACAGTGATTAAGTGATCTAGGATATTTCTATCTTGTAAACAAATACTACATAATTATCACCAAAAAGGAGGAGAGGTTCCAGAATGTTGCAAAATGGCATTTTAATATGTTAGTCTGGATAGAGTTCATATCTTTTCTGCATACAATCCATTGGTCCAGGATATTTTTAAGAGGGCTGAAATACATAGGCAACCATATAGTTACACAAGAAGCAAAAAAATGTTTCATCCCCATGAGTCTAGAAGTTTCTACAATGACTTTGCAAGATATTTAGGACATTGTCACTAGGAATGTTGGCCGAAAGGAGATATGCTATTAGTTAAATTCAGCCTAGGACTTCAGTAGAAATTGAGGTGAAGGGTGGTGCAGAGAATTCTCAAAGATGTGCTTTCTTAAAGAGTGAAGAAACAGGGTTTCAGAAGGAAAGTTATTGGAACTACTTAAGAAAGAGCTCTTCCTGATTATTAGCTCAAAAGTATAAGGGGTTATTAGAACGGGACCATTTTAAAGGATTCCGAAACATAGGGATTTCAAATACCTCACTAATTTTCTAGGTCAATAAAGTAATTTCATGCTTCTGATGCTTCATTTTCAAAGTTAATTTGAAGCATCTCTCTTTTATATGCTCACTTTCTTAGACTTAAGTCCACTGAGAAATGCCTTGACAGTGCCTAAAATGATTTTCTTTTTTTTTATATATATAAAAGACAATATTTATCTTGGTAGGAAAACAAAATATGCACATTCAAAGAATATCTTTGGCATATCTGATACAGCCAAATATCCCATTCACTACACTGATGCATGATATTTGTGTCAGTGGAGGAAAACTTTTTCCTATCAACATTTCTTGTTCTCTGACAATCTGAGAACACGTAATTTAATTTGGCTTTGTAACAGCAGTCTACAGTTCTTCAGTGCAGAACTTCAAGTGTTCAGAATAATTTTAAAGCAATCTAAAAAAGGAAAAAAATAAGAAACAGATTTATGTGGGGTGTTTGTGGGTGGGGGAGTATGGGCAGGTATACTACTGTTTGGAAGATAATGACAGAAAAGAAAAATAAGACAAAAAATAAAGTTTTAGATCTGAATGAAAAACTGGTTTTTTGAAAGTAGGAGAAAAAACAAAAGTGAAAGACAAATTAGGAACTTGCCACTTCATTTAGTGTTTCTAACAGCTGTATTAATTTAAATTTTGTTTCACATGAGAGAAAATATCTTAATTTTATAAACCAAACTATATATAATAATTTTAATCATCAGCTCCTTCAGTAAAAAATAACATCAGTATCAATATTTTCTAGCCGGGCACGGTGGTGTACGCCTGTAATCCCAGCACTTAGGGAGGCTGAGACGAGATAATCGCGAGTTCAAAGCCAGCCTCAGCAACAGCGAGGCCTAAGCAACTCAGTGACACCCTGTCTCTACATAAAACACAAAATAGGGCTGGGGATGTGGCTCAGTGGTCGAGTGCCCCTGAGTTCAATCTCTGGTACCAAAAAAAAAAAAAAATTTCTTAAATTTGAACTTCACTTAGACAAGAACATAGCACAATAAATAAACTGTCCTCAATTTAAGGCAAAAAAGAAAAGCGCTCACCAAAGACATTTTTTAATGCTTCACGTCGAAAAAAGCATATACCTAAGATTATGAAATTAAGACACTTATGGTGAAAAACTGCAAAAAAAATTGTATTTACAAGATCAACAGATATAGCTTACAAATATGGATGATTTATATACCATAAGTAAATATGTTGAACTACAGAAGATGAAAGATTTGAGTGCAAATCCATGAACACAGCCAAAGTGTTATCAAATAAGCAGGGATCTAAGATGGCTGAGGATTTTCTCCTTAATCTGAAGGTTGGTTTATTTCAATTTTCCTGGGTAGATGACATTGACCTACCACTTTTTGGTTTCCTTTTTCCTCTGAAACATGGAATCTTCAGATGTAACAATCCACTAAAAATCAGATTAAAATTTGTGTTTTAAAATAATATGGAAGTCTGAAGATTATTTTGTAATTTGGTAAAGATCATTTGGTAATGATACAAAGTAGTATCATCATCAGTAATTACTTAAATGTTGACACTGCTATTGTTGTTTTAGAAGGGACAGACATGTACAATATTTATATATAAGTGTCTACTCCATAAAGTAAATTTTATTTAATATATCATCAAACATAAAAGATATTTGCTTAAACAAGGTTTATACTAGCACCTAGAGATAATTGTCATAGAAGGAAACTTAACAATTTATAGAATCAATAAATTCAGTTTGGTGAGAACTATTTCAGTCCAATACTATACATGAGTCAGGTTATGAGCCTAAGTTCAACATAAAATACATGAAAACTATTTTTGAAGTGTGAAAATAAGCGTAATGAGTTATTGGGGATATTTGGTCTTTTGTTTCCTTTTTAAGCATCTTACTTTAAGAACACCATCATTTTGTTGGATCCACTAGATTTACACACACACAACACACATACATATACACATACACATAATTTTGAAAATATATATTTTGGATAGTTTTATACCATTCTTAGAATCTGCATATATGGCTCAGCAAGTTCAATATTGGATGTTAACATTGTAAAGCTCTGTCATTCATCATAAATGTACTTTTCCCCATAAGATTGCCTGTTCACCAAGTTAGCAAAATGACAATCACTCAAATACAAAGTTTCTGTCAAATTATGAGGGACAACAAACTCAGCAGAGGTACCAGAAAATCCAGCCATTCATAATGAGTGAGAAATAATTAAACTTTAATGTATTATCTGTGTTAGTTTATCAGTCCAAGTAATTCAGCAGCCCCTTAAATTTCCTTGAGGCTTTTATTTATTTAGAGTATGTCAAGTTTCATATACATCTACTCCAAGAGTCAGAAAATGATGAGACACTATACAAAGAACTACTGGCATTGCTCAATGTGTAGAAAACAAAGAAAATGGATTAGAATCAATTTATACATGTGAAAAAATGTTTCCTTATTTTTCTAACAGTAAATGTTCAATCTGAGTTTCACAGTAGAAATCATTATGAAAACAAATGAGGAGTTGAGGGGGGAAAATAAAACATAAGCAACAATCTTCCCTCCAAAAAACAACCTCCTCTCCATTTTTTGTATATACTTTCTTTTGTATATATTTTTTTGTGTATATACTTCTTATATACAAGTCCAATCTCACACATGGAGAGAGGTAAATGAATTCATAATTAATCTTTTAACTTGCTGTTTTGGTATGCTTTTCATATCCTCACACTAAAGTAAATTAACTTTCCTGTTGAACTCTGTTTCATAATTCTTTTTTTTTTCTCTTTGCTGGTTTGCAGATTCAAGTAATTGAGAAAAAAACCCTAATTGAACTATGTTGAAAACTAAATGGAATTGTTAAAGTATTTCCACCACGTTCATTAATTTATCTGCATTTCTTATGAGACTATGCCTTTACAAACAACATGATATTAAGAAACACATGAGGGCAGAAAGTATCCGTAATAGCACAGGTTCAAGAATCTAATATCTATTCTTTGACCATAAATATCATGTTTTCAGAGAAAAATGTAATGAAAACTAAAAAAAAACAAAAACAAAAAACAAAAAAAAACCACTTTTGGAGGGACATTTGTGTAAGAAAATTTATTTTTTCTATTTTGGATGTTTGTGATTTCATCTCATTTTATTTCTTTGTCTTCTAAAAGAAGAATGCTAGAAACCATTTTCTGCTTAACACAAAATACAGTATTCTGAATTTCATTTTCACATTAGTAATGAATTAATATGAGTTATATTAATGCATGTTGGGTAGCACTACAAATGATATTCATGGCATGCATACCCGTACTTCAATTAAACCCCAAAGATGTAACTGTATTAACATGGAACTTTACCCTTTATCCTGGACCTCAACAGTGAGTACCAGTACTCTAAGTGCATCATTCAGCAGTACTGGGTAGCAATATGAAAAGAGCACATTTCACTTGGCATTTCAAGCTCTAAGACAATGGAAATTAAAGATATACTAAAGTTAGTGAGACAACACCATGGGCTAACATACCAGGAAAGCTATTAGGAATTGCAGTAATGATTTACCTAATAGTCTTGGATATAGCCTCAGGGATGTCTGACATCACAGAAAATAAAAAGTCACAGGTAGAGCTTAGGGGCAGGATTTGCCCTAAGGTGAATAGGCAAATTCAAATGTGATATTTGGAAAAACTAGGGTATGGCAAAGAGAATCAAAACATCCTAGCAAGAAGGAAGAAAGGAGTAATGAGAGTAATGGGATGTGGACTTGGCCTCGGGCTTATACAGAACAACAAAAACAGGAGCCAAATTAAATACACTCGGGACTGTGTCAAAGCAGAATGAGAAGGACATGACTCTTCAGGCTAGGACACTGAAGACGCAAAGTGTTTGAAGTCCTCCTTCTTCAAGACCAGATTGTTCATAAATGTGAGCAGAAAGAAGCATTAGTTCAGGAAATTAACAAAATAGTGTCAATGAGACACTTTTTGTGGTAAATGAAAGCCACCAACAAGGTAGGATAGCTGCTGCTTTTGTATCCATGTCAAAAAACAACTAGAAGATCCATACTACCTCTGTAAATCCTTGTCAACCTTCGATTCAATTTACAATATTGAAGTCATTCTCCAAGTTTCTAGTTCCCTGAAGGAAATGCTAATATTTTTTTTATTCAGTTTTGTACTGCTCTAGCTATCAGCCCAGATTTATGTAGCATGTTTTCCAGGCAATAGAACATGGCAGCAAGATATTCTGCTGACTGTAGTGTTTGAGGATGTGATGTCGTTCATGACATCCAGCTTCTTCAGGTCGATATATAACATTGTGCTGACTTTTCAAAAGCATGTCTATTGTCCTGCATGTCTTACGGTGTGTCCTCAGGGAACAGGGATCAGCAAAATGATATGTGTAGCTTTTGGTTGCCTCCTGAGCCTGGTTGAACCATACATATTTTGAATAAGCTGCGATAGCATGCTGGTTGCCTATTTCTCTATTTTCCTAGTCAGGGTGTCATAAAACTCAAAAATAAATTACAACTTTTATCAACATATGAAATTGATTTAAAATGATATACAATAGTTGCCAATACAACTGTGGATTGACTTTTGTAGGATATTTCCCCAAATATTTTGGCTACACATGTCTGCTGAAGTTTTGGTGGCTGTCTTGGTGTATCACTAGATTTTGTCTTCACAAAAGAAAGCTGTGTTTTGATTGTTGTCTGTCAAACAGTAGTCCTGGGTCCTAAGATGCTGGTTTCTGTAAACTCTGTTTCTGTATTTTTATGTAACATCTGATGAAGAAGATATTTTGGAAATGTTTCCAAGGAATGTGAATGTTCAGTTTCCTCCAGAGCCATTTTCTTCTCATTCTCCTTGGAGTGTGAGAAGATCAGCAGGCATCTGATCCACCAGGCTTTTCTTCTGTTTTGTTACTCTTTCCTATCCTAAAAACTCAAATCAGGCCTCCTGTAACATTAGACTGAGAGCTGCTGAGGCAACAGATTTGAACCAGGACTGCCCTGTCCTGAGTTAATGAATATGTCACCTTCAAGATGTTTTGTAGAATATCCATTCTTTGATATCAACTATTAGATTTTCTTATTTGCCCAACAAATAAAACTGAAGAACACATATTCTTTCATGCTCCTAATGTGTGTGTCTGAAGTTGTGGTTATGTGTGATTTTTAAAAAAGGATAAAGATGGAAATTTTAACCTCCATGCTAGAAAATTTAGATCACCATTATTAGCTTATGTGAATTATGCATAATAGAAATTTCATTCGAAATTAGTAACAGAGCTCTAAATCCAGTGACGTAAGTAGAGAATTACACATCAAACACACATTTGTGTTTTTGTGTGTGTATATATATAAATATATGTGAATATGTTAATGTTTATATTTGTGTATGTAGATATACTATACACATATACATATGTTCTGGGTTATGTATACATACACAGAATGTGTCTGTCCTCAGTAAAAATGAAGTGGATGATTTGTCTGCAATAAGGGATAAAAATAACTGTTACAGTCTCAAAAAATCAATTTGTGAAATTTTTAGCTCTTTAGCCCTATTCAATTGGTTTTATTCCAAAGCAAATTATAGTTTTATGTTGTAAATCTAACTTGCCTTGATTATACTTTATTTCAAATTTGATGATAGAATCTAAAAAAAGAAATTTATTAGTGAGTAGAATTCTAAAGATAAAGTAATATTTGGAGAAAAAGACAGATATGTAAACATCCTTAACAATGACACTTTAATAGGGAATAAATACAGGGATTCTATATTGGGACTATGGAGTATAAAATGGAAAGCCAAAAAAAAAAAAGTTTGATTTTCTAGGTATCTGTATCATTTTCTGTATCTTCTCCTTGCCTCTAGTGTGCTATATTTCTCCCTGTGCAATGAAAGGAAAAAGGTTCTGCATCCAGTATTCCAAAGGTAAGTAAAATGGTGATTCCATTACAAGAGAGGCCATTTAAGTAAGAAAGATAGATTCTTTTCATGGGAAATCAATTCTCCAAACTCACTTTATATGGATTTCTCTCATCCTACAAGTGAAATGTGGTATGTAGACAGAAATGTGAAATGACATAGAGGTCTTGTCAGGTCATTCCTGGAAAAGTTTAGAGCCATTAATGGGATCCTCAGGGAGTTGATTTAGTAACACCTAGTAATGGAAGAACAAAGTAGATGAAGGTATGATAAAAGGAAAATCAGGCATTCAATCCTTGCAAGGTGTTTGCATCCCAGACTTGTTCTAACAGAGGGCTAAACTCCTTTGGATTGGAGGATATTTACCCATTTTTTTTTCTACTTCTCTGAAGGCAGTTGAGAATTATATTATGCAAAGCCAAGGATTTGTGAAAGGTTCTGGAATTTATTTTTGATTCTGCTACTGGCTTCTGGAAGGTTTTTATACTTCCTTTATCTACAAATACAACCCTCCTCTTTCTTAGCCATAATTTTTATTGTCCTCTAAATATACTGAAAAGTTCACATATTAGGCCATGGTCTCTTCACCTGAGATGCTTATTTGTATTCCCCTCTTCCTCAAATTAGATATTATTGGTGCAGATGTTTGTCTTCCCTGGTCACTTGTGCTCTGGTGCTCTCACAGAATCCCAAGCCCAGCCCAGCTATAATTTTTCTCAGTTAATTTTAAATATCCTGTTACATGGTTTTCTTCAAGTTCCATAGGGCTCATGGCATATACTTAACAGATATGCAATGAATAATTAATAAAAAGTATTTGAATCTAATTGCATAAATCATGTGAATCAATAAACTAATAAATGCTGTGATAGCTAACTTCCAAAATAGTTCCCTAGTGATCCTTGGCTTTTAATATTCACAGTGTGTATATTCTCCTACTGTACTGTGCCAGAATTGGTCTGTGTGACCATTAGAATATTATAAAATAATGGTATGTCACACTAAAGTTTAGGTTATAGGTGGCTATTCATTATTTCTCTGTGTATCTTTTTGATCACTTACTGTGGAATCAAAAAATATTATAAACAATCATATAAATAGCCCACATTACAGAAACAGAAATCTCCTGTAGAAAAACCTTACAGGACCAACACTTCAACATTGAGTTCTCAAAGAAAATAGTATTCCTGACCGAGAGTTTGAAGACAACCTCTAGAGACATCCTGAGCCAGAAGCACCTAGACTCCTGATCCTCACAAAATTTGAGGCAAATATTTGTTTTTAAGCTGCTAGATTGTGGAATAATACAAATACAATATTTGGGAGGAAGACAAAAATCAAACTGTCCATGTGTATAATAAATGTCACTTGTAAGCAAGTGCTAATGTTTGGATGTTTTCTTCTGCATTTTATAACTGGGTACAAGAGATAGAAGATAACAATGAAAGGGCTAAAAATCTGAAATTTTACCAGTGAAAGATACAAGTCAAGAAATATTTCTTAAAATTTAAGACTATATCTTTGCCACTGATGTACCTGAGACTTTGTATTTATAACAGAATCAGACACAATAAGCAAAGTGTTTTGAGTAATCTCCCCAAACAGTCCCATCAGGTAAAACATTGCAAACTCTAAACTTTCCTCTTACAGTCAAAAGATTTTCCTGGGCATTATGAGAAAGGAGAATTGTGCAGATACTTTGATCTTGAAAATTGTATTAAATTTTTATTTTTCATGTTTTTATTTACATCATTTGATTTTTTCCATTGTGACCATGCAAACAAGTGTTCCCAACAGAAGAAAACATATTTCTTTCTCTGAATGCCTTTAGTTTCCTTGGACTTCTCTTTTTCAAGACATGTTTTCAGAGTTTCAACTTCATTGCAATGGCCTGAGAACATTGATTTCAACTAGAGATAACACTTGCAGTGAAAGAAGAAAGAGCAATGCTTTCCTTTCCATCACCACAGGACTCACTGATCTCTCTATTCCCCAGGGATCTCATCGTGGTCACACAAGGCTTTCCAATGATTTCAGATACCAAGCCCTCTTACAGCAAAGGATGAAGGAAGGACAATACTTCTGTAATCTCTGTACAAAATAAATGCTTTAATATAGAGATGACTGTTTCAAAGGACTGAATAACATCCACCAGGAAGAAGAAACAGATTGATTAGATCTGGGACAGTGAAAATGTAGAACATTTTGCAGCACTCCTCTGAATAAGTGTACCCAAGCTGCTGTTCTTGTTTGTTTGTTTTTAATGTATCTTTTTTCCAGTATCTAAACTAGTTGTTTCCAACTTTTACTGTGTCTGATAAAATGTGTCTGCTCTAAAACCTGTTTGGCCTAAACTGGATTTTTCACTTGATTGCTGTATCTCAAAAAGTACTGTGGTTGTTCCTTGGTGATAAGGGTCAAGGTTTGCCAAACAAGAGTCTTAGGGAAGAAGAACGTACTGTCCTCCATAAAGAACATAATTCTAGTAACACAAAGCTCCTAGGAAAGTCATATGAACATGGTTTGCAGCACCACGGCCCTATGCATATGTCACATAAATGACTATATGTGGTGTGGCATCTGTGCCACCCTAGGTTTTCCACATGCTTGTCACTGTCCACTAAGGTAAGGAATTGCTAAAGCAACTATTAAGAACCTGTTATGGTTTGGATGTGAGGTTTCCCTGAGAAATTTATGTGTGAGACAATACAAGAAGGTTCAGAGGAGAAATGATTGGGTTATATGAGCTTTAATCCATTGTTAGTTATACCTCTGATAGGGATAACTGAGTGGTAATTGAAGTGGTAGAGTGTGGCTGGAGGAGGTGGGAATTGCGGCATGGCTTTGGGATACATGTTTTGTATCTGCAAAGTAAATGCTTTCTCTCTGTCTTCTGATCATCCTGTGAGCTGCTTCCCTCTGCCACGCTTTACCTCAAGCCAGGAGAAATGGAACCAGCCTTCTGTGGACTAAGACCTCTGAAACCATGAGCCTCTAAATAAACCTTTCCTCCTCTAAAGTTGTTCTAGTTGAGTCTTTTAGTCTCAGGAGAAAAAAAAAAAAACTGGCTAAAACACAACCCATAGTGTTCATCAATGATTTCAAACTTCCTGAAATGTTAGCATTAGATATCAATTTGCAACAACCTATGCAATTGCAGTTACTAGGGTTAGATAGACCTATTATGTATATATAGTCTTCTTTGAAAATGAATTTATTAATATCACATGGAGGTTCTTATTCGTTAGGACATGTCTTGGTTTTCAGTCTTTCTATAAGTTCTTTGACTCTACTAAACACTTAGCTGGTAGAAAGGGGAGTTAGAAGGTTTTTTTCTTAAATGTTCCATTTTACCCTCATCAGTGACCTTAAGTGCCATGTGTTATTTACGTGAGTAAATGCATGTTATTTTCTAGTTTAACTAAGATGTTTGCCACCAGTTAACAAATGAGAACGATATGAATGAGAAATAGAGTTCATATGCTTTGATCAAAAGCATTTTTTTGTTTCAGAAAAAATCCAGAAGCTTTTTCACTCAAACATTTCAGATCCAAATGATGTGTTCACAATTAAATTTCCCTTAAAACAGCCTCTGGGGCTGGGTTGTAGCTCAGTGAAATGAGCTAAAGTGCTAATGTGTAAGGCACTGGGTTCGATTCCCAGCACATAAATAAATAAATATAAATAAATGTCCATCAACAACTAAAAAAATATTTTAACAAAACAGCTTTTTCTTCCCCTTTTCCATATCTTCTTCTTTATCATTTAATCTGACTCTCTACCTGGAAAGATATAACTTTTGAAATTCAGAAAATAAATGAGTTGCTAGCTAAAGTGAGAAAGACTTTTACTCCTTCAGGATGTGTTTAGTGTGTGTGTTATGTGGTATGTGTGTTTGTGTGTGAGTGATATGCCTAAAAACATCAACAATAAGAAGCTTCCAGGTTTTTTTTTTTTTTTTACTTTTTTCCCTCTTTGAGTAACTTGTATTTTATGCCTGGAAATTCTGCTCAATGCAGCTTTCAGTCTGTGATATACTAGACTTATTTCTTGTTTATTATTCAAAGACTATGGAGAAGAACAAAGATGTTTGAAGTGTGGCTTGGGGCCAAGAACACGAGTTATTTGTCATAGTTGTTTTTAATGTGCATCAATGCTTTGTAATGAATTTATTACTTAGGGAAGTTAGAGGGAAAGATAGTGAATTTTACACACACACACACACACACACACACACAAGCATAAGTATAATTAAATATGTCATTCACTTCTGTGCAATTCCAGATTTATTAACAAGTTGGTATCATTTACTTGATCCAGTTTTTGGAAGTCAATGCCCTTTTCTAAAGGATGTAAAAAATTATTAGTATTACATGTAATAATTTAAATTATTTAAAACCGTATCAGACTTAGATTTCTGTTTATGTTTTGACCATTGTTTGTATAATGTGTAAAGTACTAAAGATATTTTCTTAGTAAAAATATATTATTATTTTGAGTGCCAGGTACTATATTGTATATAATTATGTATGTTTTGTTTTTATTTTATTATTGTATTTCTATGTGTATCACATAAAGGGGGAAACCTTATATCTGAATATGTGTTCAGAAAGCTTCAACTAAATGACTTACAGATATTTAATCATCACAGAAAACTATGTGGTAGGTATTAGTGTTATTCTCATTTTATTGACAAGAAAAATCAAGATTCAGAGAGGTTAAGCTAATTAAAAGGACTTAGAGTATAAGTATGAAATCAGGAATAGAAATCAGTTCTACTGAAATTTCAGCACTTTTAAGCACTAGTGTTTCTATTATTGACAAATTGGCTGTTATATTCTGGTATATTAAGTGCATAAAAGAGAAATGATGGAGTTGGCCTACTTTTTTGCTCACTAGCATAAATGCATGTTGTTATGGTTTGGATCTGGAATGTTCCCTAAAATGTCTCATGTATTAAAAGCAAGGCAGCAGGTTATAGAGATGGGGCTTTTTGGTAATGATGGATCATGAGGTCTTTGATCTCAGTGAATTAAGACATTTGATAGAGTCACCCATTGATAGCTGGATAGACTACTGGCATGTTGGTCTTATTTGGAGGAAGTAAACTATGTTGGAAGGATTTATTCTCTTCCTGGTCCCTTGTCTCCCTCTCTTTCTCTCTTGGTTCCCCAGATGCCTGAGCTGAGCGTCTTTCCTCTGTCACACCCTTCAAACATGACGTTTTCATCTTGAGGCAAGTTGATTTTGAATCCTTTGAAACTGTAAGCCAAAATAAACCTTTTCACCTCTAAGATGTTCTTATCAGGTATTTTTTCATCATAATGACGAAAAACTTAACTAAAACACTTACGTTTGGGATCTTAACTAACCAACATTTTAATTCATAATATGATGTGTGTTGTGAGAACATTATTTATTAGGGTGGAATATTATGTAAGGAAATGAGAAAAGGCCAAACATCAACTTCTCTATTAGTTAATTTTGTCAAAGATCAGTCTAATTTGGATTTTATACTATGAAAGGGATATCGATGACTCAGCGCCCTGAGGAAGAGTTAACAATAATGTTTCCAAAGGCAAGATCTAAAAGGCTTACCTTTTCAAAGCAATTTATGTGAATGTACCTTTCTGGTTAGTATTTAGGAGGTCACATCCCTGAAGGGCCCTCTCTTAGAACATTTGTGTTGCTAAAACAAAATATTGTTGATTGAGTAATTTCTAGACATAAATTTATTTCTCACACTTCTAGGAGATGGGGAGTACAAGATTAAGGCCTTGCTAACTCTTGTGTTTGGTGAAGTCCTGGATTTTGCTTCCAAGATAGAATCTTGAACTTGGTGTCTTCACATGGTAGAAGGACAGAAGAGCAAAGAGGGCTCCAACCTCTGTGAAGCCTCTTTTATGAGGGCTTTAATTTTGTACAGGAAGGTTTTGCCCTCATGACTTAATTGACTCCACTTTTTTTTTTTTAATATTTTTTTAGCTGTAGGGACATAATGTCTTTATTTTATTGCTTTGTATGTGGTACTGAGGATCGAACCCAGGCCCTCACGCATGCGAGGCAAGCGCTCTACCGCTGAGCTACAATCCCAGCCCCTAATTGACTCCACTTTATGCTGTCACCGTGACAAAGTTTCAACATATGAATTTTGGGAGACATTCAGACCATAGCAGATACAGAGGCAGAATTTTTTTTTTTTAATAAAGGAGAAAGGGAAGCAAAAGAGGAAGAAAAAAGGAAGTGAAGAATAGAAGGAAGAAAGAGGAAGAGAGACTAAGTGCAGCATAGAATCAGCACTGATACACCACTGCCTGTCTCTATCTGCTTGTATTCATCTATTTTCTGGAAAACATCTATCAGAACTCTACCAATCCTGGAGTGAATGTCACAGCTTTACAGAAAATCTACTTCAAGTTATTGAGCATAGCCAAGCCCATAGTAAGATTTTTGGATTTAAATTATGTCTCCCTTGTGTTTTTTTGTTTGTTTGTTTGTTTAGAAATGCAGTTAAGCTAGTGTTGGCAGCTTTACAAATATTTAAGACACAGACAGGCCAGCTAAGCAGTAAATGAGGTAAATATTAATAATAGTTCCTTTAACATAACACAGCAGATGTATTTCTTTCATCATTACAGATGAAATGGTAAACACGTCCAACCCAAATTTTGTAAACTGCATCAGATCAGCATTCCCTTATTAGAATCAGATACCGTCCAGGCACTCACTGGCCAAGATGTGGAACTTAGATAACTAACTACAGTCTGATGGTGTT
Source organism: Xerus rutilus (assembly GCA_028644305.1). Lineage (NCBI taxonomy): Eukaryota > Metazoa > Chordata > Mammalia > Rodentia > Sciuridae > Xerus > Xerus rutilus. The sequence goes on along the minus strand of CM053411.1, from coordinate 21,668,277 downwards.
AAATAACCCAGAGTTTTCTTGCATGAGGCAGTCCATGTGTAAGATCAGGCATTCCTTCCTTGTTACAGTTAAGGGCACAAGTCTTGTCATTTTTCTCCTCATCATTGTCAGGGTCCACAGGCATCAGTGAAGAGTCTCCATCCTATCCATCCTAATGAGAACCAATTCTTTACGGAGTTACTTAAGCTTTCCTGGGATCACAAAGCCACTTCCAGTTTCTAGATTAGGTAGTAATATTATCAGTCATAGTGATATATATTTGATATATGAATATATATATATTTGAATGCATATACAAAAACACACATGTGTATACACAAATACACTTGTGTATAAACACATATAAAGTTATGGAAGAACTTGATCTAAAAAATAAATTCTATATTTATTACAATGACTCATTCTAATTACTTTGCATCATTTCATTTTAAGTTACCATAAATCTCCAGTGAAACAAAACACTACTCAGAGTGTCTGAAAATTCTCAATAAGCAATTGATTATAGGGAAGTCTACTACTGTGAAATTGTTGAATTTTATTTGTAAGATTACTTTTGAAGGCTTTAAAAATAATATAGAAGCTAGGCTTTTGAAAATAATCCCTACAAATATGAAAACTACAAAGAAATAGTAAATCAACTTAAAAAGAAAGTAGCAAAAATGAGTAAATAAGTGTTAATTTTCTTCATTTTTACAATTGTACACATGATTTAAAGTACTCAAAATACTGCTTTATAAACTATTGTCAAAATATTATTCAACATTACTACCAAAATACAGAATTTGAAAAATTATTTTAAAAATTTTAACTCTACCATCTCAAACAATTAGTTATAAAATCAGTCTAGGAAGAGACCTCCTGAATTTCTATTTTCTAGCATGAGTTGCCAAATTAATCTGATATTTGTTACTGACTGCCAATATTTTTTTCATTATTATTACAAACTTTTATTTTTGACACTATATACATCACTAAATTGTTTATATTATGATATAAAGTTGTAAGGATATAATAAGCATCACCAGTTGAGAGTTGAGGATATTGAAATTTACAGAAATCACCCTTTAAGTAGGTAATAAATAGGGTGAGAATATTAGCCCAGGGTTTCAACTCCAAGTCTTACATCTGCACCACAATTCTGTTCCTTTTGGATTATTGCATTTACCTCTAGAAATCATGCTTACAAGCTGTGCTAGAGCCAATCCTGAAAAACCTCTAGCTACAAAGACACTGAAATATAGGCAGAACAACAAGGAGTAAGAGTGCCTCAACCCAAGGTTATAGATTTTATAGTTGGCCTCAGGCTTGTCATTTCTGCAAAGTGGTTTCTAGAATTCCTCCACAGTGATTCAAACATTTGGAACTAATATCCTTAAAAATGTATTAGAACATTTGCAATATCAAATTATTTTGCACTTTGTTCACCACAAAAAGAATTAAGAACATTTTTAGCAGGTTGAAAATCCTCTATCTCATTCCCTGTGACTGAGTTCTTGTTCTTGTTTCCATGGTTTCCCGGGATGCTCTGTCCAAGGACTAGACTAAATCGAAAACCTAATGAGCCATTCTCCTTTTTGTTGCTTCTTGTTACCATCTACACACACACACACACACACACACACACACACACAGAGAGAGAGAGAGAGAGAGAGAGAGAGAGAATATCTCTCTAAGCTTCACTGATTAGGAAAAAAATGACAGTTCTATGGATTAGATGTACATAAAAAGGTATTTTAAATTTAGTATCCAAAATAGGTTCATAATTAATCCTTGAATCCAAAGATTAGTTTCTATCACATTACATATGTCTACCACTGACAAATAAGCCAGGGAAATCAATTTGATAACAAGACCATTCTCATGGTGAGAATCTTCCATAAACTCTAAGAAGGATATTGAGAAAAACAATGATAGTGATGATCTCTTATCTGTTTACAAAACTCAAATGTTTTCAAGACAGTTTCTTTCATCTTTATCTCTAATCTGATTCCCCTAACACATAGTGCTGGAACATTGTAGTACACTAGTTTGTTTATCTGTTTCTAATTTGCACTTAAAGATAAGAAAATTGAGTAACAGAGCTGTTAAAAACATTTCTCAAGGTCACTCTTGTGAAAAAGACACACGTGAATTTAAGATTTCAGTTTAGGGAATTATGTTGTAATAAGGTGTATCTTCTCCCTATATTTCAGTTTTATGTCCTCATACTTAAACAAAAGTCATCATTTATGAAATGTTTGTATCATAGGCTGGGTTAAAAGCTCTACATGTATTTTTTCCCTATAACCTTTATAATAATCCCATGAGTTTACTCTACTCCCCATTTTATAGATGAAAATATTGAGTCAAGTATGTGAAGAATCCAGGATTCAAATCCAAATGGAATGTTTTTAAAATCTAGACTTTTAATTCTAATTCTAATTATTCTGAGTTAAGTAACCTCAATTAGAAAATCTGGGGCAAATTTTCTCTTATTTTAACAAAGATTTTTGTAGAAAAAGTGATTTTAAGATAATATATTGTTATTTGACCTTCAAATATCATTATAATAAAAAACACTCCAGTATTTGTTCATTATTTAAAAATGAATTTCAATGCTCTATTTTACTTTATGTCTTGGTAGCATTAAAAATGTTAATTTTAATATCAAGAATATGTCTGGGTTATATGCTTCAAGATTGTGATCTCTGCCCAGCGTGGTAGCGCATGCCTTGTAATCACAGCGGCTCCAGAGGCTGAGACAGTGGGATCACAAGTTCAAAGCTAGCCTCAGCAACTGTGAGGTGCCAAGCAACTCAGTGAGGCCTTGTCTTTAAATAAAATACAAAATAGGAACAGGGAGATGGCTCAGTGGTTGAGTGGACCTGAGTTCAATTTCCAGTGTCCCCCACAACAACAACAAAAAAACCCACCAAGATTGTTGATCTATGCTCATCCTTATAGATTCCCCTGTTTCTCCAGAACTTCTGTGAGAATAATCAAAAAATAAAGGGAGTTAGTAATAAAAATGTGAGAAACTAGGAAAATTGTATTATCCCCAACCAGAAGCATGTCAGAATTTCTGCAAGTTGTACATGTGCATAAGGAGAGGTTAGATTGAGGAAAGGCCAATTGATTCATTATTTACAATATTGAATTTGCTGTATTTTACAATATAGTAAAATTTCATCAGTAAAATAAATGTGCAAGATCACTAAGGGATTATCAGTGCCAACTGCTAGCAAGAGAGACTTGGGTCAATTATTTGGGGCCACATCTAGATACTGCATGTGTCTTCCATAAATTCACTAAGTTAATAAGTTCACACATAGATGAAATATTCTGTGACATTGCACATAACTTACTGCTGTAGGGTCAACTCCCCTGGAAGCAGACTAAGAGACAGCCTAATGTGCAGGATATTTATTAGGAAATGTCATTTGAGGACAACACCGTGGAAGGAATGAGAAGGACAGCAGTTTCTGCAAAGGGAGAAGTTGAACTGCAACGAAAGCCCAGTTATAAATTTGCACAAGCCGATGGGACGCTCTGTATCTGAAATCCTTGAGTTGTCCCAAGGTAAGACAAGATGGCCAGGCCTTTTTGGTCACAGGGCAATTAATCACTGAATGTGGATGTTCCTGGAAGAGCTGTGGCTTTGTTCTTCATCTCTTTGCATAACTAAGATCATTCCTGAAAGGGCTGATTATCTGAAGGATACCTGCTAACCGCATTCCCAACCAAAAAAGCTACAGATTGTTCGATGAAGGGAGATCTGGAAGTACACCACAATGTTCACAGTGACTCAGACCCCGACAAGATTACTACATTAAGTGGGAACAAAAATAAAACCATTTTCTGATGACAATAGTTATACTGATTACACAAGTGAACGTAGAATCAGCTGTGATGGACTCACTGGTCTGGAGATAAAGCTCCTGCCACAGCTGCCTCCATCTGTAGCTCTGCTCTACTGTGTTTATTGATAGAGATCATAGCACTTCAGTGCTAGAAAAATAAAATTCCAAAAGAGTTAAGTTTTTTCTATCCTTTTTTGTACAAATATGAAATATTAGAAAAGGAAGTAAGAAATATGATAGAATTTCTCCTAGCTCCCTGTGTGACTCTGCTATGGAATGATGATCAAAAGGAAAAAACTAAATAAAACAATCATATGAAGAATTTCAGTGATTTTAAAGAAGAGAAAGAAAAATGCATCACAATACAACTGAGATGATTCAAGGAACACTCGGAAGTTCTTTCTTTTCACAAGATCTGAGAAAGTATCACATTTATGAACTGAGAAGAGAATGAGATTTGAAATGTATCTGTATAAATATGAAAATGCAGAGAAAAAAATTAAGAATAAAACAATGTCAAGTAATAGAAGCAATAAAAATGTAGAAAACCAATTTATTGACTTAAAAAGTAAGTTCAAATGTATTAAATGCAGCATGAAAAAAATCTTAAGAAAATATGAAGATAACACACGAAATCAAAATGTAGGACAAATAGCACATTCATGGAATTGAAACTCCAAAAGTAAAGAGTGGAGCTAATGAGAGAGACATTAATTAAATAAATAGTAAAAATGAAAAAATTATGGACACAAAAAAGACTAGACTTTTTCTGGTTCCTTCATTTATATTTTATAATTTTGATACTGATACATGTGTTAAATTCATGGCAAACTCAGCAAATGCTATACAGAAGAATATTTGAAGGAATTAAAATCTTAGATTTCATCATAGTTTTTCTTACAAGACTTGCCTGTGTGCTTGGATGACAGAAAGCTGGATAGCTTGAGGGTATTTTATACATTCTTAGCATTGTGTTTCAAAGATTATTCTTCTGTCAAGAAAATTTAAGATCAAAGTTTTCAAATCCCATTGCTGGAACAGCTCATTCAATATGTCACCTTTAATCTATAGTCCTCCATCTGCTTGAAATTGTGTAAACAACATTAAAAATTTGGTCTTTTAAAATCTATATTCAGATTCTCTCTGATGATGATATATATTTAACTTCTTGTTTCAGTGTACATTTATTCATTTGTTTCTTTTAGACCCTACTTTTGGAATTAATGTTCATAACTGTAACATTGAACTTTTTTGTCCCTGGAGAAGTAAAGTCCTGTTCTCCATGTTGTTCCATACCAATTGAGAATCTAAGGTCTGAAAGCAGAATTATGGTAGCTAATGGTATTGTGTGTAAATTTGGCAAGACTATTTACAAAACTATTCTAATTCCAGATGTTTTCCACATTCTTAATTTGAACCCTGGCTTTCAAAGTTTGTCAATATCAGTTAGTCAGCCTAGCATTATGTGGGTAACATAACACATAAGAATACGGTATGTTTCTGTCTTTTCCGGGGCACTCTTAACTTGAGTGTGTAGTCTTATACACACAAAAAGGTGTTCTGGCTTCTATGCTTTTTCATCTATCATTGAAGCACTTTTGATTTTATTTTACAAATTCAATCTAGTTACTCTCTTGTGCTGTTGCAAACATTCCTAAAAGTCATTTCATCCTGGGCTTATCCTGCTTTAGCCTTCATAACTGAAAAGTTGTACTAAGGCTAGATATTGCAGTATAAGTAAATCTATGAAGTAAAGGGTGCTGTTTCAACTAAGGGGCTTGAAAATTAGAAAACAATGAAAGGCTGTGACATTTTAGGCCATAGGTAACCAGGATTGAAACTTGTTGCCATGTGACTTTTTTTATTTTTATTTTTTAGAAGTCAGATATTTCTATGACTTAGAATTGAGAGATTCCAGAAAGTAAAACATGCTTCACAATATTTTTCTCTCTCTTCCTTATGGAAACATTCCATTTAAAGTATGAGGGAATAAATCAAATTCCAAGCATTTAATCAATTGTAAATAATTTTATTTACTGAGAAAAGCAACTTATTCAGATGACATAAAGAATTAACAATCTTTCCTCTTTCTGTCATTCTTCTCCTTTCTTATAAAATATTACTTAAGCAATAATTTTTTGATACAGAAAAAGAATTTAGACGGATCTAATTTATTTCACAAACAAATTCAAATTAATTTAAAACAAGATTGGTCATCATTAACAGGCAACATATTATTTCATAAAATGTAATAACATTTTTAACTTTAAAATGATGACTTTCACAGAGAAATATATGAATACTACATAAATGTCAGTAGACATATGAGTGGACTAAAACTAATATATTTCCTATATGTACATTTACTTTCCATAAAATCTATAAATATTTTAAGTTCAAAAGTATGTTTTCAAAGTGTCTCTTATTAAGATCTTCTCTTACCCCTTTAACTTAAGGAAGACACTGAAGCAGATATCAGCCTCCAAGAGGGCTCTCCTATTCCTAGTGACAAGAGTCATAAGTATATTAAGTCTAATGACACAGCTCAGACAATAAAATATATGTTCTAGGAAAACATTTAATTAGGACAGGAACTCTTAGTGTACACAATAGCAGCAAAATTAGTGGCATAGTGTTTCTGTGTGGGCTTCGAGGAATGGCTTCATGTGATTAGAAAAGATCTGTCACGGTATGTTAATTAGCTTTTTGTTACTGTGAGCAACATAACTGACAAGAACAAGTTAGAGAAGGAAAAGTTTATTTGGGTTCATGGTTTAAGAAGTTCTAACTCCACTGGTCTGCGTCTGAGGTGAGGGAAACATCATGGCAGAAGGATATGGGGGAAGAGAGCTTCTCAGGTCATAGTAGTCAGGAAGTAGAGAGGGAGAGGGAGAGGGAGAGGGAGGGAGAGAGAAAGTACACAGGACAAGATATAATCCTCAAGAGGATTCTCTTAGTGACTCAATTCCCTAAGCACCTAACTGCCTACAGTTACAACCAGTGGTACATACAAATTATTAATCCATCAAGTGGATTGATCCATTGATGAGATTATCATTATCATAATCTAATCTTTTCACTTCTGAACATTCATACATTACCTAACACATGAGTGACTTTAAATATTCAAAGCAAAACATGCATATAGTATGAAATATATGTTACATTGTCTGAACAGTGTCATTAGATCTGATGTAATCATGATTTCCATCATATAGGGATTGGAAATCCCACTTGGAAGCTTGCATCTACTTCAGTGTCTTCCTCAAGTAAATGTTACTTGAATATCATGCATATATTATGTCATCACATTTCTGTTCGTTTACCAAGACATTCTTTTTTTTTTTTAAACTTGTGTTTCCATTCCTATTTATAAAGAAGGTTTTACTTCCTGGCCTTTATATTTTCTTATCTACCATTAAAATTATTTTCCCCTCAATTCTACCTAGTTACTCTATTATACTGCTGTAAACATTTTTTTAAAAATGTATTTGAAAGCTTTGACATTTTTTGGTTAAATATCTCTCTTGACTTAATTGAAAATAAGCAAATATATTAGCTGAGGAGTTAAAAATATTAAAAAGTATTAATATGAATTGGGGTGATTTGTAAGGAAGTATAGAGTACATATCATATCTAATATGTAAATGAAGTGGGAAGACTAATCTGCTTTACAGATATAATAGGTTATTGAACTTTTCATGGTTCAATACATTGGAGGGTTTTCAATATTTAGTTAAATGAAGCTTATGTCATGCAGCTTTTAGATACATGGTAAATAGTTCAATTTTTAGTAGTAATAGAATAAGATTTGCAAACCTTGTGATGATGGAAAATTTCCCCCTGATTTATATTATTTCAATACTCTCTACTCAACATAAGTGTTTTTTTTACCATATTTAATTTATTTATTTGTTCTATTTAGGTTTACATGATATCAGAGAGCAATTTGATTCATTGTACACAGATGGAGGATAATATTTCATTTCTCTGGTTGTAAGTGATACAGAATCACAACATACATGCAGTCATACATAAAGCTAGGGCTATGATGGCCATCATACTCCACCACCTTTACTGTCCCCATGCCCCCTCCCCCCTTAACATAAGTGGTTTTTATTAGCCACTTTTACAATATGGCTAACATGCCTTGGCATCTCAATTCTATACCCCCATCTCTTGGCATGCAACCACTTACGCTACAGTGCTACCTTTCTTTCTAACTTGAATCTCATAAACATGTGTAATTAGCTATTTCTTGGGTTGCTATTGACTTCAGTCTGGCAAATGCACTCTGCAAATGCCTTTGATGTCTTACAAAATGAAAATCATCTTGGCATACTATGAAATTCTGGTGGGAAATGAATGGGGAGATAAATAGGAAAACTACTGAGAGAATTCAATTGAATCAGAGACTTTAAACTGCTATGCTAAGGATGTGAAGAATTTAACTTCTACATGATCTATCATTGTTTTTCTTTTTTTCTAAGGCTAGATATATAATGAGTTAGCATTGCCCAAAACATAAACCACACATCAACTGATTTACTTTTATAAATGATAATTCTGTTGCATTTGAACAGTGGAAATGCGTCCGTAGTCACATGATTTAGACAAATATAGACACAAGTGTCACAGGGAGGGGGAAGAGGAACAAAATGTATAAAAATACCTACAATTGATAATTCAAGAAATATAATTATTTGGGTATTTACAATGATTCACAAGCTGTTTGTGAAATGTTAAGTATATTCATAATCCAATGAAGAAATTAGGAAATAAAAGTAGATTTATAACAGTAATTCCTAATACTTCTTGCCTTTATTTTTTATAGGCCTATGGATTGCTTGTATTTCACATATTTTACCTATAATCCCTTAAAGGTATTTGTTTAATTCTAAACATAAACATTTTTAAAAGAAAACAATTATGCAAATAGGAAATTTTAGAGTCTAAAGACACTCTGAAATATTATGCAAATTGTGTTTGTATTTATTCATTCATACCATGTTTTTCTGATCAAGTCAAGATTTATATTAGTAAATACTGTGGCTAGTGAACATGTGAACTATGATCTGTCTGAATGAAGATGTATTATGTAGTAAAAGAATACATACTGGATTTTAAAAACTGAACATAAAAATATCTCAGTAATACCTTTTCACTGATCACATGCTAAAATACAATACTTTAGATACATTGGGACAAATAAAATACTAAATTTTATTCTACTTTATTTTTTATTGTGTGATAGACAGAAAATTTTAGATTCTGTATGCAACTCACATGTGTTTCCCATTCTACTTCCATTGGACAACAGCCATATAGAATTTTCACTGGTTTCACAGATCTCATGATCTATTATGGAACCAGAAACTCACGGGGTCTCTTTATGTGAAGAAAGAGTTCTTCTAGATGTATGTCCTATCGTGAATACAAAAACAAGTATTTGCTAAGTGTATCAAATCTGTGAAAAATGTGTAAACCATTTTGTCAGGGCTTTAAAAATCTGCATGGATTTTCACTAAGGACTTAAGATTTGTTTCTGTGATGTCCAGCTTTTCTGAGAGAATTTAAACTATTCAGGGAAAATTTCTGTGAGAGGGAAGGTGCATATGAGAACTTCTGAATGTGACTTGGTGGGGACACATTCATTAGGAGCTGCATGCCTCCTTGGTGGGCACCAAGTGTCCACCTGCCAGGGTCTCACACCTCCTTGAACTTGGACTCCCAGGGAACCACCCGAGTCATTTTCTGCCTCACTCTCCTTCCTGCATTGAGGGTGCTCTCCACTTGCATCTGCTAGTTTCACTTCCATGCATTACCAACTTGAAGGCAAGCAATGTTATGCTCTAGGGATATTTATTTTTTCCTGGAAAAAAAGGTTGACATGCCAATCACAGAGGAACCCAGACCCAGGGAAAGGACTGCCTATGGCAACCGGAGAACTCCTAAGCCACTTTCCCCATTTCCCCTCATCTGGACCAACAAAAGTGAGGTAAATCCCCTTGTTTCCCCTGACCCTCCAGCCTCCCTTCTGTTCCAGAGGTCTATCTGTTAAGTCATGTGCATGCCATAGATCTCTTTGTTTAAAGCCCCTAGAACTGTGGAGATGTCCTCATTCCTTGTGTGAGCCACCTGACTCCATCTGGGCCCCGAAGGGCTTGCAGGGATGCCTCAACTCCCCGCCTGGCCTCCCATTCCTTGGGTGAGTGCGATCAGAATTGGGGACGCCTTTTTCTGTTCTCAACCACCCCCATGGGCGCCGGAAGCTCATGAGAAACACCAATTCCTCTCTAGACCCCAAAACTGCTTTGGGTTGTCTATGTCATAATTTTGACAAATTAAGATTCACTAAATACCTATGCCATAAGGGCCTGGTCCTTATTCCACAATAATATGGCCTCAATATAGCCTAGACAATGGATCAAAATGGCCCCCAGGGGGAACCTTTGATTTTCAAATCCTCACTGATTTGGGTAGTTTTTGTCACCAGAAAGGGAAATGGACGGAAACTCCTTACATCCAGGCTTTTTGGGAAGTACGTTCTTGCCCCTCCCTCTTTTCCACCTGTTCTGTCCTTCAAGTTATCCTCGCTAGGGAAAATCCCAGACCCCCTTCCCAGTGTCGTCACCTATCTTCTCCCTCATTCTCTGATCCACCTGAGCTGCTCTCAGCCCCATCTAACCATCTTCCCCATCCCTACTCAAACCCCTCCATAGCTCCTCCTCCTCCTCCTCCTGAGAACCCGCCCCCCTCAATGGATCCCTCTACTCACTCACTCCTCTCTTCCCCTGTTATGCCCACACCCGATCCCACCAGGCTCCCTTACCAGCTGACCTTAAGGCTCTTTGTCCCCTCAGGGAAGTGGCCAGTACCGAAGGGGTTATCCAAGTTCATGTTCCATTCTCACTTCAGGAGTTTTCCCACATTGAAGAGCACCTTGGGTCCTTCTCTACTGACACTTCTACTTACAATAATGAATTCTGCTATCTCTCTCAGATTTACATTCTTACCTGGTATGATGTCTATGTCATTCTCTCTGCCACCTTTACCCCAGATGAATGCACCCACATCCATCAGGCTGCTAGAGACCATGCTGACCAAGTTCGTTTAATAGACATGATTCTCCTTACAGGTGAAGCAGCCATTCCCCTAACCAAACCCAACTGGAACTACCAAGATGGCCAGCAGGAGTACCATCACTGTGCCCACATGATCCAATATGTCATAGCAAGCATGTAGGCAGTTTCCAATAAGGTGGTTACTTTTGATAAGCTAAGAAAAATCACCTGAAATCCAGATGAGAATCCAGCCTTATTTCTTAACCACCTTAAAAAGGCTCTTACCAAATATACTAAACTGGATCCTGAGTCTCCTTCTGGGGCTACAGTGTTAGCAACCCATTTCATTACCCAATCAGCCCATGACATTAGAAAAAACTCAAATGAGCTGAGGAGGGCCCGCAGACCCCTATCCAAGACCTGGTAAAAATGGCCTTTAAAGTCTATAATGTCCGAGAGGAATCTGCTGAATTAGCTAAACAGGCCTAATTACAAAAAAAGGTAACACTCCAAACCAAGCCTTCACAGCAGCCCTGGGCCTACAGCTCCAGTAAGAGCTTCATGGGGGAACTAGCATTCCTCTCTGCTGGGGTTTCGTTTCAAATGTGGATGTGAGGGTCACTGGGCTCGCCAATGCCCAGACCCATGGCCCCCCTCCAGGCTGTGCCCCACCTGTAAGCAGACAAGACATTGGAGGAGTGACTGCTCCATGGCTGGCTCTTCCTCAGCATCTCCATGTGGGGGTATGACCAACCAGGTAACTCCTTCTCCTTAACTCTTGGGGTTTGCAGAGGACTGAAGAAGCCCAGACTTGAGGACCTTCATCACCCTCACCGAGCCCAGGGTAACACTCCAGGTACTGGGTAAGTCCATAACATTTCTTGTGGACAAGGGGTCTACCTACTCTGTTTTGCCTGCCCACTCTGGGCCTTTGTTTCCTTTCCAGGTCTTGGTTATAAGGATTGATGGCAAATTCTCCTCCCCAAACCGGACAGCTAGGCTGACCTGGGCCATGGAGGGGCACTTTTTAATCTCTCCCAAGCCTCTGTTTCTACCCACACATGGCGCTTCCACATTCAAGTGACATGACTGACAACCAGAGGCTCTTACACCCCTGCATTCGCATTCTGCTGAACCAAGAGCCACCCCCTCTCCCGTGCCCCCTGTCCTCAGGAAGTAGCCAGACCAAATCTGCCATCCTACATCAACAAAAAGGCCGGGTTGTTAGGTTAAAGAGGTGAATGCAGAATGCACAAACATGGTGAATGCTGCAGGGGGCCGCAAGGAACGAAGCAGCAAGCAGCCCACATGCACAAAGGAACAGCCAACCAGAGGATGATATATAAGCAGTAAAGGTGCCTCCTACGAATCAGTGGACTTTTCTTGACTCATCCCAGAAGGACTCTGACCTCAGCAGGATCCCCTTACCAATACCAGAGGACACAGGACTCTAGATACCGCCTCTTCCTATGACATAGCCCCTCTCTCTGGCCTTAGGCCTTCCCCTTACTGACCAGGACCTTTAAATTTTCTGTACCACAGAACACTTGTGTGATTCTCCCAGACCCACTCTGTTGGACTGAAGAGTTCACCCTGGAGCATCTGGTTCAGTGGTTTTATCTGACCCCTGCGGGAGACCTGGCCTAAGTGAGGCCCAGGATCACCCTCAGTAAGGCATCAGCGTTCCTGTGACAGGCAGGAGCACAGGTCAGGGCCCAGGACCACCTTCAGGGACTGCCATGGGAGCCCAGCCAAGCCATTCCCACTGCCATTATGAGTTACCTCCACTACCACCATCCTCATCTGGGGACACCCGCTGAAGACTGGAAGTAAACTCCAAGGTGAGAACAGGTAATCTATAGGGCCACTACAAGATTATAGGATAGAAACTGCAACACCTCAGATCAGCATTGCAATAAAGGAAGATACACAATCAGCATGATAAAACAAGGGAAGAAAGTGCCCCAAATAAGCCAAGATACTACAATAATAGAATCCATTGACAGCACAGTTGATGAAATGTAATAGAAAGAATTCAGAATGTATGCAATTAAAATGGTCTCTGAATTAAAAAATGACTTAAGTGAGCAAATACAGACAAAAATTGATCACTCCAACAAAGAGATAAGAGAGCAAATACAGGCAGCAAAATATTACTTTAAGAAAGAGCTGGTGATTGTGAAAAAAAATCAGAAATTCTTGAAATGAAGGAAACAATAAACTAAATAAAAAAAAAACAATAGAAAGCATCATCAGCAGACTAGATCAGTTGGAAACAGAACCTCAAATAATGAAGACAAAATATACAACTTGAAAATAAAGTTGACCATACAGTGAAGATGGTAAGAAATCATGAACAGAACATACAAGAATTGTAGGATAGCATCAAAAGACCAAAGCTAAGATTTATCAGGATAAAATAAGGCAGAGAATTTCAAACCAAAGGAATGCACAATCTCTTCAATGAAATAATATCATAAAATTTCCAAAACATGAAAAATGAATTGGAAAATCAAATACAAGAGGCTTACAGGGCACCAAATGTACAAACTACAACAGATCTACACTGAGGCACATTATAATGAAAATGCCCAGCATACAGAATAAGGATAAAATTTTAAAGACCGCAAGAGAGAGGAATCATATTACATATAGGGGGAGATCAATTTGGATCTCAGCAGATTTTTCAACCCAGACCCTAAAACCCAGAATATCATGGAACAACATATATCAAGTTCTGAAGGAAAATGGATACCAACCAAGAATCTTATATCCAGCAAAATTAAGTGTTAGATTTGATGATAAAATAAAAACTTTTCATGATAAACAAAAGTTAAAAGAATTTACAGCAAGAAAGCCTGCACTACACAGCATTTTCAGCAAAATATTCCATGAGGAGAAAATGATAACTAACAATAAAAATATACAAAAAAAAGGAATTACACTAGAACAAAAATAAGGCCAATCAAAGGAGAAACCAAGTCAAGGAAAAAAATCAAATAAACCAAAATGACCAGGATTACAAATCATATTTCAATAATAACGCTGAATGTGAATGACCTAAACTCATCAATCAAAAGACATACACTGATAGACTGGATTAAAAAAAAAAAAGACCTAACAATATGCTGCCTTTAAGAGACTTATATTATATCACAGGAAAAGAAATCCAGACTGAATGTGAAAGGGTGGGAATAAATGGATCATTCACATGGACCATGTAAACAAGCAGGAGTTTCCATCCTCATATCAGGTAAAGTGGACAATAAACCAAAGTTAGTGAAAAGGGATAAAGAAGGACATTTCATATTTCTTAAGTGAATCATATACATCAACAGGACATAACGATCATAAATATCTATGCCCCAAACAATGGGGCATCTACACATAACAAACAACTCCTTCTCAATTACAAGAATCAAATATACAACAACACAATAATATGTGGTGATTTTAACACAACTCTCTCACCACTGGATAGATCTTCCAAACAAAAACTAAAAAAAGAAACAATAGAACTCAATAAAATAATCAATAATTTAGACTTCACAGATATATAGAGAGTATTCCATCCATTAATCAGCAAATATACTTTTTCTCAGCATTACATGGAACCTTCTCCAAAATAGATCATATGTTATATCACAAATCAAGTCTAACCAAATACAAAAAAATAGAGATAATACCCTGCATCCTATCTGACCACAATGGAATACAATTAGAAATCAAATGACAGATTAATAATAGAAACTACTCCAACACCTGGAAACTAAATAATATGCTATTGAATGACACATGGATAACAGAAGACATTAGGGAAGAAATAAAAAAATCCTTAGAGGTAAATGAAAACAGATACAACATGTGAAAATTTCTGGGACACCATGAAGGCAGTGCTAAGAGGAAAGTTCAATGCATAGAGCTCATTCATTAAAGAAGAAAATGTCAACAAATAAATGACTTGCCTCTACATCTTTAGCCCTAGAAAAAGAAGATCAAACCAAAACCAAAAGAAGTAGAAGATAGGAAATAATTAAAATCAGGGCTGAAATCAATGAAATTGAAACAAAAGAAACAATTCAAAACATTGACAAAACAAAAAGCTGGTTCTTTGAAGAAATAAGCAAAATTGACAAACCCTTAACCACCCTAATGAAAAGGAGGAGGGGAATTGTTTTCAAACAAAGTGAATATTTTAAAAAATTTATAATGAAACTGTGGATCTTCAATCCTGTAAATTTGTTTTACTAAATTGGGGAGAGACACAGAGATTGACTTACTGGCTGAGTGACTGTATTTATAAGAATGATCCAGAAGCCCTCACTGATTTTAAGACCTTATTTAAATGAACTGTTCTTCATTACATAACTACTGTATATATGTTGAAACATATGCAACATATATGTCACATTTTTTCTATATAATTGAACTAATGATAGTGATCATCTTTTTTAAAAAAAGCCTGTATTGTCCAGAGATAGATGAATTGGTTATTGAAAATTTTCACACTGTGTACAATGTGCTTATGTTATTAGAAAATAAAATTACATTTTTAAAGTTGAATCACTGTGTCAAGTTTTCCCTACCACCACTAACATCCCTCCATTGTTTTATCCTCTTTCTTTACCATAGTCATTATTTCTTGGAGTTTTTCTTATTTTTATCAGTTATTTTTCTCCTTACCTCATTTTCATTTATTCCTCAAGCTAAACACATTCAAGCACCTTTTAAAAAGTTTTATTGGGGTATAACTGATACACAAAGAAACACATGTATTTAGTATATCCCCATGATACCATCACCACAATCAAGTTAATAGATGTATCTGACACCTTCCAAAATTTCCTTGTGCCTCATATGCTTCCATGTGTTTGTCCCTGTGTTAGAAATACTTACATGTTATCTACTCACTTAAATTTGAGAGTGTACAATATTGTACCATTAAGTAAAAGTACTTATAAGTACTAAGTAATACGGTAGATCTATGGAGTATTCATCTAGGATTTTTGAAACATTATACCACATTTACCCCACCCCATATCCCCAGGAAATCACTATTGTATTCTATATTTCTATGTATTTGACTATGATAGCTACCTAATATAGGTGAATTTATTGTAATTTTATCCAGGAATCCCACATATGGCTACCTATCAAGATAATTGAAATCAGAGTTCTCAAATAGATGTCTCTACATTTCTGTTCTTTTCAGCATTATTCATAGTATTGAGCAATGAAAGGGCCCATCAATATATGTGTGAATAAAAAGTATGGTATAAATATGCAATGGAATATTACTTGGCCTTAATTAAAAGAGAGAAATCCTATTATTTGTGATATGGATAAACCAAGGAAATAATGTTCAGTAATTAAGTCAATCACAGCAGGACAAATACAGCAGTCATGTACTTTTAAAAATATACTGTAATCAAAAACACATTGGAATGCACTTGTGCCTTGTAAGTAAATTTAGAGAACAAAAAGACCTTTCTTTGTTCATTATAAAACAGATAAAAAATTTTTTTAAAATATCCTTTTATCCCACTATTTTTCTTATATTCATGTTTTCTTACATACACCTTTTAATTTTTTAAAATGCAAACAATTTTATATCAAGAATGCACTTCTTTTAATGAAATGTTACCAAATTGGGTATCTCAGTGGATAAACATGTTACCAGGCATGGCAGATGGAAAGTTTAACCAACATTTCTAAAAATGCAAAGAAGAAAATTAGAAATTTTATATACTTCAGGTTTCTCTATTTAAATTCCTTAATTAATTTGTCTGGCTTTAGGTCACTTCGTTCACATAATTCCATCTGGGACTTGCCAAAGGGATTCTCAAAGGTTATCTAATTTTAGCCAAAGGACACCAACAAGTGTCCTCATATACATTATATGGGACCTGCCATTTAACCCCACCAGAGGGCAGGGAGCATGGCAGTAAGAGCCCTTACTCTGGAGCTATATTACTAAGGTAAAACACACATATGACATGGACATTTGGATATAACTTCTTCAATTTCTGTATCTTCATTCATTCATAAAGTAGAAAAAAATTATACTTTAAGGGTTCCCTGTGTAAACTAAATGAGCTAGCACATAGGAAGCACTTGTAAGGTGTATTAACACCCATGGTTAATTATTTTTCTTCTATTTAAATTTCAACCTTCTTTATTGATACTTAAGGCAAGATTTCCTCTGCCTTTTGCACCAATTCATTAGAACTTTTAATGCTCTCAGATGACCTCCTCTCCATTAAAGCCAATACTGAAACTTCCAGAGGAAGAAGTGGTGAGGTGTGGCAGGTTAGTGCTGTACTCTTCATGGTCACTGGCGTGTTCCATCTGGGTTGCCCAAGAATGGGGGAGAATGCCTCTCTGCTCACCTTTTCTGTAATAGTTGATCATGTGATTACAGGTAAGGCTGCCTTGCTTCCCAGGTACATTAAGTCTTCAATGAAATGAGCTCTCTGAGTCTTTTGCACATATCTCAATTTTAAAAATACAAGAAATACTAACACATGTCAATTTAATGTAACAAATAAAATATGTCATCTTCTCTCTTTTTAAAAGGCAGGATAAATACAGTCATTACAATGAACGGGGATGCAGAATTGCTTTCTTTTATTATGTCTGAACTTAAAGAGCCCCACATCTTATTTAAAAAGCCAGGATTGTATCTCATGATAAGAAATATTTTCATATAACTTTCCGAGTGGATTACTCATTTGAGCAGAAAGGCATTTTAGGGTTAATGGGTTTTTATTCACATTAATTCTAAACCTTATGTATCCTTTTAGATTTTACCTAAGGGAAAACAGCAAATGTAAACTGTCAACTCATATGTATGCATCCAAAAATCTCAATCAAGCACTGTGAATTCTTGTCAGGAAAAATAATTATCCTCTTGATTTAAAGAGTGCATTTTCGTCCCAAGTGACAAAGGAAGCATTTAATTACTAGAAGCTTATAGTGGTCCACAGTTAGCATCTAATTTATTTAATCACACTAAGTATGTTGTAAGACGCTATGTTTAAACTATCTTGGAACTTTCAGAATTGTTTCACAGGAGAGGAGAATAAATTTCTATTGTTCTCAGCATTTTTGAATTATTAAACATGTCAATATCAATCAAGCCGAGATACAGAGAAGTTGGAGGATAACACAAAAAGTCCTGGCTTGTGTTTGTAGACCAGGCATTCCTATGAAAGTTGTGACATTGGGAAAGCCATTTATTTTCTTCTTTTTCTAATTCCATGTCTAGCAACTTTAGACTTCAACTAAATATACCTCATGGTCCATCTTAGAGTCTCTTTCTTTTCCTACTTAATTTTCTGTGTATTTGATCCATTGTTGAAAAAAAATTATTCAGAACATGCAATTAAATATTTGAAGAAAATGTGTAATAATTTCTGGGTTTTGACAATGCAATTGTCAATTAACAAAGAGAAAAATAAGGTGATCATAACTAGTATGGGCACAGGCATATGTATAGTAGTAAAATACTGATGGTTGACAATATGAATGAAAAGTAGTGCAAATACCTATCAAACATTTCCACATAGAATTTATACTGAGATATCAGGTATATTTATAAAGGCAATTTACATTTGTACTTAAGAATATTCAGTATGTGTTTATGATGGCAAAAATGCAAAACATGAAAACAGAAATATTAAAGAATAGATTAGTTACATTGATTTGAATGAGACTCTGCACAAGGCCAACACAGTGAGAGCATGCATGGGTTTTGGAGTCAAGAGAGTCTGTTTCATCTCCTGACTTTTATATTCTTTAGTATTATTTAATTGTGCAACATCCTTAAACACTCTAAAACTCTGCTTTTGACCCTTCAAACTGAGAATAATGGTATCTTCATCAGAAGGTTATTCTGAGAACTCAAGAAGATATGATTTGTATTGGAGCTGGCACTATTAACTTTCAGTTTTAGTCTAAACACACTTCTCTACGCATGAAATAACAATGATCATGCAAAACTATATCAATTGATATAGGACAAACTTTTTAAATTACTAAGTCTAAAAATATTTGAACAACTAGATGACAGAAAAGATCTATGGAAAATTATAACCTTATTTTAAATATTAATAGTGAGAAAGTATAAAAAATCCTGCATATACATTATATATATATATTTTTTTACTTCACAGCTTTTCCACAATCACACATAATTAATTTTACAGCAAAAAAGGAAAGGAAAGAAGAAGAAATTAATTGATTAATTTGGCTGGGCTCCATGATGCACACCTGTAATCCCAGTGGCTCAGGAGATTGAGACAGGATTGCCAATCAAAGCCAGTCTCAGCAAAAGTGACCCTGTCTCTAAATAAAATATAAAAAATAGGACTGGGGATGTGGCTCAATGGTCAAGTGCCCCTGAGTTCAATCCTAGGTACAAAAAAAAAAATTAGTGTTTGCTAATTTGTATATAATGCTAAAGGTTGAGCATTGGGTTTTAAAGAAACATAGAATCTTTAATTAATTGTGCCAAATTATACTGAAAAGACTAAAAGATAAAGTGTATGGTTTCTAATCTGATTGCAGTTAAATGATATGAGAAATGACTAGTAATAGGGTCTATTAAATGATACAATATTTTTTAAGTTTTGGACAACACAAGCATTGTAATGAATCAAAGTGATTCCAAATTCTGCTATAAACATAAAAAATTTGAATTCTATTATATATATGTGTATATATATTTATTTAAGTATATACACAAATACATATATATACACACACACATATATATATACATACACATCTATAAATGCATTACTGTTGTAGGGAAAAAAAAAGACCTTCTCAAGTGCTAGAAATAGAAAGGAACTCAAAGGGAGCAAAAATGTGGGCCCTGAAACTAAGGTTCTCTATTAGTCCTTGGCCCACGTGCCCTTGTTGGTGACTCCTGCAGTGGAAGGTGGGAGTTGGATTTGAGGCTCTGGTGTGAAGCACAAAGTTCAAAAGGCAGATCCATCTTTGAAAAAAGGACTTAGGAAAACAGTGTTCCCATTAGCTATAGGAAGCTTAACTTCTCAAGAAAAGAACCCCAGGATCTCTCCTTAGGGCATCAAGGACTCCCAAAGATGCTTTTATATAAGAAACTGGGGAAAGCTACAAAAGAGCACTCACTTAAAAATAATTGTAATTTATTAACAATATAAAAATAAAAAATGATGTACCATGAGACAGTAGGGTAGGAAATAGGAACATGGTTACACAAAGAAAAAAAAATAGAACAAATGCTATAAGAATTTTAAATAACTAAAGAAATACTGGTAGGAATGGCAAAGAAAGAAAGACACCACACAAAAACTAATTGAAAAAGATAATTTGTAGAAATAAGCTAGAAAACTAAGTCTCTGAAATCAAGAATCAGCCAAAGGAAAATAGTTAATAAATTATAATATATCTAAGCATGGAAATTTGGATGGAACTGAAATATGAATCAAAGCTAACATTCTAAAATGGGCCTTCAGTTTAAAAGACAGCTAAAATGATACAAAAAGAGATACACAGAACAATGCCAATAAGATTAAAAACACGCATAGCCAAGTCATATACAATTTAGAAACACATGTGCAGTATCAGTGCAAAAAAAAAAGTTTTTAAAAATAAAATTCAGGTAGAGGTAGAAAGATATATGTTGAAGAGAGATATACAATGAGACCTTTAACTTCATACTAATGCCTTTTGTTTCCTTTCAAATTACTCTTTAACTTATGATGAATTATTATTATTATTATTATTATTATTATTATTATTATTATTATTATTTTGGTACTAGGGATTGAACCCAAGGGCACTCTACCACTGAGCCATATCCCCAGTCTTCTTTTCTTTTCTTCTTTTATTTTGAAAAGAATTTCTCTCAATTGCTGAGGTTGTCCTCAAATGTGCATTTATCCTGCCTCAGCTGTTGAGTCACTGAGATTACAGGCATGCACCTCTGCACCCGGCCCAACATTTTCATTTGACTTTTTTTTTAATTTTTGAAGTACTAACCATAGCCTTTTTAAAGCTATTGTGCAGGGCTAAACAACAACTTAATGTTTTCAAAAAATAATTCATAACCAAAAGGATATGTCCAAGAGGGGATTACTTAACATTGGCATATCTAACAATATAAATTCAACACATTATTTCATTTAAAGAAAAATTATTCAATGCCTACTTATAGCCAAAGTTTGTCATGTTCCTCGTTTCATAATGAGGTCTAAACTTATACAGAGTAAAGTCTTCATAGGTATTTGTGGAAGGTAGAATCAAAAAGAAGAAGGCAATTATTGAAAGTGTGATCTAAATAACATGTCAAGAACTGGGCAAAGAAACATGCTAGTACACACTCAAAAGTATATGGATGTTATATAAAGAACAAGAAGATTCCCATGAAAATCAAAGGGAGACAAGTAAAGGAATGAGGCATTGGCCAAATTATATATTGTTATATTGTCTACATGTATGAATGCATAATAACAAATCTTATCAGTATGTATAACTATAATGCACCAATTAAAAATGTGGAAGGAAAAAAGACCAAGAAGATAATTTTTTAAAAGTAAAAGCACATGGACATTTCATTTTGCTTATAAATCATGATTATTGGCTTATGTGTCTTGTTCTCAACTTTAAAATTCATGTTTCTATCACATCAAAGTACATGGTATTTGATGGATTTTTAAAAGATAATCTTTTGCCAAATGCATAAGAATAGTTATCTTTTGATACTGATATATAGCTTGTATATTTGTGGTCAGAAAGTGAAATAACATTCTACATCTTACTAGAGATATGTCTAAGATATAAAATTCTTCTGCTTCTTATGGAATTTTTATCTACTTCTATCCATCATTAGGAGTTTGACCTTTGTGCTCCTGATGGAAGAACCCCCATCACCTGATGTCTTACTAAAGGACTGATGTAAGTCTGATCAGGCAATGTGCAAGAAATCCAGGGACAGAGGAATATGGAGAGGTGTGAGTATGCTTTCAGCAAAATTCAGACTGGATACTCTACAGGTCAGAAGGGTTGGTTTTCTCAACAGAAAAATTACATGAAAAAGAGAGGAATAGAAGGAGAAAATAAGAAACTTAAAGGAAATCCTGTTTTTAAAAAATAAGCCACTAAACAATAGTGTCCAGGGATGTGCACTGGGTGAATCCGCCATAAAGAAACACAAGGGAAATTTTTACTATTAATGTCAGAATATTGCTTGCCTTTAGAAAGAGGGAGGGAGGGGCTGCCAATGGGAGGCAGCACAGAGAGTGGACATTGAGGAGTCTGTTAGTGCTCAATTTCATGCCCCAGGTGGTGGTTAAAAGCTATTCACCTTATAACAATTCACTCAGTTGTATACTACTTCTGTGTAACTTTCGGTTTGTCTTATTTTACAATAAAAAGTTTCAAAAATATATTTATGCTTTAATCTCACACTAGAAGAGGAGATGTCTCAATTTCTCCTTACAGATATATCAAATTTTACATTACTGACTTTAAAACTATGTTGTTAGACATATAGCATTTTGAAATTATTTTATTTTTTTGGAGAAATAAACATCTTACAGGTTGAATGTCTCAAAATACATTGTAAACCTTATTTTGCATCATATTGAATAGGAACAGCAGTTATGGTTCATTATATATTTCATTGGCATGTCATACTTCTTATCTTTTTATTGCAACATTTGCGTTAAGTTTTAGTTATGTTTTAGAAATCAAATGTTAGACTGTATTTTTCATACATTCTGATAATTTTTCCTTTTAAAGTAAGCATTTAGTCCTATTACTATAATTTGGGGTATATTTGAATTCACATCTGCTCTGATTTTGCATTTTCTGTTTTCTCTATTATTTTTCTCCTCTTCTTGCTTTTCAATGAACTGAATTTTTTGTCTTCATCTCATTTCCATTTATCCTATTAAAAGTGAAAAAATTATACATTCTATTTCTATTCTTGTAAAAAGTAGAAAAATCAGCATGGATATTTAACTTTAAATTAACCAATTATATATAAAATGAATTAATTGCCATCTGTCTTACAAAATAGAAGCATCTTACAATGCTTTTGTTTTGTAATTCTTGTTTATTCATGGACATTTTTCTCCATAATATATTTTATATTTTAAACACTAAATAAAAATTATACTATTATTTTCATCATCAACATGTCAAATTTAACAATACCTTATTATTTTATATGTGAACTACTCATTTTTGTAATCCAAATGTTTTCTTGTTGAATTAGATTTCTTCTTCAGAACTACAATCTTCGTCAATATTTTAGAGAGATTCCACAGATAGTAAATTATCAGGGTTTATTTTACTTTTTCTCTGAACATGACTAACTTTTTTCCTTTTTGTTAAAATATTATTTCATAAAGTGACCAAGTCTGATGGTAAAAATTCTTTGAGGTTAATCCATTCTCTGTTGACATTTGTTGAGTTTTTCAGAAATCAGTTGTCAGCTACTAGTAAAACATTGTTTCTTTGTAGGTACTGTTTTTCCTATTTGTTTTGTTTTCTCTTTCTGGCTTATTTAAAAGTAATTCTGTATTCATTAGCTTTTGTAATTATCTTCACTGTGTGTGTGCTTGCAAGACATATGTGCTTTAATACTAATTGAACTCAAGTGATCTGTCTGAAACTGATACATATATATATATGTGCATATATATATATAAAATTCAAAGTCAAAGTCACATCTACAAGTGAGTTATTCAGAGGGGCTCACACAGTACGTGTATGTACACCTTTTGCCTTTACTGAAATATCTTAAGTACAAGAAATAAAGTATTTTTTCACTGAACTTGATATAACTGTTACCCAACAAAAATATGTTTACTTTCTCCTCAGAATGTAGATGGAAAAATTCTCAGAAGTGATCTATGGATATTATTTCTATTCTAGGTTAATCATGATCCTTCTATGATGAAACAGTGAAGACAGGTAGGATTATGGTTCAGTAACAAATAAACCCCCAAACATAGCATCACAAAAATAAGAAAGATTTATTTCTAAGTCAGTTTATTTTTATATGCATCAAGAGAGGTTTTTCTGAGCCATGTTTTCCTCACTTTGGGACTCAGGCTAATAGAGGCTATCCCATTTAGAAAATTGACCATCTGAACAACAGAAGGGAAAGAAAATAGAGAATGGAGCACTGGCTTATAACTGGTTGTTGTTGTTGTTGTTTGTTTTGCACAAGAGATTGAACCCAAGGGCACTTAATCATAGGCCCACAAACCCAGCCATGTTTACTTTCTGAGACAAAATCTTGTTAATTTGATTAGGGACTTATACCATTGCTAAGGCTGGCTTTACACTTGTGATGCTCCTGCCTCAGCCTTTAGAGTCCTTCAAATTACATGTGTGCACCACCATTGTTTTGATAAGTCATTTCTCTCCATACTTCATTGGCCAGATCAAGTCACACTGCAATGCCTAATTCTAAGGGTTGGGGCATCTGATGTTTAGGTATTCTCAAATGTATGAGGAAACCAGAGATCCATGGTGGCAGTGATGTTTACCATAGTAACAGATGATAGAAATTGGGATTTTGCAAGTTGTATAATCGAGACAGTAAAACAATATGTATATTAGATGTAATATGAAATATGAAACAATATGTATATTATATGTATATGTAATATGTTTCCACCTAATATATTTTGTTATATGTAAGTTTATAATCTATTATGTTGTTTATTTTTAGTTATTCTATTCAAAATCAAGATTATGCATATGACCATACATACATTTTTGATGATGGGCGTTACAAGATGATAAGCTTTTCTACTCTTCTATCTTAATACATGATTTATTTTTCTTTCTCTCTCCATCATTACTAAGTAAAACTGCAAGCATTGCCACTTGAACTATTTCCTCAAAGCTATTGCAGAAACAATGTATTAAGATATTACTAATTCTCAAAAATTACCCAAGAAATAAGACCAATGGATCATGTAGTTCATGTCCTGTTTTCTTCTTTTTAAGGCTTATCTGAGATCAGTAATTTAGCAAATGTACAATCTGATTAATAAATCTGGTAAAAACATCACAAAACTTTAATAGACTTGAATATTTAAGTGAAGATTCACTATTTAAGTTGGAAAAAAAGGATAAAAAAGGGCCAAATAATAACATAATATTAGACAGTTGTTTTCCAGAGTAAAGAAGAACCCTGGGTATTTTTAATGCCTGGTTCACACCTTACTTCTTTGTGCAACATTTAAGGGTTTTAAGAGAGATGAGAACAGTGTCCTTGCGGAAATATAATGTACCATGGTGTTTGTTTTTAAGCAATATAAGCCATATTCTTCAGCAAATTGAAGTGCCTTCCTTCAACCATTTCCTATTAACAATTTTTTCTTCTCTGACCTCTTCCCTGCCCTCCTTTCCTATCACACAACACATATCCAACGGTCTATGAAAAGAAAAGCAACTGGTACTACTATGGCTTAGATGTGAGGTGTTTCTCAGTGTCTCATGTGGATGACAAAAAAATTTAGAAGTGAAAAGATTGGGTTATGAGAGCTTTAACCTCATCAGTGCATTAA
This sequence comes from Xerus rutilus, assembly GCA_028644305.1. Lineage (NCBI taxonomy): Eukaryota > Metazoa > Chordata > Mammalia > Rodentia > Sciuridae > Xerus > Xerus rutilus. The sequence continues at coordinate 21,642,795 of CM053411.1, read as the reverse complement.
TCCACTGATAAGGATTAACTTGGTGGTATAAACAGGTAGGTTGTGGCTGGAGGAGGTAGGTAGGTCACTGGTGGCAAGCCTTTTATATTTTGTTACTGGTGAGGAGAACTTCATCTCTCTCTCTCTGCTTTTTGATTGTCATGTCCTGAGCTGCTTTCCTCCTCCACACCTTTCTACCACAGTGTTCTGCTTCATCTAGGGCTCAGAGCTGTGGAGCTGGCCATCTACAGACCTTTAGCCACATGAACTTTTCTTCCTCTAAAATTGTTCTTGTCAGTTCTTTTAGTTACAGTGGTGAAAAGCTGGCTAAAGCAATTACCATTTCACGTATTTGGGCATGAAGAACCTTGAACATACTTTTATCTATGAAGGCATCATATATCTTGTTTACCAAGAGACCCAGAAAAAATGAATCAGAATATATGTATGCATCATCTTTTTTTTGACTTTGTATTACATGAAATATTGATTGCTCAATCAATATACCTTTTAATTGCAGAGTAGAAAGCAGTATCATAGGTAGCCAGAACATTAATATGAAGTATAACCCTTTTTACTCTAAATGAAGGAGAACTGAATGTATTAAAGACAGAAGGGAATGTTTTAAAGGCAGAGAGAGAATACAAATGAATAAAAACCAGTACAAATTTTGGTCAAGATTTCTCAAGTAGTGTGGGGAGGTAATAGGAAAAAGTGATAGCTTGAATAATGACAATTGCTTCACTATTCTAAAGTGAAAAGAAAGTCTGAGAAGATAAAGAAATGAGAAAGATAATGACATAAAAGGGACAACACATATGGGACTTGCATTAAGTTTCTTAAACATTTCTGGAAAGCAAAGAATGATATCTATTGTCAATGACTGGCCAATTTTTCAATAAGGGACAATACTGTAAAAAAATATACGCTCCTGATTAGCTACAGAGAAGGAATAAATGTGAAAATAAATAAACACAGAGATCAATAGGTAGAATTCCAATTATAGGACCTTGAAATTGAATTTGGCTTTTGATTTCATTTACTTTTGCCAGATCTTAAAGATTCTAAATTGATTTTGTTAAATGAATGATTAATGAGTAAGATGCCATTTCAAAGTTTTGTCTGTTTAAATTTGAAGGAAGAGAAGGCATCCATTTGACTTTCTTTTTCCTGATCTCTTCATAATGTGAATGTCAGTGTTAGAAAGGATCTTAGACTCTGACTCTCAATTCTAATATCTTCTATAATTCCCAGACATATATTTAGCCTCTGCTTGGGGATCTCACTTTTATAAGAGGAAGTTGTCTACCTGAGCCTTGGAGCTTAAGTATAGTGGATGCTGGGCAGATGGTGTGATTTGAATGGTATTTATTGCCTTACGCCAAAAATCAAGCTCACTGTTCTGCCACTGAGTACTCTGAGTTAGTGACATATTGCTTTTTTTTTTTTTTCTTTGATATGAACTTTTCTCAGATGTTTAAAGTCAGCAGTCAGGTTAATGTTCTCAGACTGGTGAGAACTATCCAGTTTATCAATGCCTCCTCATATTTGTCACCCATCACTCCAGATGCAATCCTTGACCTCAGTTAAAGTATATACACAGCTTGCAAAATTAAAGTGAACAATGGTTCTGGTTTGCCTGAGATGAGAAGGCTCTCATGGCACATGACATTCAACATTAAAACTAAGAGAGTTCTGCTCAAATAGGGACAAGTTGGTCACCTTACAATGTACACAAGTCTTTGGTGGTTTACAACCATCACAAGAAAATAAATTCTTCTACATCCAGTTTTAATCTCTTTCTCTTTTCCTTGAAGTTCCTCTAGAACATATGCTAATGGTCAAATCAATAGGTCAGACAGTAAGAGGGTAAATGGTGGAGAAAAAAAAATGGATCATTTGCAGTTGGATTGTCAGGATCAATGTGATTTAAGAACAAAAAATAGATGGGTTTGCCTCCTATGTTGTGAATTGAGGGATTTAGGAGATTGATTTTATCTATTGGTTTTATGATGTTTCAGGCATTCCACCCATCCCTGTCAGAATCCCGTCTGCATTAGATTCATGCTGGAAAATCAGTAAGAGAAATTTATTGAATTAATGTGTTGTGTTTTGGATGTGAGGTGTCCCAGTGTCCCCCAAAAGTTTATGTGTGAGACAATGCAAGAAGGTTTAGAGGAGAAGTAATTAGGTTATGAGAGCCTTAACTCAATCAGTGAATTAATCCTCTGGATTAAATGGGCGGTAGCTGAAGATGGGCAGGGTGTGGCTGGAGGAGGTGAGGTTTGGGGGCATGCCTTTAGGGTATGTATTTTGTTTCTGGCAAGTGGAGTCTCTCTCTGCTTCTTGATCATCATGTGAGCTGCCTCCCTCCACCACACTCTTCCACCAGGATGTTCTGTCTTACCTAGTGCCCTGAGGAATGGAGCTGGCCTTCTAGGTACTAAGCCCTCTGAAACCATGAGCCCACAAATAAACTTTTGCTCCTTAAAATTGTTCTTGTCAGGTCTTCTAGTCACAGCAGCAAAAAAGCAGACTAAAATATCATGTCCCTTAGAATCATTTATTATGGCTATACTTAGAAAATGAAAGCATTTTCTTTGTCCAAAATGTGAGCAAGGACTACATGAATTTGCTTCCCAGGTTACTTTTCCAGTTCTCACCATGTTCTCCCAAAGTGCCTTCTACCTTCAATGTGCTTCAAGGTTTACTCCAATCTCTTTAAAATTTCTGAAGGCGCAGAGATCTACCAGATATAATCAAAGCATTTTTGTTCTGCTGTCTGCCTATTCCCATGAAGCAGGTTCTCAATTAAACTTGCTGAATCCTTGCAGAATCCTTTCCATGACCTCCACTGCCTAAAACATTTGAAGAACAGAATCCACCTTTTCAAATAAGCACCCCAGGTCCCAAGTGACATTGGAAGTAAAGGATTTCTTAAGGACTTGATTCATTTAAACAAATTTTAGCTGTAGCCTCCATGAGTTACTCCCTGTTGGCATTTGAAGTCAGCTGACTACACTGATGCTCAGTCATTTAATATCTATTTTTATTTGTTTGTTTCCTACTAATCAAAAGTCTCCAAAACTCATCAGAAGATTTGTTGTTCACTATAAGTAACAGAATTCCTCTTGGAAAGCTTTCCTGCTATGCGATTCTTAAAGGAAAAAGACCTTATTCATATGCTTACATTTGCTTGTAGATTGCTATTTCAACAACAAACTCATTCATACTAAGTAAGTTAATACATGCAAAGCACTTGGAGGAGTGATTGGCACATAACAAGTGCTCAAAAGACATCCACAATCATTAAGCACTATATCTTAATACTATATTGTAATGAGTAAATGCTTTATTATTATATAAATGGTTAAATGGCATTACAAAATGTATAAATTACCTAGAATTATTATGCTCAGGTATAATGATTTTTGATATTTAGTGAATAATATGTATATTTAAAATCATGTTATGCATAAATCTTAAAACCTCTTTCTCACTGTTTCATGATTTCATATATTCATTTAATAACTACAGAGTCTTTTCTCTTGTAGTTATGAATGTAGTATTATTAATGTAGCCTTTAATAATGTATTTAAATTTTTTCTAACATTTCATTATTCTAAACAACTTTTGTCATTGACATTCTTTTACCTAAACTTTTCAGCAAAGTGTTAATTACTTCCTTAAGATCAAATTCTGCTGGAAAGTTTTAGGCAAAAGGATATAATTTTAAAATATTTGATCCATATTGTAAAACTCCTCTTAAAGAAGATGTGGCCAATATAAATTCATGCCAATAGTGAAAAATTTCCTACATCTTCTCAAATATTTATGAATGTCTGTAGGTAGCTGAATATAAGGATTGGTATATCTGTATCTATTGACTTAATCTTTGTCAAATAAGATTTTTCAGCTTTTCTAAACTTTATTTTATACAATCTTTAAAAATTTTTGCATAATTCAAAAATATCTTTAAAACTCAGTGATGATGATAGTTGATACATAATTTAGGCACAAAATTGCTACAGCAAACATATGGATGACGCAGCCCTCAAGTGGTGAAGAAGCAAAGCCTAGGTCTTTGAATGCCAAGCCTAAAACATTCACAATTTCATCAACCAGAATTAACATGTCAGTAAGTACATTTCTTGAAATATAGAAGTAGCACTGGGCTCATTCTATTTCAGGAAATATAATTTGGCATTGCACCTAAAATAAGTCAAGAAAGTCAATGAACAAAGTCATAATCACATACTTACAGATGTCCTGAGTCAGTGGTCTTTGAAATGTTTAACTTGTCCCTTTGTGCATTGTTTAGGGTTTTGCTGAATAATATTATGTGAGGTTTCATACTTGTTTGTTTAGTTGATTGATAAGCATTACATTGAGTAAGTAATTACTTGTCATTCCTCAGTATTTCAAAAAGACTGTGTGGTTGAGAGTAAAGTCACTTAAGGTTTAGGGGTTTAACGTTTGATTTTTCCTTGATTTATGTCAGGCTTTACTCTATTAAAAAAATTAGACCATAAAACTGTCCTAATACGGATGTTTCGCGCTTCAGCTGAAGGAGAAAAAAATGAGATTAAGAGCCAACTTGTTTTATTACTAAGACAAGACTGATTTCTTATCAGCATAATCAGCTCATATCCAGGATGCTAATCTCAATGTAGTCAAACTTGGAAAGTATTTTGACAATAGACTTAGAAAACTAATTCTTTTAAATCACTAGTTTCTCTGTTGTTTAGGGAAATAAAGTCAAATTTCACCAATGTACAAAATTAGTTTTCTGAAATATCTGAATGTGTTCCCTAAAGTTACAACAAAATTTTAAGTTTTCTAAAGACTTATATTGAAGAACTGAGTAAAATTACAATTATCAGAAAGTAAAAAATAAAGAAAACAAATCAGTTTATTAACATTGATTATAAGATTATATCTACTATTGACTGTCAAAGAACAGGAAGTTAGCATCAGAAAATACATCAGAAGCAATGCAAGTATGTAAAAGAATTTGCTCAGAAACTTGCTGGACTGTCATAGTCTCTTGTAAACAATCACAGCTTTGACAGTACCTACCAGAAAGCAATAAGTACCCTGATCTGAGTCTTATTCTAAGTTCCAGGAGAACTATCTTTAAAGAATGGAGAATAATAGTATGTGGCAGAATAAATCACATGGCAAATGGCATTTCGCTGGCCTGTCTAATCTCTCTCTGTCATCTTCCTCTCTCCCTTGCTCCCTCCCTTCTGTATTTTGTATCCACGGAAGCACTAATCATGCAGTTATAAAGTCTAATGACCAAAGTTTAGATCCTGGCACATTTACACACTATTGGTATAGCCTTCATAATTATCTTAACCTCTTTCTGCTTCAACTGTCCCCAAAATAAAATAGAGGCTCATTTCTTTCTATCTTATAAACTTACTTAGAAATTCATTCAAAACTCTTACTCCAATAAATTCTAACCATCATTATCATTTTATTTTTTCACAAAGTTTGTGCAAAATTATGAAAATTACTTTTAATATCACAATGTTGAATATATGCCAATTTCACTTTCACTTGTATTTGGAAGAAAATTCTGACTACCTCATCTATGTCTCTATATTATGAATTGATATCTATTTGTCATAAAGGCTTTCAAATGATTATCACAAAAACCATTAAAAAAACAGTGAATCCAGAAGGTTACAGAACACTCTGTTCTAATCTCTTTAGACTTTGTGTACATACTCTCCAAATCAGGCATGAATAATAAGCATTAAATTATGTGACATCTCAGTACACTTACATGTTATATAAATTCTACTCTCTATAGCTTTGTATTTCACTCTAATAAAGCTCTCTAATCTTTTTTTTCTTAAAAGATTTAAAAGAATAAATAGACATGAGGGAGAATGGAGACTATGATTTGAGCCCATAGATCAATCCTAAATGACTTTTTCAAAGAAATATAATAATAAGTAGAAATAGATTCTAGCACAGGATACCATAAACCTAAGACATTGAGAAATATCTTAGGATACAGTGCAAGTTAGACACATGTGTATAATAGGAAGAGTGACAAAGACCCATGGGCAATCTTAACTTGATGTTGGAAGGTGAATTACATGGGGAAAGAGGAATAAAGGGGAATTGAACTTTTAAATCTTCATATAAAGACTTAGAAAAGTAAGTGAAGGTATCAGAGGCTACACAAAACATTCCTATCCCAATATCCAATGATTTGCCTTTGATTGAATAGCTGGTGGAGCAAAGGTAACAATATCTTAAAATGGATTAAAGAGAAGAGCAGTGGTACTGGACAGGAAACAATAACTACCATTCTGTCAACACAATGAGAAAAACAACACAAACTTATAAGTACAAAAGTAATACATCCTGCATAAACAGCAAACATTAACAAGAAAAAGTTAATTAGCTAGGCATACATTTAAAAATATGAATGCTAATATGAACACAAAAACAATACAGATCATGAAAAAATAGGAAGATATTAACTCTTCCTATGATAAATAGTAAATTTAACATGATACAATAAAAAGCAATATCGTTGAGGGGGATGATTTAACAAGATTATTTCAAAGTGCATGTAGAAATATAATCAAAGTTCTATCTAGCAAACTAGCAAAAAATTTTTAAATATCAAAGTTAAAAACCATAACAGTGTAGGATCACATTACTGCATGACTCAATGTAAAATCTCAAAAACTGAAGCACAGTACCAGTGGATAAAGTAACTACACTTATCAATACACACTAGCAAACAAGAAAAATAAAGTTCATACAATAAAATTTATCAGTTTGATATCAAAATATAGATTGTAATGTTTAAAACAGCTATGAATAATACAACTAATTATATGGATATTTAACTTATCATTACTAATGACACTCTTGCAAACCACATTAAATTGGAACATGACTAAGTAAAAGACATTCTGTTTAAGAGTCATAATCATCTATAGCTAAAACCAATGATTTTTTATTAATACAACCATGCTATATTTAAATGGAGAAAGAATTATAATGGGTAAAGATGAAGGAAGTTCTCATTTTACATAGGAAAAGCCAATGACTAAGTTATACCTATGGTTTCAGTAGAATTAGCTTTTGGCATTTTCTTTTTTGGCATTTTCTTTCTCATTAAATGTGATAATAATCTAATAATCACCAGAGGAGACAACAGATGAGAACACAAAAATATTTTAGGTCAGAAATTCTGAAAATTGTTTATATCAGGAAATGTGATAACAATGTATCACATTAAGAGGTTTAAAGTGAAAGAAGATATAATCTGGTGCAATGATTCCAGAAAGCATTTGATAAAGTTCAAGGCATGTTTTTGTTAAGAAAATACAGCTCTGTGAGTTATTAGTGGATGCCCAGCAGCCGCACCTGCTCAGAACCCCCAGCTGCTGTACCTGTGAAGACTCCCATCTACGAATCTGGAGGCTCCCACAGTAAACTCCACTTTGGGACACTGCAACTGCTGCCATAGTTCTCTACATGTGATAGCCTGCACCGGGGGATACGGGACAGGATCTGGAGACAGCCACCCACTGAAGCACTGCATGCCACAGAGCTGCATCTCCAAACATGCCGTCCACCACTACCACCTGGCCTGCCATGATGCCCCATCTATGAAAGACACCACCTCCATCTTAGGACACCTTCATTGCCATCTTGGTTATCCTCGCTACCACCATCACCTTCTTTAGTTGGGCAACTCCCATCTTGGGACAACGCTGGAGCCTAGAAGCAACATCAAAGTACATATAGTCCCCCAACTCTCCCCAAAATCACAGCCACTAACCTGGCACAGTGCTTGCAGTTACGTGGCTGGCCCATAGCTCACAAAACCTGGTCCTGACCTGCCCGATACAAAACAACTCTCAGCGACAGGTGCACAGCCACAGAGTGCAGCCCACAGGACTTCCAGAGAAAGAGGTTCCTGACTGAGAAGTAGAAAGGGAGGGAGTGAGTGAGATAGTTTAGAGACTAAATTAAAGACCAGGAATTTTGGAGTCTACAGGTGCTATATGGGGATAAGACCAGGCACCCCACATGAGTGGGCCCCAAAGGAGATTCTTGGGGTACAGTCCTCCAACGGGGACTGGCAAGTGCTATACCCCATTTCTAGTTTAGCCTCCAAGACAAATCCTCTCACCCTAATAGCCTTAACTATCCTGAGGGTGGAAATATCAGCCAACAACAGACAACCCCACCCACCAGGAGAGAAGAGAAGTAGGAAAGATACTGAACTCCAACAGAAACGATCCTTTTTCTTCAAGATGTATTTTTCTTTTTTTGTCTTTCTTTAATTCTTTTCTTTCTTTCTTTCCTTTCTTTCTTTCTTTCTTTCTTTCTTTCTTTCTTTCTTTCTTTCTTTCTTTCTTTCTTTCTTTTTCTTTCTTTCTTTCTTTCTTCTCTCTCTTTTCACACAGTCACACGCCCAACATTTGTAAAACCAAATACTTTTCATGCATTAGGCTACTGAGGACTGGGATATCTGAATAGTATAGTATATTAAGGTTTTGTTGTGTATCTTTTATTTTTCATTTTTCCTTTTCTTTTCTTTTTTTATTTTTTATTTTTGGTACCATGGATTGTACTCAAGAGTACTCTACCACTGAGCCACATCCCCAGTCCTATTTTGTGTTTTTATTAGAGACAAGGTCCCAATGAGTTTCTTAGTGCCTCACTGTTGTTGAGGCTGGCTTTGAACTTGCAATTCTCCTGTCTCAGCTTCCCAAAATGCTAGGATTAGAGGTGTATGCCACCACATCTGGCTTTTACATTTTTCTCTTTCTTAATAATTTCTTTGTTTTTTGTGTTTTCTATTTTCTTCCCATTTACCTCTCTCCCCAAAATCTATTTCTCTCTTTCCTTCTCCTACCAGCCAACTTTTTTGATTCCTCTTTCATGCTTCCTAAGATCTAGTAACTCTATATCTTCACCTCCTACCTCCTTAACATCTCATCCCACACACCCCCGTTCTCTCTTTGTCCATCATTAGAAACTGTAGAACCTTTTGCAAACTTACTTTTTATATTGCAGAAAATAATCAAACTCACCATTTCTGTTTATTGTGACAAAATGATACACATCTTAATAGAAGTTATCTGGTTTAAGGCTGCATATTATTTGCATTGGGATCTGTTAATATTGATCTCCCCAATAAAGGAAGGATATTGTAATACTGCAACAACACCATAAGTCTATAGGGTAAAAATAATAATAACTTGGATCCACATTGCTGGAAGGCAAGACACATGAACAACATAAAAAAAAAAAGGGAAGTAAGTGCCATAACAAACCAAGATAAGACATTATTAAGATCCACAGCAGAAGAAATGTCAGAGAAGAAGTTCAATATGTACATAATTAAAATGTTCTGGGAATTAAAGGATGGTACACAGGAAAAAAATATTATTTTAATACATAAGCAAATACAGGAAGCAAAAGAATACAGGAAGGAAGCAAAAAGAATACTTCAATAGGGAAATAGAGATTCTGAAAAGTATCAAAGAGAAATACTTGAAATGAAGAAAACAATAAACCAAATTTAAAAACTCAATAGAAAACATCACCAAGAGACTAGATCACTTGGAAGACAGAACCTCAGACAATGAAGACAACATATATAATCTTGAAGATAAAGTTGACCAAACAGTGAAGATGGTAAGAAATCATGAGCAGAACTTCCAAGAATTATGGCATAACATGAAAAGATCAAATATAAGAATTATTGGGATAGTGGAAGGCATAGAGTTACACACCAAAGAAACGAACAATCTATTTAATAAAATAACATAAGAAAACTTTCAAAACATGAAGAATGGATTGGACAAGCAAATACAAAAGGCTTATAGGACACCAAATATACAAAATCACAACAGATCTACACCAAGGCACATTATAATAAAAATGCCTACCATGCAAAATGAGAGAGAATTCTAAAAGCTACAACACAAAGGAATCAGATTACATATAGGGGAAACCAATTAGGATCTCTGCACATTTCTCAATCCAGACTCTCAAAGCTAGGAGGTCCTGGAACAAAATATGCCAAGCACTGAAAGAAAATAGATGCCAACCAAGAATCTTATATGCAGCAAAATTAAGCTTTGAATTTGGTGATGAAATAAAAACCTTCCATAATAAACAAAAGTTAAAAAAATATTACAACTAGGAAGACTACACTACAGAACATCTTTGGCAAAATGTTCCATGAGGAGGAAATGAAAATCAGCAAAAGGAGGAACAACATTAAGGAAAAGCCAATCAAAGGAGAAACCAAGTAAAGTTAAAGACCAAAAATAAACCAAATTGAGAGAGAATACAAACCAAGTCTCAATAATAACCCTGAATGTTTAAATACATCAATCAAAAGTCACAGACTGGCAGATTGGATTTAAAAAAAAAAACCCCAAAATATGCTGCCTTCAAGAGACTCATCTCATAGGTAAAGAAATCTATAGACTGAAAGTGAAAGGTTGGGAAAAAAACATACCACTCATGTGGACTGCATAAACAAGCAGGGGTTTTCATCTTTATATCAGATAAAGTAGACTTCAAGCCAAAGTTAGTCAAAGGGATAAAGAAGGACATTTCACTCTGCTTAAGGGAAACATATATCCATAAGACATAACAATTATAAATATATATGCCACAAACAATGGAGCATCTATGTTCATCAAATAAATTCTTCTCAATTTTAAGAGTCAAATAGACCACAACACAGTAATACTGTGTGATTTAACACACCTATTTCACTGTTGGATGGATCTTAGAAATAAAAACTAAACAAAGAAACTATAGAACTCAATAATATAATCAATACTTTAGACTTAACAGACATATAGAATATTTCATCCATCAATTATTGAATATGCCTTCTCAGCAGCACATGGATCATTCTCTAAAATAGACCATATATTATGCTATAAAGCAACTCTTAGCAAATACAAGAAAATAGAGATACTATCCTGTATTCTATCAGATCATAATGGAATGAAATTAGAAATCAATGATAAAATAAAAAATAGAAGCTACTCCAACACCTGGAGACTAAATAATATGCTATTGAATGAACAATGGATAGCAGAAGACATCAAAGAAGGAGATTATAAATTCTTAGAGGTAAATGAAAACACTGATACATCATATCAAAACCTCTGGAACATTATGAAGGCAATACTAAGAGGAAAGTCCACTGCATGAAGTTCATTCCATAAAAGAAGAAAAACTCAATAAATAAATGACCTAAGATTATGTCTCAAAGCTCTAGAAAAAGAAAAAAAAAACAACAAAAGCACTAGAAGACAGGAAATAATTAAAATCAGAGCTGAAATCAATGAAATTGAAATAAAAGAAAAAATTTAAAAATTGACAAAATGAAAAATTGGCTCTTTGAAAAAATAAATAAAATTGGTAAACCCTTAACTATGCTAACAAAGAGAAGGAGAGAGTCAAATTAGTAAAATCCATGATAAAAAAGGAAATATTACAGACAGTTTACTGAAATACAGAAGATAATTAGAAACTATTTTGAAAATTTGTACTCTAATAAAATAAAAAATATCAAAGACATCAACAAATTTCTAGAGTCATATGATCTACCCAAACTGAATCAGGATGATAAACATAAGTCAAACAGGTAAATTTCAAGCAATGAGATAGAAGATGCCACCAAAGCCTACCAATCAAGAAAAGCCCAGGACCAGATGGATTCACAGGTGAGTTCTATAAGATCTTCAAAGAAGATCTAATACCAATACTACTCAAATTATTCCATGAAATAGGAAAAGAGGGAATACTTCCAAACTCATTCTATGAGCCCTGCCTGTATCACCCTGATTCCAAAAACCAGACAAAGACACATCAAGGAAAGAAAACTCCAGACAATTATATCTAATGAACATAGATGCAGAAATGCTTAATAAAATTCTGGCAAATCAAATACAAAAACATGTTTAAAAGATAGTGAATCACAATCAAGTGGGGTTCACCCCAGGGATGAAAGGTTGGTTCAACATACAGAGTACCACTGCATGTTCAAATCACTAGAAAAACTAGGGATGGTAGGAACATACTTCAATATTGTAAAAGCTATATATGCTAAACCTAAGTCCAGCATCATTCAAAATGGAGAAAAATTGAAAGCATTCCCTCCAGAAACTAACAAGACAAGGATGCCTTTCACCACTTCTATTCAACACAGTCCTTGAAACCTTAGCTAGAGCAATCAGACAGACAAAAGAAATTAAAGGGATACAAATAGGAAAAGAAGAACTTAAACTATCACTATTTACCAACAGCATAATTCTAAGAGGATCTGAAAAATTCCACCAGAAAACTTCTAGAACTAATAAATGAATTCAGCAAAGTAGCAGGATACAAAATCAACACCCATAAATCAAATGCATTTCTGTACATCAGTGACGAATCCTCTGAAAGAGAAATTAGAAAAACTTCCCGATTTACAATAGCCTCAAAAAATAAAATAAAATACTTGAGAATCAACCTAACAAAGAGGTAAAAGTCCTCTACAATGAAAGCTACAGAACACTAAAGAAAGAAATTAAAGAAGACCTTAGAAGATGTAAAGATCTCCCTTGTTCTTGGAAACATACAATTAACATTGTTTAAATGGCCATACTACCAAAAGCATTATACTGATATAATGCAATTCCAATCAAAATGGCATTCCTCAGAGAAATAGTAAAAGCAATCATGAGATTCATCTGGAAAAATAGGAGATACAGAATAGCCAAAGCAATCCTTAGAAAAAAGAGTGAAGCTGGTAGCATCACAATACCAGACAAACTATATACCACAAAGCTACAGTAACAAAATGGCATGGTATTGGCACCAAAATAGACATGTAGACCAATGGTGCAGAATAGAAGACACAAAGACAAATCCACAAAATACAGTTATCTTATAGTAGACAAGGCACCAAAAACATACATTGGAGAAAAGATAGCCTCTTCAATAAATGTTACTGGGAAAACTGGAAATCCATATGTAGCAAAATGAAACTAAAACCCTATCTCTCACCATGCACAAAACTAAACTCAAGATGAATCAAGGACCTTGAAATTAGACCGGAGACCCTGCACCTAAGAAAAAAAAGTGGGCCCAAATCTTTATCACGTCGGATTAGGCCCTGACTTCCTTAACAAGATTCCTAAAGAGCAAGAAATAAAATCAAGAAAAAACAAATGGAAAGGATTCAAACTAAAATGCTTCTTCTCAGCAAAAGAAACAATCAATGATGTGAAGAGAAAGCCTACATTTTGGGAGCAAATTTTTGTCACACACACATCAGATAAGGACACTAATCTCTAGAATATATAAAGAACTCAAAAAACTTAACACCGAAAAAACATATAACCAGCTCAATAAATGAGTAAGGAACTGAACAGACACTTCTCAGAAGATATACAATCGATCAACAAATATATAAAAAAAAAGTTCAACATCTCTAGTAATTAGAGAAATGCAAATTAAAACTAAGATTTCATCTCACTACAGTCAGAATGGCAGTTATCAAGAATACAAGCAACAATAAATGTTGATGAGGATGTAGAGGAAAAGGCAAATTCTTACATTGCTGGTGGGACAGCAAATTGATGCAGCCAATCTTGAAAGCAGTATGGAGATTCCTTAGAAAACTGGGAATTGGAACCACCATTTGACTCTGCTATCCCACTCCTCCGTCTATACCCAAAGGACTTAAAAACAGCATACAACAGCGACACAGCCACATCAATGTTTATAGCAGCACAATTCACAATAGCCAGACTGTGGAACCAACCTAGATGCCCTTTAATAGATGAATGGATAAAGAAACTATCGTCTATATACCACACTTATATACACAATGGAATATTATTCAGCATGTAAAAGAGAATAAAATCATGGCATTTACAGGTAAATGGATAGAGCTGGAGAATATCATCCTAAGTGAAGTAAGCCAATCTCAAAAAAACAAAGGCCAAATGTTTCTCTGACAAGTGGATGCTGATCCATAATGAGGTTGGGCATGGAAGGAATGAAAGAACTTTGGATAGGGCAAAAGGGGAGGGAGGGAAAGGAAGGGAGCATGTTGGTAGGAAAGATGTTGGAATGAGATGAACCCCATTACCCTAGGTTCATGTATGATGACACGAATGGTGAGACTCTTGGTGTACAACCATAGAAATGAAAAATTGTGCTCCATTTGTGTACAATGAATCAAAATGCATTCTGCTGTCATGCATAACTAATTAGAACAAATTAATTAAAATACAACATTCCTACTAAATAGAAATTAAAGAATAAGTTATTAACACAATAATGATTATTACAAAAATAGCTGAAATCCTAATAATGGAAGTATCTCATTAAAATCAAGAAAAGATAAACACATCTCACTTCTCCACTGTTGTGAATAAATTAACCAAGATAATTGAATTAACTGCTTTAAAATCAAAATAATTAAAATAAAATTTGAAATACCAATCATAGTTTATTTTGAAACCACAAAAGAAACAACCGCAAAAAGACTACATCATTTTAAATGTAGTTTTGATTACCAAAAATATATGTGGCTACATAAACCAAGGTTTTAGAGCTAATTATTATTTTCCTTTCCTCCATTGTATTCTGCTGCTTTTTAATTTTTTTCCATCACAAGATATTTTATTAAAATTTTAATAAAAATTATTCTAAAATATATTAAAATAATTTATACACCAAAAGAAAAATTTAAAGTCCTTCCATAATTGTAGTCTAATGAAATACTAAATTTATATTAATGCCCAAAGGTTTCACTATTTTCCTACAATATTTACAAGAATTATTAACATATTGTACCTCATCTTATTTGGCTTACATGAAAAAAATACTCTGATTTTCCTTGGAGATAGAAAGTCAGGATCCAGAAGTCTTTAATGTAAGATCTTTAGACACTTACTTAATTCAGATTCATCTAATTCAGATCCCTTCTCCTCAACCAACCACACACACACACACACACACACACACACACACACACACTCCTATGTAGCTTCATGTGAATCCATTTATTTAATATTCACAATGTCTTTCCTAAATATTATCATCGCCTTTTCTAAAATAAGAAAATACAGACACAAAAAAGGACAATCCTAATTTGGTCTGTGTCTTGTGGGGAAGAAAGCAGCAGCATCGGGATTTATGCCCATGCCTTATCTCTTACAAAATACCCAGAGACAAATCATTGAAAACATGATTCCTTATAAAAATGATATTCTGGTGACCATATCTTGAGCATTTTATTAAAAATTACAAAAGAATTAGAATTATTATTCTTGCTCTATTCCCTAAATGTCACTGTTATATCTGGGCAATTTGAAATAATACTCAGATTCTTTTTTTTAATATTTATTTTTTAGTTTAAGTGGCCAGAATATCTTTATTTTATTTTTATGTGGTGCTGAGAATCTAACCCAGTGCCTCTCGCGTGCTAGGCGAGCACGCTACCAATGCGCCATAACCCCAGCCCCAATACTCAGATTCTTAAAATCATACATAAAACCTTTCCTAAAGGAATTTCATTAAAAATTTGTCCTTGGAATTGTTCTGGCTATAATTCCATGTCACTCTATGCCTCTATAATCCCAGTCATAAATAAAACAAGCACAACTGGGAGATATTGATTTATACATAAATGTTAAATTTGTATGTGTTCATATAAAAGTGAAAATGTTATTTTCAGAGAGAGAAATATCCTAATATTCTCTTTCATGCTAATAAAATTGAAAGCCAGAAAATACTTTACATTTCTCACTGGTCAATATATTAAGAAATAAGAGGATTGATTGGGGGAAATATTTGTTCCCAGTGTTTTTTTATTTTTATTTTTTGTGTGGAAAATTGCTGGTGCCCAAGCCACAGATCAGTGATTGAAGAAAGTCTTTACTGGTAGTTTCTACAGATTGCATAGTATAGCCAGGGCAGAGAACCATGGTTCTAAACTAAAACTTTTAGATTTTGTCATCCCTGTTTCCCCCATTACTCATTCTCTCCTATGGGAGGAGAGATGAATTATTCATTCAGCAATCTTTGGAGAAGGAACTAAGCATGCTCAACACAGCTGCCCCTGAGATGCCAGCCTAATTACATACCACCTGTTCTGGTCTGTTCTGTCTTCTGGTAAGGGAGTCACTCCTAGTAGGAAGACTCCCTTGTTGTGTAACACTGCCCACAGGATGAAATATTAGTAAGCCCAGTTGGCCATAGAACTAAAGTCTTTTGAAACAGTTGGATCAGTGATAATCATCATGTACTTACCACTCTATTGGATCTGGAAATAAGTGGCTACATGGACTGTTATTTACATATCATCCTCCTCCCACAAAATTCCAACAGGATAATTTAAAGCTTACTTTACCTTCACAGCTGAGAATCAGGAAAGGTAAGTGGTCAAATATATAACAAGCATAGTGTGTGCATTTTTAGAGTGATTGTGAGATTTGGGGTTGGAGATAGTAGTAAAGTCAAACTCTAATGTGAATAAGGAACAGACTTTAAATTATACAATGAGATTTTTCCTCATTAAAGATTAGGTAATTGTTCATAAGCCACATGTATCTTCTTAACCTAACCTGCACCCCATGAGTTAAGCAGAGCAGGTGGTTCGTGGTACACTGCTATAGTTAATACATGGAAATGAAAATCAAACCGGCCTGTGTGAATTCTTCTTCAGCTGTTTACTGGTGATCTGACGTTTTGCCAGTGACTGAACTTCTCCAAGTTTACTTAGCTCCGCCATAAAGTGAGAGTTCACTTTATGGATTTGATATGAGGATTATGTGATATGATGTTTGCGAACTTTTCAGGATAGTATTTGGCACATAGTAATTGACTGATATCACTAGCATCAGTAATTTGTAAATGAAGATCTGGTAAAGAAAATTGGCTGTATCACAAGGCTACAAAGTGGCAGATTGGGGATAATATACCTTGTTTTTAAATACCTTCAACACTACACCCACTTTTATTCCTGTGAACTTCAGTCAAATTAGTTCCCAGAAATTTAATTGCTTCCTTTGCACATTCAATTCTGTGTCATGAGATATTCACATCCAGTCTTTCTGTTCTTCGTTGCTATTTATCAGTACTTTAAAAATTATTATTATTTTATTTGTACTTATTTATAGAGCACAGTGTGATAATTTGATACTTGGATAGAATGTACAATGATCAAATCAGGGCAATTAACATTTCTATCTCCTTATCATTACTTTGCATTTGAAGCCTTTGAACTCCTCATTTTTAGTTGTTCATAAAATATATAACAGCTAACACTAGAACTTATTTCTTCTATGTGTCTGGGTGCCTGTTATGCAAGTTCCCTCTAACACTCTTCACAACACTTCCATGACTTTAGTAATTGTTTTTATACCTCCTGACAAACTTTTTAATGCTGTGTTTTTTCCTTCATGCATCTCTTCTCAGTTATCAGGAGTTACTTGCTCTTCCATTAACAAATATAGCAAGCACCTCTCCTGTGGAACTCACCAGAGATTTCTGTGGATCACAATGAATTTGGAAAACATCGAATTATCTCATTGGATTTTATGGTCCTGGGTAGGGAGCTTTGTGTCTTACTTCTTTCTACATTATCTTATGTAGAATTAGCATTTAATACTTATTAGCCAAATTTTAAATATTTAGTGAACCTACCAATCTTCACATTGTATTTCCTTAAAAAAAATTGACAAAGATTGTGGAAACATAAAAAGTATCCATTCATATATTCTTCCACAAAATAATAGATGAAAAAAGAGTTTTAGATAGAGGGATATATGCCTTGTTATATTTGATACTTAAAAGTGTTTTTGATATGCTATTCAAAGAAATCAGTGGGTAAATATCTTGAGTAAGTTCATAAAACAATACACAATTTGAATCCAGAGAGTATTTGAAGTATTTGAATCCAGAGAGTCCCAAACTTATCATGTCATGACACACATGGAAAATGTGTAGGTCACACATTTGGTATAACAGTAGTAAAGGATATAAGTGCTCAAGAGTCAAACCAGTGGAGATAAATATCTCAACTCCTGAAACCCATTTTGAGTTCAGGTATGGAAGCTTTGCTGTTTCAACTAAGTAGGATAACAGTTGCCTTTCCTAAACTACACAATTTGTTATGGTTTTAGACATTATATTAAAGGACAGTAATGCTTAAGAATTAAATTATAAATCTATTTCCATAAGTTAGAATTGTAAGAGTGGAACAAACCAAATATATTTAGCTTATGAATTTTCTCTTCAAAATCTTATGATTAGGGCTGAGGTTGTGGCTCAGTGGTAAAGTACTTGCCTGGCATGTGTGAGGCCCTGGGTTTAAATACCCAAGCACCAAAAAAAAAAATCTTATGATTAATTTTTTTTGTTGCTTACAAATGCATACTTTATAACTCTTTTTAAAGATATTATCAGAATAAATGATTATCTTCTTTATGTATGAGTAAATATCCTAACCCCTTGTTTTGTATGGCTAGCAAGAATAATTATGTCTTTCAAACTATTTCATTACTACTTGGATATAGAGGGTTCAGACTCAATATGTGTAAACTGAACTTCATCAGCCCTGCCAATCCTGCTATTCCTGTGTTTTCAGTCTTTTAAATAGCTTCACAATCTTTCATTTTATCTTGACTACTCATCTAGCTAGACTCCATTTTCCACACCCATATATTGAATTTGTGATTTCACTTGGTTCTATTGATTTTCTGAAAAAATAAATAATTATGTACACTGAAAAAAAAGATTGTGGAAACAATGACAGTTAAGTCCAAATAACATGCCTTAGTAGTTATATAAGAAATAATTATAATAATAAAAGGCTCAGTGCTGTATTCTTTCTACAAAAGGAGCTTCCGTAATCAGAATAGGTGGGTAGCATGTCTGTAGTCAATGACTGATTGACTGGGAGGTTCTAAGAGTCCAGTTACTGTCCTCTGAGGTAGGGCCATTGTGATGCTATTATTGTTTCAGAGTTGCTTTTGAGACCAGGTTGATCCTTGATTTCAGCCAACTATATCTTTGCTTGATCCTTCTCCTGTCTTATCCTGTGCCTTCAACAGATCACAGACTCTTCTCTTGGTAACACTTCTTCAGCTAATCATTTCCATAGAATAGACTCCTCAGAGCTTGTCTATATTAAAGTCATACTTAAAGATAACTGTATCGACCATCTCTTTTAAATATTTTTTATTTGTATTTTTGTAAAACTCCTCCATCCTTTAACAAGCAAACACTTCAAATCTTTTTAGTCTCATCACTGAACTGGAAAAAAAATGCTTTCCATACAAGCATGCAAATTAGAAACCTTTAGAGAAAATCAACAGGGAAAAAAGTGAATCATATTAAAATGTTTTCTTCTGATAAAATGATAATCCATGCTTCCTATGAAAATATCAAAATATAGTTATTTTTTTTTCTTAGAATGTTTTTTTTTTATTTTATTTAAATGCATTTCAAGTCATAGTACATAACCAGATCTCTGTTTTTCTATTTCTCTGATTGCAAACCAAATAAAGTCACACCATTAGAGTCTTCATAGATGTGCCAGGGGTAGTAAAGACCATCTCAAATAACCATCATTACTATGCCCATTTCCCTTTCCTTCCTCCCCCCTCCCCCAACCACGTTTAGAGTTCCTGCATTTCTCCTATGTTTCCCGTTCCCACCCCCCCTTATGTATTCTTATCC
>CM053411.1:21582220-21622558 GCA_028644305.1 Xerus rutilus | reverse complement strand
TCTCAATCAATAAGGAAATAAAATGTAAAATAAGACTAATAATAAATCAAGAACTGCAAGAACACAGCATATGGAAATTTACAAAATACTATCAAAGCTCTAACCTAATGAATATTTATATGAAAATTAAGTTCATTATGCAAGAATAAAGAAAAATCTGAATATTTATCTCTCAAACATTATTTTTTAAAAAAATCCTATGTAATGCAAAAGATAATATTAAGATATAATCTGAAATTTAAAATCATAGAAATAATAAATATAATTAAAAATAATACTGAAATATACAATTTTTACCAAGATAAAAATTATGAAGACCAATGGAAATTAGAAATTAAAGTCCTATTCCTTTATATTAAAAAATTTGAAATTATGAGACCATTTGTTTATTTTTTTGAGACTACTTCTACTTCTATCTAAACACATACACACACACAAATTAAAATATATATTCAATGGGAAATTTTTTAGGTAAAATGCAATTTGTTTCAAGAAGAAAGAGAAAACATGAATAAATAGCCATGTAGAAGACCTATTGAGAAAATCTAAGAAAAAAAAATTTGTATTAGTAAACAGAACTTTTTTTTACATCTCTACTCCCATTAAATGATCATAATCTTATAATCATAATCATGAAATAGTCCCATTCTTTCCCTTGACTGGACAGAGACAATAGTACAGATTAGACTCCACATACTATACATTTAGATATTGAAAAGGTTAAAAAAAAAGTCACCTAACTGGCAAATAAGATGTGGTATACCTCCTCCCCACAACAAATAAACTTCCCTAATATATGTTTGTAAAGCTACGACTTCATATAACTAGAAGTTGGAAAATATGATAGTTGAATTTAAGTATCATTACACATTTTGAGTATTCATAAGCTGGGATATTTGTAAGAATAATAAAATGAAAGCTATTTTTTTAAAGAACCACATGTATATTATTTCAAACATTTATCATTCTTCTGTTTCAGCAAAATCACAAGTAAGGTCATTTGAATCAAGATTTTACTGCAAATGCATTTTATTCACAATGACATTAAATTGGACAATCATAAATAACAGTAGCTACTGTTTACTTTTTAACTTAATCGTAAATTGATAAATGTTACTTTCTCATGAAAAAATAATGGCACTTTTTAGTTCTTTCTTTTCTAACATTTTACTACAGCATATAACACTCTTCCCCCAAAAAGAAGAGATAAAAAAGGAAGAATAAATGCTGGAAATAATAACAAAATATTTACTTAACTAAGACATTTTTTTTTCAAAATTTAGAAAAAGCATACAGTAAAACTGAATTTGAACTTTTTCCAAAGTAAAATAGCCAAGCAAAATATGCTCATTGTTTTTAAATCATTTCCAAAGCCTGTAAGTAGCACAAGTTCAAAATTAATTTGATTTTCTACCAAAACAACAATTTGTTTCTAGTACATTTTGTATCCATATTATATCAAATAGTTTTTATAGAAGTTAGATGGCATTATCATTATGTGCCTAAGTGTGGTTTTAAGTTTAAATTTATAGTGTATATCATAAGATATTTCATCTTTGGGTGATTCAGAAAGTGTTATGTGTAATATTAGAATTTCTTAAAAGAACAGCTTTGGTATTACTAGCACAGTAACACTTAAGTATATGGCAAAAAGCAAACTTCTAATTTTCAGTTAGAATTCTGGCTTGTGCATCTAACACAAACATAATTTTAGGTAAATTACTTAAATGCTGTTAAAATTTTATAAAATAAAATCATAATTTTGTACTCAAGAATCCATCTATTTGCAGTGTAACAATCATTATCATGTCTTACTCTTGTTATTAAAACTAAATATATACATATTTGAAAAAACATTTTAACATTACAAATATTTATTTCAGTCACTTTGTATATCACTAAAATGATATAAAACTAAATATATACACATTTGAAAAAAAATTTAACATTACAAATATTTATTTCAGTCACTTTGTATATCACTAAAATGATGTATTAGGAGCACATGCTGAAGCAAGAAAATGGAAACTAGTTCTTTGTTGCAAGTGATTATGCCAGAATCTTTGGGGGCTATTCTAAGAAAAGAATTTTACAGGTCAATTCATTTCTTTCTCTTTTAACTGTTGCTTGCAGTTTTATAGTTCTGAAATGGATAGCAGCACCACCCACACATCTTTCAGGGATTCAACTGTGGTCAGTTTGTTTTGATTGTTAGGATGAGGGATGTAGAGGAATGTTCCCTGGAGCTGAGTGGTGGTATGCCATAGGTCTTAGATTAGTACTCAGGTGAGGAGCCAGGCTAAGATAATATGCCAATAGAGTCATCCTTTAGTATCCACAGGGGATGGGTTCCAGGAGCCATGTGGATACCAAAATTTGAAGATGTTCAAGCCTCTTAAATAAAATGACATGTAACCATTTGTGTGTGAACAATAAACCTTCCTCCTGGGTAGTTTAAATTATCTCTAGATTTATTATACTTAATAAAATATAAATGCTATGTAAAAACTGTCTTGTTTAGGGAATAATGGCAAGAAGAGAGGTCCATATTATTCAGCATGGAAGAAATGTTTTTTCTCAAATATTTTTGATCTATTGTTGATTGAATCCATGAATGTAGAACCCATGGATATAGAGGGCCACCTGTATCTTGCAGATAAAGAGAATAAAATAGAGAAAACCATTAGCATTCTGACCTTTAACTTCAGGGAAGCATAATTGTTATTATCATGTACTGGTTGCTCTTCTGCAACCTTGGAAGAGTATGAGAGAGTAAGTGCTATTGTGATGCCAAATTGACTACCAACGAGCCAACATATTTATGTTTTTTTTTTATTATAGCCCCAAATACCCATATCAGAACACTACATGCATTTATATTAAATAAAAAGAAGAAAAATTATTTTTAAGAATGGCAGTTTTAATGTAGTTATAAAATCAAAATCTTGAAACATCCATTGTTTTCTTTACATAAAATATGCTAAAGTTATTAAATTGTTTGATAGTTTCTGTGGCAAAAAGTTTCCTTAAATATCACAAAAAGATTTTAGAACAGTAAATTAAAAGATATACATTTTTTCTTATATTTACTATGTATAAATTTGTATTTTTGAATTATTTAAAATAAACATTTATTATGTAATTTAAGAAGTTTATTGGGTGGGAGGAATTAAACTTACTGTTTTTGCTAAAGTGGTATTCCACTGGAAGTACATTAGAATTCATTTACATCTTGAAAGTGCTTAATAAATTATTGTCATATATATTTTCTTTGAGACTGTTCCATACAAATATACAGCAAGTTATTTATAAAGGGATGATTTACAAAAAAAGTTAAAAGCTACCATTTATAGCTTGCTTGAATAAACAGAATAATTATGCACATATTTAATAAATTTTAACAAGTAGTAAAGCATATCACCTACTGTATCTAAAATTAAGATCATTCATATATTAAAAATTTATCAAATCCATGTTAAATACAGATAGTCACTGCATTTTCTCTGTATGCAAGTAAAGTAATAAAGTAATAAATGTATATGTTAAATATTTGTCTTTATATAATGAAGATATAGATACAGATATAATTCTATAACTGTGATAGCCAGATTCCAAATTACAGTCATTCTCCTGTTTCAATGGGGGATATTATAAGACTTTCAGTGAATGAAACAGCAGATAGTATTATATTTTTGATGTATGTAAATAACTGAATAAAAGTTTGATTTTAAAAATTATTAGGCCACAGTAAAAAAAAGACAATAATAATGAATAATAAAAAGGTTGTAATAATATACTTTAAGTTGTCTGTATGTAGTTTCTCTAACTCAAAACATCTCATTGTACTGTCTCTACTTCCTGAAATGATATGAGATGATACATTTTGTTTTAGTCAGCTTTGTGTTTCTGCAAACAAAAGAGCTGACAAGACCAATTAAAGGAGGAAAAGTTCTTTTTGGCTCATGGTTTCAGAGATTCAGTCCACAGTTGTCCAACTCTATTGCTCTGGGCTGCAGGCAAGGTAGAACATCATGGCAGAAGAGTATGACAGAGGAAAGTAACTCAGGACATGACATTCAAGAGGCAGAGAATGAGAGTGTACTCCACTCATCAGGGACAAAATACAAACTACAAAGTCACATCCCCAGTGATCAACTTCCTAGAGCATACCCTACCTGCCTACAGTTACCACCCACTGAAACCATATCAGTGGATTAATCCACTATTATTTTATACTTCTCATCATCTAATCAGTTCACCTCTCAACTTTCTTGCATTGTCTCACACATGAACCTTTGGGTGACACCTCATATCTAAACTATAACACAATGCTTATGTCATAAGATGGAATGAAAATGATATGGACATTGTGATATAGCTTTAGGCTACTATGTCAGGGTCACTTGAACACAAGCACTGAGATACTCCAATAGTCATTGTAATATCCATGATATAGCCACTATGACATAAATGTACACTTGTGTATACAGAAACATATTCTACAAAAAGGGATGATTTGCATCCCCAAGAGAAGGTGCAGAATGGGGTAAATTTCATTACACTACTCCAAATGGCTTGTGATATTTAAAATGTACAAATTGTTTATTTCTGAAATATTCTACTCAATAGTTTTGCACAATGATTGACCATGGATAATTGAAATCATGGAAAGCAAAACCAAGCAAAAAAGTAGTCTTAAGTATAAAATTCAAAGATTAATAATATAATGTGATGATACAAAAATATTAATTTTTATTCTGATTTTTTTTAGGTAGGTATGAGACCATCTTGTTAATCATCCAAAGAGGCCATGAAAATCTGCATAGAGATAATATTGGGTAATGTCAATCATAGTGAATCCTGAGGTTCAAACCATGATGTATGATTAGGTTTGGAGAAAAATGACTTTTCACAAGAGGTAGTAGTCACAATGGATTTTGAAAACTAAATCTATGTAGAAACACATTCAAATGTGTAGAAAATAAATTAACCTTCCAGAAAAAAAAGAAACCAATCTTTCTTTTATAATCCTCCCCTCTCCCCATTACATTGGATGATGAAGATGTTCAGCATTTAATAAGTTACATAATAGAAAATTTGTTTATTTACTATTGTTTACTTAGATTTCAATGATAGTGAAGAAAAATGTATATTTTAATAAAAGGATTAAATCTGTACAGGATTAAATGGAAATCTTAGAAAATTAAAGAGCATTATGAGAATATCATAGGCCATCAAATTAGGATAGAGAAGAAAATAAAAAACTCTGTACTCTTTAACCAATTATCTAAGTTGAACCTAAGATATGAAATTCAAACTATAAGTTAAATATGTATATTAACACATAATATAAAGAACTGTAAAAATATAGGAAATAATCAATTTTTAAATAATCAGTTGAGATATTAGGATGATTTAAGGAATAACTCCAGGACCCTGAGTTTCTTTATTCTCATTGTAATATCCTGTAATTTTCTTGGTCTCCACATGTTTGCTTCACAAGTTTTGGTTACTAAATCTGTAGCAAATTTGGCATGTTTTTCTGTCTTGATTTCAGTGGAATTATCCATTTTAAACTAAGACATTCTAAGTTTATATGTCCATTACAACATTTAACAGCACTATAAATAGTAGATATTCTTGACTTTTTCCTAATCTTCATGGAAATTCCTATATTGTTTTTCCATGAAGTAATGGGAATAGATTAAAGCATCCTAAACTTAGTGTGTTCCTGGAAAATTGCTTTTTAAAATATTAAAGAAATGCAGGAAAACAAAAAGGTGACTCCAACACATTATTAATAAGCTATATTAGTAAACTTGTTTTAAAGTAAAACTTGCAATGTACACATACCACAAAATAAAATAGAATGGTAAAATTGTCATTAAATTTTCCATAAATCTATATTATTGGAAATGAGAGACAGCATCCATTACTATGATTTAAGGTTACTAATTTTAGAGGTTATTTGATTTAAAGAAAAATTCTGCCTTACGGCTTTCTGTTCAATCACATAAAAATAACTAATACAAACAGATATTATTTGAAGTAATTGGGGTCAATCTATTATACTCCTGAAATATTGTTCCAAAAATCTTTATACAATAAATCACATGTTGAAAGGGTGAATGAACTGGGAGGCTACATGCTGGACTGGTTTCAATGAGGCATATTTTCATTAATTTGCATGTATTTTTCTGTAAGACATTAAGAAACTAACATCATAGTTGAATTTCAAGTTTTCCTGTACAGTGAAGATGTCTTATGTCATGACCAACTCTCCTTATTGATGTATATAATATTTTATGATAAAAAATAATGGGAATGCCATGAGATGAATTCTTTTTCTTTCATTTATTGAAAATTAATACCATGCAAAGACTTAGAAAAGGTATCAGTTCTTTCTCTTTGCATGCATTATATCAACCAGGGAAAATATTGTTTGTATTCTGCGCTCATTGCTTTTTTCTTTTCCATTCCTAAGAGAAAAAGAAATATACACACACACACATACATATACATTATTACATGATTTTATGTCAAGAGAGATAAATATCAATTAGGTTAGGCTAGGTTATGTCACAGTACAAAAAAATAATAGCAATATCTGAAGAGCTTAAATAAAAATGTTCATTTCTTATTCATGCAACTTCTGCACTGAGGGTTGCTTTTCTATTCTTATTTTTAATTTTTTCTTCTTAGGTATACATGACAGTAGAATTCATTTTTTTAAATATTTGTTTAGTTGTTGATAGAACTTTATTTTTATTTATTTATATGTGGTGTTGAGAATTGAACACAATGCCTCACACATGCTAGGCAAGCACTCTACCACTGAGCTACAATCCCAGCCCCTAGAATCCATGTTGATAAAATGATGCAAAGGTTGCTTTGATCACTGAATGTTCTCTAAGGCCTAGAGCTACTTGAGGCTTCAGCATGGCAGCCTAATGTTTCTTGCCTCAGTGGAAAGGGGCCTCGAGAGGGCTCTTGACAAAAGACCCAAGACTCTGGCTGGGATATGACCCATGTCTTATTCCTTAGCTGGAAGGAATAGTGCCCCACCTCACAACAATGGTGTGAGGAGTTTCATACTTTCTTGCTGTGATCAGATGGAGGAGACTTAGATATCAGCATCCAATTACTGGCATTTGCTTCCAATCACTGGCATTTCCCCAGCTGACAGACAACCTTCAGTCTTGAATACCAGGACAAATTTATCCCTTCTGCAAAGCCTTCTGCGAATCTAGTTTTCCTTTCCTCTCAGTCAAAAATAAATCCAGAAAAATATCTTTGTAACCATTCTGATTACTCCCTTTTTTAGTTCTCATCATATTTCCTACATACATTATTTTTTATTTTTCATATTACTTGTGGTAGCACCTTCCATGGACTATAAATCTTGCGTAGTCAGGGACCCAACTGCCCCATTATCCCATATATCTTTGGAACTCACCCTCACAGTGACTGATGAGCCAACCTCCGAATTCCTGTTTTTGGTACCTGTAACTGTGCTTTGACATTTCACAGCCTTGATCATACAGCTTTCTATATTCTTCCAATAGTGTTTATTGGATGATAATTCATTATATTACTAAATGTTTCTTACAGAGGCATTAAATAAATTTTCATCTAAAGAAACTTAGTTACAAATCAGGTTTGGATTTTAATAGTAATAATAATAATAGCAAAGTCTTTTCCAGCTCTTGCTATGCATTAGGTAATAAAGTTTACGTATTTGAACTCAGCCCAAAACAAGCATTCTTTGAGGCAAGTACTATTGTTATGCTCATTTTACACATGAGGGAATTAAAAACACAGAAGTTAAGCAATTTGCCTGAGTTCAAATAGCTAATAACTGGAAGTGCTAGGACTTAACCACAGACTGCCTGGCTCCAGAGCCTGTGCTCTTAACCACTATGTAGGATACCTCATTATTGGTAAATTCCATTGTAACTGAAGTTTCTAATTATGAATTTGTTGTTTTGCTTGTTTTGTTTCCCTTCTGCAGAAAATTTAAAAATAAAATATTGAGACCAAATCATCACCACATCCCACTTTTTATTTCATGAGTCTAGAAGTCATGTTAGTGAATTATTTCTAAGTTGTAAACTTTTAGATGTAAGAATCTTCATAATCTCCTCTAAATATAGCTGACAGAAGTAATACATATTTCACTTACAATACTCTATGCTGTCATATTATTATAATGCAAAGATAAGGAGAAATTATAGAATGATGTTAATAAGGAAGGTTTACTCGTGAAAATTAAGAGTAAATGTTAATCAATTTCAAGAGTGCTACACTAAACAGAAAGGTATAAGTCAAAAGGATTATTTGAAGGAAACACTCACAGATGTACTATAAATATCCCTAAAAAGTTTTAAAAAATTTATTTTTTTTTAGTACTTGTATATCTCTAAGAAGCAGGTTATGTTTTAGACATGAAGCATCCCCAAAAGCTCATGTGTGAGACAATGCAGCAATGTTTGGAGGTAATAGGGTTGAATTGTGAGAGTTTTAATCTAGTCAGTGGATTAATTCACTGATATGGATTAATTGGTATGTGGGGGATGGTTACTGTAGGCAGGTAAGAAGAGGCTGGAGGAGGTGGATCACCACGGGTGTGCCTTTGGGGCTTGTATTTTGTCCCTGATTAGGGGAACTGTGTCTCTCCAATTCCTTGTCCATGTCCTAAGCTATTTTCCTTCTCCATACTCTTCCTTGATGATGTTCTGCCTCACTTCAGACCCAGAGCAATGGCGTTGACCATCTGTGGACTGAGATCTTGGAAATGGTGACCCCCAAATAAACTTTTCCTCCTCTAAGTTGTTCTTATTGGGTCTTTTTGTGACAATGACAAAAAAGCTAACAAAAACACAGGTAGATACAAAATCTTGACTTCAAAAGTCAAATGTATGGGGAATGCTAGATTAATGGGTTTTGTTGTTGTTGTTTTGTTTTTGTTTTGTTTTGTTTTGTACCAGGGATTGAATCCAGGGGCACTTAACCACTGAGCCACATCCTTTCCTCTTTTTATTTATTTATTTTGTGCTGAGGCTGGCTTTGAACTTGTGATTCTCCTACTTCAGCCTCCCAGGCTGCTGAAATTATAGGAGTGTTCCACTGCACCCAGCTTAGATTAATATTAAATCTACTTTAACATTAATTTATTAGAAGCTTCACTATGATGATGACATCACACATTCTCTTGAAAGGAACAATGGTCTTTCCAAATTTAAGGGGCCATAGAATACTCATTTGTTTTGTGAAGTATCTTGTGTAATTAGTGTTCCTTGAAACATTCCCTAGGAAATAGGAAATGCAAACTTCAAACTAAGACAGCATAAAATAAAAAATTAAAAAATAATGAGTTTATTGTAAATGCTCTAAGGAATTGAAAATACACAAAAGTTTAGCTCTCTTATAATTTTTCTGATAAAAAATTTTCTCTCTGACCTTATGTAGGTGTTAGCTGACAAAAAATTAAATATAAGTATGTGTGCATATATATGTAAATATGCAATGGTTTGCATTTACATATGCATATATTGTATATACCCCCACACAAACCCTATATATATAGATACATATGTACATATGTACACACACATACACACACACACATAAACCCTTCCTCAAGTAAGATTTGCACACAGCAATTCATTTTCTAAAATGTTATGAACAATATGAATATCCATATTAAAAACTCTCTTTTATGATTCTGTGTTCTTAGAAGATTTTATAGGAGTAGGTTGTTGGTAAGTATCATTTTGGATAGAATCATTTTGTTCAGTGAAATATAACCTTAACTCTTTCTGTTTTTCAAGTTGCAGCTCAGTGCTGCTAAGGTCAGTAGTTACAGTCCTCTTTGGATTCTCAGAATGTGGAATGAGGGAGGTTGAAATGATTTGTTCTGTCACCTGTTCCTAGAAAAACTGACATAATTTAATATGATGATTGTTCTTTTTACCTCATTAAACTGGCAAAAGGATGCTAGATAGAATCCTAAGGTGTTTATGACTTTTCACTTACAAAATATAACTTTTGGATTTAAACTTTACCTGCCACAACCACCTGTCCTCCTGCAACCCCTAACCCAAAGCATCTACGAAATATAATTGAACATTTCAGGCCAAGCTCCTCTATGTGTCTAAGGCAATTGTAAATCAGAATGTCACAGTGTAAATATACAATACCATTGTCTTTCCACAAACTAATGATTTGAGGGGAATTTCCTTTATATTATTATGCCTTAAAATCAATGACCTGCAAAGAAAGAATGGAAAACAGGAAATATTCAAAGTATAAACAACACATAGTAAAGTAAAATTGAAAAATAAATTTGAGACCCTTCAAATAGGGTTTTGGTATATTAGTTGATAACCTGGATTCTTAGACATTAACTATACAGCTCTTAAGACTGGTCTGCAACATGTATTTGAGAGTCCCAGAAATCAAAATGGGAGTTCCCTATTATAAGAGTACCCCAGAGAAACCAACTATTGCATTATACTTGGCTTTTTTCTAGAATTAGTTTAAGCCCATATACTATATTTGGTTATGTGATAATGATCTCTGGAAATGGAAAGATCCATATGTATTAAACTACTTGAAATTTTGCAAATTCTGGAAACATACATTTTTATCTTAAAAATGCAGTCAGGTTGGTAATTTTTTTCAGACCATGTGACAAAGAGGTTAATTGCAAAATATCAGTATATACAGAGGGTAGCATAATCAAACTTCAGAAACAGAATGCAGAGAAAGAAGAGATAGTTCTTCAAGTAAAAAGGCCTATACTCACCTATACTCAAAAGATTAGTGTCCTTCTAATCTCCCTGGTAAAATAAATAAATTAGAATATGGAAACAAAGCATCTAATATGTTCTAAGAAGGAGCAACATTCCAAAGAATTTTTCAAAAATATCCTTGTAAGATTAAAAAGTTATGACTTTCTAGGACTTTGATTACAGACAAAATAAATTACAAATATTAGCCAGGAACCTAACCTCCTTCAATTTGTAAAGTACTTATTGAATTTCTAAATATAATCTTTCATTATGCTTCTTATCAGAGGAACAAGAGGGGAAGAGTGTCATCTATGCTATTTCAAATCTGTCATATATAATCTTCTAATCTGCCAATTTTTTGGAACTAAAAGATGAGCTCATGTATAAGCTGACAAAAGGTGCTGATGAGACTAGGCTTTCTTGAAGATTGTTAAAAGTCTAAGTCCCCCCATTGTGCAGAAGCTCCCTGAATTGGTTTGGCAAATTTCTATAATGATAACTGATGTCAGGTGATAAGGTAAATTATTTAGTTCAGAGGATGTTGTCTGAAAAAGTAAAAGGATGCTATAAATAGAAATGAACCCATATATTAGAGACAGTGACTAGTGTAAGTTTATCAAATCTCTCTGGGAATCCTGGATGTTTCAGTTTTTCCCCCAGCTATGCTTTAAAACCACCACTTCTGCTGATGGTGACACTTTCTTTACATAGAAAGTGAAGTGAAGAACTAATCAGATTAGTTGAAATAGGAAAAACCCCAGACATGTCAATCTGGACATTTCGGCCTTGACATTTTCAAGTCTGAAAACTCCTGATAGAGTTTAATAATACCAATTATTATTATTATTATATTATTATTATTATTATTATTATTATTATTATTAGTGGTAGTACAAATATCACTTGAAGTGTGATGCTACAAACATTCATGTACATATCCTTCCATAGAAGTCTATGGCCTTCATTTGTCTCTCAAAGTGTTTAACCAAAAGAGGTGACGATTTTACATTGGGATTTGAAAAATTATTTTCTCTAGCAAGACTGAGCTAGGTATAAGAAATGAGGCAGAGGCTTACTTAACATTCATATTCCAAGGTAATGTTAACACAAGGGATGTTATCCAGAATCTTTAATTGGCTCTGGTATTCTGGATGAATATTATTGGAATAATGTCAGCTATTGGTATTAGTTGAAAGATTTAGGGAAGTCCAGAAATTTATTGTACTTGCCCTTTTGTTTTGCTTATTTGTTTAACATAATTTTTCTGTTTTCACAGGGTTTGCTTTTAAATTTTCTGGATTAATTTCCAATGTTTAAAAAATGGATACTTATCATAAAAATAAAATTTTCATCTTCTAAGGAAAAGAAGACTATGTGGGAACACCAGGACTACATTCTAACATGGCCAGAATAAGCTTTAAAGAAATTATTATGGGCCCTAGGATATGTCCTCTGGTCACCATATTCCTACCTGGCTGGTTTCACACATATAGGTCATCTACCTGGTCTCAATGATTAAAAATTTTGCAAGACAATGAAGGAATTAAAGTATGAATGAGTTCTTACAGGTAAAGAGAAGCAAAGCAATAGGCTATTCTTAGTTGATAATGACAAAATATTCAGAAAGTTTCCTAGTATTTGAAAGATCTAGCAATAAAGAGGGAGAGCTTTTTAGCATTGTTTTATTAACTCAGTCCTCCAAAGAGAGGCTGTCAATACAAAAACAGGTTTCTGTAAACAGCAAAGAAATGAACACAAAGTCTTTGGACAATGCTAAGTTAAACAAACTGGGCCTCCTGGGAATGGACAAGGAGTGGTAATCAATGGAAGAAAAGGATTTCTAGAACTGAATCACCCTGTCATTGTTGGAAGAGCAGCACATATAGCAGTCCCAGTAGATATGATTGGTGTTGGAACCTAGCAGTGGGGCACGGCTTACAGATCGCCCACTGTTGCTGCAAGGATGAGAAGGCATGCAGAGCTCAGACCTAGCTAGGACAGGCAGGCAAAATTGTATGTTTCCATAATGATGCTCCAGATTATAGGCTTAGCAAATACAACTGATAGATTCACCCTAAGAAAAGAGCCTTTAAGCTGTGGGAAATGTATAAAAGAGAAAATCAAATGCAGAGGTTTGGTTCAACGGCAGTGTATCTTATTTATAGGAGATGCAGTTTTTGTATATAGCCAGTACAATGATAACTCCCCTGTGTTCAGAAACTTTATTCTCAGAAGTTTCTACTATAAGGTTAAATTAAAAAACACATTGTTCCTCCAAAATATCTATGAGAACCTTGAAACTAAAAACTTTGGTGATATTTTGTCTAGCAGCCTGAGGTAGAACGCTTTTTGTCTCTTTCTAGGTCACAGAGTAAGTCACTATAGCAACCCTAGATGGAGCTAAAGCTACATTTTAAGTGCCTGCTACCATTATTTGCAATGACCTGTAATTCATAAGGTCAGTGTCAGGCATGAAACACAGGTCACCCTTTGTCAACACTGACATCTGACCAATGTTATAAACGAATGAAGTCATCATCTTAGTAATCCAAATTTAACAGCACAAGAAACAGTTATCTGTTATCAGATACATATGTTATAGATTGGCCAGACAAATGGGTTAAATACCGTGTGCTTCACTTTCTCATATGTAAAGTAAATATAATAATTAGTACCTACTACTAGAGTCATTAAAAACTAACTTGATTCAATCATGTAAAGTGTTTAAAAGTAACTCTTCGATAAATAATGATGATGATGATGATGATGATGATGATGATGATGATGGTGATGGTGATAGTGATGACAATGATGCTGATAATGGCAACAACTAGATGGACTCTGTTGGAGGCAAACCATTTTTCAACACTGCATGTAATGAAGCATTTTGAAGATTGGACTCTATCAGTTATTCTAGTTGGGTTTCAGTCCAGTGGATACACAATTTCCCCTATTATTCCAGCTCCAGTTTGATGTCACTTCTTCTGGAGGTCTTCTCTCACATCCTAAATTGAGACAGGTGCTCTAACTTTTTGTGTGTCCAGGACATTCTTTCATTCCCTTATCATAGCACTATTTGTGATACACTGTGAGGAACTGTTTGATTTCTGGTCTGTCCCTTGAAAACCTGGAAACTCCATGAAAGTTTAAATACTCCATCAATGTCTTTTCAATTTATGCCCTACAACAAGTAGAGCACTATAGAAATAGGAGTGCTTAACAAACACATGTGGAATAAATTAAATCAATTGTCATTGTATAACTAACTATCCATTGACTTGGTTAAGATTGCCATAAGTAAATCCTTCTGATATGAAACTAGCAGCATCCAGAAGTGGTGTAATATTTCTTCTCCTATACTCTCATGTAAAATTATTTTGAAGTGAAAGAATAAGGCTATTGATACTATGTACTATCAGAAAGAACTTGAGAGGTTTATAATTCTGCATGTTTAGACATCCAAAGGTTGACTTTTTATTCATTGAGAGTGCATAAATATTTTTCAGTCCTGTAACAATGTATACATGCACACATTATAATCCTCATTTGTTCTTTCAAATGGCAGCTATTTTGATACCTCTTATCCTAGGTTTTGGGGATGCCATTATAAATATACTAATAAATACAGTCATTTGTTTTCATGAAGACAGGGAGAGAAGAGAGAACAAATAAGAAACCAAGCAAATTAATATCAGATACTTAAAAGTACCATGGAAGAAAATGATGCTGGGTAATGTGATATAGAGGACTAGGAGGTAGTGGTTTCGGCTTTTTTAGATTAGATGGTCATGGACAACCTCTCTGAGGAAATATGTATTTGTATGTGTGTGTGTGTGTGTGTGTGTGTGTGTGTGTGTGTGTTTAAATTCAGATAAAAATGATGAGAGTGGCCATCACCACAAAGAACTAGGGGGATACACCACAAAGAACTAGGGGGACACCATTCCAGGAAAAAGAAGTGAAAGTAGTAAAGGCTCTCAGAGGAGTGTATATATGGTTATGCCAAGAACCAGGGGAACAAAGGAGGCTGGAGGAAAATGAAGAAAGTAGAGTGAAATGAGGCCAGAGAAGGAGAAATGTTCAGGCTCTGGATTTGAGCACAATGACAATCTAAATGTTATTCTGATTCCAGCGGAAATCCATTCATTTTGTCAACACGTTGAAGTTATTTAAAAATATATATATATAAGGAAAATAACCCATTCTGTTACAAACTGAATGAACAGAGTCTATGTAAACTTCAGACATTATTAATAATGATGTTGCTAGAAATTTTGCCTCTTTTTCAATACTGCATAATGATTTCAAAATCATTCTGGATGAACATTTGTTTAATTGTTCTCTATTCTCCAACATTTCCCAAATGATTTTGTTGACAGATCAATAAAAACAGCCTTAATTAAGGCAGTGTGGGTCACATTTCACATCAAAGACAGCTAATTTAACCTGAGACCCAAAATTACCAAAGTATAGAAAAGTCTCCTACAGTAACTCATTTATGTAGCACCAACACTCAAATCATCTCACAGGGGCAGTTAGGTTATTATTGGATAATTTCCCATGATGTCCATTCAGAGCCCAAAACATTCCATGCAAAATGTGACTTACTGTTTTCTCCTTTGTTTGCAACCAATTGAAATTCAGATTTAAGAAACTAAAAAATGTTAATGTTTTCCCTGATTTCATTTGTTTTCTCACCAGAAACTTCTGGGGCACATTTAGATGTTACCTTTAGGTCTCCTTGTAGCATGTCATCAGAATGAGGTTATAATTGATGCTGACTCTCAACCTGCCTGTGACTTATTGTCCACTGCAGAGTTGAGCTCACAGCATTTGGCCATTTGTTATAAATTTATACAAAGCTTCACAAGTAGGTCTCCTTGATGTCTAATTATGCCATTAACTTTAAATGACTATAATAATCATTGACAATTCTGGATAGTGCAGAGATCTTAGATCTCTAGGTTCTCTTTCATATATTCAACGCAGAAATAAACTATAAATTATATGCTCTATCATTTATGTAAAAATAAATCATTATTCTCTTCTACACGGATAGAATTATTTCTGTACACTCTGTTCCGTGCTATATTGTTTTGTATACTGGTATAAGACAAGGTGGCTTCTTTGAAGGGCTATAGCATAAAGTGGGGAAGACCAATAATTGAGTCATCCATAACATGTAGTATATGGGAATTGGGTGCTATAGAGATTTATTCCCCTTCTCCTTTTCTGCCACATTCAAAATGGAAATCATGGGAAACCTTTCCCTGAGGTAAAGCACAAGCCTTCAAAAGATAATCAGAATTATTATGTGAAGAATAAATCCCTCCTGTACAAAAGAAGCCAGGCAAAGCTGGGATCCAGGGTGGATGTGAAGATTGGAGGAAGAATGTTACTTCTATATAAGGATGAAGGGAAAGGTTGTAGGCAGAGATGTTGGTTAGCTGTTGGAGAAAAAGTTGTAATGATCCTAGTGATTTCAGAAGTTACGAGGTTAGTTTTTTGGAGAAGAAGTTAGAGGATCTGAAAACTGCTTGGACTGCAATTGTGGGAACTGAGAGGCTAGAAGTCTAGAGTAGGAAATACAGTGTTAACAAGTTAACAGTTTGTCAGCAAATGATGAGGTCAAGGTCCTAGAAGTTTTGATGGGAGGAGGAAAAATAATTGTATTTATATTATGTACCAAAATAATAATATTTGTGGGTGAATTAACCTAGTTGGCTATTTGTACCACACAGAAAAATAAATTAAGTGTAAAAAAATGCCAGCGTGTTCTAGAGATGTCATTGATTCTGTAATTAACTTACAAATAACTAACTTACAAACTAACTTACAAATACTCATTTTTCCAGGTGAAATTTCACCTCATATCTAATCTCTACTTAGCCTTCAATATTCCTCCTTTGTGGAAAATGCCCAACTTGCATTATAACAATCCCTTTCTCCTCACATGGCTCTCTCCTCTCCAATTCTTTATAAAACTTGAGTACTTAAGATTTTGGTTGTCTAACATCAAGACTGTAAAACAATTCTTGAAGGAAAATACTGCCTTATTATTATTATTATTATTTGTTACCCTTAGAGCTGAATTCCCAAGTAAGTCCCATGTTAAACATACTAATACCCAGGTTTCATGGTAAATGTTAAATTAGAATGCCCAGGAAATAGAGACTGGGTAAAGGTTCTTTGGGGATAATTCCAAAGGTGATTTAAGTGCACAGACATATCAACCACACTGTTATTACTTAGAAGGCACTGAGAAAAATCCTGTGTTTAAGCCACTTTTGTGTGCAAGAAAAAAAAGAAACTAAACAAATTATTACCAAACTGCAAAAACACAGAAATTGGAATTGTTACTCTTTTTTGCAATGGCAGGGTCAATGTCCTTTAAATCATAGATAACATTTTAGAGCTACGTATTATCAACAATGGTACAATTTAAATAAAGTTCATTTGTTGGAACATTCAAACATGTTGTCAATCTGACCACTTACCTGCATATAATTTATTTAGCACAGAAAATTTTTAAAAAAGAGAGTTCCCATGAACTGTAATTTTCTTATGTGATTTTCTAAAAGGCATAAAAAGCAACACAAAAACAATTACACTGAAACAATGCT
Source organism: Xerus rutilus (assembly GCA_028644305.1). Classification (NCBI taxonomy): domain Eukaryota; kingdom Metazoa; phylum Chordata; class Mammalia; order Rodentia; family Sciuridae; genus Xerus; species Xerus rutilus. The sequence continues at coordinate 21,605,142 of CM053411.1, read as the reverse complement.
CTGACCTCAATAATCACACATTGAAAATACTTTTATCTGGAAAATGCCATTAGGAAAAACTGTGAACAAGGTGAAAACAGCTTTTGTGTGTTTTGGATAATAGTAACTCAGCAGGACCACAAGAGCAAAGCCCTATTAAATCTACTTCTCATGCTACAATTCTTGCTTATGCTGAAAGTTAACTCTGACTTCTGAGTTCAAAAATTTGTGTTCTGACCCAGAATGCAATCATATAGGCTTCTGTCCATCTTATCTGAGCATTACACTTTCATCAGGACATATACATTACAACTATCCCGAGATCTATCTTACATTTAGAAAGAATTAGTAACATTGCCGGCAATTTCTAACACGCCAAGGGATTGACCAGGCATTTGAAGGAGAAACCAACAGCAAAATAACTTAAGCTTTTTTGTTGCCTCCACCAGGTCTCCCGTTGTCTTTTTAAAAATCCATTAGAAGTAGCATCTCTACTTCTTATCTCACAATAACACAAAACTCTTTCTGCCTTTTCTAGAAACTGTTTCTAAAAGTCTCCTCCCCTCCTTTTTTCTGTTTTCTTCCCCTTCCCAACATAAAGCATTCCTTTAGCTAGCTAACATTTGTGAAGAATATTATCCTTTAAAATAAATTCAAATTCTTAGAAAAAGTCATGGAGCAACATTAAAAACAGTTTAGGAAATGAAAAGAATTTTTTTAAATCAATTCACCACTCTTATAAAGCACAAATCACTACAGTGATTTCCTGATTTTATCTTTCTGTCATATTCATGTGTGCTTTTCTAAGTGTATGCAATGAAATCTCCTCCCAGAGTCTTTACCTGACTCTCTCCCCATAACCTTAGGTCACACAGCTGCTCATGGTGGAAATAAAACTCTAAGCAAATTCAGTTTGACTCCTAATCTTATGCGCTATTTTCCCTCTGTACTTTCAGCATCTGGTGATGATTTTGAGGTAGCAACAGAAATTGAGATATGGTTTAAAGGTTCTAACTGAGGACCTTCTGTTAATCATCCTCCCAAATAGAAAGGGTATCTTTTCCTATCAGGCAAGTTCATCCCCTTCACCCAATCTGTAGAAAAGAAAGAAACAAGCCAGGAGTGGTGGTGCATGCCTGTAATCCCAGTACCTTGGGAGGCTGAGATAGGAGAATCACAAGTTCAAAGCCAGCCTCAGCAATAGTGAGGCGCTAAGTAACTCAGTGAGACTCTGTCTCTACATAAAACAAAAAATAGGCCTGGGGATGTGGCTCAGTGGTCAAGTACCAGTGAGTTCAATCCCCGGTACCAAAAAACAAAAAGTAAAGAAACAAATGCTGAGCACAGGAAGGGACAAAGTGCACTATCTCTACTGTGACATAGGTACAAGAAAATGCTCAGCAGTGAAGAGAAGATAGAAGTGGTAGCCCACTCATTCTTGTAATGTTTAATGGCTGTAAATGTCATCACTCCACTAATAACTCCATCAAGAGTCCCTTTGAACCCCTGTAGTGCTTAAGATCTATCCAGAAGAACAGAACTGAAGTAACTCCATAAAATGATTCAATGTGAGCCACTAGAAATAGAATTATTGCAAAAGCTGAACACTCTGCAAGATGGAGCAAAGCAAAGACAACTATCATAGAAAGTCCCTCAGCTTTTGGACTGGAAGGACAAATAGAGGTTATTGCTACCAAAACCTAATGCTGAGGCCATCATGTGAAAATTGGAAAGACAGAGAAAAGTAGATAACTGGAACTGTGAAAGAGAAGCAGAGAGTCCTTGTATCATCACCAAAGCAGGAAGAGAAGATGAGTAGCTTTCCCCTTGCTTCTACCCTCAGTGTCATGCTGCTGACTACATTCATTAAATAATAGCCCAGGGCAAGGAAACAGCAAAGGAAATTGATATGAGAGCAAATAGGCAAGTGATTGGTCCAATCTCCAGTCCACATGACTTGATTCTGAGAACAAAGTATTTTAAAGAAAGTGAAATACTTATCCTCATTCAGTAATATATAAAGTATATATTTCTTGTTGTCTCTATGATTATTATAACAATGATTATTCTAACACCATCTCTATCTTTTTTAGCAAATCAAGGCTGCAAAGATGAATTTATTTTAACTAGCCATGCTCAATTTAATGCCAGTAAAACCATTAGAAAGACTCCATTCACACAGCTATGTCTTTTGCCAGATTAAAGCTTACTAAAGGAAATTTCTATGTTAAATATGTCTTAGGTATTCTCCATACTATTTAAATATTTCAAAAATCTTTATTTTATATTAAATGCAATATGAATAAAACTTAATTCTTACATTATTACATGCAGCTTCGTGTCCTAATTTTCTTGTGCAATTAAAATTTTATTGTGTAGTATAATGTTCATTAATTCTTCATGAATATTTTCTTTCCAACTTAGTAATAAGCTTTTCATGGATAGAAACAATAAGTAATAAGTCTCTTATTTCCATTGGCACCTGATCCATGCTATACATATAGTAAAATATTCTCTTTTCTTGTCATACACATACATTAAAATTAATAGGATATATGAGAGATACCAAAATGTGTAGGATAAAAAGTACATGATAAAACATTACTAAAAGGACAAAATATCATTTTTAGGTTTCAAATGTTTAGAAAGAAAAGTATTATATTAGGTTGATTATGTAAGAAAAATACTAATGATTACTATACTGATAACATTAACACAGAAGAATTTCTTTGAAATGAAAATTCACTCTTGAATTTCAGAACTATTACTTAATTAATTATGGTTCACATTAATTTTTACTTCATCCCCATAGTTAATTCATGTGATAAATATGTATATTCCTAGTTGATGGATCAGAAAAATGGAGGTTAAAAAAATTTAATCAAAGATTCTTACATCAAAAAAGTTGCAAATCCTAGTACTTGTTTCAGAATCTCAATCTGCCATAAAAATATTGACTCCTCACTTTATACCATGCTGTGTCTGATACAATACCTCTGAGGTAGTTAGCATATAAATTGTAACAGGTATAATTTACTTCTAGTATGATTGTTTATATGATCTTTTTATTGAATAAAGTTATTGTATTTATTTTGTGCATGTAGTCTTTGAGACTAAATGAGACCCTTTAGGAATAGGATATCGTTTCCGTGCATAAAAAGTTACTTCTTTGTTCTCCATTGATCACATAATGAACTTTATTGTATCTCATTAAATATACAGAATATATACTCTTTAAAGACTTTTATTCATCAGAATTTTGTTTCAAGGTTGCTAATTGATCCTCAGATCAAACATAAGTTAATTGTTCTGAATTAGTGGTGTACCATTTTTTATAGGCATGTTAACACCTGAAAATATTATCAGGAAACAAAAGACACAGGTAGGTCATTCTGTCAAGAATATTCTTAAATATAATTTTTATTTTTCTTTAAATATAGTCAGCACAAACTATAGTTCATGAAATATAGTCAGCTTCTAAATTAGAGAAGCTGCTGTTTTATCAGATCACAGAGGACTTTGCTATATTGACAGCAAAGAGTAGGGCAGACAAGTGGTCCAAAGTAGATACTCTGGAGCCAGACAAACTAGATTTGAATCTCTACCAGCTTCTCAATTTATTGTGTCATTTGGTCATGTCAGTCAAACTCTGTGAGCCTTAGCTTCTACATCTATAAAATGGTCATGGTAATAACAGTTACTAGCGGGGTCATTATTAAAAAGAAATGAATTCATTTGTATACGTATGACATAGAAGAGTGCCTGCCACACATGTGCTTTCCATAATATTAGCTGCTACCATTGTACTATAAAATAATTTGAAAACAGGTCCTTAATGTTATTTTCCAGCAGCAAAAGACAAGAAAGACATCCCCACTTCTCTGTGAGCTATTCTTTCCCAGTGAGTGTGGAAGTATATAATATCCTACCTCAGGACTATCAGAAACCCAGGTGAGAATTTTGGGATAAGTTGAGTTATTTTTCTATGCCAGATCCCTGTTCAGAGATGCAAGAGCAACTAGGGATCCTTAGGAAGGTTTGATTGATCATTCTATGGAACTCCAGCAGAATAAAGGAGTACTTCAGTTCATATATCTCAGTAGTAGAGCAGATAAGGAAGAGAATGGAAGAAAAATGTTAATCAGCTACACACCTTCTGCACTACAAGACTGTATCCTGAGCTTTAGAGAAAACTGAAATGTAGGAAGTCAGAATTCTCCTGTGGGATAATTTAGGTGTCCTATTGGGTTTGTATACTGAATCTAAGCAAAAATCTGACTCCGTTCAAGCATAATGAATTCAGTAAGCTTTGCCTTTACTTGAGAGTTAATTCTTAGGTAGAAGTAATATTCCAATATAATTCTAACATGCAAGTGAGGCAGTAGAAATAGGGACCCATAAAAAAGATTCATGAGACAAAGTTTAGCTTGAGAACAAAAGAAACCTGTGTTCATACTCTGTGTCTTCCCATTTTAATTTATTTTTAGAATAAGGTTGATAATAATATTTCTTTATATAATTGTTAGTGTTATTAAATAGCATATCATATGTAATGCCCAGCTCTGTGCCAGATGCACAGCAGGATCACAATAAATGAAGCTATTGTTATTTTCTGAGTTTATGTTTTCAGTGCAATGACAATTATTCCATACAATGGTAGAACTTAACTTAGGCCTCCTTAAATCAACCCCAATATGCTAAATTATTTTGATATTTTCAATACAAAACAGAGGTATGAGAAGATTTAATACATTTAGTTTGGGTTTATTCAGGTTACATGCAATGTTTATGTTATTAAAGCTTCCCTTAAGTACAATATGAAAAAGAAGTGGCAAAGTTACTAATTTCCATATAACTTCTTTTTACCATTGTAAAATTGCTAATATGGACAATCATCTCCAGCCATCTGTTAACTCTTCTCTCAAAAATAATTATTTATAATTCAAGCAGAATGTAGTTCTTCCTTGAATTAAACAGATGTTGTGGTATTTGGCTTCCTAAAGAGGCAAGTTCTTATCGTTATTCTGGAATGACATAGTTTTCTGTGAGGTAATATAATAATTTTTTAAACATTATTTAGAGTATTCTTTATTTGACTTAACTAAAATCTAAGTTCCTATATAATTTAATTGGTTTATATCTAGTAATTTTCCAATTGTCTCTTTGTAGTAAGCTGATATGGACTATGTATATATTCCACATAAGGCTTAATACAATCAATTTAGGATGGCTCCCACATTGACTATCAATTAACATAAGCAAATTTTATGATTTGACAAAAAGCTTTCCTTATTAAACAGTATAAGACCCTTCGAGTTTCAATTGCAATTAGTTAATTGATGACAGAAAGACATATTTTAGGAGAGAAAAACTGCTAGGGAGGTAGAAAGAAAGGAAAAGTGATTCAGAAGATTTTCAAGGGAATGAGGTCAGAGATCAAGCAAGTCATCCTTGAAACCTGTGAATTGTCCTTACTAGAAATGTGTTTGAGATGCTTCATTAATTAGAAGAGTAGCTTGTCCTAAAATACACATCAAAGTTACATAGTACAATTGGACACTTCTGTACCCAGATGCCTCACTTACCTTTAAGAAAATATCATGGGCTAATTAGGAGGTAGTCTAACATCATAACTTTAACAGGGTAGAATTATGACCTATTTTTTTCTTTGTTCTTGATAACCCCTCATTAGACGCAAATTGCCGAATTCTGTCATACTTAGAGAAAAACTGAATTGAAGCTTTACTTTTGGGGTGAAACTTTTGAGCTTGGCTTCTATCAATTCCATTTGAAGTGACTATGAGCCACTATTTTATTCATCATAATAGTGAGCTGCTTCGGAACTGACTAAACATCCAGATTTTCCTTTCTATTAAAGTGTAATTGAACTTGGGTTTTTCTAGTTTCTTTGGAATGACTGATTTTAATTGCCATTGCTGAACAATGTCAATTATAATAAAACCTCAGAGAGTTTAACCTCTCATACCATCTTAATTAATGGAAAATTTAAAGTAACAAGTAAATATTTATAAGCATTACTTTTCTTCATAATTATTATTGCTAATGGCACCATTGACAAATTATGGGTCAACCACAAGGGTTTTCCTTCCCCATTACATCATTTGATGCCTGTCCCCATGCTCTGCTCTGCTGCATGTAGACTGATGTAGCTGGCATAGAACAGCAGAAATTTCTCTTCTTTATAGAAAAGCTGAGAACTAGGATGCTTTGAAAAGAACTCCTACCGCAGCAATACAATTAGGACTGAACAAACTAGAAAACAAATTGTAAAGCATTATAGGGGTATCAAAAGTATAATAGAAACTGGACAAATGAAAGGTGAAACCTGCTTAATAAAATTGCCAAAATGCAAAACTAAGATCGACATGGTTTCAAAAGCATCCCAGATATATTCTAATAAATAAGAGCTTGCTTATAATTTTTTTTTGCTCAGAGTAATGTGAATGCCCAGCTAATAATAAAGTGCTTCTTAGAAAAAAATAATAATGCACTTACTTTAAGAAACACATGAGGGCTAGGGATATAGCTCAGTTGGTAGAGTGCTTAGCTCACATGCAGCAAGGCCCTGGGTTCAATCCTCACCACCACCAAAAAAAAAAAAAAGAACACATGATATAAATAGCAGCATGTACATAAAATTTCTTCCTTGAAGATAACTTGTTCACCTAAGCAGGTAAAAGTGCATCACCCTAAATGTATATTTTCTATTTGAAAGGATGTGACATATGCATAGGAATAAGACTTTTAAAAAGGGCACATTTCAGAGATTTTCAAATTTAAGTATGCAGCCTGATCACTTAGACTTTGAAAAACTAAAAAGGCTCATCTTAGCCCATTGAAACAGGATTTCAGGGAACTTGCAGGACTGGTATCCAAGCATTGATTTCTCTCTCTCCTTAAATGTTCTGGTGACTTTGGCCGTAAAATTGATGTCAATCATTTTATTCTTCTCTAGAGAGTCCTGTTAATCTACTCTTCTCATTCTAGACACCAGAATTGGAGATATAAATATAGAATTTTGCCTGACTGCTTTTTACTCGTTAATATAATTGTATTAATTGGGAATGTCTGGAGCTATATCACAAAATGAACCGCATATATGTATTTAGGATTTAAATGTGCCATTAAGATAAAATGTGTTCTTAGAATTGGTTTCAGATTATTTCTCACTTATACTAGAACTGGAAGTACCAAGGCAAACATGATTGGTTTTGAGTCCTGTTGCTTTTGTTCCTTTTACTGTTCTGCTATTCTTTGCTCCATGTCCCATCATTTCTGTTTTGACATTGCTTCTTTCTTTCCTAAGTGGTTGTATCCCAATTGTAGATAAATCATAAGTCTTTCTGTCTGCAATAACTAAAATTTAATTTCCTTCACATTGTCTTCACCAGTTTCATTTTCTCATAGTAGCCTGCTGTATCCTTGATTTTTCCTGAGGACATGGAACATACAAATCTTACATACCTTGATTCCCAAATAAATAGGGCACCATTGTTATTATACTGAAAGACTGTGCCTGCTTTGTTGACAACTATAGTCATTGTGCAACATGTAACACAGGAAAGGTTTCAATAATATTAATTAAATACAATTGATTTCTATTATTCCTGAAAGCTATTGCTCAGAATTGAGTTATTTTAGACACTTATGTTTTATTTCAGATTTTTTATCTCCAGTGTGAATTTCCTATAAGAAAAGATCAAGAAGAGTGGAGAAAAAGTTGTCTGTATCTTATCCTAAAAATTAAATATTTTCTAATGTGATATATCTCCACTCTGTGTTGCCTGTGAGATTTTTTAAAAATTATTTCCAATGTTCGTCCTATGGTGTGGTAACTCTTAGCTTAAGAAACTCCATTTTGTCTGGGCTGTCAGCCACCTTAACTTTAGCCCAAACATCAACATACTTTATTTTTGCAAAGTCATGGTCATCTTGACCTAAGTTTCAGTTAAAAAACAACTCTAGGATGCTTGCCAAACCCAGTGCTTACTAAACAGTGTTACAATCTATTTCCCAAATGTAGGGTGGGCGTAGGGTGGGCTTAGCTAACTGCAATTTCTGCTTCTGTATTATTGGCTTACTTACATTGCTAAAAAGAGAAAACGTCATAGCAACTGACTTGCAGTTTTCTTTTGCTATATAATCTGTAAGTTAAACCAAGTCAGGGGCTGCAACTTTGAATTGGCTCTTAGTGGCTTTGCAGCCCCGCCTGCTGAAAAATAAACCTTTAAGGAATGAATCTGTGAGTTTGTTGTTTCTCGCTGATTGAGTATAACAATGGTATTGTGAATGATTTTAAGTTTCATTTAATACTTAATGAAAGGCAAAGAGTTTCCAAAAGTTTTGCAAAAGACTTGGAGAATTTCCTTTAAATATTTGAAGGTACAGGATCCATAATCCTCCTTTGGTGGGATCATCAAATATTTTTTTCTAGCTATAGTCCCCTTGCTATCTAGTGTTAGTTACATTACCAGTTCCATTTGAGGAACAGCTGAAGTGAGTTTAGTTAAGGTAAATTTTGCAGCACTTTTTAAACAAATAAAACATTGTATGTCACGATTCATTCTGGGCATTGCTATAGTTCCAGAGAACAACAGTATTAAAATTGTTGTGAGTGATGTTAAAATCATATTTTTATTACAGACTTCTTGATAAATAATTAAGCACAATTAAATTGATTCCTCCTTATTGAAAGATTATCAATAGCAATCCTACAATTTTTAGCCTGACACTTTGTAGAATTCCTTGGATGGGGAAAAGTTCTAGCTGTATATTCTTCTATATGTGTGGCTTTGGGAGACCCAATTTCATGCTTTAAAACAATGGGAGAGCCACAGAGAAACAAGGTTTGCACCATCAGTTTCTCTTCGTATTTACTTTGCCAACCATATAAGGAATTTATACTGGTCACCACCATCTGGATCACTGACTAAGGAGTATTGTTTGTTGAATGACTATAACAAAAAATAGCAGAAATCCTCAAGCTGTTTACCTTATAAATTTAAATTCCTCACATTCAGGAAGCCCACAGGGGGAAAAATATAGGAACATGTTTAACAGGTGGGTACAGATGGTAAACAATATCCTCTGCTCTTGTTCACAGTACTGAGAAGTTATTAGAAGAGACTAGTATTTCTCATCTCTATGATGGTACTGGGAAGACCATTAACATTGTCAATACTACCTGACATTTATTCATCCCTGGGTGAGGACATGATGGAATGTGTAATCTTGCAGAAAAGAACACAAGGATTTGAGAGACTGTGTGATTTCTGGAAAGTCATTTCAATGACAGTAACAACAGTTAATATTTCCCAAGTGTCCATGGTGTGCACTACATTGTAAATCTATATAGTAAGTCATTTCTCCTTCTTTCTCTTCCTTAACAAATATTTATTGAGTATTTATTAGGTAAAGAATGGAAACGTACAGTCTTTCAGATGGTATTTAGTCTCCAGATTCTTCATTAATTTTTATTGAGTTAATTAATAATGCGTGTGCACATTTTAATTATATATTAAATGAAAACAAGTGCTTTCCATTTGCTGAGGCCTATATATGCTATGGTGAATACACATGAAGTGCACAATATAGCCATGTCCTTAAATAGATTGTTTATCAAGAGAGGAAAATTAAAATGTACATGAAAACTGATTTGAATTGCCTAGCAATTTCATCTTTGCTTTTGGTACAAATTAGCACATTCAAATATAATATTTTAGAAGGAAAACATGATAGATATTCTTATTTGTATACAGAAATGACATCAAACAGCTATGTTTGGAAATGAATAGTAAGTAGCAATTATATCTGATAAGTAATTTATTCTTCATGGGAGTACAAATAAAGACGAAAAAAGTATACATATTTATTTAATGTTTTAAATATTTATTTCATAAAATGTACAGTTAGGAAGTTTATACTTACTATTATTTTAAAAATATTTTTTTAAAAAATGTTTATTGTGAATTAGAAAACGCTTCAACTTATAAAGAACAAAATTTAAAAAAATTCTGATTATTCTATACAACATTTCATTTAAAATGTCTGAAAATAGAAGTACCTTTAATCTAGATGTGCTAGAAAATTCTTTCACTTCTCAGACCCTGAGTAAAATGACTGCAGGAAGGGTGAGTGATAACAAAGCAAAAGCAAAAATTGAGAATGGTTGGCCATAGGTTCTCTTCCTCTGTAATAATTATAATCATCTACTTGCCAAGTAGAGCACAGGAATATTTATAGGTGTATTAAGGTTCTTTATGCCCAATTAAAAGAAAAAACACACAATCCTGCTATTATTTGTATTTTGTCCTCTATTTTCTACTAATATGTTTATTAAAGAAGAAATAATACATATTTTGTTGGTGCCAGAAACAATTCTTCCACTTAGTTCTTGTTTGTCAAATGAGGTAATGTTGTATCAAAAACTGAATAAGTAAATTAAATTATATTGAGCTTAAAACTGAAATACTTGTTTTTAAGTATTGGTTTACTACTCAAAGCAAATATACATTCTATAAACCTCTCTTTGACATACTTTAAATTCCTAAACAAAGAAAACAATTGGATACTATTATTCTGGAATGGTTTGCACAGTAACAAGAGGGTGTATACTAATAATGGAGCAACTTCAGATATATGTGCATACACATCACCTGTAAGATATGAACTAATTTCTCCATTTCAATATTCAATACTTACTTCCTTGCGTTACAGATTTTTTTTTCCAATGTATTGTCTTATCCTCTACTAGATGGAAAGTTAGTGAAATCCCAGCTATATCTAGGGGCAACGTGAGATTGAGTTAATACCACCACTACCTGGTTTTCAATTTGTCAAAGCCAGTTGTTGTTCCATAACCCAGGAGTAGAGCTTCCATCACTTTTTCTGCCACTAACCCCAGTTTTAAGAATGCTAGCAGCAATTTGCTTTCAGAATTTAACTTTCAGGGGCCGGGGTTGCGGCTCAGTGGTAGAGCACTTGCCCAGCATGTGTGAGGCTGTGGGTTTGATCCTCAGCATTGCATAAAAAAATAAATAAATAAAGGTACTGTGTCCATCTACAAGTAAAAAAAAATTTTTTTAAGGGATTTACAGCTTCCAAGGAAAAAATGAAAGAAAATTGCACTATATTATGCCTTTCCAAATTGTCATAGCTCACACTCCATGTTGAGTTTAATATTACTGACAATGGGTTTTGTCAAGTGAAATAAATTCAGCACTAATGAGCATATTTTGAAAATTTAAAAACACAATTTAATAAATGATTCAATGTTATCTCTACAAAAACGACTCTAGGAGGCCAAAGAGTCACTGAGCAGGAGGAAACCATGAGAAAATAATGGACAAAAAATAAAAAAGTAAAATCTATTATGATTGTTACAAGAGCAATTAATCAAGAAGTCCTTGATTTTTTTGCTTTTTTCAATATCAGAATGACATAGTAGTTCAATGACAAATTTAGGTCAATTTAATTATAAACACTCGTAGACCAGTTACTTCATTGAATTAATCTAGCAGAGCCTAGCACACAGTAGAGTTTATTTATAACTACTGTTTTCTCACTGATTTCAACTTATCTCTTATTTCACAACATTTGAATGGAGTTCATATCATGTAGTCTGATACCGAATTTTCACAGTTAGATTTATGAATTATGCTAACAACTGTTGGGCAATAATTATTGCCCAATAATGATTGTCTTTTAAAAATAATTATTACTTTATGACAAGAATTATTTAAAGAAGTATATTTTGTAGTCTTTAAAGTATAGTTATGTTATTCCAATTTTTGCATATGCATATGCCAATGTTATTATTTTATTCGTACAAAATGAGATATGACTATTCTGTTTCTTCTTATTACTACCATTTAAATTGTAATAGATATATCAAAAACATATCATCTAGGACTGTTTTGGAAAAATAAAATACAAAGGGCATAGAAATATTATTAAAGCTAATATTAACTTGGTTTTGAAGGAGAACACAATAATAATTTCCTATATCACAATGCAAGCCTGGGCAGAGAAACTCTGAAGAAACTGAGAATTAAAAGGATTCCCTTTTTTTGTTGAAGTTCCATAACAGATCTAAGATTTCAATTACAGTAGGTGCTGTCCAAATAAATGATCTTTCCAAAAAACTTGATTATATTCCACGTAATAATTTTATATCTACTTGTATGTGATTTATATTCTTTAATTTCACTTCCCACCCTCCCCTGTTTTCTTGAACACTTTTTAATATGGTTTTGCTCCACTTTGAGAGAAAAGTTAAATTCCTTGTTCTTGACTAATCTCTGTGGATTGGCTACTCAGAAAATGTACAGGTCTTATGCGAAGCTCCATGAAATCTTGATGAAGCTGGGTGGACAGTTCATTCAATCCTAACCACCCCCAGAGCTGAGGTGCAGCCACTGGATTTTATCAGAGGAGGGTCTGACGTTCCTCCAACTGCGTAAACTTATGCATGCAGGGAGCCTTGCTATTTGTTTTCTACATCCACTGCTACAAGCTCAAGGATTGGAATCCTGCCAACCAATCACCCTGGGGAAAGCGCTGCTGCTTCTCCCAACCAGTAAAGCTGAGTTAGCAGGACTGGACTGCCGCCAGGGTTCTGTCACAATGTGCTCCTATTGTGTCCTGTTCTTGTTCTTATCAGGGAAAGAGCCAGTACCTTCTTAAAACAATGTAAAATTCTGAAGGTAAGAGTCACATTCACTTGGAATCACACTCACTAGTCTCTTGGGATTATTTTAGAATAAGTGTGTTCCGCCCAACTGTTACTGCTGTTACTGCTCCTGTCTCTCAGTGAACAAAAAGGACTAGTGGATATGACCTTTGAGATTCCAACACCTTCCTCTTTTAAATGAAAATCAGTAACTTTCCAGCATTTCTTCCATGTTTCCAAATCAAGTGATTATTCCTCTATTGTTATATCATTCATCCTAGGAGGAGCATTTGACAGCATAGATTAGGTCTTCTCCTTCCTTTGAAAGCCTTTCTTAATTGGTTTCCAGACACATTGGACTGTTTTTTCTATCTTACTAGTGACTCTGTCTGATTTTTCTTTGTTAAATTGTACTTGAATTCATAAACTGTAAAGCTAAAGTGTCTTAGTTCTTGGATCTTTTCTATACTCCTCTATACTCATTCCCCAGATAACTACACCTTGTTTCATGACTTAAAATACCACTCATAATCAATGAGTAGCCACTTTGCATTTCCAACCTCAGTCCAAAGTCATATATTTCTTTATTCAATCAATTTCTCAACCTTGTAAAAGAGTCTTAAGCAAATAAATTTTAACCTTCCCTGATGTATAAGAAAATCTTCATTTAGATCACTAATTAGACCTGCAAGTTTAATAAGTTCAAATTTGTACACTTCTAACCACTATCTTTTCCAATATTAAAGGGCAACTACAGTTTTCTGGACAATAATTATTTATCATCATTCTTGCCCCTCTCTTTATTTAATATTTCACCTTCAAACCACCAGTAAATTATGTTGACAATTCTCCTGAAATATATCCAGAATCTGACCCTCACTCTTCAGCTCTATTGGGACTGTGTTGACAGCTCAATTACACATGTTCCTCAGGGTTTTGTTACTAGATGTTCCTCTCCCTAGAATGTTAGTGTCATTAATACCTAACTGGTTTGCAGGAACCCTTTTTAGTTGCCCTTGTAGGGCTTCCAGTGTGAAAAGACAAGACTAAATTAAATAACATTGGCATAAACCTATGAACAGTCAAATGAATCATATATGATAGTGTAGCACATTATGCAAGCACATGACTCTAAAGTTACGTATTTTAACTCTTTTATACTGCAAGCTAATAATTTAAACCCATCCTGAATGAAACCTAATTTTCTGAGTTCTTATATGTTTATTAAGTTGCCATCTTAAATACTTAATTCAAAAGTTTAATTTTCATATACTTTTTGCTTCTGTTCAGATTATTGTTTTGTTCAAGGTTTTCAAGGAAATTTGGGTTTATATTATTATGTTGGTGGTCTTTGATTTTCTACATCAAAAATTCTGTATTTCAAGTTTTTCTGTCCTTATCGTTTCACTGCAACATTTCAATAGTTTTATACAATAGCAAATACACATATTATTCAGTATTTGACAATTAAAATATTATATTTAAAGTGTATTTTTGTCAAAATCTCAAAAGATTATTTTTATTCATTAATGTCAGCAGGGAACTATCTTGATTTTCCTTTTTTAAGACTATTTTGTGTATAAATATGTCCACGTATATAGCACATGATGTATCTGTCAATGTAGTGGTATTGAATCTGCTCATGAGAAACTTGGTCATATGAAAGAGATATATGTCCTTGTTGTGCTGACAACCCTTCTTGTTCCTAATGCTCTGTGCTGTCCATTCAAAGGAATTTATCTACATTGATAGCCTACTCAACCATGAAAATAGAAGAGCCTAAGGGGGCTGATTTAACATCTTAGAAAGGATACTTTTTCTCCTCAGCTCACAAAACCAAATCACTGCAATGATTTCAAATAATCTGTGACTACAGTTCAGATGTGGCCTCTGGTAGAATATGTGTCTACAAGTATAACAAATGTGGTCTTGGTTGGTTTCATTTTAGGAGGTAGAATTTAAAAAAATCTTCACATAAATTTATGATTAGGATATATTTAAAAATATCATGGTTCACATGCTGAAATTTGGTATTCTACTCATTGTTCAGATTTATCAGACCATTTAGAATGACTGGAGCAGAAATTCTTAACATTAGAATCACCTGGGTAGAATTTTTAAAAATACCCATGCCTGGGGCTCTGTTCAGACCAATTAATTAAGAATCTCTGTAGGATGGAACTTGGACATCAATATTTTTAAAAATGTTCCCTAGTGATTCTTATTAGCATCTGGCACTGAAAATTACACATTAGAGGCCATGCATGCTGCTTGAGTTTCTAGGGTTCTCAACTTTCATTGTACACTGGATGAATGTACCTAAAAAATCTTTCTCTGTTAGTGGTGGTAGATGGGTACAGCACAGATATTGATGTTCTGCTTCCATATAAGGTTCAGAATTCCATAAAAAGACCAAACTCTCAAACAAAGAGGGAAAAAGAATTGAAGAAATGACCAAAATTATAACTTATTTTTCAGCCTAGAATGCTGATGACCAAAAAGGGCCACAAGTAGCCTGAAATCAAAGTGCCTTCCTAGACCCAGTTTGAAATGGTTTGCAAATGGCCAAGTTATTGCAGAGCCAGAGAGAGAAAAGATAGAAAGTACCTTAGCAAGTAAAGATTCAGTCCAAAACGTTAATGAGTTTCTGAAGGCCGAGCGTACTGAATTGCAAACTTAAAAACAGTTAAATGGGTAAATTTCATATTATATGTATTTTAACAAATTAAACAATTATTTTTATAAAGGACAATTGAAATTATGCCCCTTGAAATAATGCGTTTGTATTATTTTTCTGTTTGTTCAATAATGCTCTAAGGTCTTTATCATCAATAATAGATACTTATGTCTAGATGTTTTAAGGAAAATTTGTAGCACCAAAAGGGGAAAAAAATGCTTGATGTTGATAGATGCCTGAACATAGGGGTTATGGTAGGCAGCTTTAGAAA
This sequence comes from Xerus rutilus, assembly GCA_028644305.1. Classification (NCBI taxonomy): domain Eukaryota; kingdom Metazoa; phylum Chordata; class Mammalia; order Rodentia; family Sciuridae; genus Xerus; species Xerus rutilus. The sequence goes on along the minus strand of CM053411.1, from coordinate 21,589,524 downwards.
TGGCCCCAAAGAAGAAGTGCACTCATACTTTGCTTGTGGGACTGCAAATTGGTACAACCAATCTGGAAAGCAGTATGGAGATTCCTTAGAAAACTTGGAATGGAACCACCATTTGACCCAGCTATCCCACTCCTTGGTCTATACCCAAAAGACTTAAAAAGAGCATACTATAGTGATGCAGCCACTTCAAAGTATATTGCAGCTCAATTCACAATAGCTAAATGGTGGAACCAACATATATGCCGTTCAATAGATGAATGGATAAAGAAACTGTGGTATATATACACAATGGAATATTACTCAGCAGTAAAGGAGAATAAAATTATGGCATTTGCAGGTAAATGGATGGAGTTGGAGAATATTATGCTAAGTGAAGTATGCCAATCCCAAAAAACATGCCAAATGTTCTCTCTGATAAGTAGATGGTGATCCATAATGTGGAGGAGGACATAGGAAGAATGGAGGAACTTTGAGCACAAGGGTGGGAAGGGGAGGGGGCATGGGGACAGTAAAGATGGTAGAATATGATGGACATCATAGCCCTAGCTTTATGTATGACTGCATGTATGTTGTGATTCTACATCACATACAACCAGAGAAGTGAAAAGTTGTGCTCTATCTGTGTACAATGAATCAAAATGCATGCTGCTATCATGTATACCTAAGTAGAATAAATAAATAAATAAAATTATTTTAAAAAATGGCTACAAAGTGGAGTTCATCCTGACATGCATGTCCTAATTCCATTCTCTCCTTTTGAATGTGAGTTAAACCTAATGGGCCTTAAGCTCATAATAAATTTAATATGGCAAAAAGGATGGGATGTCATTTTTAAGATTAGGTAACAAAAAAATGCTACCTTCCTCTCATTGTCATTCCCTTTTCACAGTCTCTATCGCAATCCACAAGCACCACTCACCTCTTACTCGGCTGAAGCAAGGCATAATGATGTTTGCAATTAACCTATGAAGAAGCTCCGAAAGGAACAAAAAAAATGAGTGAAGCCTCTGGCTAGCAGTCAACCAAGAAAATAAGGACATCAGCCCAAAGCCCAAATGAATCCCACCAGCATCCACATGAGTAGCCTTGGACTGGGACCCATGCTCAGCAGAGCCTTCACAGGATGCCATGGCCAAGACTTTAGCTGAAGTCTCAGGAGAGACCCTGAGACCCAGAGGACCAGGTAAGCCAAGCTCAGATTCCTGACACAGTTACATGTGAGACAATGTGTCTATAAACCACTGCATTTCGTGGTGTTCCCTTATCCCCAAATCAACAATTAATATATGACAAGAGCTACTGAGCAAGATCGGAAAAACAAAAAGATTTCAAGCATTATGAGTAAGTAAAAAGGTAGCAATAATCGCCAGAGGCACAAAGAAAAACAAATAATTCCTAAATATACTTCGAAGTGTATTCCTGAAGCTATAAATTACTGATGCTCGGAATTATATTTCCTGAGGAAAAAAAAACAAAACAAAACAGCAACAACAACAAAGAAAAAACCTTGGATGTATTTTAAACATATTTTTGTGATAGTTTCCCGTGTCAACCTGAAGCAGCCTACTACACCTTTTCTTCTTCAAAGAAAACTAGCTCCCAATTTTCAGAATCTAGCTCTCAATTTAGTTTATAAAAACAGAGATTATTTTTTATTTCTACTTACAGTATGCATGTTTTGTGTTTTTGAGGTTGTGGAAGGGCAAGAATGGAAAAGTTTTAAACAATATTCTCAGTCATTGGTAGAGAGAGAATTTTACCTTTTTATTCCTCCTCCAGTTGAGAGTGAAGTCTGGGGCTGCGAACTGATATTTGGACTATGTGCATTATATTTCTGAAATCTTTCAAGAGAAAAATCCAGTCCTTGCTAATTATCAGAAATCAACACTGGTCCACCATATCAAATGATCAGTCAGTTTCATTAATTTTAAATGCCACTAAATACTCCGTAAATCCTTAGCTGAATTATTTATCTTCTCTTTGTTTTCCCAGTCCTGGTTTAAATAGCCAACTTTTCCGTTGATTAGGCAAAGCTTCCTTTAGTTCAAACTGTGTGTGATTCTAGATATAAACATGTAGGAGTGACAAAATAATTTATTTCACTAGATTCAGTGGCTGATCAACACTTTATTGTTTACTATCTAATTACTTAGCAATTAGAGGACATCTCCATTTGAATGTTTCTAATCTGTGTTCCTCCATAAACTTGGAACTAGGCAAGGAGGTTCCCTGGCTCCATAATGTGATCAGTTCAATACAGACCATTGAATACACAAGTCTAATTCTGGCAATATTTCTTCCATGTACATACACTCTAAAGGTAAATAAGTAGATCACTGTATAAATAAGCTATGTTGTATATCTACATTGTTCACAAGCAGACTATGTGAATATTAATATTTCAATTATAATGAAATTAAATATTTCATTCCTAAATCACATTAAACATACATTAAGTGCTCAATAGCCACATGTGGCTATTGAATTGGACAGAACAAATATTGACATTTCCATAATCACAGACAGTTCTATTTTTTTTACTGAACAAAGTTTCTTCAGACATTATCATCTTTGACTTTCCCACCTTGAAAAATTTGAAGTCCCATGCCTACCTCATGATATAGATATGAATATAAACTGATGAGTGTAGAACTTCTTCATAGATAAAGATGTATTGTTATCATTGCTTTCATTTTTATCAATAAAAATATGACAGTTGTGGGTTAATTTATGAGAACATTCTCAGAAGAAAATATGCCAGTTCATATAAAAACAATTGCAATATGTGATCTTCTATGTGTACCTTCATAAATTACTATATTTTGTTGTTTTTAAAATCACACCTTCATCACTGTGATCTATGCAATTTTTACTTCATGGAGGTGGTTTTGTTTCTTAATTATATTGATTAGTGTCATTTTACATCATATTTAACAGATGTGCAGAAGTGTATTATAGGTTGTTTTTAATAGCAAATAATTACCACTTGAAAATAGAGCAATCTTTTCAAATGAATGAAATATAAATAGTTAATGTGAAATAAAAACAAATACACAACTTCACAAGTACTAAAAAATATTCAATCAACAAAATTGTGTACATCCAATTTCTATTTACTTAAAACTTGCTATATGGAATTGAACAGTCATAAAACCACACTGTATATGACTAAATGAAATATTTTTTCTTTTTATTTATGTACATGAAAAACTTCTCCTATATTCTACTTGTTAATAATGTCTCTTAGATAATACTGTAGGATTAATAGGCCTATTTTTTCTTCATACCTAACACTCAGAACTACTTTGCCAAATCATTGCTGTTTTGAAGACAGTGAACCTGGAAGAGACAAACCACATAAAAATTCTAAGAGGACTGTTATTTTTCATAACTTAGTTACTCAACACATCTCTTTTTGTTTTTGTTATTCTGCCAACATTTTGTGGATAAGAGGTTGGAGAGAAAATTTCAAGCAATACAAAAATATCAGAATCAAATCTTCCTCCAACAATATGTATTTGGGAAATATTAAAGAAAATGTATTAGGATTACATCTGTGATAAGAAAAAGTCCACAAAAATAAAGATTAATTAATATTTGAAATAGTGCTTTTCTATGTAGTATATGTGCTAATTCATATGAGCAATTGGTCATTGTGATAATATGACATTATTTCTATTAATATTGATCAATTGTAGGCTAAATAATATTAATTAAGTATATTAATATACGATTAGTTTTTCACTTTAGAACTGTTTTTCTTTAGAAGTTGGTTACTCTAGGACACCAGAAACTATATATATATATATATATATATATATATATACACACATACATACACACACACATACACACACACATACATATACACATACACACAAATTTATGTACATCAGTTTACAAAATAAATATAGACAAAAGTAGTGTTTAAATGCATATGTAAGTGCATATATGTTCATTTGAATATTATAATATCAACACAAAACAGTATATACTAAAACAATGAAATAGGTATATATCTAACAAAATATGTACAAGATATGGGAAAAAACACAAAACTTTGCTGAAATTAATCCAGGAATCAAAGAAATAGGGAAATATTCCTTGATTATGCATAAGAAGACCAACTCAATATTACCAAATTATCAGTTTTCTTAATTTTCTTAATTGATTACATTCAATACAATCCCAATAAAAATCTCAGAATTACATTTTGGAAATCAAGAAACAGATGCTAACAAACTTCTGAAGAGTCAAAAGACCAAGAATAACCAAAATTATGTTGAAGGAGATGGACAAAATTGGAAGAGTGGAACTACTCAATTTCAAGACTTATTATGAAGCTACAATAATAGGGACAATGTAGTACTGAAAGAATAGACAAAGAGATCAGTGACATGAGCTTTTTAATAGACGTAAATATAGTCAACTGTTGTGAAAAAGGAGCTAAAATGATACAAAAAAATATACTCTTTCCAATAAATGTTATTGGAACAAATGGACATTTGTATGCAAAAGAATCAATCTAGATCCAGACTTTATGCTTTTTAGAAAACTGAATGCAAAATGAATCATAGGTTTATATAAAAGAAACATAATATTGCTTTTAAAAAATATTCTTCTTTAGCTGTGTTTGGACAGAATGCCCTTTATTTATTTATTTTTTTATTTTTTTATGTGATGCTGAGGATCAAACCCAGTGCCTAACACAAGCTAGGCAAGTGCTCTACCACTGAACTATAGCCCCAGCCCATGTATTATTACTTGAAGAGGCTAACATAGGAGAACATATAAATGACCATGGGTTTAATAATAACACTAGATACAATGCTACAGTAATGACCTACAATAGAAATATTTGATAAGCTGAAATCAATTAAAATTAAATATTTTTATTTTGCCAAGGACATTATCAAGAGAATGAGGACAGAAAAAAACATTGGGAGAAAATATCTGCAAAAGACTGCTCAAATACAAAGAAGTTTTAGAACCCAACAATAAGAAAATAATCTATTGCAAAATAGGCCACAGATCTTAACAGACACTAACAGCAACAAAAACAATAAAATGATATGCAGATGACAAATAAGCATATGAAAATGTGCTCCAAATCTTGTGTTATCTGAAAAATGAAAATTAAAACAAGGAGATACTGCTACTACAATGGCCCAAATTGAGACAAGAGATGTTACCAAATACCGGAAGGATGTACAGGAAGAACTCTCTCATTGCTGGTGGAAATGCAATGTTGTACAGCCACTTTGGAAGGGGCTTTTGCTATTTCTTACAAGAATGAACCAAACCATACAACATAGTATTTATCCTCCTTGGAATTTACCCACAGGAGTTGAAATCACGTACACACAAAAACCTGCACAAAGAGGCTTTAACAGCTTTATTTGAATTTGACAAAACTTGGAAGCAACTAAAGGTGTTCTTCAAATGAAACTGGCATATCCATACAGTGGAATATTATTTAATGCAAAAGAAATGAGTTATCAAGTCCTGAGAAAACAGAGGAAACTGTCATGTATATTACTAAACAAAGAAATCAGTCTGAAAAGTCTATATACCATGTATTCTCAACTATGTGACATTTTGGAAGAAGTAAAACTATGAAAATAGCAAAAATGATCATCAGTTGCTAGAAGTTTTAGGAAAGGGAAGGACATAAAAGAAGAGCACAGAGGACTTTCAGAGCAGCAAAATGGTTGACAGGATACTAGTAAACACAAGTCAGTATAAATTTGTCCAAACTCAGAGTATACCAAGAGTGAATCCAAATGTAAACTATGAACTTTGAGAATGATATGTGCATGTAGGCTCATCAGTTCTAGCAAATGTATCACACTGGTGGCGGTGGGTATTAAAAACTAGGGAGGCTATATATTTATTGGAGAAAGGAAAATATGGGCTTCTCTATTAGCTTCTGCTCAATATTTTCACTACTTAACAAAGTCTAATAAGCAATCAAAAAGATTCTGAAATATTTTATATATTATGATATATAAATATATATTTGTTAATGCATTTACAGGTACATTAACTAATTCTGTCATTGTAATTTATATATCAATGTATAGACATGCATTTATTGCCAGAATAAAAATATGAACACCAAGTAATTGTGTGTGAGTATATGTGTGTATAAATGGTATACATTCATTTGCAAATTAAAATATGGACATAAACGATAAATATTTATGTATTTTATATAAAATGTGGAGAGAACATAATGAAACCAAATAATAAATGTTATAAAACTCTATCCAACTACAAATGATTAATTTCTATGTTAACAATTTCATAGAAAATCAATTTGAGGCTGAAAGTCTGAATAAGTTAGGAGACTCAGTTTTATGAAAATCCATGAATATTATTCCTCCAAATCCAGAAATAATATGAAATCATAGATATTTAACAGTGAATTAATAAATCCATGGAGAAAAGCTTAATATATGTTGTTATGATTCAGATGAGGGAATTGTGTACTTTGTATATTTCTTCATTGGTGACAGACAAAAAGGATCATGCCCTCTTGTCAGTTCTGTATTATTATAATTTTTTTAACATTATATTAATGTATAACTAGTAAAAAAAATTTATATGTAATTTAGAAGAATACATAAATTTTCTAGTACTGTAGCTGCCAAAACATAGATTTAAAAAATGAAAGCTTCTCAGAAAGGTAAAGGCATAAGCACAAGGATTTAATTTTTCTAACATTCCCTCTAAAATAATCAAAGTCATACACTGTGTGAAGCAGAGAAGAATAAAATAATTCATATTATCCTTAAGTGTTTATACTTTCCCAGCTCCAGAAAGTATTTGGTCTTTTAGGTTTTATGATGCAGATTTTGAATAACCAGAAGCTAAATGCACTTCTCTTTGGTGAAATTTTAAGCTTACCAAAGTTCCTAGATTCCAGGGAAATGGAGAAGAAAGGAGAATTAAAAAGTTGTTATATAAAAAGGAGACTGAGAGTGAGAAGGGAACTAACAAATCTGTCCTCCGAATGCACTCCAGGAAGCAAGGAAGACCCTAGGGGCACAATATTAACTACTTTCTAGAGCTAACTGTGTGCAAGGAAATGCTCTGTAAACTTCATCTGTGATTATTCTCTAAATCCTCACAAAAATCTTTAGATATTAAGAACTAGGTACCGGTGAAAAAACTGAGGCAAAGATAGGTGATGTGATATATTAAGGCCACACACCTAATAGCAGAGATGTTTTTGACTCAGAAATACTTGATTCCACTGCCCCTGTACTCACCCACTGAATACTTTCACAGCTAATGTCCAC
>CM053411.1:21565401-21581720 GCA_028644305.1 Xerus rutilus | reverse complement strand
CAAGTCCTTATTATGGAGTCTAGATTTCTACCCTCTGCTTGCTCCAAAAACTTACACAGCTCCTTACTCCCCATGGACATGGATCAGAGGAGACCGAATAGTCAGCCAGGACATTCATTGTTGTGCGATGGTAATTAGGCCTTTTCCTTTAATTCAGTGTCAGTGGAGACCATGGTCCATTCCTGTGTATCCATTCCCACCTGAGAGCCATTAGGTACTTTTCCCTTCTTAGCTGGGATGTGTCAGAAAGGAACGAGTACAATCAGGAATTCATCATCTCTTAACATCAAAGAGGAATTCCTTCCTGCACTCCAGTTGTCAACAGAGGACATAGAAAATCTAGGCTTCAACACTTATCTGAAGGTGATCAGAACTCTCTTTTCCTTGCTGGAGAAGTACTAAAGAAAACCAAGAAAAATAATCTTTAAAATGAGATCCAGAATCATATACATGGTCCCTGGTTATCCAGGATTTAATAATAAAATAAAGCACTTGACATAGAATATACCAAGAAAGTCTCAACAAATTAGAAAAGACAATCATCAGATACCAACATTGAGTTGATACAAATGTTAGAAGTAACTGATAATACTAAATCACATATCATAAAATTGTTTCAATAACCAATTATGAATATACTTGGTACAAATAAAAAATAAAAGAAGTCAGTGAGGAAATAAAATGTATAAAAAGAACTATGAAGAGAGAGCTATCAAAATTATGCAAACAGAATAACTAAAAGAACATAGACTTGGAGTTAAAAAAAGAGCAGAGTCTTAGGGAATTCTGGGACAATTATAGAATATCTAACATTTACGTCATCAGAGTACTGGAAGGAGGAACAGAGAAGTCTTGGAAAGTATTCAAAGAAACAAATCTTGAACACCTTCCAAAATTTTCAAGACATGAGCTTAAAATTTAAGAAGAGTAAATCTCAAAACAATACACACATATATATATATATATATCATACATATGTATGATATATATATATGTATATATCCTATATAAATCATACCTGACACACATAATAGTAAACTTCTGAAATTAAGGAAAAAGAAAAAAAAAGTTTTGAAAAGAGACAGGGAGAAATGACATCTTACCTATAGAAGGGAAAAAAGCCTAATGACAATAGATTTATCCTAGGAAACCATCAAGGCAAAAAGGAAGTTACCTAATATTTTTAAGTACTAAGGTGAAAGAACTGTCATCTCAGAATCTATATTCAGAAAAATAACTTTCAACAATAAAGAAAACATCCATACTCAGATGAAGGAAAATGAAAGGGAAACAAAAGCAAAAGAGAAATTCTGCCCAATAACCTACACTAACACAATGGCTTTGGGAAGTTCTCTAAACAGAAAGAAAAAAAATGATAAAAAACTGAATCTTGGAACATCAGAAGGAAGATGGAACAATAGAAAACAAAAATAGGAGTAAAGAATCCAGACTTTCCTTCTTTTATTAAGTTTCTCCATTATGGTTGAAGTTAAAATGATAACACTGTATAATATGGTTCCCAGTAAATATCTAAAAATAAACAAGACAATTGTTAGGACAGTGACTGAATTATGGGTTTTGAACTGTCCAGTAACAGAGGTGATGACCCTCTGGGAATACTCTTGGTGCAAGGATGCCCATGGAGATAGCCCAGTTGCTATCACGATGCCATGCTCAATAGGGCTCTGCTAGCTACAGACCCATTCAGTTCTTGATCTAGACCTCAGAAATTAGCTCCCAGGGATAGATGATTCAGAATATTGTAAGGTAACTACAGTGTTTCACCAATGCTGTAACCTTCAAACCTATCAGCTTAATAGAAACTTTGGACAATGGTTTTCCTGGATGCCACAGGAAGCTCCTAGCATTGCAACAGTGAAATAACTACAAGAGTGTTTCTAGCCCTGTAACTTTCTAGTACACAAAGAACAATGCCTCTGTAGTCTTTAACTTCCTGATTATGAAACCCTATATAATAAATGTCCTGTATCAGCTGTGTGTCACTGCTTCTTCACCAGAGATCAGTGTCCCACCTGATCCCAGATTCTTCTCTAAATGTTGTATGTCTTTCTTAATTCCCTATTGTCCCTTATCAATTTCTTGGGTTCACCATGCAGGTCACAGCAATCATGTTACAATTGAGGGAAGGCAATGAAATATAAAAGGAGAAAAACTTCCCACATGGCATTTCAACTGGTAAAATATTGACCCTAGATGATTTTGGAAAAAAGTTTTTCTTTCTATTTCTTTCTCTCTCATTCTCTCCCTTTCCTTTCTCTCTCCACACACATATTTTATATATTACTTAAAGCAAATATTTTACAATTTTTACAAAGAGGCATACTTAAAAACAATGTAGTATAAACAATGTTCAAGTACCTTGCAAGAAGAGAAATAGCAGAAAATAGGCCATAAATTTAATTTATAGTGTAAAACTACAAAACTTTTTGAAAATATAAGAGAAATTTTTTTATGACTTTGGGCTTGGTGAGTTCTTAAACATGATATTAAAAGGCTAACCCATAAAGAAAAAATAATAAATTTGAGTTCATTAAAACTACTTTATTTATAAAAGTCTCTGTAAAAAGGATAAAAAATAAATTATAGAGAGGGAGAAAATATTTGCAAATCACAAATCTGATAAAAGACTTAAGTGAGAAATTTAGAACAAATTCACAGACTAAGTAAAAACATTCAATTGGAAAAGAGGCAAAAACATGAAATGACACTTTAGGGAGGATGATACATAAGTGCCAAGTAAGCATGTGAGAAGAAATTCAGCTAAATGTCAGTAGCCATTAGGGAAATGCATATTAGGGGAAGACCATGATGTCACTATATGTATATTAGAATAACTAAAATTTAAAATACTAATACCACTAATGCAAATATAATGAAAGTCAATTTCTCATCATTGCTAATGGGAATGCAATATGGCAGATTTACTATGGAAAATAGCCTGGCAGTTTCCTAAACAGCTAAGCAAACATTACCATACAACAGATCAAATTGCACAATGGGATCTGTAATTTATAGTGATGAAATACTTCTGTATCTCAACTGTATATTTTAGTGGTGGTTTCATAAATATCCTCATGCAATAAAATGACATAGGGCTATGATCATATTTTATAAAGGAATCAGTTTTCTTGTTTTCCTATTATACTACAGTTATGCAAGATGTATGGCACAGCAGGAGAATATAATTAACAATAATGAAGTATATATGTCAAAATAGAAGAGAGGAACTTGAATGTATCATTATCAAGAGATAACAGAAGTATAAGATACCAAATATACTAATTACCCTGAATTGATCACTACACATGTAAATATGAACAAAACATCTAATAAATATGTACAGATATTACATCAATCAAAAAATTTAAAAAATAATTTGAAATTTATAACAAAATATCTTATGCCACTAAGAAACATTTTAAAAGTTCTTCTAGAAATAAACAAAAGGAATCCAATTAATGCCAAATAAAATAATAAAAGAAAAAGAAAAGAAATAGGTGTGTAATCCATAAAGGAAACTGAATGAATGGTACCTAAGAACACTATGTGCTCTCTGACAACTTTCTATATATGTTTATTTATTTCAAAATAAAACTTAGCAATAACAACAACAAAAGAGATCAAAATAGTTAAATAGATAAAGGACGGTGGGACCATAAACCTTTTTTTGTTCCTATTAATTTCTTGCTTATATTGTGTTGATAAAATTATTAAAATCTTAAAAAAATATGGCAAATAAATGACTATAAGTCCCCACTATTTTCATCTCAAATTAAAATCTCAGTGGAACCTGCATTGTAACAAGGCTAAGTTCTAACAATGTTCACCTAGAAGAAAAATATGGACAATTTTTTCAAGAAGATACTGGGCATAGGTGAAAATAAAAACTGTAACAACACAAAACAACTGTAAAGATGTATAACAACAGAGAGGTAGAGAAGGCAGCCTGTATGAGTACAGGAAATGGACTTTTAGCAAATACACTAAATATATAAAATTACAATAACTTAATTTATACACTATTGACCAGAAATTAACAGAGTTTATGCAGAAAGTACAAAAGGAACAGAACTTAAGAGAATTAAGAGTCTTTTAAAGTACTAATATCAGTAACAAAATATTCTGTGAAGAGTATGATTTTAGGAGTTAAGTACACTTCAATGCAAATCCTCGTCCTTGGACTAATTGGCTGTGTGAGGTTGGAAAAAAAAAAAGGTTAGCCTCTCAAAAATATCTCTCAAAAATATCTCTCAAATACATGTGAGAATGACGATACTGCTCTTAAAGAATGTTAACTATGACAATGAAAATGGTGAGGACCTGACGTATAGAAAATTCTCAATGTAGATCATCAATCATAATCATCATTATTTAATTTTTAACTTAAGAGCCATCTTTTGAGAGCAACCTGCTTCAAAAACCATGTGTGCTATCACATTGGAGAAGCAATGACAATCAAGGTATACTTATTTCCCTGGGCAATCTAAGAAGGATAAAGACCAAAGAACAAGTAGCTATGATGTGATGAGATATTCCTGCACACCTGCACAGGAAGTATGGGGAATATGGAGATCAATAGGACCCAGGATTAAAACGTGTGAGCACATTTCTTGAAGCAAGTGATCCCTAAGACTATATACGACAAACAAGTAAGAGTGGCCCCAGGAATGGAGAGCAGTGGGCTCGGTAGTAAGAAGCATAACTGAATACAGAGGACACACAGTATTCAAGCCTGAGAGGAAATAATTACTATAATGTTGATAAAATTCGCTTATTTTTCATTTCTTCCATGTGTAACAGCTACATGCTTGATGGACAGTATGGTCTAATAGAACCAGCCATGTCAAGTGATTTTCAGGTCAAAACAAAGTCATGACACTTCCATTGACTATTATGGATGGTAAACCAGAAAAGAAAGTAGAAAGCATTGTATTTGGAGAGTCTGAAGTACGAAAGAGCTTAGTGTCAGGAGTTTCAAGATGTGAATTAATATAAGTAGTTCAATAGAGCGTAAGGTTCTTTTTTGCAACTAGCAGGAGATAGTTCTGTCTGAACAGAATGTAAAACCCTGCTACATTTTTGAAGAGATAATATTTCTTGAATTCACACAATATTAAGCTTTACAAAGATGTGGTCAGGACACAGTTTGCCTTGGTAAAAATCTCTTCTGATTTTTCTTAGAAGAGGTCAATATGATAGGAGCATGAAGAGAGCAGAAGTGCATGGTTAAGAGTTCTCCAGGCTTCCTACATTAGATTGTCTTTATTAATTCAACGAACATTAAAGGCACTGGAAATACCAAGAAATAGTGTGTGTGTCTGTGTGTGTGTAGTTAGAGACATGGCTGCTATAAATTATTAGATGATATTTATATTTATATAACACCACTACACAAATAGGTAAAAGTATTTATATACCAAATCACTCCTTGCCATAATTTACCAACACATTTTTCTAATAGCCACTAACTACTACAACATCATGAAAGATATACCAATTTGTCATCATTTTCATTCTTGCTGTAATTAAGAAAGGTAAATATAAAACAAGTTTGCTAACAGGATGCATACTTATAAGCACACATGGCAATAAATGAATGTCAAAACATAGCATTTTTATAGGCAATTGGGTATTTATGTTTGAAGCGGATTGTTAGATTTGCAATTATCTTAGAATTTAGAAGATAATTTAGAAGGCAAGCGTACAATTTTCTTATGAAAATAAAGCCTCGCCAACCTTGGCTGAAATATAGCTTGAAAGCTTATGGATTTATGACACTCAAATAGGAGATAATCTTACAATGATTTCAGACAAAACAAAATGTAACTTAAACTTTTCCCTATCATTAGGCAATAACTTAAAAATAATAGTCATGATACCCTAATTTTAAATGTATTATTACTTTTTTCATTGATAAGTCATGGGCAGGCATACATTGAAGAAAGCATGAGCATTATGCTTAGCCCATAGGTGGAAAACCAAAATCTATTCGTGTTCATCATTCTTTCAGAGAAAAGGATGAGACTATTGTGAATACAAAATGTTAAGCAGAGTTCTCAATTTTTTTTTTATATAAGAGGAGACTTTTTCATTATGGGAATTTGCTCACATGATTATGGAGGCCAAGTTGTCCCACAATTTACTCTCTGGAAGTTGAAGATTCAGAAAAACTTGTGATATTTTGGAAGTAAAATTAATAACAATAGGCTCTGGAGTGGTAGAGCTCTTGCCTGGTATGTGTGAGGCCCTGAGTTTGATCCTCAGCACCACATATAAATAAATAAAATGAAAAATCCATCGACAACTAAAAAGTAGTTTTTAAAAATTCACAATAATAAACAAATTGGATAGAAGAAGCTGAGCATAGTAAAGAATGAGAAAATAAGAATGTGTGGTGAATTTGAATTTCCACAAATGTTGCATTTTTTCCATCTACATTTCTCAGTTACCCACAATTGTAGTACATATTCTATGCATGGGCTGTGAGGAGAAGCATGTGTATTGTTTTGGACACAGGCACTGAAAGCCTATATGTAATTATTCAGGGTATAATTTCTTTTTTTTTTTTTTTTTTTAAATTTTTTTTGGTTGTTGATGAATCTTTATTTATTTTATTTATTTGTATATGGTGCTGAGAATCGAACCCAGTGCCTCACGCATGCTAGCCAAGCGCTCTACCACTGAGCCACAACCCCAGCCCAGGGTATAATTTCTTGTTCTGGTGAAATAAGAATTTTGAGATGAGAGTATCATGTGATGCTCTCATTAGTCTTGGTCCTTCAGTAAGGAGACCCCTTGTGGTCCCAAGCTGGAAATAAAACATGAGAAAAAAATAAACTTGGGTTGATTTAAGCCACTATTTCATTACTTCCTCTTTCCCTCTCTTTCCTTCCTTTCTTCCTTTTTTCCTTCTTTCCTTCCTCCTTCCCTCCTTACTCTTTCTTTCTATATTTTGCTCTCTTGTTCTCTCCCTCCCTCTTCCTTCCTTCCTTTTTTCCTTCCTGCCTTCCTTTCCTTTCTTTTCCTAGTTTTCCTTTTCATTTCATTTCTTTCTTTTTTCTCTATTTGATCACTAAACCACTAAACCTAACTATCCAGACCAATATGCATGAAACCAGGAAAAGGGTTCTAAGATCCAACACCGATGAACAAGTCATTACAGGATAATTAACATTAGACCTACTGACTGTAGGGAGAGAAGATTTTCTACCCTGCTCTATAGGTCTTATTGACTTTGAACAAAAATCAAATAAACTATAACAACAAAGAAAATATCCCCTACATGCATATGTAAACTTTTCATTTTTGAATACTTGACAGTACTGAAAAATTGCAGTAGAGTTTTTATACTCCTTACCAAATTTCTCCCAATATTATTAACATCTTACATTAGTAAGGTACATTTAGTATAATTAATAAACCATTATTTTTAACTATGGTCCATACTTTATTTTTATTTCTTTACTTTCTACCTAATGTCCTTTTTCTTGTTCCAGGATTCTATCAAGAATACCATGTCATTTTATGGTATTCTTAGATTTTCAAGTCTTCTTAGATTCTGATAGACTGTAACAGGTTTTCAGACTTTCTTTGTTTTTGATGACCCTTGCAAATTAGTGAAGCATTGGTCATATATTTTAAACTGTCTTTCAGTATGGATTGGATTTGCACAATATTTTTCTCATGATTGGACTGAATTTATGGGTTTGGAGCACTAATAAAACATCATACTAAGGATACTGCCTGATTGGTATTTACAATAAGGAACATATTTGTTCCATTCCTGACACATATCTCCTTAAGCCCTGGGAATTTTCATTTTTTTTGATACTGAGGAATGAACTCAGGGGTACTCAACAACTGAACCACATCCCCAGCCCTATTTTGTGTTTTATTTAGAGATAGGTTGGTTTCATTGAGTTGCTTAGTGCCTTGCCCTTGCTGAGGCTGGCTTTAAACTTGTGATTCTCCTGTCGCAGCCCTCAAAGTACTGGGATTATGGGCATGCACCACTGTGCCCAGCTAAAGCCCTGGGAATTTTCTAAGTAATAAGAATGATAAAGATAAATGGACAATCTTTTATTATTCATAATCTTTATTATTCATAATTTTTTATTATTCATAGTAAGCCCCTTGCAACAACTCTTGAGTTACGTTAATGAGATAACATTTGAAGAACCCTGAAGATAAAGATAAGGTGTTGGATCTATAGTATAGATCTATAGATCTACTATCTATAGTAGAGAGGCTGGCAGAAGGATCATTCGACCCCAGGAGTTTTAGAAACCACTTTGAATCCATTGTCAGACTTTCAGAGAGGGGATAAGGGCTACAGGTTAAGTTAACCAATAGTGAACAATGATTTAATCAAACATGCCTAGCTAATGAAACCTCACTAACTCCCTAAAGGGACAAGGTAGGATTGTTGAACATGCAGAAGATGAGGCCTACAGAGAAGGAATGGATGCTCTGTACTCCTTTCCCCATATCTAGCCCTATGCATCTCTTCCTTCTGCTTATTCCCAGTTTGTCCACTTTAATAAATCAATCATCTACTAATGTAAACTATTTTCTTGAGTTGTGTGAGCCACTACAAGGAAATAATGAAACCTAAAAAGTGGACGGGGGAATTTCCAATTTGTAGTAAAATTGGATAAAATTTGTAGGTATTCTGGGGATCTATTACTTTCCTTTCATAATCTGAAGTGGGGGACGCTCTTGTAGAACTTAGTACATAACTTATGGAATCCTGTATTGTCTCCCAGTAGTTTCAGAATTGAACTGAATTATAGGATGCTTAGCCCCTTTCAGAGAATTGATGAGCATGAGAAGAAAATCCACACAACTAGAATCTCAAGTGAAGCATTAAATGAGTGTTGAGAATAAAGTATAAGAAAATAGTCCCATCCAACTATGTATGAACATGCTATTAAAATGACTTATCATTGATAATGCTTATTATCTTTAATTACATGGCTAAGTAGCGTTCCTTAAGTGTTTAAGTGTCCCTCTCTGTAAAGTTGCACTTTTCCAATGTTTCCATATTATACCTTATAAAAGGAAGTTATTTGTACACATGTTCATATACCCAGATATCTCCTGGTCCAACAATTCTAAATGGAGTCTCATTCTCCACTTGTACAATGATTCAGTACTTCTTGATTTCTTTTCATTTTGGTGTTTATACAAAGGAAGACTTTCTAAAGGTTACAACTTCCAAAAATCAAGCTCAGGCTTCTTCAAGTTTTTCCTATGATATTCCATGGAACACCTCTGTATCTCTCGCAGCAACTCAGAATATTACATTGTCATAATTTCACATTGGAAAGTGTATTTTTCAGATCAAACTGCCATTAACTAAAAACCACAGAATGAGTGCTTAAGCAACAGAAATTTATTTTCTCTGTTCTGGGTTGGAAGTTCAAGGTCAGATTCTGGTAAGGACACTCTTGACTTGGTGGCTTTTCCCCTATGTCCTCATATGACCTTTCTTCTGTGTGTGTGCATGGAAAGAGAAAGAAAGAGAGGAGGGAGAGAATGCTCCAACTTGCCTCTTCTAAGGACACTAATCCTGTCAAATCAAGGCTTTACATTTAAAACCTCATTTTGCCTTAATTAATTCCTGAGAGGCTCTATCTCTAAATAGAGCCACACCAAGGGTTAAATCTTCAACATTTGAATTTTGGAGAGATATAAATATTCAGCCCATAATAGAAAATAAAGAAATTTAAGTCAATCAAAAGAATTAATAGAAGGCAACGTGTGATATCTCTATACTAGCAGAAATTAAAGGACAATAAATTACTAGTAAAAATTTTGTTTTTATTGAGACTATTTGTCTTTGGAATAGTTATAATACTTACCTTTCAAAATTGCATTAGGTGTCATGACATGATGAGATATAAATCTACTCAAACCAACCCTAAAATGAGGTCCCTTATATAAACATGCAGCACAATTATAATGAAACGGTCATCTCAATACTACTCAACTAATGAGAATTGCCTCTATGAAATGACTATATTCATTTAATTAAAAAGCCCATTATGGATCTCATTCAAAATGCTGTTCACTGAACTCTTCAGAATAAATCTAGTTTGTTTTAGTAGAGTGTTTAGTAGTGTCACTTTTATTTGTTTTCAAAGATGTTAAAACAATAGGGTCTTGGAAATTATAATGAGCCATTCACCAAGAGAAGTCTCAGTGAATGGCTTTTGTAAGTTTAGAAAGCTTTAAAATTAAAAGGGAAGTTTTGTCAACATAATAGGCTAAGAAAAGGACAAAAGAGAGGCTCTACTCCAACTGGAGAGGAAAAAAGGCAAGAATAATATGAAAAGTGTTTTTTCCTTCTAATGTCTATTTGTTTAGTACACTTATAAAGTTGCATTTTTACTACTATAATCATGGATTTGAGAAAAAATAGTACAGTAATATCTGTTACATTAGTAACATGTTCAAAGAAGTATGCTACATAACTTCATATTTAAATTTGTTTGATTTAATATATACAAATGCTGGAGAAAAGGCTTTTAAGCCAAAGGGAGCATATTAAAGCCTTTAATATGTAATAAAGGTAGAATCATTAATTGATATTAAAATAATGGGTGATAAAAATATATTGTATTAGAACAGTTGATGAATTATTTGGAGAGAAAAATACAGCAAGAGTACTTAATGTTATATTCCAACATGAATTTTAGGTAGAATACAATTTAAATTAAAAAAATATGTAAATATAACACTACTTGTTGAAAACATAACAATTTTTCTAAAACAGAAGTTGGAAAACCATAACCCACAGGCAAAATCCAGCCAGCCACTCACCTGTTCTTGTAAATGAAGATTGGTTGGGACACAGTTTTGCCCATGAATATACACATTGTCCATGGCTTCTTTAGTGCTGCAGTAGTAAAGATGAGTAGTTATGACAGAGGACATGGGCCTCTTAGAATAAGAGGTAGTCCATGCTTATATAAATATGTCAAAATATAGACTACTCCCGTGTATAACAAAAAAGAACAAATAAAAAGGTGTAAAAAGAAAGAAGATAAAAGAACAATAAATAATTTAGTAGAGTGAAAGAATTTAGTAGAGTAAAAGAGTGCACACCCAGAGACTCAAGAAGGGATCTGGATTAGAAAGGGGACTGTTAGCTCCACTAATCTCCTGAGAGTACAGCTATTAGGATAGTAGATAGAGGGTGCTAAAAAAAAGTCTGAAAGGCCTAGTCTTCTGACTGTAGGAAGCAGGAATACTGTTCTCTAGATCACAGACATGCTGAGACTCCAGATGTGGAGGAAGTCAGGTACAGTTAAATGTAAGGATGAGAATTCAGGCAAAGACAGAGGGCAGGTGGGGATCCACATCTAGATGAACTCAGAAACATTCCCTTCTTCTCCCAATCTACTTCCTAAAAATAAGTCAGAGACTGGAAGTTTACCAAATAAACTGCACAATTTGAAGGAAACAAAAAAACAAGTAAGTTAAAGCACTGAAGTGTTGACATTTGGTCGGAGCTGACTTCTCTCACCAAGAAGACCAAGAAACCAAAACAAACAAACAAACAAACAAACAAAACATCCAAGTTTCCTTATATTTTCTGGACTGCAAAGCCCCAGGAAACATAAGTCTCTAAAATTTTCCAATAATATCTTTTGTATTTCAATATTATCTGAAGGAATACCTCTGAAAGATTAAAAGAAGTGATTAAAAGAAGATGACAATAAAATAGAATATTTAAGTGATTAATCCAGAAGTTCCAACATATGACTATTTAGGGAAGTCATTAATCTTTGTCCATTTTGTGCTGCTGTAACAAAATACCAGACAGGATAATTTATAAAAATAGATATATATTACTCATAGTTCTGGATATAGGCTGATGCTATGGTTTGGATCTTCAATGTCCCCCAAAGTCTCATGTGTTGAAGGCATTGTCCCTAGTCTGTAGCCACTGTGAGGTGACAGCTTTGGGAGGTGAGGTCTGGTAGAAGGAAGTTAATTCATTGGAATTGTGCCCTTGAAGGTGATATTGAGACCCCCTCTGAGTCCTTCCTGTCTCTCTTTGCTTTCGGTCCTCCATGAGATAAATATGCCTCCTCTGCCATGTGTTCCCACCATGATCTACAGGGCTGCCACAGGTCTGAAGCAAGAGGGCCAAGTAACCAAGGACTAAAAACTCTGAAACCATGAGCCAAAATAAACTTTTCTTCCTTTTAAGTTAATTAACTCAGGTATATTGTTACAGTGATATAAAGTTAATGATCATAACTGGGGAGTCCAAGCCAGCCTGCATGTTATCTAGTAAGGGCCCAATCTCTGCTTCCAAGATGGTGCCTTGAACCTATAACATTGTGTCCTCCTGATGGAAAAGAACACTATCCTCACATGGCAGAGGAGCAGAAGAGAGAAAAGTTACTCCTGAAAACCTTGCTGATAGTGTCACCAATTCATTCATGAAAGCAAAGTCTTTAAAATGTCCCATGAGGTACCACTTCCCAACACTGTTGCACTGAGGATTAAGTTTCAACATGAATTTTGGAGGGAACAACAATTCTCAGACCACACTCCTGTTTAGGACTGCTTTTCCTGAATGTTTGTAATTTTTCTTTTGATTTTAAAATGTCCTAGTTTAGACTATGAATTATATAATTATGGTATTAAACAATTGTAATTTCTAAAAGAGAGAAACAGAGAATAAAAAATTTAAATGAGAAAGTTTCAGAATATTCTGGTGAAACGCCAGAGCACTGAGGTTAAACAGAAGATCCTAAACATTGTCAAAACATGGAAAACAGCACTAAAAAAGGTTCATAGGAAAATGATTTGTCAAGTTAACAGCAACTTTTTTCCTTCAATATCTCTAGCTACTACCTCTCAGCTTCCTTTAGCAGCTCGCTTTGTTTGCCATCTAGTTTTTCTTCCAGAAACTAATTCCTAAGCCCCTTAATGTTCTCATTCTATATTCTTAGATGATTTGGTCCATACCCATAACTTCAGATTCCATCAATATGTCCTGACTTTTAAATTTGTATGTTTGTGGTTTGTTTGTTTTGGCATATACTTCTCAGTTCAGTTCAGGTCCAAATATATCTAAGTACCCATTTACTTTTTCCCATTAAAAATAAAATAAACGAAAACCAGCCAACCTAACAAACAAACAAACAAAAAACTTCAAGCACCTAAATACATGTCATGCATCCCTCTTTCTTTCATCACTTTCATCTCCAACAACCTGGCCTTCTTCCAGGAATTCTCTCCCTGGGGTCTACTAAATCGCATAAAGCAGAATTCTTATGAGTCATTTTTTGTCACTTCACACTCTGTCATCTAACTGATCACCAAATCCTCCTTGCCTCTCTTAAATCTTTGTATCATTGCTCCTACAACCCAGCATCGCTCTCACCTGAATTCCTGGAAAAGTCTCCAAACCATTCTTAAACTAAGTGTTTTTAGTTCCCCTTTGATCAATTCTGTGCAACATGCACCAAGTGATCTTTTCAAAAAATAGATGTGATCACATCCAAAAAAGTCATCCCACTGCTCTTAAAACATAACAATAAAAAAATTATGCTGTTTTAAATAATCTGTCTTCTCCCTACATTTTTCCTGCCTATTCATTTATTTTCATAGTTAAACAAGACTGGCCATAATTATCTTTCTTTAATTCCCTTAATTCAGTGGTTCTCCAACTGTGTTCCCTGGACCAAACACAGCAACACCTGGGAACTTGTTAGACATAATTTCTGCAAATACTTTTACCCTAACCCAAGCCTGCAGAATCATCCGCTCTATATGACACTCAAATGTGTTTTTAAAAGCTTTTCAGGTGATTCTGATATACTCTAAAGCTGAGAATAAATAAACCATTGCACATCCTGATTTCTTCACTTCTTCCTCCTTTATTCATACATACTTTCTAATCAGTTTCCAGATCTGAGCTCAAATTTTATTTTTCTGGGACATTTTTCTCTGACCTTCTATCTTTTCCTATGTCAAGTTTGTATTTTCTCATTCTAAATTGTCATAGCTTTGTGCACTTGCCTTCAAACTTTTTAAATGTATGATTAGATATTTTCTGATTATTTTAATAAATGTGTATTTTCTTAATTAGGCTACTAGAAAATAGGAGGACTAGAGCTGGTTAGAGTAACTCAAAATGTATCCAGGATGGTGGCACGTAAATATTGCTCAAGAAGTATTATTTTACTATGAATATGTAAAATATAGAGATAAGATAGTGACAGAAATACATGATAAAGGAAATCAATTAGTACACTGTGTTTTTAAATGACAAGCATTCATGAATTTAAGGCAATAGATTCAGTGTCTTTTTTTAATAGCTTTGTTTTACTTTTATTTATTTTTATGTTGTGCTGAGGACCGAACCCAGTGCCTTACACATGCCAGGCAAGAGCTCTACCACTGAGCCACAACCCCAGCCCCTAGATTCAGTGTCATTTTATGAAACTTGATGAATCAAAGTGTCTGCCAAACGTTCTAAGGCAGCACTATTTACAAATACAAATAAAATTCAAACACAAACTGCTGATAATCAATAATTACTTTAAAAAAAGGCATTTAGTTATACAGGGCATGATAGCTTCCTTATATACATGGGCCTTTGCTAAGTCATTGTTTTAATTTCTTTTGCTCAGTGTATAAGGAGCTTTGTTCAATTTATGTTTGTCTTACATATACCTCATATAAAAATGTTATAATATTCTACAAAATTCAAATAATAATAGAATGAATGGTTAAATGTTTTATCCTTGGGAACAGAGATTTGTTTGAAAGAGCTTGAACTAAACTCCAGCCTCCTTGGTTCCCTACATTCTGAATTATGTTTCCTGGTAACTAAGCAACATGGTTGCTTCCTGGAGGACAGATGCTTTCAACGCCAACTTAGCAGTGTTTTTCCTACCTGTGATTGCTGGCAGACACAGAAGTTGAGGTCATTGGCCACAGGAGCATGCTAAAGTGGAAACATGATTACTTAAGATCTGAACTGTGACAAAATGTCTGGATTGACTGATAAGGCAGCACTTGTACCTCTGCATCCCTCTGCAAGGGCCTGGGTAAAAGTAAAAACCTTAGTAAGTTATGTATTTGGGTCACTGGTTTTAAGGAAGAAAAGGACAGCTTAGAAAAGTGACCTAGAAAATGAAAAGTTAGGACTTAATTGTAAGGAAAAATTGAAAAGGTAATAGGTCTTGCTCCAGCTTTGGCAAGGAAGGTTGTGAAATTTCATCCTTTGCTCTTTCTCTATGCTCAATAAAAGGAGATTATTTAGACCTGAGATCTCCCTGTGATTATTGGCCTAAAAATAAGATCATCTCTGCTTGATTCTCCTCCAAATGCTCTTTTGTTATGAAAAAAGATCATTCTAATTCAGTGTTACAATAAATATATGACAAATAACCCTGTAGAATTAATATTGATGAGGAGATTTTCTAGAAAGCATGTCTATTCCTCTTCCTGAGCCTGCAACTCAAGGATCTTCTTTATATAACCCCTCTTTCGTTTTTTTTCCTAATTATTTCACCACTTAGATTTCTTTTTTTTTTTTTAAATATTTTTTTAGTTGTGGATGGACACAATGTCTTTATTTTATTGCTTTGTATGTGGTGCTGAGGATCGAACCCAGGGCCTCACGCATGCAAGGCAAGCGCTCTACCGCTGAGCCACAGCCCCAGCCCACCACTTAGATTTCTTATATCATCTGCACTCTCCCTTTCTTGGTTTAAGTCTTAATAGCCACCTAGACTATGCATTAGCCTCCTGAAAGGTCTGCCTGATTTCTGTTCCTTCTTTTATTCATTTGCCAGTTTGTTACTCAGTCTGCAGTTGCTATATCATCAAACTGATTGTTCATATATCCATCTTTCCATTTTTAGCTACAACTTTTTTACTTTTTTGTTGTTGTTGTTGTTGTTAATGGACTGGTACCCTATAATAGGATCAAAGTGGTTCTGTGATCCAGGAATCGATTACTCACTTATTCTTACTTCCTACTCAAACATTCTTCCACTCAACATGTCCCATGCATTCTTCCTTCATGAATACAGTAAATCAAAAATAAGACATTATTTAAATTTGACCATTTCATGTTTTTCTTCACCTTTGAGTCATTCATATTTGCTATGTCCATTTGCCAAAATGTCCAATCCCCCTTTTATGGTTTTCTGCTTAGTTTATTCTTAGTCCTTCAAGATGGCTCATGTTCCAGCTCCTTTTTGAAACTCTCCGTCCATCCCTTCCCACTTCTCAATAAGCACAGTTATCACTTCTGCTGTAAT
>CM053411.1:21498885-21564901 GCA_028644305.1 Xerus rutilus | reverse complement strand
ACCAGGCAAGAGGTCCTATGAGGGCCCTATGGCTGAGCAATACGTAGCCTAGAGTGATTGGCTGTGTGAATGTATAAATGATGGAGCTTTTCCTGCTTGGGGGTCCTTTTTCCTTTATCCTAAGAAGTGTCTAGACATCCATTAAAGTGCTGCAAGAAGAACCTGGTTGTGTCGTGTCTTCCTGCGGGCAGGGGACGCGACACAGTGCAATTTCCATTAAAATTCCAATGATGTTCTTTATAGAAATAGAAAAAGCAGTCATGAAATTTATTTGGAAAAATAAGAGGCTCAGAATAGCCAAAGCAATTATTCTTGGCAAGAAGAGTGAAGCAAGAAACAATACCAAACCTTAAATTATGCTACAGAGCTAAGGTAAGAAAAACAGCATGGTATTGGCACCAAAACAGGCATGAAGACAAATGTAATAGAATAGAAGTTACAGAGACAAGCCCACATAAAGAGTTATTACTTACTTGATAAAAGTGTCAAAAACATACATAGGAGAAAAAATCGTCTCTTTACCAAATGGTGCTGGAAAAAGTGAAAATCCATAGGTAGTAGAATAAAATTTAACCCGTATCTCTTATCCTGCATAAAACTCAAATCAAAATGGATCAAGATCTAGGAATTAAACCAGAAACTCTGCCCCTGTTTGAGGAAAATGTAGGCCCAAGACTCCAACATATCAACTCAGGAATTGACTTTATTAACGAGACTCCTAAAGTTTAAGAAGTAAAATAAAAAATCAATAAATGGGATGGCATCAAATTAAAAAAAAACTTCTTAATAGCAAAGTTAACAATCAAAAGGGTAAAGAGACACTGTACATAATGGAAGAAAATCTTTGCCAACTGTACCTCAGATAGGCCATTAATATCCAGGATATACAAATAATTCAAAAAATTTACCACCACAAAAACAAATGACCCAATCAATAAGTGGGCAAAGGAACAAAATAGGCACCCTTTAAAAGAAGAAGTACAAATGGTCAATAAATATATGAAAAATATTCAACATCTCTAGCAGTTAGAAAAATGCAAATTAAAAGTACATTGAGACTTAGTCTGGTCAGAATGGCAATTATCAAGAATACAAGTAACAATAAATGCTGGGAAGGATGCAGAGAATAGGTATGCTCATATATTGATGTTGGAACTTCATATTAGTGCAACCACTCTGAAAAGCAATATAGTGATTACTTAAAAAACTAAGAATGGGCCAGGTTAGGTGGTGCATGACTATAATCCCAATGTCTCAGGAGGCTGAGGCAGGAAGTTCACTAGTTCAAAGCCATTCTCAGCAATTTAGAGAGGCCCTAAGCAACTCAGCCAGATCCTGATTCTAAATAAAAATACAAAAAGGGCTGGGATATTGCTAAGTGCTTAAGTGTCCCTAGGTTCAATACCTGGTACCAAAGACAACAAAAAACAAAACAAAACAAAAATTTAAAAAAACTAGGAATGGAACCACCATATGACCTAGCTATACCACTCATTAGTATATGTCTAAAAGGTTTAAATCAACATACTACAGCAAAGCAGTGGCATCAAGGTTTATAGCAGCATAATTCAATAGCTAAGCTATGGAACCCACCTAGGTGCCCTTCAACAGAAGAATGGATAAAGAAAATGTGATACACACACACACACACACACACACACACACACACACACACACTGGATGATTATTATTACTCAGCCATAAAGAAAAATGACATTATGGAATTTGCTGATAAATGGATGGAACCAGACACTATCATGCTAAGTGAAATAATACAATCCCCAAAGTTGAAGGTCAAATGTTTTCTGATAGAGAGAAGCTAATCCAAACTAAGGGATGGAGTATAAAAATAATAGAACAATCAATGGACTAGACAAAGGGGAATGAAGGGAAGGGAGGAGGAACGGGATAGGAAAAGACAGTGGAATGAATCTGACCTGACTTTCCTAAGTGCATATATGTATATACCACAGTGAATCTCACCATCCTGTTCATCCATAAGACACTAATTTAAAACAAATTTTAAAAAACCTTTAAGTAAATAGCAGAAAGCTCACTAAAGGGCACAGGTTGTGGAGGACGGGTGAGGAAGCAGAAGTCCTGTGGACTGAATTAGAACAAATTACATTCCATGCTTCTATAATTATGTCAAAATGAATCCTATTATAATGTATAACTAAGAAGAAACCATAAAAAAAAGAACAGAAAAAGAGAAGCAATATGAATGCAAATATGACCCAAGAGAAGATTTAAAATACAAACATGGTAAAGTAGCATAACAAATACATGACAATAGAGCATGCCCTTGTGAAACAGAGCAGAGGGTAACATGGTGAAATAGACTAAGAAGTCACAGAAAATAATAAATATATAAGGCAACCACTGAAAGGATAAATAATAAATAAAAAATAAAAAATAATTATCATATTTTGGAGATAATAACAAATAATGTTTTAGAATAATAGTATGAAAAACAAACTTGCTTCAAAACAAGTGAATTTCTAATTTATGATAAATTTACTTCTTTAAGTATAAATTCAGTGTCATTATAGAAAATAATATCCACAAAGTATGAAAAAGATTAAATATCTTGGTCACAGTATTCATTATTTTCCAAAGTAAGGTGCCCAATACATACATACCATTGTAATGTTTTTAGATTATAAATACACAATCCTTAAGCACATATACTAGGAAAAAGAAAAAAATACATACAAAAGAATCAAGATTTGTTTGAATTCAAATTTTTACATTGTAAAAATTAATTTTAGAAGAAAATAAAACATTAATTACATAATTTTTAGGAAATAAATACTATAATTGGTTTAAACTCTTTGTTATCTTGTTTTCCAATTTTCCAGCCTTCTTTGAAGCTAGGAGCTCTCTTATGTCAGGCTTCTCCTCAATGATAGCTCAGGATAATTTAGCTTGGCTGTAACCACAAAAATAGAGTTACCTGGCTGTGACCACTTTATCTTTATTACATGAAATTTACATGTAATTTATTACATGAAATTTACATATAATCTTAATCTACAATTAAACACATACTTCTGAGTATATTAATTCTCATTGTATTAAGTTTCTTTCCTATGACTGCCTCATGTTCTGTTATTCATTTATACAGCATTTTTAAATTCACCTCTGCAAATCACTTAGAAGAATGCAGGAAGTTGTAGGTCTTCAAGAGGTATTGGATATTTGTCTATAATTCCAGAAGTTCTAAATCTGCTAATTAGAGTTATGCGGCTACAGTTTCAGGAACAGTATGATCCACTGACTATATATCAGTTATCTCCCAACCAGAGTCAGGGTGGACTTGGATCCTTTTTAGGGGGATTCTGAGATTTGGTTTCAGTTTAGGATAGGTTGAGAGGGGGAGGGTATTAGGACTGGGACAAGGCAGAAATCAGCAGACACAGGCTCTCTGGGTGGCCATTGAGATCCCCAGAGCTGGATAAGCTTAGAGAGCTGCTTGCAGGCCAACAAGGAATATACTTTCTGAGCCTGGATCTTGGCTGTATCTTGATTAACTGCTTCAGATATTGTACTCTAGGAGGTCACAAGGCTTTTCTGAAGTAGTGTGTTATTTCCTGGGTCCCAGGTACTGAGCTGCTTGTTATGCCCATTGGTTGTGCACAGGAATCTTCTTTGGCAGGCCACATGAATCTGATCAGTTTTGCTCCTTCTGTGCAGCATAATAGGACTTTTGTCTCTTTTCCAAATTCAAATTGCACTCACTTTCTGGACAGTTTCATGTTTGAATTACTGCCTTTGGAAGTAATTTTCTTCTACCTAGATTTTCCCTTATCTGAACTCAACTTTTATTCTGATCTAGCAATATGGTTTCTGACTTTGAGATCAGTTTCTTTGGAATTCTCATTTGGATTGGGTTCTGATCCTTGCCTTTGGGTTCTGATCCTTGCCTTTGGATTCAGCTCTCACTGGAAATAGGAAGAGAATATCTTGCCTCTTTCTAATGGTTTGTCCTCATATGATCCCCTTCCTTTAAAGGTGGTAGCTTGTCAATGCTTTAGTGCCTCCCAAATTTCTCTCTCTCTCCTATTGCATAGAAACCAGAGAGGCCAATTAATACCTCTGTGAGAATGATGTCCAAGGGGACAAAATATCTCAGTAGAGTCTGGGCAGTCCTACGAAGAGTCTTGTTATCATTTCTGTCAATGAGGACATGATGATGGTCCCCTGGTTCTAGCTATAATTTGCTGGGCTCCCATCCTGCTACCATGCCTCCACATGGTGTATACTACCAGCTGTTGCCCCACCTCAAGTCCCAAGTCCCCATCTACAAGATGGCACCAGGAAGGGGCTGATGGGAACAGGCACCACTTCACTTTTATCTTTGCCTATTAATGTACTATACGTTCACAAAATGTAGAACAGTTGACATTTTAAATATTTTAAAAATGAATAGATTTTTCTCATATGCAAATGCATTTATAATATAGTGTTTGTGTTTATTAGGCAGGCCTCAAGTCCATATGTATGGCTGTAATAACTGCCCATCATCACCAATGTGTGAAAGAAATTGACAGAGTGGTAGCAGTAACCTATTATTTTTTTACTTTCTTTCTTGATAAAGACCTTTATTTATTTTCTTACCCCAATAGCATGTCTTAATTTAGGCATTAGTACAAAATAAGAGTTATTCTTCTCAGAAGGAACATCTGAAAGCTAATGGATTTGGAATCCTAACATTTCTAAATGAATGTGAATATGAAAACAGTTTATGTGATGCTATCCTTCATTAACTACATGTTTACACTTGAGTTGACATATCCATGTTTGCCTTACCTGCTACACAATTATCACAATCTCTGAAGCTACTCTCATAGCCCTGATTAACATTTATATGAACCATGGGCTTCATAATGCACAGCTGACAATAAACCCTGTTGTTTTATCTCAAGCCAATAATAACACATGTGGGATCAAGAAAGTAGGTTGTGTTTTTAAGAATGGTTATCTGGAGTATAGGCTGGGTTGGTATTGATAATTGAACCCTAGACTTAGGCTGAAATAGATCTAATTCTGCCTCCAAAATAGGCAGGATGATGGAATTTAGTATTCAAGGATTAAGCAATAAGATTTTTTCAATTCTATTATTTTAAAAATAAAAAACCTTTTCATATTTAAAACTTCTGAGGCAAAACCTTTTTAACACAAAGAACCACTCATTTTCATTTCCATGTTACTCAAAATAATGTCCCTTGATCTTTTCTCTTGGCCCCTCTCTCCCAGTTAATTTAGTTCTTAATTTCCTAAAGAAAAATTGTAAAAACCATCCAGGAGGAAGGAGTATCTGATTATGGTGTTATGAAAACTTTTACCTCTTTATCAGTTGTATTTTTTTTTAAAAAATTATAGTTTATAAGCAATCAAATATTTTGTGGGCTAAAACAAGGTGAAAATGAATGACAACGTATAAAAGAGAGGAAGGAAATCCTTAAACTGTGACTCATTAGATACATCATAGGAAATAAAAAGCCAAGTCCGTATTAATGTGGACCCTAACATAGCTAAGTGGAAGTTAACTATTGGCTGAGAGCCTTTCTAGTCACCTTATGCACTTATTTGGAAGAATTCATCGTGCATGTTATGGCTTTCTTTGAATGCTTCCAATCAGTGGTGTCTCATCATCTTCAAAGTTCAACCTCTAGGATTAGCATCAGGGTCTCCTTAGCTTCCTTTTCTTCTCACCTTTCTACAGTTTCAGGATTTTTTAATGCTCCAGTCATACTGAGCTACTCAGAGTTCTTGGAATTTGTGTTCTTCTTTACTGCATCTCTTCTCCAACCTTTTTGTGTCTTCTGGGTCCACTGTGATTTGTCAATTTAGGATCTTTCAGTCTAATTTTAGGCAACATTCATACAGGAGGATAATACTGGGACTATGTGTCCTTTTTCTGCTGTCATAACTAATATATAACCCCACTTTCTATCCAACTGAGGTAGGGAGGGAAAATGATCTATTATTTTATGTTCTGTTCACAGTGGGTGGGTAATATTTAGTAGCTCTCAGGTATTTTCTTAATACCTGAAAAATTATGATTTTATTATATAGGATAGAGATAAGAATAAAATATAATTATGTTAATAAAGATAAGTTTTATTATGCCTCTCTGGTAAATGTATTGGATTTAACAAAAACTGTGAAAAATCTCTAATTTGAAATATGGAGTTTTGTGAGGAAAAAAAAATAGAAGAAAAGTCTTTTCAAATAAACTATGTCAAAAGAATTGGAAAAAGGAAAATCAGGAAAGATTTTAGTATTAATTTAAGTTATTTATTCCTCAAATGTTGCTCTATTTTTTACACATCCCTAATTCAAAATCACAGTTCAACTTTTTAGAAGTTGTAAGTTTTTTTTGCATTTACATAGATGTGTCATATTTATTTCTAATGACATTAACTTAAACATTGCCTGTAAATATGTAAAGCTTAGAAGCAATATAGTATTCATATACTAATATTTAACAGAATTTCTGTGTGCTTCAGGTTTTCATATAAGACAAAATTGTTTGGAAATGTCAACAAGAGACCATTGGGAAGAGAAAAATAATCAAACAAACATAATGGAGATGCCATTATATTTTAACACCATGGTATTTATTTTTCTATGAATAAGTCTTAGCCAAAGCTGTTGGATTATTCTTAAATTAATAATAAAATAAAATTGCACTCCATTCAAACTCCACATTAGTATAGATACCCTCTTTTGATCAGGCCACAAAATAAAGGCTAATTTATGTGAGTATATAAATAGTATACATTTTTGAGAGGCCCAAAAAAGGAAAGGTAGGAAAGAAAATAAATATTGATGTGGAAGAATATTGTGGCTGGTCCTTCCAGTGTTTTTTCATAGCCACCTCATCTTATTTTTCAGACATGTGAGAGGAAGTCCCTCCTCTGTGGTGTGCACTGAGACAAAGCCATGTGGCTGACTGGATGATGGACCAAAGTCAAAGCATTTCATTGCTCTTGTGGGACCTGGGGCCTCTAGTCCTCTCCTCCCCTGTCCTGACAATACCTGAGACCTCATGATGAGATTGTGATCTGTTAGAAATTTGGTCAACCTAAGGTTGCTGTGACTAAACGATCAAACCTTCTCACTGAAGTGTTGAATGAAAATATGAGTGAGAAACAAGCCTTTATTGTTTTATGTCACTAAACAATTGTTTCCTTACTGCATCCTATCCATGCAATAGATGTTTGTGCCAAACATATATGTATATCCCATATGTTTATGTGGGTGTGTATGTATATATGTGAGTGCATATACTTCACTTAATTTTCTCATCTCCAGATGGTAGATACATATGTGTTTTGTTATTTTATTTTTCTTGTGTGGGCTTCTTGAGGGTGCATTTTCTACTTTAGATGGCATGCAATATATGTAGAATAATGTAATCAAGTATTCAGTCAGTATATTGATATGGAAGAATAAATGGTTTTTGGAAAAAAATTTGAAGTGAAATGAGTCTTGGATTATATATTCTGATTATATCAAGAACCATTAATTAAAATCAGATTATCAACCTTAGATATCTTTTATTCCCTGTTAAATAAAAATTATAATTTAAAAATTTTTCAGAGAGAGTAAGAATGCATGCAATTGGTAAAACATGTTCACATAAATTAAGCATTTTAATTTAATATGGAAACAAGCAGTATCAGAAAAAAAGACAGTAATGAATTACAATCCTTTTATGTTTGACAACATTTTGAAGTATCAAAAGCAGATATAAAGCTTAAAAAGGGTCTTATACATGTCTTCAGAACCTAACTACATAGAATTTATCTTTTGAGTGTGCAGGAGAGTGCACATTAATGGATACCACTGAGACACTTTTCTTGCCCTACTTGTAACAAGACTCAAGTGTGACCTGAATGGCTCCCTGGTGCTTGGATTTATATTCCTCTCAGAGGCATTGGATATTGTATTTCACTACAAAGAGCTAAAAACATTGCAATCATTATTTATAAATCTTTTAGAAAAATGCGTTTTCTTAGCAGCAACTATGGCAACAGGGAACTTGAAATGACACTGGAAAAGAATTGAGCTCTGTTGCAATGGGTAATGTACATGAGATTTATATTCTATCAATACCTATATTTAAAACTGGAAAAATTAAAACAAACATTCAGTTTATATGATTGTTTTCTTCATTTAACTCACATGTCGTTGCATTTAAGTAACATTTAAATATTATAACAAAGTATACTTATGTGATTATCATGAAAATTTATAAATATTAAAATGACTCCAGGTAAATCAAAATCATCTCATTTTCAGTGGACAGCAACTTTACACTTTCGCAATAATGCTAGCGTTTCTAGCCATAGTGCTTATGTTACTGTCATTTATTATGAATTTAATAAACTTTCCAGAAATGAAAAAGTGTTCATTCTTTTTAAGTATTAAATTTAAAGCAAGCATGAGTTTTTTCTTTCACACATTAAATGACACACTTATAATACCCTTTTATATTGCTTGAGACAAAGAGTATTGACAAATTCTCATCTCCAATTCTGTCACTTGACCATTATTGTATTAGTTTGCTAGAGCCGTCATTACGACTATTGCAGATTGGGCGTATTACACAAGAGAAATGTGTTTTCTCATGCTTCTGAAGGCTTAGAGGTCCAAAATGAAGGCGTCATCAGGGCTGATTCTTTCTGAGGTCTGGGATGCTGTAGCATTGTACTGTGGTCAAGGCCTGGCTTCCTGGCTTAAACACTGTCTCCTTTTGCCTTTTACACTGATGGCCACATTCACTTTGTTCTGTATCTGTTGTGTCGAAAATTATTTGCACCTTTAGAGACCCTACTTTGAAACACCATCACTTGCTGAGTTGTTTGGGGTTAGGATCAAATATCTTGGGGGGACACAATTCAGCCTATAACAATCACTTAAATTTGTAATATAACGTGTTCGAAAGATTTGTTTCCAATGCTCTTATTGTTCTACGAATTCTGTAGTAAATGTTTCTACTTTATATATCTTTTTTTTTTAAATATTTACTTATTTTATTTTTTTTAATTTTAGGTGGACAGAATATCTTTGTTTTTATGTGGTGCTGAGGATCGAACCCAGTGCCTCATGCATGCTAGGCGAGCACGCTACCACTGCGCCACAATCCCAGCCCCTCTACTTTATATATCTTTATAAATATCTTTATAGCTATGTCTTGATATAAAAACTTAACTATTTCATAGACTGTTTTGCTCAACATGGATAAAAAATGTAAATATTTCATAAGTTTCTCTTTGTTGATAAAGTCTCAACCTGATGACACATAGGCTTTTGTGGATAAAATAACGTTAGAGAAAACTTTTGCCAACATCTTTTCTAATACTAATGATTAGATATTTTTAAAATTCAGCATTTGGGGGGCTTGGAGTGTATCTCAGTTATAGAGCACTTGCCTACAATTCACAAGACCCAGTGTATGACCCCCCCTCACATCACCACACACACAAAGTAATGATTATAATATTAGAATAATATAATTATATAATATATATTAATTATTAATATATCTATTATATTATTATCATTTCCTCTTTTATGGAAATAAAATAGTATGTCATTAATTCAATTTGTAAGTCTAAAATACTAGAGGCATTAAATTGTTATTATTATTATTTTTTTTTTTTTGTGGTGCCGGGGATTGAACTAAGGGGCACTAGACCACTGAGCCACATCCCCAGCTTTATTTGGTGTTTTATGTAGAGACAGGGTCTCACTGAGTTTCTTAGCACCTTGCCGTTGCTGAGGCTGGCTTTGAACTCGCGATCCTCCTGTCTGAGCCTCCCAAAGTGCTGGGATTACAGGTGTGCACCACTGCACCTGACTGCATTAAATTATTTTTATATAAATAATTTCTCTTTCTTTTCTGAAGAAGTTACCTGCTCAATCTTTTTTTCTACTTTTTTCCCTCAATTTTGTTACTTGCTAACTATTTATTACGTTCATTGTAATGAAATATGTTAAAGCATTTTCCAGGGTTTGCTGTATACCTTTTAACTTTATTTATGCTGGATTTTTGTTGTAAGCTGTTCCTGTACAATTTTTGAAAATTATATACTAGATTTAAAAGACAAGGGCTGGGATTGTAGCTCAGCGGTAGAGCGCTTGCCTCACATGCGTGAGGCCCTGGGTTCGATCCTCAGCACCACATACAAAGCAATAAAATAAAGACATTGTGTTCATTAACAACTAAAAAAAAAATTAAAAAAAAAAAGACAAATTTTTTCCACAATATTTAGTTGATTCGGTGGCATGGTTAATTTATATAAAGATGCACACATTTATTTTGGGCAAGTAAAGAATATATGATTGCATCTTCTTATGATATCAATATCATCATTTATGAATTGGAATTTTGCCTGCCTGAAGTGCTTTCCTTAAGGGCTTGCGCTCACTAAGGTGAGCTGGCCACCTCACTCACACTTCCTTCTTTCTTGCCTGTGTCCTGAGTGCTGCTTTATCTCACATGGATATAAATTGGGGCTGTGGACACTATCCTTCAGTTTGATAAAGGAATGCCTATCCACTTTCCAGCTCTGAGCCACAATGGACAGGGTGGCAAAGGCTGAGCTTCTGTGCCATATGAAGAGACCTGGTCTAAGGTTCCAAGAGAGGGTTCCTGATACTTCATCCCTCATCACAGCTTCATGAAGGACTAAAAAGGGATGCCTCAGTATTCTGGCATAAGTAAATTCTGTTATTGTTTGTTTGTTTGTTTATTGTCTTTTCGACTGCTTTTTGTGTTTTGAATCATTATAGAAGTTTTCTTCAATCATTTTACATGCCACAAGGGGGCTGTAGAATCCCCTTCTGTACATTTTACTATTTATAAAAAAACTCCTGTACATGAATTTTATAACAATAAAAACAATAGACTATTTGACCCTCGAAGGTCTATTAGTTAGCTAATATTTAATAATGCATTATTTATTTGACTTATAGAGAACAATCCTATTTATTCTATAGTTACCACAATTAATTGTGCACTGATGAGGCCACTGTCTCTTATTTAGGAATATTATCCAAAAAGTAAGAGTTAGGGGAAAGAAAAAACTACAAATGGACTTTGGAGGGATCTGTAGTGATTCTCCTCATGTACAAACTAATTACTGTTTTCTTTTTCCTTCCTATGCCATGGATCAAAGAATTAACAAAATCTGGAATGTTTTTAGGTCTGTTCTATACCTCAGATTTCTCCTCCTAGCAAGCCTGGCTTTACTGTTCCTGCAGCCAGGAGACACTGTTTCTTAGGGCAGCTGTCCCAGGAATTTTTAGATTTTTCACTTTAATAAAAGAGTTAAGAGATCAGGACTTTAAAATAAATTAAAACAATGTAATGACAGAAGTTTTCCTTTTTGATGTTACTCTCATTCTTATTTCATCAGTTAAGGTTTCAAACAATCCACATTTGTAATAACTTGTGAGTACACTGCTACTTCAGGACTGACTGAAAATCATATCATTCTAGGTTTAGCCAACTAAAAGGTACATACATATCTTTATATATATATAAACACACACACACACATACAAATCCCAGAAGGATTTCATATGGTTTAAACTTCCGAATTAAGTATGATAGATGAACATGCTATCTGTAAGAAACTCAAAAAAATAATGAATTCTGTCTTTCACTAATCCATCAAGAGACAAGTGGATTAGTCAGTCACTGGGAGTACATTCACCTACTGTTCTGTGAGGCTCTGTTATTGAAGAGAATCTAAGATAAATAGGTGATTCTAATAAAATTTTTCATATGACAATTACTAAAGGCAAGTTTAAAATCAATTTCCAGATATGACCTCATACTTACTCAGTCACTCTCTAATGGTGCAACCCAAGCACTGATGTCATGTGAAAGTTCTAGAAGCAATTTTTATGTTCCATCAGAGTTGAAAATCACTGTGAAATTGATCAATCAAAATTACAAACTAACAATGCAATTGGTCAATCCTCTCCTCAATTTAGCTCCTAAAATTTGCAACTAATTAATAATTGCATTCACCAGAAAACATTATGCTGTTCTCATTGGAAGGAAAAAAATAACTTGGATAAAAATAATCCCACTTTCATTTTATTTTATGATACTTAACTGAATTTGAATATTCTTTTAATATTCATTTTAACTCTGCTTTATTAGTGGTTACTATTGATTATGATCTTTAAAAACACCTAATATAATTTTTTGATGTAGAGAAGATATAAAAAAACTGTTCCTATAAAACATTAGGCAAAACATTGCACAAGAATATTCATACATCATAGAAAATTTTTCCACTTTTAAAAAACAGTGGAAGGTTTTCAATCCTGCAAAATTATAAACTAAAAGGAATAACAAATATATATTTTAATATGACATTCTACTTAGTCATTTGTAACCATTCAGATCAACTGTGAAGAAGGAAGATAAATGCATGATGATTCTTACTTGTCATGGTATATGTACGTAGATATCACAATCAATTTTTCTGAAAAACAGCTCTATTGAGATATAATTCACATATCATGCACTTCACCCAAAGTATACAACCCACACATTTGTAGCCAAATGATCTTTCTTAATTGGGCTTATTTGTTTCTTCATTACGACATTATGAGTAGTGAAGGATAATTAATTCAACTTGGAAACAATTCACAAAACGTTCCTGGACTAAATAATTGACTCTTCAAAATTCAGCCTCTAAGAACCACAAAGTGGTTTTCCTTCTGTTGATAGTAGAATATTTGTTCAAGCCATCTAGTTCCAAAAAACGGTGCAGGAAAATAAGAGCTTCCTTGAGAAAAACCAGAACATTATCCTTCACAAGACACTGAGAGTCTTAAAAAAGTGGGCAAAAGTTTAAAGGAGTTTATGCATTATAGGGTATTGAAAAGAAACACTTCTAACCTTTTCAAAGCAAACATGTTGATAGATATGCAGAAACATAGCACCACTTTGTCACTGAAAGTGAATGAGGACAAGATGTAGATAATGATGATTTTTAGAAGTTTATTTGAACACCACATAGTCGAAGAATCCATGAAAATTATGTCTTCTAGAAAATATGAGATTACTTTATATTTAATTTGCATATATAATTATTCACAACTCATTTTCTTTAACCCAAACTGTTATCATAGCTAGGAGATTTGTACTAATCATTTGATACTACTATTTTA
Organism: Xerus rutilus; assembly: GCA_028644305.1. Classification (NCBI taxonomy): domain Eukaryota; kingdom Metazoa; phylum Chordata; class Mammalia; order Rodentia; family Sciuridae; genus Xerus; species Xerus rutilus. The sequence goes on along the minus strand of CM053411.1, from coordinate 21,551,692 downwards.
ATGGAAAGCAAAGAATTTAAGCTTTGATTAGACTCCTAGAAGAAGAACACAAAATAAGACTTAATAGACTTCACTATTACAAGGTAGAATCATGACCAAGTTGTACCAAAGACTGTTGTCATTTTGGGCTAATTGCTTAGTGAGTGGCTCAATTCTTCATTTGTGACATGGGATTTATAATAAATGATTGTAATGAAGGATTAATTATAACAAGTACACATGTCATTCAATAGAGGACTTAGCACATAGGAAGCCCTTGATAAATATCAGCTATTGCTTCTGTAAATCAGATCTATGCAGGCATTTTCTCATGTATTGATCAGTTAGTACTTCTTAAAAAAGGACCTGAGGTATATAGTTAATGTGCATATATGTAGTTTCACTTCCTGCTTATGCATTACCCTCATGTATTTGATTAGAATGGCAACTTGCACTGGGCAGTATCCTTTGTATTCTCTTCCTTCATAGTCAAAAATAACAACATATGCTAAGTTAAAGGGAGATGTAAATCATAATAAAAATCTAGTTGTAGTGAAAGAAATACTTTAAATAACTCTAAATAAATTTACTTTTTCTTTTTTATCCTTTTTATTTTTTTAAATGGGAAAACAAAGCCATAGTATGTCTCTTTTAAAGCTACTTAAACTTTTCTGTTTGTTTAGGGTCAAAGGTCCAAATATGAACCTATTAGAAAAAATATGCTTTACATGTTTTCAATAAACAGATACATTATGAAATATGTAATGTTGCTTTTCTGTTCAACTTTACATTTTAAAACAAGTTTTTTTAAGAAGGCAGATAAATTGCATGCTTCCTAATTTTATAATCATGAGTACTGAGTTTCTAATTTTGAGTTTATATAATAAAGCAATTAAATTTGAAAATATAACAACAGCATAGTGAATGAAATAAATTATTTCAAAAGAGAATTTAAGTAGGCACTGCTAATATAAAATATTATCAGTAAGTATTTTAGAAATAAGAATGGCATTTCATGAGGTTTAACCCTGGGATGATGTATGTTCTGGGAAGATTTTTTTTATGTCATTATGTCACAGAGACTATATGAAGTAGTAATTACTATTAACAAAATGTAATATTGCACAAATTACTAGAGTCATCCTTTTTATTAACATGAATTGATAAAAAATAAAAAGCTATTGCTAAAACTATCACATTAATATCCCTCTGAGATTTAAACTATAATTGCAGTCACTTTTATTCTGCCCCATGAGACATAAGAGGAATGTGGGAGGCAGCTGGCAATCCACTCATGTAATTATATTTCTCCCTATGTTTGAATTATTAGGCTGAAGTTTTGCTAATAGAACTGTAAATGAATAGTATCCCATTACCTTCATATTAAACTTGGTTATTCTCAGGCCATAGACAGATTTCAAACACAGGGATAATATTACATATTGTGTGTCTATGACCTCTACTCATAACTTGTCAGTAACAGGGAAAAATTAAGGAATGGTAAGAAATAAAGGAAAGTTAAGATATTGCCTAGCAACACATCAATATATGAAAGTCATGGAAGACTTACCAGGAATGAGAAAAGGCAAAATCATTTGAAAACTATTTTAGACTTATTTTTTTAGTTTCTATGCTACCTAGGTAGGAAAAGAGTGCTAAGTAGAAAATAAGCTCATTTTCCTTGCATCAGAGAAGCAATAGAGGAATAGATGGAAATGAAGATATACTTTTCTAGTCATCGTAGCAAACTTACATTAGGACAGTAAAATTTTCATCAAAATATTTCAAAATTAGTTCCAAATTTCAAGTAATAAACTATCTACCTAACACAAAATAAAGAACTGAGTCATAGTACTACTCAATCTTGATTTAACATAGCACCATTTTATTTTTATTTATTTCAAGAAATAATAAATAATTCTACTTTTTATTTTTAAAATTAAAGTTTTGTTATATAAAATGTAAAATACGTTTAGTTTTAATTACTGAACCTTGTTATTCAGATACCTATTTCCTTGCAAATGGCTCTCAAAAATGTTAATCATGGAACACAGGAGTTCCTTGGACACAGGGGATATAATAATGAAAAGAAAAAAACACCCGGTTGAAGCCAGAAAATACCTAACAGTGTGGTGGGGATTAAATAAAATAAATAAATACCATAGTCTCTATGGGAGTGGGGAAGTATTTTCAACAGATATTATTAGCTCACACTTTGTCTGATTTGTAAGATCCTAGGAGAATTGTTTCAGCAGTATAGAGATTTGTCCTGGCAATAGTGTAGCTACCCAATCTACTAACACCTTTGATGTGCCTTGTGCAGTAGTTTCTACTGAAATGTCTACAAACATACACCTTTTCCTGAGACTGTGAAATGAATATGAGGGAATTGCTGCCAGGGGGCTACTAAGGAAGGAAGGGGACAGGGCTACTTTATGCAAAGATTATGTTGGGATAATGTAGTCTGTTAATACAGTCAAGTATATGGTGGAAAGCCACTCTGCTTGGCATGGATGGAGTAAGAAGAGGAAATAAGGGGCTGGAGATACAGGCCTGCAGTAGAGCATGTGCCTAGCATGCGGTCGACTCTGGGTTCAATCCCTAGCCCCAAAGTGATTGGGACTGGGGGAAAAACCAATATGTACAGTAGGCTGAAGCATTCACTGTATAGGGTAGGGCATATATACTTGGCTTTCCATTCTTCAAGCCCTGTTTTCTTTTACTGGATGATTCCACTGCAGTATATCTGACCATCTCTATAGGGCCTCAGAGAAATCTTTCTAAAATACACTGCTGGAAGTTTTAATCAACTGCTTAAAACTCTCATGTCTATTTTTCTCTTCAGAATGAAATGTAACTGTCAGATGTTGGTATGTATTTGAAAGTAGATTTGGCTAAAGCTGAAGACTTTAACAGAGTAGATGGTTATAATTTATATTTTTAACAAGATAAGAAGTTCTACACACTTCTTTTGATAGGGAAGAGGGAAAAGTAATGTAGTAGAACAGGTGTTCTCTGTTTAAGTGACAGGGCACTAGCGGGGTCAGATTGTTGGCTGGGACTTTATCAAACACACATTCGTCTCCCAAAAGGCACACCACTCCATCCTCAACACTTCTTAATAGTGCTGATCATGTAGTATACACTCTATAAAGTTTTGTTGAATGAAAGAATGGAGCTTTTATGAGAAATGGATTCGAGTTTCCTGGATCCAGAAGAAGAGTATGGAGTTTAACAGCAACAGGTCTTTCACGTAGTTACTTAACAAAACTTCTCTTAACCATGTAATGAATGAAAATAAATGGCAAAAAAAAAAATGACATACTGATATTATGGTCAAAGCTCCTGTTAATACAGAAATAGAGGTAAAATGATTAAATTAATGTAATCAGTCCATTCTAGTTTGATTGGACTAACTGGAGGCAGGTAGGATGTGGCTGGAGGAAGTGGATCACTGGAGGTATACCCAGAAAGAGTGCATCTTCCCTGTGGTCCCTTCTCCCCTCTCTTTTTCTCTTCTTCCTGACCTATCATGAGCTGAGCAGCCTTCCTCCACTGGGCCCTTTCCCTTTGATGCTGCCTCACTTGGACCCAGAGCAATGGAGTCAGCTTTCTGGGGAGTGAAACTTCTGAAACTGTGAGCCTCAAATAAATGTTTCCTCCTCTAAGCTGTTCTTGCTGGTTATTTTGGTCACAGCAATGCAAAAGCTGACCAAAACACCTGAAAAAATACTTGAGACTTTTGAATAAAATCAGACAGAAAAACCAAAAAGTTTATTAGTCTGTTTTATTATGATAGCTGTCAAATTGTATTTACTAACCCAAGAAAAACTAATAATTGGATTAATTACAAACTATCATGTACTGAGATATTAGTATGTAATCAGTCATCGTGCACAATACTCTCAGTACACTGTCTCCTTTACTGTTTAAAATAAACATGTGGAATTACTATTATGTTTATTTTACATATAAATAAATGTAGGTTTGTGGTGATTCAAATTCATGCTTTTTTGACTGCAAAGCTTCTTAAAATCTCATAATATATTTAGTTTTGTTAAAGCAATGTCATTCAAGGTCCCTTTATAACACCCCAACAATTAGGCAGACTTTATATAGCCAATTCTTTCATTCATACATTGCATATTAGTTCTTCATAGAACATAATGGTACATGTCTGTATGAAAGAAAGGGAACATTTGCATGCACATCAATTTCTGAGAATGTTTGGTTATTCAAGGTAAAGTGGAAAATACATAGATAAAAATTATTTGAGATTATTATTTAATCACTCAAAACTAATTAGTTCATAATCAATGTAACATCAAAGATCAAGATTTCTTTGTTGAATTAAAACATGAGTTGTCAAATCTATTATTTTTTTCTATGTTATAAATACTAAGTGTATATTTCATAAAAATTGAATTGCAAACAGTTCTGAGAAACTTAGGACATGTTCAAAGGTGTGTGTGGGAGTAATTTAACTTTTCAAGATGTTGAAATACTAATCTCACAATAATTCTTCTAACTTCACATAGTGAGACAAAGTCTCAGTCCAGGTAGCTAACATATTTCATCATACAACAAAATATTTTATAGTAAACTTTTTTTTCAGTCCTGCTATTCATTAAAACTGGTACTTTAAAATACTTCCAAAGTTTATATACACTATGTTAAAAAGAAGTGCTTTGGGTACCAGCAATTGCAGGTGTTTAATATTCAACAAGTATAGTCCTGAAAGTCAATGCACATTTTAAAATTTTCATTGTATATCCATGTGTTACAATGATTTTAAAATCATTACTTATTATGCTACCAAAAGTTGGCCAGATAATTTTTTGATGTGATACTTTAAAGAAAAAAATGTGGATATTGCGTTTTCTGAAAAATGTGCAAAGTGATATATTTAGTAGTATAATCAGAATCACCCACTTTCTGCTTTCATAATAAAAAAATAAGCCTATATATCTTATGCTTCCAAAATATATATTAATTAATTGTAACTGAATCATTTGAATCACATGATTACTTTTTTGAAAAAGTATAGAAGCTGTAATAATATTATATTTGTATATTTGGGGTATAAATTGAATCACATGATATTGAAATGTGTATTTTAGTTCAATTTAAATATGCATTTTGGCCAAGTATCCTCACTTGCATATCTTAAATGTATGGATGCAACATAGTTTGTGCATGCAATCCTTGATATTTGGATATAGTGAAGTTTAATTTTTCAATATTGTTATCAATTTTCTGATTATATAGAGAAGTTAAAATGTTTTAAGTGGGATTTCAGGTCAAATTTTAATATGCATTCCTTTTGTTATGTATAAAAAACAAATCAAATCTTGTGCCCTTTTGCATCCTTCAGCACCTGACAGATCTGCAAGCACCTGAACGGTGCAACTTGACAGGCAGCAGTGACAGTGCCTCATATCCCATGTTGGGACTTAGCTCCTTGCAATAGCTGTACTGCAATTTACCATGGCTTTTGGATATTGCTGATTGGCCCCATCATGCAAAAACCTTAAATTTGATAGTTTCCATTAAGTCACACCTGAGGCATTGAGAGCTAACATATCCCAAAATGTTATGTAAATGTGACACCACTAGTATTCAAAAGACTATTCAGCTTTTGCAGCCGATAAATCCTTAATATCTCTTTCCTTCTTTCCTCCCCAAAGCAGTTAACCTGAGAGCAATTAGTGATAAAGTCAATGACATTTTCTGTGATGCAGATACCTTTCCAAGTCAGAATATGAGAAAAAAATATATGTGGAGAAGGGTTTAATATGGTGGCCTTGATTTTCTAAAAAATAAAAAAAGTTGTGTTTTGATTTTTTAAATCAGATTATAAAGTGAAAAAATGGAAGAAAAAAGTTAAATGTTGATAATAAACTGTGATTGATGAAATAAAATTCCTGTTTTAATCATTTAAAACTAAATAGTATCATTTTACTTTAAAAATAACTAGTATCTATCTACTCTTTTTCTATATTTTTGTAATTAATTTGAGTACTAAAATCTAAGTGAATTACAGACCAACCTGAAATATGATTTACTTATCACTTTTGCTTTTCAGATGTGCTTCTTATTATATTTATTCATTCACTATCCCTGATTTCAAGATTTTATGCATTCATTAACAGGTTGTTTTTACTGCATACGATATGCAATGTTTATGATTCATGATTGTTTATAAAATTTAATATGATGTTATATATACAAATAAATAACAAACATACATATGTGTGACTTCTATTATATACAAACATATGTATGTTTGTCATTTTATTTGTTTCTGCATAAAGGATTTAAGATAATAAAAATGATGAAATATTTGGTTGGAAATATAATAAATCATTTATTACTGATAAGATGCAATTTGCATTCACAATGAAAGCTCTAAATGGTAAAATATAATACAAAATGAAAATTAAAGGACACAAGTACCTCACCTTTTAATTTGTAATTCCCAATCCTTAGAAAACTATTACAACACTATTGTAATTATATTTGTTACACTCTAAGTATAAATATGAGATTTAAAATCATTTTCTTGAATTTAAGCCTCGATCAGTAAAAAGGGAAATTTAGTTCATATTTTGATTTCAGGAATTTGGTTCATATTTGCCTTCCTCTTATTATTTTTAGAGATGGGTATTTCATTTTTATCTCTATCAGTTAATAACTTAAGTGCTATTTATTGTTCTGTCATCTTGAGATGATGGCTCTTAATTGACACTATGTGAGATAATAAATGCTGTTTCATTTCTCTACCTTCTTCCATTATCTACATATTCTAATATCTAGCATCATAGCAATGCATTTACATTGATAAGTTTTGATGAAAGACTTATTCTTTTTTAGGCCATTTTTTTTTGTGGTAGCAGTCTCTTATATTATGCTTTATTTGGGTGTGAGGGTGGGGTGAAGTCAGCTAAGCAAATTCTAAATCTACAGAATGCATAAACCATAACCCCAAGAAACAAACAAAATATTAATCATAAATTCATAGTTATGAAAATCTAGTTTTCAAATCCAGAATCTCATGGCATGGGTAGTAAAAATTACAAAGCAAACAGAAATGTACATATAAGGAAAGATAATTGAACTTAATTGTTACCATTAATCTATTTAGGAAAAAGAATAATACAAGTTATGAAGAATGAGGAAGCAGAAATAAAGCAGTTTTATGATAATTCTGCACCCATCCTTTCTAACACAGAATGGTAAAAATTCTTCCCTTTTTTCAAAATTCTTCCATTTCAAAAATTTACTTGAAAAAGAGTTCAAATAAAGCACTTTTAAATAACATTGGAATAGCAACATGGACTAAAAAATTTAATGGTTTTACTGGAAGGAAAAGAGTGATAAATGGTTGACTCTTCTTCCTATCTTTAAGATTTAGTAAATGTGAAATCATGAGAAATAAACTTTCACAGACATTTTGCAGATTATCTGTGAAATGAGGTGTAGATATGGCCATAATGAAACAGCACACCTATCAAAGGACATGCTGTAATCTATCTGTCTGATAACATGGTGTACACTTGAGACAAATAGTGGAAGTAATCCAAAGCCCACTGAGGGCTTCTGGCTGGGAAGGGGAATGCCTGGAAGTCCAATCAGGCAGAAAGAGTTGATAATGCTAGAACCCAGAGATAACAGGCACCACACTGAGCAACATGTAGTAGACTTATTGGCAGGTAGAATTTTTTAAAATAACAAAAGACTGAAAGTACAGGAATCCCTCAGAGGCAAAAAAGGCTTAAATGAACCATGTCATATCCATAACCTGGAAGTTTATGCAGCTATTAAAATCGTTGCATTGGTTAGGATGAGCTATTACCCACAGATCAATGCTCACACACCTCCTTCTTTTTTAATAAAGTTTTATTGGGACATAGCCACACCCATTTTAAAAATCTGTTTGCTATGGCTATTTTTTTTTTTTTTTTTGCTATGGCTATTTTTATGATACAATGGCAGAGTTGCTTACTTGTGACAGAGACCATCTAGCCAGCAAAGTCTGAAATATTTGCTTTTTTGCCAATTAAAAAAAATGTTTTCTTCCCTTGGGTAAGAAAAAGGTGTATTTGTGATTATAAATCGGTTTGTGTGTGTGTACATGTGCATGTCTGTGTGTATGGGGAAGGATAAATATCATAATGTTAACATTGGCTCTCTCAACTACTAGGATTGTTAATGATTTCATTTTGTTATTATATTGCTTTTTAATTTACATGTAAAAATATATTAATTATATGACCAAAATATATATTTTAAAGCAGAAAATGAGTAAAATCATTGAGGCAGTTTTTATCATTGGTTATCAGACAATTGTAACAGTTGAATTTGCAGACAAGGAATAAAGATGCTTCTTGTGTTTCAGTAGAGTGGGACTTGCCAGCCTCAAGGACTGTGTGAGCCTCATCCTATTTCAGGCATGCTGCAAATTATTTCAAGGTTCTATGAGTTTGATAGCAGTTGTCTGGAAGGGGGACAACTGCTCATTTTCAACTGTGGTCTCACAAGCATGGAGAGACTTATTTTCATCTGTGCTTCTTCAGTCGAACATGGAACATCTGTCACAAAACTATTGTCTGATGTGGTAGTAAAGGCTTCACTCAATCTGAGAGTCTAGCAGCTGTTATAAAAGAAAAGATCAGACAGCTCCAACCAATATGTCAATACCTGAATCAGACCACCATGATTAATTATGCTTTTAGTAATAGCATTATGGAATTAAGAGTAATAACCCTGGTAATAGACTGTAAAGTGACATAACAACGGATGTATGGATAGATTAGATAGATAGATAGATAGATAGATAGATAGATAGATAGATAGATGATAGATAGATAGATAGATGAAAAGAGGGAAAGAGAGAGAGAATACTATGTGTATGTGTGGTTTTAGCCTACCATTTGACCTAAAATAGACTCTTAAAGAAAGAAAATGGAAATTTGTTTTGAAAAATTTATATCATGTATAATTTATGTTTTCATTTTCAGTATAAACTTAAGCTATAGTTTGTTTACTTTGGCAGGCAGGTAGAGGTTTGCAGAATATTCCCAAATTGTTTGTGGTTACTGAGTTTTTTATTTTGTTGTTGTTGTTTGTTTTAGAAAAAAGATCTGTCAAATTTAAATGCATCTTTAAAATATTTTCCTAAGTTAACAAATTTAGAATGTAAGATAGAAATGCACTACATTTAAAAAGCCTGAATCTTTTATTATGTTCTTCTCTGTATGCTATTGTTTTGTTTATTAAGACTCTTAATTTTTGCTGGTTTCTATGAGGCATATGAGGCGAACACATGAAATCTGGTGCTCAGAAGGAATTACTCACCTAGGGTACCTAAGGAGTGAGTGTTAATAGGGAAGAAACCAAAATATCTGGATGAAGAACTTAATCTTCATAGTCAGAAAACACCTGAGATTGAATCCTGTTTGCTTGCTTTCGGATATTGGGATGTTTCAAATCCTCATTTTGCACATCTTTAAAGTATAGATGATTACACAGCTGCCAGTTTCCCTTCCAGGGTTGCTTTGATAATCAAATGAGTTAATATTTAGAAAATGTTTTCCACAATAGATGGCACATATAAAAGGCTGTATATATTGGTGAAATAAATGGTAACAGATGTGATGCTGATTTGAGATGCCATAACAAGCCTCCATTGTAAAGCCACCAAAGGGAGAGAGCAACAATGAAGAAGTACTTAGAGCAGCAAGACATTTACTTGAAAGCAAGAGGCGTAGGTCAAACACAGATTAAAACAAACAAAGAAATCCAGAAGACACAAGACCATTGAGAATTTCAATATTGTTAGCAAATGAAGTTGCATGAAAAAGTAATAAAGAGTCTTATACTGAATACACAGAAGTTTGGTTTTACTCTAACTCTGGCTGTTCTAAATGAATTTGAGGCAAAATATGTTGAGTGCATTGGAATCTAATTTTTTTCTGTATTATTTCACAAATGACTAGCAGATGCATTATGTATTTCCCTTTTGTCATCTTCCATTTTGTAGTATTGATGAATTCTCATAACCTCCACCCACAGCCCTCCCCACCGTGGGCATTCAAACTATTGAAATGTGTTTTGTTTTGTTTTTTCAAAAATTATTTGATTTCAATCCATATCACCACCCACACATCCCTGTCACTAATATCACTTTCTTCTGTCTAGTATCTCTTCTACCAAAATGTATAATTTCTCAGTATTAATTAAGCATCACTAAAATCTTTCTCATGATGTACAATATCTGACCTCCTTATTCATGTGGTATTTCAACTTCTGGACTTTTACTTCAGTCAGTGAAAAATGTTGCTATTGAATTTTATTCAATTATACAAACAAGGTATCAACACAATTATATAAATTCAATTTTATTTTGCTGACATGATCAGGTAATTTTAGATTGGGAGTCACAGCTTCAATTATCTACTTTGAACCTCAATTTAAAAATAAAAAAAATTGGAAGCTGGGATTGTAGTTCAGTAGTAGAATACATGTGTAGCATGTATGAGACTCTGAGTTCAAACTCCAATCTCTAGCACCGAAAAAAAAAAAGAAAAAAGAAAAAGGAAAAAAGAAAAATCTAAAATTTGAAGTAAAAAAAATTCTATTTATACTTTATTAATATATAAATATAATTTCACTTATTTCTCTTTGGTTTTTAGTTTAATTAATTCAGTTCTGTATAATTACCTGTATGGTTCTTAAATCACACACACACATGCTTCTTTTTTCAAATATGTATTAAACATTGTTTTTCTAAAATCCTAATTAATTAAATGAAAATCTATTATCCAATAAGACTGATTTTCACTAGAAAAAATTAAACAACTATCAATTCAAATAATTCCAATGCTGACAGAGATATCATATGGCCTTTCTAGAGTCATAAAATGCTTAGGGAGGACAATGAGAAGATATTGAAGCCACAAAATAAGGTCAAGTGAGTTGTTAACAAAGACACTGTTTTTGAACACAGTCCTTGGAATGCAGGGGAAAGTTCCAGAAAAACAATGATGATGCACACCAGGAGTTAGAATGATTGCAGTTATTATAAAAGTAAGTACCTTCTCTTGAGTTTGTTTTATTTCCTTTTGTCACTAGGAAGGTCAAGCCCACAGAGGTAGATTCTGAGAGTGTTTAAATCAGAGCTAACTCTAAATAACAAAACAGCCTCTCAGCAACTGAGATGCTAAGCCTCTCTATCTTCTTCCTTCCTCCTGGGACCCAGGACATCCTTCCTGATGCCTATTTGTCCTATATCCTTTTTCATCTTCTTGAAGACTTAGCATATACACTCTGGTCTACTCATTGTAATCATGATCATCCATGTGGTATTCTTGTTCTAATCTCTCCTCCCACATAAAACTGATAGTGTTCCTGAAAGCTGATTCTAAAATATGTCAACCTTTCTCCTTGAATTAAAAAAAAAAAACTAAACAAACAAACAAAAAAGCCAAAACAACTAAATGCCAAGGATTTCCCAAAGGCTATCCAGTAGCATTCAAATTCTGTAGGAAAACACACTCCATCCGAAATAAAAACATTGATTGGTTGTTATGGTTTAGATATGGGGTGTCCCCCAAAACTCCTGTGTTAATGCAGGAGGAGAAAGGATTAGATTGTTTGAATTGTAATCTAATCAGTCCATCTTAGTGTGAATGGACTAATTCAGTGGTAAATGTAGGCAGATGGGTCACTGGGCACACATCATCTTCCCTTTGGTCTCTTTCTCTCTCTCTTTATGTGTCCTGGCCACCAAGAGTGGAGCAATTTTCCTCTGTCACATCCTTCTGCCACGATGTTCTGCCTCACCTCAGGCCCAGAACAATGGACTTGGCTAAACAAAGACTGAATCTATGAAACTGAGTAGGAATAACCTTTTCCTCCTCTAAGCTGTTCTTGTCAGGTATTTGATCACAGTCATGAAAACCTGACTAATATTGGTGCATAATACTTATAGTGGGGCACCTGAAAATATTTTAGTATTTTATTATCTGTCTTAAACAAAAACCTGTTATCTATTTTTATTACAAAAGTCTCTGGCACAGCAAAGAAACATTCTCATTGGAATTGTTATACACAATTTTGAAGCAAGTTTCCTTTGCCATTTGCCAAATTGTTTGTAATGCAACTTATAATATCTTCTGTGGCTAAAGAGGCAATTTGGTGATGTGGAGGACATCTAGATTTCAGACAATTGGAAAGAACAAAGTTTCACATATGTTTTAGATCAGGCTTATTTATAGTATTAAAAGTACGTATGGTTTACTTATTTGGTTTCCTTAAGTGTTCAAATACTTAAAACTTATAATGGGGGTGTCTGTATTTATAGTCCTCCTTTATATTCTAGACATGTTTATTTCACATAATTTTGGTGTGTTTTAGTATTCAATGAAAAAAGCTTTAAATATGTAAATATATATGTGAAATATATATGATGTTATAAATTATAAATGCAATTCACACTCAGATACTGATTAACAAAAACAGAAAATAAAATTAATACTTTCAACAGAGTTAAGCACAGTTCAGATCCTGATTTATAGCCTTTTATATATTTTATATATACATCTGCACTCATTTTCTAAGAATAGGGACATACATATTTACCACTTTTTAAATCAGGTTAAGTCACTTATATGATATAAACTTGGCAGGTTTACTAATTAAAATTTATTTTGCAAGATCACTTACTAGCTGTGTGACCTTAAGGCAGCACCTTGCTTATTGCTTATGTGATTAAATTTTCTTATCTGAAAAATACAGATGAAAATAATACCTTCCCCTTAGGAATCTTTAGAGAATTAAAATTAAAGTACCTAGAATACATAGTACATACCATATAATAAGATATATTATTATATGTTAATATAATTTTATTATTAAAATTGATTCTTTTTTCTAGAATAGTATGTGGATGCATAAATTTACATTCTTAGGCTGGAAGATAAATCTATATAAAATGCAGGTTTGCTGAAATTATAAAAACTAATATAATGTCAAATAGAAATTTTGAGTTATAATGTAAAAGTATATGAAATAATATTTAAAAAACATTGCTAATTAGAAAAGTAACTTGTTTGCATAACATAAATAGCTAGTGTAAATAAAGGGTTTTTTTGCCAGTGTTTTTGCATTTTTATAACAATTACACTGTAGATTGCTAGAGCTTATGAAATTTACTATTATAAAGCAAAATGTACTTGTTAAAATTATTTATACTAATTGTGGCTAACAATTATTTTCTTTGAATATTGAAGGTTATTATGAGTGACCAAGAAAGTCTTAATAATCTCCTTCATTTGACTAACCTTCAAACAGGTTATTCCTTCCAGGAATGGAAGTGGAAATTGCTGGTATTTTTCTAAAGGGTGATCTGTCAATAAACATCAAAAGTATCTAAGTTGTGCATTCCACTTTTCGGGCTTAGAAATAGTTCTACATTGCAAAATATTACAATTATTTTCATATCAACTTTATTTTAATAATGAATATGTTGAACTTATGTAAGAAATCATAGAAAATAAGACAACTACAACTAAATACAAGAGAATATACTATATAAACATTCAGACTTGTATGTAAGAATATTTTATAGTTTGAGAAAATGTCCATGATAAAATATAAAGTAAAAAAAAAGAACACATTTAATATATTTTCATCCACATATTCTGTATCAAGGAAGCTAATTAATGGTCCAAAAAGCATAATAGAAAACATTAAATGTAATTATAATCTTCACAATTTTCTGCCATTTTACAACTATTCACAAAAAATAGTTAAAATGATCAAAGTAACTATGACTAATAAAACTCTAGTTAAAAAGCAAGATTTTCCTTCAGTTCATTATTTTCTGAATGAGCAAATTAAAATAAATAGTTCTATATTGATGGTTGTCTTCTCTTGAGACACGTCTTAACGGCTTTTTTTTAGCATTTTTTACTTTATTTGTATAAACTATTAAATTCTTTCTACAGACTTTTAGTAAATTGTGTTATATCTGAAAAAAATATAATAGTTCCTAGTATATTTTATGATTTCAAGACATTCTCACACCCTAAAAAGACATTTCTTTTCCTTGTGCATTTTTTACATGTTAGGTGTTGAGTGGTATTACTAGGTCAGATGATACTATTTGATGTTGTTCCTACAACTGTAAACTACAGTCACTTTGGCCAGCATAGGGAGGTTGGAGGGCAATCCGGTTTATTTGAAATGAGTACAAGTGATTTATTGGTTTATTTCTCCCCTACAAAGATAAAACATGTCACTAAGGACTGAGGGTATGCTATCTAGTGATTAAAAACAAAACAAAACAAAACACACACACACACACAAAAACCTCACATCTAAGAATAATCAAAATAATCTGAAATCAATGTAGTTTGGTGAAGATGTTAGCAGAGACGCCTATAGAGATTTTTATTTGCTTAGAATTTATTAAAATATGTATTATTGTTTTTGTCTCTAAAACAATATTTTCCTTTAAATTCCTAATACTTTTATATTTATTTTAAACATACTTATATGGTAAATCAGTTGACATGAAATGGCACAGGTTTAAATGGTTAGACCTGACTTCTGTGGAGAAATTCAGGAAGCTCTAACTAAAAATTTATGGATTTAAAGGCACCATGAGAAAGTAAATTCAGACCTGAAACTTCCATTGACCTGCTGCAGATCACATTACCTTCTGGCTGGAAATTAAAATGACACCTGGAAAATAGAACTACCCTTTTCAAGGAACAGAGTCCAAATCTAATAACCTCCTTACTTAATATCATTGTGGCTTGAAATAGGATAGTTTATCTAATTTGGGTAAAGGAAGAGGCAGTATTGATTCCTTTGTGTGTCATGTATTTTGTTTTATTTATTTATTTTTGCATACAAAAGTGATAATTGTCATTTTAGTATGGGTAATTTCTTAAAGGATGATGATATACTTTGCAAAAATAGATTCTCATTTGAAAGTATACTAATACAAAAAAATTGAAAAAATGAACATTTGAATGCTGAGGTAAATTTGATGAACTTCTGTGGAGTTCTGAGTATCATGGTCTTGTAAATACCTTTTTTTTTTACTTTCTATTTTCAAATGAGTTTAGAATTATGAACATTTGCAAAAATAACAGGATTCCTTTACACTTTTGTTCAACTTCCTCTATATTTACAGTCTAGAAAAACTATAGAACAATGATAGGAACCAGGAAATCACATAAATGAAATGCTTTTAACTGATTTACAGTTACTATTCAAATTTTTCCAGTTTGACTACTAACATGTGTTTCTGATCCAGTATTCAACCCAGCATCTCCTCAGGGTCCTCCAACCTGTGATAATTCATTTTTTTTTCTTCTGTTATGATTTTGACACTTTCAACGATACTAGACATTCTAGACAATATATCTTGACTTGTGTTTATCTGATATTTTCCATGACTAGATTGAGGTGCCGTTTTGGAAAGAACAACAAAGAAGTGATTCTTGATTCATCCCACTAAGTGGTTACATGATGTTATTCCAACTTATCAAATCCTTGCTTTTTAGGGTAGATTATACCCTTGGGATTGCCATACAGGTAACAGCAGGCAAGTGACTATCCCAAAATGTTCATACTGAGTAATTCATATCAAACAGAAATTATCATTAAGAAAAATCAAGCATGCTGTTGGAAGTTAACTCCTCTTATTTTAACTGCCAAGCTATAGGTATTGATGTATTTCTATTATGCTAAAAATGAGGGCACTGTACAAACAAAACAAAACAAAACAAAAACAGAATGTTGCATTTTCAGGAATGAAATCTCTGTTTTAATATTTGGGATTTTGGTGGAAGAGAAAAACTACTAGGATATGTTTAAGTCAGTTTATCAGAAACATGTAACTTTAAAGCCATGGATAAATTAATGTGACTAATGTTTTGATATTAGTATATGGCAACTCCAAGAACTGCATTAACAACAAGGTACATATTAAAGATGAAGATCTAATATTAAATGTGAGCGATCTGAAATGGCTAAGAGAGTAGGGAGAAACAACCTATTTTCAAAAACTTTCTCCAAACTTCAAATGAAGTGGGAAGAATGAACATTAGGGTAATTTAAAAAGTTGTTAACATTGTAAATGTTACTATCATTCTCAATTTTGGAAGTTTCTCCCACCCAACCTAATGAAGGTGCAGTTTCTGTCTTTCAGATAACATAGCCAAGGATGGCTGGACACAGCTTATGTTCTGTAATTGAGGAGAGTATTTCTCACAGTGTGACTCAGGGACTAGAGTTATAGTGGGTGGCCTTTGGAACACACCTGTGTTGCTATAGGGTTAAAGCCGTAGGTACCAAAAAACATTAAATAACTTCACTAAAACCCACCTGCTACTTGATTCCACTTAACCATCTGTCATTCTGCCCTTCAGCTGAGTTGGTTCCTGGCAGGAAGGCTAAGGAATGAGTCAGTGAGTGGTTCAGAGGCTGGAAGAGTTCTTCACTTCTTTCAAATTAGTGTTTGTTTTGTCTCCTTCTCTTAGATTATGGGGAATAAGGCAATTTGGGATTTTGGGAGAGTAAACAGGTCCAATTTTCTGGTGTACAAACTTATAAAGGTCCTCAAATATGAGTAAAAGCCATCCAAGTTCACCACTTTCTGCAAAAAATTATAATTGACTTTAAAAACTAAAGACCACACACACACACACACACACACACACAAACACACACACACACACGCACGCACACATATACTAGGGATTGAACCCAGGAGCACTTTAACACCGAGCCACACCCCCAGCCATTTATTTATTTATTTATTCGTTCATTTTTTTTTTTTTTTTAACTTTGAGAAGGGTCTTGCTAAATTTCTTCAGGTCTTGACAACTTGTTGAGGCTGCTTTTGAACTTGCTATTCTCCTGCTTCAGCCTCCTGAGTTGCTGGGATTACAGGTATGCACCACCGTACCTGGATGACACCTATATTTATAAATAACTTTCTCTCACTCACTCTCTTTCTCTCTCTCCATATATATACATACATACACACATATGTGCATATGTGCATACATTTGGGATTCAAAATCTAAGCTTACATAATTGGGTAATTTTTATGAAAATCACTACAGAAAATGATTTTGAGCATTACCTGATTACCACATTTGTTTTTCATGAACTTTCACTAGAGAGGTAATAATATGACCCCCACCCTGTCTTAGTCCTTCAGGATCCCCATTCACCCTGTTGTCCCTACTCTATTATTTTCTGAGCTTTCCTAGACATGCTGTATCCTTATGCCTCTGTCACCATGACTTTTTCTTATTAATGTCAGACCTGTTAAATTTCTTCATGCTGGAGTAAAAAATAAACAAGAAAATAACCACTACATACAGGCTTAATGATATTTTAACAGGCCTGAAGGGTAAAAATAATAATAGTAAAAGCAATCCTAGTTTTTTATGTTTCAGCTCGTGAAAACAAGTCGTAGGGTGCCCCACCAGCACCCTTTATTTTATGCAAGGGAAGCCTGCCTCATAATGTTGGCCACTGAAGTGGAATGGGACTCTTCTTAGACAGTATAGTATAGCTTTTCATCTATCACATTGTGACAACCTCAAATGTGATGTGCATAAATCTTCCATGAAAATCAAATCAATATGATTTTCTTCTCTGATCTCTTTGAGTAGTATATTTGAAATTATAATTATTATTAAAATGCTGCCTAGTGTTACTTAAATATTTACTTTCAACTCAAGTCTGTCTTAAGAGTATTTAAAGTGGCTGACCAAAAGAATATTATGCAATTATGTTGATATAACTGGAATGAAGGCCAGAACCAGAGAAGGAAACCAAATAAATCTAGGAGCTAATGCTAATACAGTTGTTAGAAGAGATCAGGAATCTTACTTTGATGGTAATTTTACCTATATAAGTTATTCAAAATGTTTAATTTCTACTATTCAAATATATTACACACACAAAGAGAATAGATTGTCAAACCAACCTGAGTTAAGATAATAGATGTGAATTTATCTGTGAATAGGAACTAGGCTGGCAGTTAAATAACTCCAACTACATAAACATACAACTTTTAAATAAGTTACTAGGATATACTAGTTTTACTACATCTTCTTTGATATTTATATCTCTCATTATTTAACAAGTACCTAATAATGATACTGGAAAAATTATACTGAGCTTTGTAAGAACACAGACTTAGCTTTATGTCATGGCAAAATACCACCTTGTCTCATCTCTGGTTAGTTTTAAAACTAAAATTCTGTGGAAACAATATTCAAGTAAATTCTTACATCCTTACTACCAAAAGCACCATCTGCTGGCTAGTAGAAATGGATGCATTTTCAATCTGTCTGTCTTGAGATCCTTTGATAAGAGAATAGAAAAATGTTTCTCTCTTGCATGCCTGTGCAGATTCCCCTCTGCGTAGTGAAGTTACAAGCCTAGAGAAGCAGGAGGTGGATTTTATTGGTAAAGTGTTTTAGTTTATGTGTGTGTGCATGCAAAGGAAATCAACTTTTCAGCTTGTCTTTCATTGGGAATCTTAGGTATATAAATAAGAGTATTTTCTGATCTAAATCCATCTTATATAACCAGAAGGCAGATGTTAGTTCAGGAAGTACAGAGTCCTTCCTCCTAGGGAACACTACAAAATCTAAATTGAAGCTTTTTAACTACCCCAGGTTGTTGCCTGATTCTAACACACAATAGATATGTGTCGACGGAATAACAGAAGGAAAAACTGAATTAATTACTATAACTTGATGTACAAGAAGACCAAACTGGAGGCAAATATCCTCACGCTTTATATTCATTAGGTAGATATTTTTAACCATGCCAAAATTTGATGTGCAAATTTAACATTAGCAAGGGAAAAGTGATGCTTTTTATTTTTAATAAAAAATCATCATACAAAGAACAAATGTAGATATTTTATTATTTTTAGATTTCAAAAAATGTGGCAAGGTATAATTCTAAGTTTTAAGAAAGTATTAATGTGAGCAGTTGACCCAATGAATTTTAAGAAAAAGACAAAGAAATCCACTATTGCTATGTAGCTTTGTTGTAAATTCAATAGAACCTATTTTCTACATTTTCATGAGATGATTGGAATAGATTATTTCAAATTGATATTAAAAATATAAAATTCTGAGCTGTAGCAGGGTGAATTTTTTTTTTTTTTTTCCAAAATTAACACTTGTCTCCATTGCATATGGAGAAATTGGGTTTCAAAAGTGATCAAGGTAAAGTCAAATTAAACAGGTAGAAATATGAAGCTGGCATTTAAATTCAGGCCTTTATTTCCAAAGGCATTATATTTAAGTTCATAAAAAAGTCTTTCAATTTTACTAGTACACTTTTTTTTTTTTTTGAGAGTTAGGGGTACGCACATGAAGGTGAATACAATTTTCCCTGCATATAGGTAACTTCCTCTAAACTACATTATGATGCTACTTTGACAGTCTCTCCAATGTGTTGCAAATGAACTCCTTTAAGTAAAATAATTGCCATTAATAATGTATACTCTATATCTGCCTCTTCTTACCACTTTGAGGATAAACTCTCAGGGATTCAGGATATGATTTTGAATTACAGTTAAATTAAAAAGAAATCCTACTTTCACTAAATCACAAGGTAAATGGAACAGTTATCCAACAGACACTTTCCCAAGTGTTGGAAATTTCTGAAACCAATGTGCAGAAAAAGGCATTCATATAAATTTTGTATGTAAAGATGAAAATAAGGGTTTGGCATAGCTTCAGGAGGAAACTACTTCTGCCATGAAAGCTTATCTACACAGTCTCTAATATCAGTAAAATATCATTATCAAAAAGGTACCAAGTAGTTTTAAAAAATGAAATATCTAGACTCCACACAATTTTTTAAATACATCATATTTTCATATATAGATAGCAAACTGAGAGTTGAAGTTGAGATATTAGCTTCTTTCTCTCTTCCAGTTTATTACAATAACCAGTTGTGCAAAACGGAAATATTAGCATCAATTATCTGTCACATTGTTTTTTTATATTAGAAACAAAGTATTGTAATAATAACTGTTAGTCAAAATTCATTTTTTGTCCATCCAATATCCATTTTCTCTCAAAAGTATCCAAAATATCCCTGGAGGCATCACCTTTTCTCACTGTGTCATAGACACAGATCTGGGATTGACCTCTGAGGAGAGCTCTGATGATCACACACCAGTGTATTTTTCTATTCCTTTTGTCCAGTAAGCAGTGACCCAGACCTTTATAATTGTTTCATGACAATCTTCTACCAGAATTACTTAAAGACCAAAGTTAGTTCAAGCAGAATAAACCCCAGAACTTCTTTCCCTAGAATTATTTTCAGTGGCCAAAGGAGAAACATTCTCTTTCTGAACTGGAAAGAAGCCAGAATTTCATTGTTTGCTGCCATCTTGAGATTATAATAGGAGCTGGCCTTTGATAAAACTACTACTGCCAAAGAACAGAGCTGGAAATATTCTGAACCCTGGGGAATATTGTTAAGCCTCTAATCTTTGCCAGGAGTCTACACTACATGTGGACTTTTCACTTGTATGGGTGAACTGTTTTCCTTTGTTTCTTATGCCAGTGTAATTTAGCTTTCTTGCTGCTTAAAAATAAATATTGATAATCCCAATGGCAACGGAAATAGGTATTATTTGAGTGCTCTACAAAGGATGCATTGCCAGAGGTTTTTATTGCCTTGGTCTAAAGATAAAAGACTAGATTCAGTGAGGTTAAATGACTTCCTTAAGATCATACATCTAAAAGAAGTCAGAGTTAACTATTCAATCTGAACCTTCCTGATTATAGAACACACATTCTTAAACTTTATAGTGTAAACATCCGGAATGAGACAATGTGATTGAACACTGACTTCACCATTACTAGCTGTGTTGTCTTGGGCAAGCTGCTTAACTTTGTTGAGTCTCACATTCTTCAATCATAAATCTGTAGAAAAAAGAGTCTCTAATTTATATTTAGACTAAAGAAACTAATACATGGAAAGTGCTTAGAAACTTAACCTTGGAACATGAATTACGTGATATTAGATTTTCCTATAATCATGAGGCTTGTATTTATTAGTTTTCTGTTCAGGTTTTCTAACTAGTAGAATACAGATTTTTCAGGCACATCATCAATGTCTATTAATGGACTCAAATAAAGATGGTAACATGGGGTTTTCACAGAACTCTGATTACAATGCCTGTAATATTTCTAGTTTTCCCTCCTTACCCCACATTCATTTTACTTTATTGATTTTTCTTCCTCAACAAATATTTGTTGAGAGATTACTTTGTGTTAAGAAGTTTTGGAAAAGGAAGACAGAATAGCAAACATAGGCATTCTTTAACATACTCCAGTAGAAAGAACAATGAAGTATAAAATACATAGTTAAGACAGTGGCTGAGGAGGTTAACAAGAATAAGATCATTCTGCATTTTATGTCATTTTATAAATTTGGGTATTCATCCTAAGAATTTTAAGTAAATCAGTGATATGATTTTTATTTTTTAAAGAAGGCAATGACTGTTTTGGGAAAATTAGATAAGCTTTCTACAAGCAGATTTGCAAAGAACAATTCAAGAGTGATGTAAAATAATAAAAGCAAGTAGCTGGAGCTATGATTATTAAGCAATCGAATTAATAACATTTAATGATCAACTAGATATAGTTAAAGGAATAGATGCTATGGTATCTACCCACATCCTCAATACTGAACCACTTAGTATTTAAGTTGGCTCCTAGGCTCAAAAGTTATCCCTTCTCCAGAGAATTACAAGACACATCTTGGAACTGATACATCATTCTTCATTCCTCAGACTCATGACCCCAGCCAAAGACAGCAATATCTAAAGGACTATCTTAATTTATATATAATAATTTGTATACTTGAATCCTGGTCTCAGTCTCTGTTTGCAGGGAGTCTGAAATAATAAATAAGATGGTTGGTAAAAGACAAGCAAATAATAGGATGATTCTCAATCTTTTGGACAAAGTAAACTCTCTGGAGGTAGATCTCGTTAAAAATTTGCCTTCAAGTTGGCATGTATCGGGTTTAAGATCCTTATGAGCTAAACAAATAGAGATGCCAAGTCATTGCTTACCTACACAGAGTTCTGAATTTCAGAGAGAAATGAATTGTGGAGATATCATAAAAAGTAAATGCAGCATAAGAATGAGAGGAAAAATGCATGAACAACAAGTCAAAGCTTCCCTCATAGATGTACAATTGCCAGTGAGATATTTGCTTACAGAATTCTCTCTACTTTCTTCTTGAGGATCCTTTTCTGTTCTCACTTGGGAAATCTACCCTTTTGGTTTGTTTTGACAAGGAAACTCTTTCAGAAATTATATCAAATAATTTGTCAGCTTTATATTGATAATCGCACCCCACCCTCACCTTCCAGATAAGTACATCAGCTTCATTTGGTGTTGACCCTGGAGGTGTAACTATTACAGGGAGTATTTAAACCATGCTGTTCCTCTCTGAAGGGACTAAGGTCATGCAAGCCCAAAATGTGGTACCTTGACATTTGCGTAAACAGCAGAAGCAGGAAGGTCACTTTCATCTCCCCTCACCCTTCTTTCTTGAAGCAGATTATAAGACCTTCATTTGAGAGGTGTCCTCTCCATACTCAGAGGAAAGTTGCTGAAGACACAAAAATACCCAGAAAAAGTACTAAAACAATTTGCTAAGTTTCTGCCCATTTATCACTATTAGATCATATACTTTTGTTTTTCAAGAAGATTCACTCCCTATTGTCCACTTAAAACAGGAAATTAGAGGTTGCTTTTGCTAAAAGCACTCTTTACATGGGCATACCGATGTTCAATAAGTAAGTGAAAGCATGGTAAAAGCTTGGCAACTCTGCTTACTTTATATCTCTTTCCTTTGCTACATTAAAGTTTGGGTCAGAGTCCTGCTCAATTCGGGTTAGACATGTTAATCATTTAATGAGTATTAATCTAAGACTGGTAATTCTCCCCCTTTAAGGAAGAAAACTCCATGCCAAAAGTAACTAAGGTTTTTTCAAAATTTCTAGGGACATCACAACAACAGATCACTGGTGGCCAATTTTCACAGCATTCTGTTACAGACCACCAGATCTTCTGGTTCCTAGAAGATCCAGTCATTGCCCTAAACCTGAAGGAACTCCATCTTGATTTCTCCCTTGTCCTTTGAATTGTTCTGTCTTGTAGTCACGTTGGACTTCAGAAACAACAGGGCTGCCTGAAGAGTAGAAACTACCCTCAGGCAGCAACAACATTTGAGATAATGATCAACCAGACCAGAGTTTGACCTAGACTGCTTGACTATGTGTACTTCTTGCCCTAATCCCACTTTCATTTCTTCCCTATAACATCCTCAAGCTCATGTCAATATCACAAAGATAGGGCTGAGGACTCTTAGTCTCCCCTGGTTCTTCCCAGTATGGCTACACTGAATACATTTCTTTCTTACTTCACTGTTACTTTTTTCATCTGGACTTTGGGGACTTTGCAGGGATCCCTGGAGTCAGGTATCTGGCTGAAGACTCTGGTAGCATGTTCATCAAACCCATTTCTTTTGGTCTCTATTTAATTATGAAACAACCATGTTTTGTAATACTTAATATTAAATAAATTTATATGTGTCTATCTTGTTAATCTACCTTTTGTTATGAAGGAATCAGCTATAAACCTAGCAATGGTGAAAAATTTTTTTCTTGCCTACGTCTCTTTATATTCAAAATATATCACACCTCCCATCTTTAATTTTAATAGGGTCTATAGAATCTAACCTTATTTATAACCACAGGATAGAAAGATCATGTGTTGAATGAAGCTGGATTACTTTCCCTTTCTCCATTACGTCCTTGTCACAACACATCATGCTTATGACATGCATGTTGGGGACATTATGTGACAATAAATTTGTTCCTGATTCTGCTGATGTGCTTACATCTACATCTCCTCCTTGTTTGAATTTCAGAATTCAAAGACTTTCGATAAAAGGGCCTGAGATGGCTCTGCTGCTGAACATATTATAGGCAAAAGGAAGTTTATTTTGTTTGATTTGCTTTTAAACTTGCAGTTGTCTCTTCTGAGACATATATGGTTACAAAATAGGGAAATATATTCTTCCTGAATTAAATGTGGAGGATAGTGCATCATCTGGCTGGAAGAACGGCAATCAAGCTAATTATTTGTACAAAATTACTTATATATACTATGGAATTCAAGCATAATGTTGTATGCTTTCAAATAATTTGTGGGCCTAATCACACTGTGCAAAATACAAAAAACTATAAAAGATGAAAAAGATGGACAAACCCAAGAAGGTTACATTATTGTATTTGTATATAATTTTAGAATCTTTAACTCCTGCAGCTTCCCAGTATTACATATCACTTAGGTGGTTTAGAGTTCTTTTTTTCACTAGAGTAATTAGTAACATATCAATAACAAAAACAATAACAATGAAGAGCTATTTGGCTACATATAATAAAGATTTTTATGTAAAATTGGTTCTTAGTTATGGTACATTTATTATTTGAAGAAATAATTTAAATTCTCTATAGGTAACAGAAAGAAAAGAAGAACAAAATATTATAAATTGGGTAGGTAGGAAGAAAAGAGAGAGGAGAGGTGGGGTCCCTTATTCCTCCATGTAACTACAGAAATTAGAACTGATGACATTGATTATCCGCCTTGTAGTTTTCCTCAATTTAATTATAGGCAGCTCTACATTCTCTAGGCAGCATTTTTTTTGTGGGGGTGGACACAGTGATATTCACAGAATTATCCCCCTCAAGCCCAATCACAATAGCTCATGTGTAGATGAAAACATATGAGGAAGTATGCAAATTTAAATTAGTAAAAAATGAAAAAAACAAAGTTGGGGGAGAGAATGAATAAAATATAACAAGAAGCCAAAAAAGGAAGGGCAGGTAAGTCACAGGAAAGAGAAAGAAGGAAGAGAACAAACCACAAGAGAGTGAAAATACATAGGGAGAAATTGGTGGCTTGGTAGATTTGCCATTTTACAGATTTATAGCTGGAACCTGCCTTTATCAAAATACATGTGTTGAGAGACATGGCATTGCATTTCTTATTTCATATTGTGCTAAACCCTATGTGACCTCCTATTTTTAGTAATAAAAGTTATAATTTCAGCAAATTGGTTTTATCCATTAACTTCATAGCTCGCTTGATATAACCTGAGATTAAGTTAAATTTAAAGTCCAAGTGAGCTCAAAGGTGTGGGTAAAGGTTGTAGCTATTAGGTCTAACTGAATAATAGCTCTGCAAAATCCCAACCACATAAAACCCCTGCTCTGGCAGTCATAGCAACCTCACCAGCTTTAGCCGTGATCACTGACAGAGTTCACTGATTTTTCCATGGAGAATCCTGAAGCTTGCTGTTTGAGTTGACATTTTTATAACTGTGTAGTTGAAAGGGGAAAATTTTAGTAATAGAGGGGCAGATGTCATCTTTCTTTTTCTCCTCTCTCCTTTCTTTTCCATTCCTTCTTTTCTTGTGCTCTTTCACCGATCACAACCGATTCATTAGAATCTTTTCAGATCATAATTTGAGGATATAAGGATAAGAGCTTTACAATGCCAGTTACTAAAACTATAACTTCCCAAATATATTATACATTCATGAGCAAAATGTGAAGCCCTGGGGGAGAGTGCAGTGAGCTATGATCTATGGTTTACAAGTGCTGTCGCTGGTAGAAGTTACACGGGACTCTTTAGAGAACTCAGCAGGTGATTTATTCCTGTTTAGGGATTTCAGGCTGCACTATAGGCACATAAATTGAAACAAGCTGACGAATGGCTTCTATACTTCAGTCCTGATATCTCAAAAAGGTACTGCATGTGCTCTGGGTACAGAATCCCTTGGAGCAGAGATCTCTGAGAACTAAGTGTGACATCTTTCAACTGGGACTCAGAAAACCATATCCCACAATACCTGGTGCTCTGACACTCTGAGAGGCCTTCGTTTCTACCTCAGAATCAAGATGCATGAGACCTTCCCTTGCATCTCCCCCTCCCAACACACACAAGCCCTCTGAAAATTTCCCTTATCTGTCTCTGGACTGGCCGAAGAACCAATTATCTCTGGTGGCTTCCATGACTTTTCATTAACTAAACTCATACTGCAGGAAGAAAGACTATGTCTGTCAGCTCACCTGGCCAGATTTTTGTCACACACCATTGTCCTCTATTTCAGTCCCCAAAAGAGTTATGTATAAACCATTGTCTGTGGGTCAAACAGACATTGTCCCAGGCAATTTTATGTTCTCCAAATCCACTGAAGTCCCCCCCAAATCATTAAAGAGATCCCTAAAATTGTCTACATCCTTAATACTCCCCATCTCCCATAGAAATGGGGTATATAAATTTCTGAATAACATCGGCCCTAGTGGATAATCACAATCTCCTGATAATCCTGCTGAGATTTCTTCTTTTGCACAATATCTCTTTGCCTGTTCAAAAACTGAGTTCATCAGTTTATTCCAGTCAAAATCCATAGGGTGGAAGGGAAATTTCACTTTACTCCTACCTAGATTTTTATGAGTTTTCTCACAAAAGTTTTCTCATGTGTGAAATGTAAGGAATAGCAGGATTTCATGAATCTCAGCTGAGACAGCTGCTGGACATTATCAAGAGAGTGTCTTCCCCTGAGGTTATCACACTCAAGACAGGTTATCTCAAGATAAGACTCCTGTAGGACATGAGCCTGCTCATAACATAAAAGTCCATAGTTCTCTAGTGACTAATTATGGTACACTCAGCTATGGATAAGTTCTCAGAACTCAGTCTAAGATACCAGAATAATTATTCATATAAAATCATACATCTATCATCTGTATCCTCTGACTTTCTAACCAAATACTGATTTTCATTCAGTAGGTATTTAATATGTCTAATATGGGAAGGACTAGCAATTCTTTCTGATGAAGAATACAAGCATGCTAAAAACAAAATCTTATGTTCAGGAAATGCTCATTCCAGAAGGGGTGACCAGCCATTAAAAACAAACCAAAATAATCCCCAAGAATCTAGAGTGGCAATGTCCAGAGTATGGTTAACACTGCTAAATGCTAAAAAAAAGAAATAAAAACAAAACTGGGGAGGGCTTCCTCTACTGTATTTGTACCAAGCCTATAAAAGGGTATCACAGCCCTTGAAGGCACTCAGATTAGTGAAGGTATCGTCTATGTCAATGAATGTGTCAAATGGGCTATGAATGCCCTGAAAGCAGAAGACACAAGAACAGGTAGGACGGAGTGGACAGGATGTTTACCTGTGACCAGAATGTGTATGAGATGTGAACAAAGTGATGGAAAGTCTCACAGAGTGGACAGCATTTGTTTTGGGTCAAAGGGTTGTGCAGGACTTTTCCAGATGACTTAATTAGCTAGGATGAAGGTGTCACAGGGGTAGATAGTAATCATATTATTTTAATAATAAACTGAATTATCCTGCTCAGATGGAAGGTGTGAATTAATTTAGTCATGGAACAGTCAGGAATCTAAAGGAAAGAGCTGACCTGGGCATGAGGGAGCAGGAGAAGGGGCCGCAAGAGAAGTAAAGAAGGCAGATTCAGCCACGCCATCTCCTCTTTCTCTTTTAAACAGCAAACTTGATTTTGTTGAAATCTGGGGTGATAGAGCAAATGGCTCCAATTTGTATTTTAGAAATGTCACTTGTTAAATTAATGTCACTTGGAGCGAGGTGATTTAGAGTGATAGGATTGTAGGTGGAGAACCACTTTCTCAGTACAGATTAGGCGTTCAGCAAAACATTGGTAGTTATTTTGTTATTTAATTGTTTGCTTCCCTAATTTTGGTTACTTTTAATGTGCCCACATGGTTCAGATTACTTGCTAACTACCCACAGAATGAGCTGACATGTACCCAATTAATAATGCTTTATTGAATAGTGCTGATTGCAATCAAAATAGGATATTTAAAATATTACTAATTGTTTATATTTTGTTAAGTGGTGAGAGAAGAAATCCTTCAGTGAGTTATCCTAGGCTAACAAAAAATAATAAGCTGATAATCCATTATCTAAAACTTTATTTAAAAAGAATTTTAATGATGTAAGGAAATTTCCACAGTGAAATTAAGTGAATAAATTCAAGTTACAATATGATTGCTATTTTGTAAGCATATATACTTGTTTGTATATATTTTACATATATACATGAAAGAAAAGTGAATATGTTAGTTGCTCTCTTTAGAGTAATGGGTGGTTATCTGAGTTTGCACTCATCTATATTGTCAACAAAAATCTGTTTCAATTTCCTGTCAGTAAAACCATGTATTTGATAAAATAAAATACAGACAGTTTCATGTCCCTCATTCTCCTCAGTGTTGGAATGACTTTCAGAGCATTTCATAACATTTTTATATTATGGGGAAAAGAAATGATTAAGTTGTCAAATATCAAAATGCCATTTTATCCATTTTAGAAATAAAACTGTGAGTCAGTTTAAGATTTCTCTGTATGTATTTTGTTTCATTAAGACTCTTTGTTTGCAAGTGAAAATAATCTGTTCAGAAATGGTATATATTATTTAAATAAAAAATGTGCAACTGGTAGATGGACCTAGAGATACAAAGGAAACATAATTTTAGGGATCTAATTCATTAATCCAACAGTATTCTTTCTTCATTTCATTTTATTCCCTTTCTCTGTAGTTCTTCAGCTTCCTTTCTTCTTCAGGTTAGAATTAATCTCTTTTACTTCAGGCATGTAGTCTTTTCATGGAACAAGTCTAGCATTTACAGTAAGGAAACAAAACAGGGCAAAAAAAAAAATCCCTCCTAGGATTATGAATGAATCCAGGTATGGCCCTGTTTTGTTTAAATAACTTCATCACAGTAGGCATTATTACTAGGCACAAAGCAGGGAACAATCAGCATTCGGGCTACTCTGAGTGAAAACCTCTGTAAACCAAAAGCCAAGGTACATGTTTAAGTAGCAGTCCTGCAATCTGTTTTCAACATTGGTTGGAAAAGACAGCACATACAGCTTATAAATACACACAAGTAAAAATAGAGAATTGATGTGTTCGATTCCCATCCCTTCTTCCTAAACCAGATGTTATTTAGAAACCTTCTATGATAATCTAGGCCTGGAGGAAACCCTGATGTAGTAAGCAACATATTGATCCTTGATCATATTTTATGCTTATTTGCATTCTTAGAAATTTTAGCAATAGTGGAAATTGGGTAAAATCTCTAACTTTACAAGTATAATTTGAAAATCTAATCCTTGTGTTAAGATGTCAAAAATATATGGAATTAAAGTCGGATAACTACTTACAAAACAAGTGGATATAAACAAGTAAATTATTTTTATGACAATTCTCCAAATTCTATAGATGAATTGCTATATACAAGAAAAATACATTTTAACTAATTAAAATCAATTTCCATATCAAGGAAAAGTGACAAATATTTTCATGAATAATATAAATGGCAATGTTTCCTAGGAAAAATTTTCAAGTTTTCTAGGAAAACTTATTGCATATTTTAAACTAAATTCCTTTATTGATTTTCTTTTCCAAAATGAAAGGAAACCAGGAGCTGCATAATTAGGTCATTGTAGAATAATCTTCCTTCATTATTATGAACCTGATTTTGCACTAATGTATTTTAAAAACAGAGTGAACTAGCAAACTGTTGTATGTGTAGTAAATATGATTTGGTCATAAGGGTTTTTTGACCATATCAAATATCAAATTACACTTGGCATTTATTAAAAAAAAATTGAAAAAAACTTCAAAGAAAATTTGTCAACTACTGAAGAATCAGATTATAGCTCTAAATGTTTTCCTCTGTAGTGATAAAATGTCCCTTCATCCCTAAATACATTACATCTTTTTAACACTTACTTGGATTTATACTCATTTGCAGAATGTGATATTCACTAGTTGTTTTATTGCATTATATTTTGCACCTATACCATAAAATTGCATACTTTTAACTTTTATCATTTGTAGTTATGCACATTTTAAGTTTTAGAAGCCCCAACCTTTGGTTCAGTACAGTACACTCATATATTTCTCTTTGGTATATTTATCCTTATTCTCTATAATTTGTCTCTATCTTTCTTGTGTATGATATTCTATTACAGATCACGTATGTGTTAGTTAAAATACACTGATAGTCTTTGTTTTCTTTCAGTTTCCAAATCCCAAACATAGTTATCATTACATGTTACAGTTTATTATTTAGACATAAAAGTACATGAGGCCTCATCTTCAAAATAAACACACTCTCTTGCATTTGTGTTTCAATCAATAATATATCTAAGATGCTAGTATACCTAACATACACAGGACATTTAGCAAATGTTAGTTTCTAATTAAAACACTCTAACTTCCCCTTCATATAGTCTCAGTAATTCTATTTTTAGCTCATTCCTTTTACTTTCTAATCTTACTGGCTCTAAATTCTTACAGATAACGGTAATAGTTTGCCTTTTGCTAGTCGCTTATATCAACTTGCCTGAAAGTTTACCTTCTTTTAAAATTTATAAATTGACTCAGAATGGAATCAAGACTTCTATTGTATTTTTCCAGGTTCAATCTGCATAAAATATTTTACCAAAAACTCCAAATCACTTCCACATCAGCATAAAATCTATTATCTTGAAATGACTAAAAACAAACAGTATGGTCTTTTGTGCTGATTCTATGATATCTGCTCCAGTGAGTATATATCTTGTTCAGTCAACTTCAGTCCAGCAGATTCTTCTTTGCTTATTCTCTAATAAGCATTCCCCTTCCTTAGAGTCTTTCCCCTGGATTCCTCCCCTTCCCAAAGTGCTCACACTTCACATTTCTCCATAGCTAAATGCCCATTTTTAAGTATTTGCTCAAATTGTACCTACTCTGAAAGGCCTGACTTCATCATACTATTTAGACTGTACCTTGTCTAGCATCATCAATTATCTTTATTTTTTAAATTCCCATATTTAGACAAGTAATCTACTTATTGAATTTATCACTTGAAAATCATATTTAATTTGCACATTTATCATATTTTTTTTATTAGTTTAAACTACATGGGGGCAGGATTTTAAGCATGTTTTGAACACTGATAAATCCCTGTTGCCTGATTCATAGCTGGTACTCAACACTCTTGAAATAATGAATTTATTAACCCCAAATTATATTCTTATTCTCCTAATTTTCATTATTTAAGCCTGGATTCCTAAAAAAATTCAGGATGCCTTGTCTCTAGTGATAGAGTGAGATTGCTTTCACTATTTACTTATATCATCTAGATGCTTTCTAAAGAAGCTTAAGTAGAAATCCTTCTTCCCCATTATTTATATTTTCAGTACATATTAACGTAATTAATTCAAATATTTTTCTCTTTCCATCCCTAACATATTTAAATTACTATTATATGATAAAAATCTACTTTTATTACAAATTAACTTATTTATATTGGAGACCATCAACACATTTATGTAATTTTTCAAAATATGTGAAAATGTGTTTCCCTGGAGACAGTATTGTTTAATTACTAATATTATAAAGAGGCTGGACTTTGGGGTCTGGCAGGATTGGGTATTTATACAAATCCTGATGCTTACTAATTTTTGGTCTCAAATACTCTAAGCAACAGTTTTTGAATGTTTAGGAATAAAATAGTACTTTCCTCATGTGATTTTGTGAGGTACTGTAAGAAATTCCCTAGTGTGATGCTCCCTAGACAGCAATGCTGTGAATATTTTGTTGGCATGGAGCACTTTTGATTGAACTTTGCAAGATGCAGTGAATAGGTCCATATTCTCCCCTTGGCAGATCCTCCAAAATTGAATTTGTATCTTTAATGCAGTATTTTCAGATAGAATTTATTTTGGAGCTACTTACAAAAATTCTTTGTTAATCTGTCGTGCCTAATAGTTCCTAAACTTGACAAGTTAGAGTTGAGTGCAGGGGCCAGAAAATATTTTCTATAAAGGGGTAGATAGCAAATATTGCAGGCTTTGTGGACCCTACAACCTCTGTCACAACCACTCAACTCTGCTGTTATAGAACAATAATAGCTGCAAAGAATACATAAATGAATGGAAGTGCCTCAATTCTAATAAATTTTTACTTGCAGAAAAGCAGGCAGTTAGATTTGGTCTGCGGGTCAGAGCTTGCTGACTCCTGACCTAACAGTTTTACTGATCCTTCCATGAAGTGGTTGCGAGGAAGGGAGAGCGGGGGGGAGAAGGGGAGAGAAAGAGACAGAGGGGGTGGGGAGAGAGAGAGAGGAGAAATGCCCTCCTCATAAACTTTGAGAGCCTTTCTCTTTCAACAGTTAGCTCATAAATGAATTTTTTATCAAAACTATTATATTTTTCCTACAATTCCTTTAAGGTATATTTATGTATTCTCAAAAATTGCTTCAAATTAGTTTCTGAAAAATCTGTTAAACATAATTTGAAGCAATTATCTTTCCTGAAATTTAACAAGATCAGAACACATGTTACTTTCTTTCTCCCTTTCTGCCATGAGCAAATTGGAGTTTAGAATTCATTACTGCCATTGTTTTAAAAAAAATTTTTGCAGTACTGGGGATTGAATACAGGGCCTTATACATGCTAGACAGGTGCTCTACCACTAAGCTATTATCTCCCAACTGAAGGTCATTCATTGAAGGTGGCTGATCCTTGTTTAGGGGTTGTTTTAGTCAGATTTCCCATTGCTGTGATGACAATAACAAACAAGAACAGCTTAGAGGAAGAAACGTTCATTTGGGCCTCATAATTTCAGGGGTCTCAGTCCACCAAAGGTTGATTCCATTGCTTTGGGTACACGCTGAGGCAGCACATTATAGTGGAGGGGGCAGTGAAGGAAAGCTGCTCAGCTGGTAGCAGGCAAGAAGCAAAGAGGGAGAAAGAAGGGGGAAGGGACCACAAGAAAGATGCACCTTTCCTGAGCTCACCTCCATTGACCCACCTCCAGTTACACCTTACCTGAACAGTTACCACCCAGGCCATTCAAACTAGGATGGATTGATTAAGGTTCCAACTCTCACAATTCAATCATTTTATATTCAAGCATTCCTGCATTGATACATGAGCTTTTGGGACACTTCATATCCAAACCATAACACTGGTACACCCAAGGATCTTTCATAATGAGTCCCTGCTTGCAACTGCAATCGAATGTTGCGTATTTACTCTCTTTGTTTTAAAAACTTGAACTTATTTAATTGGGCTAAATAAGTTTTCTCTTACTGAAACTTTTACATATAAGTCAAAGAAGAATGTCACATATCTTCTATGTAATCATAATTGAAGTTGATATTATTTGAAACTGGTCTAATTTTTTGAAGTCACACTTTTATTTAGTGAAAAGTATAGAAATTTTTGTGACTGTACAGACACTTTACACCTCCATTTCTTACGCCCTTTAAGTTGTAACATCTTAAGAAATAGCTAATATTTAACTAGTATGGCACTAACTTAAAATAGCTTTGTCAAATAATTTGACACATCAAAATTTTATTATGCCACTAGTATATAAGAGACCGAATGTTCATATTGATATATTCATCTAGACATTTTATAAGCCCCACAATGATCTGAAGGCCTCAGAGAGCCCTGTACACCTAGCTAGATGAACTAGAACTTTCTGACAGGCATTTCTCATTCTATGGTTGTTCTCTGTCTTACCTATATCATTATTCCAAGAAATTGGCCTTTTTTTTTCCTCTGAGATCCACATTGTCAATAATGGGAGGAGATTTACATTCACAAAATCAAATATTAATATAGCACTTTGCAGTTAAGAAAGCCATGGCTTGCTCTAACACTTCGCTCATGCCTAACTCAAATGTCAATTTCTTGGGAAAGACTTTCTGACCACAGTGTCCAGCATATTGTTTTCTGACTCTCTGGTGTGTTCTATTCTTTTTGTTTTATTTTATCAAAAATAATTACCACTACTTGGTAGTATGCTTTATATTTATTACTATTTTAGTATATGTCTTCTCCATGTCATTTCATAAGGGAAGCAAGACCAAACCAATGGTTTTTCTGGTGTTCAAATTAGTACCTGGCATGGAGGAAGTGTTCAATAAGTATGTGTTAGATGAATAACTAAATAAAACTTGTCTATTGGTAATGCAAGTAGGAGTTTCCTCAGTTAGAGATGAGAAAAATGAAACTCTTGAAGACTACACAAAGTGGTGAAGACCATAATTGTTAAGGATTTCTAAGGTTCTTAGTTCTTAATACCTCCCACATTATTATGGCCCCCACCCCACCTCTGCCATATATAATGGATTGGCTACAGGTCTATTTGGACTGCGTGGAAAGTAAGAGGATTGAGCCATGTCTCCAGTTTCAGATGCTGAGGGTGATGTGATGGTGAGTGAAAGAGAAGAATGTGCTCATTCTTCTGAGCAGAGGAGATTGTCACAGAAAGCTTACATATAGGTTTAACTCTCACACCTGATTTATCCTCTTCAATGACTGTTGTGTCATTTCCTAACAAGAATGATGCACATTGAGGGGCTGGGATTGTGGCTCAGTTGTAGAGCGCTTGCCTCGCATGCGTGAGGCTCTGGGTTCGATCCTCAACACCACATAAAAAATTTAAAAAAAAAAGTTATATAAAAAAAAAGAATAATGCATATTGATGTCTGTGACCAATGATGGAGGCAAACGTTTAAAGGTCATAAATCTACATTCTGCATGTGAAAGAGTTGACATGCATTTGAAGGATACTGGTGTAAAGC
Organism: Xerus rutilus; assembly: GCA_028644305.1. Classification (NCBI taxonomy): domain Eukaryota; kingdom Metazoa; phylum Chordata; class Mammalia; order Rodentia; family Sciuridae; genus Xerus; species Xerus rutilus. Next base: position 21,516,915 of record CM053411.1, on the reverse strand, counting down.
AGATGCCATGAGAAATAGGATGTACCACATTCTGCTATATTTTTAAAAGACTGATGACATATTATCAATGTGGTTCCCAAGAGGAAAGATGGCACGAAGAAAGAAGACAATTTATTTTTATAAAGAAACTTAGCATGCATATGTGTGTGTATATACATATGTACATATATATGTATATACACACACACATGCACATTCTAATATATATTATATATGTTATTCGAATATATATACTTACATATATACAGTCTCCACCATGAATTGCTAGAAGCAACAGCATTACGTAATGGCTGACAAAAGTCCACAATTTATGAGCTCACATATTTAGGAGAAAATCACCATTCTAATTTGGTATCTTTCATTATAAAAATGAGATGACAATAAAATCTACCTTGTAGTACTATGAAGTACACAAGTAGTACTTGTAGTACTATGAAGTACACAAGAAGTACTGTGTAGTACTTGTAGTACTATGTAGTACTCTGAAGATTGCATGGCTTAATATATCTGAGGATTTAATATACTACCTGGCACATTGTAAGTCCTTACTAAAGTTTAGGTATTCACATTCAAGACACTAAATATAAACTTAAATGCTAAAATACCAACAAATTAACTATAATAAATCTCATAATGCATTGTTGAATTTTGAACACTTTTATTATCACATGCTGAGTAAGAGGAATGGAGAATAATTGGTAGGGATAAAATTATTAGCTAAGAATTCAAGTTAATATAGAAATAAAATAATTTGTGGTGCCACTGTGTTTATATTCTCTTGATTTATCATTTATTGAGCATCAGAAATGATCTTAATTGAGCTTTCATAATTCATGATTTTAGTATTCTTCATGGGCATTTGACACTACATGTTGTTTAATAGAATAAAAATATGGACCTTGCTCACAGAACATGATCTACATTTCTCAAAGTAAAGATTTGTTTTTGTAAAAAATTATTGGTGAGACTACAGAGTGAAAATTTAACAGTGCATATCACACAATGTCATAAAATACTTCTGAGTTAGAGAAGATTCAAGCAGTGTAAAACCCTGATATATGGCACTTTGCAATCACAATTTTAGACAGTCTACCAGGGAGATGAAATTCGCTATAGACAGAATGGCATATAGTAGATCTCTCTCACTCTTCCATGAACTATCTAGAATTTAAGAGTTGATTCACTCAAAAAAACTTCTTTAATAACTAACATGGGTCAGATACTCTGTTAGCTGCACGAAAACTCAGACACAGTCCTTAATGTCTGGATGAACTACCCAGGTGAGGAAAATGCATCCCCATTTGTACTAGATTCTTCTTGTGCCCCAAATCTGCAATCTGTCCTCTTAGGCTGATGTTATTCTTTACATGAAAGGACCACACTCTCTTTGCCTTTGAGGTTTGGTTCATGCTTTCATTGTTGCCTCCCCTGTCCATCTAAACTTTTATTTTCCTGGTGGACACTGCTTAGCTTTGAGGTTTCTGCTACAGTATTACTCCTTCATGTAAGTCTTTCCTTATCCCCTGTCCTGGATTATGTCAGCTGCTATGTGCAATCCATATTTCCTCTAGGACAGTGCTTTTCACATTCACATTAAAAATCACATAATAACTTCTTTACTCCTACTGGCTTATATGACCAATGAGAATAAGAATCATATTGTGCTGTTTAGCACAATACTGCGCATTCAGTAAATATAAATTGGATAAATGAAAAAGAATGAATACCGCCTGACAAATTGAGTTAGATTCTGAAACATCTCCAAGAACAAAGAGTTTATATTTGGGTAAGATTAGAAAGTTTACATTGACCTTCCTTAATTTTTACATTCTTGTTTTAATAAATATCAAGTGTTCTTAGACAGTTTTGGTGCTCATGTGTTTTGAGGACAAAAGTGAAATGACTCTGTCATTATACCTGAATGTTTGTTTTTAACTCACAGATCAAATATGCCTTAATAATTTTTTCACTTAGATTTCAACCAGTAGCCTTTTTAATACACATCATTGGAGATCTACTAATTTGTAAATAGCCTATTGCTCACTTGGAAAAGTGAACCAGTGGACAATATATAAAAAAAGAAAATTTACATTGAGTAGCAACTCACATATGACTCTTACAAATATGGATAGGGATTTTCCAGACAGAACAGGGTGAAGGAGAAGAGCATTTATAAGAGAAAAATATTTGTAAAGTCAAAAAGTATGACCAATATAGCAGCTTTATGTAGAGGATATTTGTTTTGGATATATAAATTGTAAAGAGTTTAATTGAATATGCAATTGTTCTGGGATAGGTGGATGAAGCATTGTGGTACCATAGAGGTTCTATATCAGCTAATTGGTGGTCCAGACACATGGAACATAAAGTAAAATGGAATTTGAATAGATTTTATTATTGTAGGAATTTTAAGAGCCATTTTAAATACCAATGTACTTCATCAATGCACTTTACCATTTTATTATAATGTATAGGGAGCCTTTTTTTTATTTTTTTAAGTTGTAGATGGATACAATGTCTTTATTTTTTATTGCTTTGTATGTGGTGCTGAGGATCGAACCTAGGGCCTCACGCATGCAAGGCAAGCGCTCTACCGCTGAGCTACCATCCCAGCCCCATATATAGGGAGCCTTTTAAAGTTTGTTTAGAGAGTTCTCTTTTTTTTTTTTTCAAGATAGAGCATGATTAGATATTGAAGTACACAGAGAAAATGTTGAGAATCAATGATTTAACTCAGTAGATCCCAACCAGGATGATTTGCCCCCAGAGGACATTGCCAATATCTGAGCATATTTTGGGCCATCATGGCTGTGTAGGCCTGGGATATTTACTCATTTTTAGTAGGTAGAGTCCAGGGTTGATGTCAAACATCCTACAAAACACAGGAGAGTCCCCACAACAAATAATTGTTCAATCCATAATATTAATACCGTTAAAGCAGAGGAACCCTCAGAGTGGAAAGAGTAACAGCAGTGGATTAAGATAAGATCTGAAGTGTATTTTGCTTGCTTAATAGTAGTTAAATATTAAACAAATCATTTTTAATGTATCTTGACCTCAAGTGCTTCACTGAAAAGCAAGAATGAAATCACTTAATTTGAAGGTTAACATTATGTTAAGAAGAGTAATATGTGTAAAATTGTGAAGTGAAATAACTGTCACAGAACAGTCAATCAATAAAAATTGTAGCTAGATGGTGTTGCTTGTTTTTGGTTTGGTTTTTCCCAAGAGCCCTGTTCACTCTCCTTTAATTAAGGAAGCAGAGTTGATTGCTGCAATCATATTTATTTCATGGACACACCAGTAGAATTAACTCAGACTGGTTCAAATTTAGTACTTTATGCCACTAGCCACAATTAGAATCCTGAGAATGGGTAGAAGGTTCAAAATATAGCATTACTGCCTTTTTCAAAAATACTGAAAATAACAAAAAAAAATACTATTTATACCTTGTCAAAGTGGAGATAACGTTGTCCTGGGTATGAATCAAGATCATTTGTAATTAGAAAGTTTGAAAGTGGCATTGAGAGGAAAGCAAATATGAGATATGCAAATAATAAGACTAATTCAAGCAATGTATTCACTCATCTTTGATGCCAGCTCCCACTGTCATTTGAGGTAAGAAGAGTCAAGATAGCCTGTATTTTCTTTTAGCTAGTTCATATTTCACTTGAGATAAAAGGAGTCCCAAGAAACACAGGCACAGCTTTTTTTTTTTTTTTTTTTTTGGTAGAAAATGGAGAATTGTCATGTGTTCTAACATATAATAGGGTTAGTAGGATTTCCTAGGAACGTAATTTCATAGTGTCATAAAACAGATTGCCAATAGGAAATATTAAAATGTTTAAAAATAATGTATCATATTAGTGAAATACTATGTGAGAGTTTCCCAAACCTAAATTTATGTTTTAGATTTCATACACTATGCTAGCTTTTGAAGACTAGTTGCTCTCAAACAAGTAGACATCAATATATTTTTTTCTGTATTATATTTTTGACGTGTAGATTTAATTTTAGTCACACCTGCCTTGTTATCCTTGAGCAACCAACATTGAGTTTCCCAAGAAAGTTCTAAAAAGGCAATTAATAAATTAAGCAGGTGGAAAATATTATGGTTGTGATTGTTATGTAATATAGAATCATAGAAGAGTCTCTAGGCATATTTAGCAAATTTGTTTACTTAATAAATACTGCTTTTTGAGCACCCACTATAGGTCAGCTACTGTTGCAAAAGGACTGATATGTTTGTATTGTAAAGCAAAATAGCTGAGATAAAACCTTAACAGTTTGTACTATGAGTATAAGAACATGAGATTATAATATATATGTGTATATATATATATATATAATTATGCAAGTGCTCAGTCAAGGCTTTTCTGAAGGAGCAATATTAAACTTGTATGAAAGTAGAGAAGATATGCAAATAGAATTTCTGGGACAGCATTCCAGGAAGTTGTAATATTTGATATAATAGTCCCCAGGAAATAGAGTTATTGCAGTGAAGAAATAGAAAGAAAGATAACAAGGCTTAAATATGGCATGAAAGACGGGATAAAAAAAATAGATTTACTTAAAATTTAACCTACACTAAATGGTACTCACCCAAGCCTGATAAAATAAATAAGAAAATAAATCATCATTTTCTATATTACATAAACATGGTCTAGATTTCTATAACAGTGTATTAAAAAATCTAAGACTTAAGCCAAAGCCAAAATTATATTTAAAAGAACAAAAGATAAATTGATACATCACAGATACCAATAAATTCTGAGACCATATAGATGTTAAAATTATCTGACAGGGCTGGGATTATGGTGCAGTGGTAGCGTGCTCGCCTAGCACGCGGGGGGCACTGGGTTCGATCCTCAGCACCACATAAAAATAAAAAGCTATTGTGTCCACCTACAACTAAAAAATAAATATTTAAAAAAAAAATAAATAAAATAAAATAAAATAAAATTATCTGACAATGACTATAACTATAGTTCAGAAAGTAAGGATAAATACTTTTTAAATAAATAGAGAGTTTGGCAACTCCAAGTAGAAAAGTAGGAGATATAAAGGATTACTAAGTGGAAATTTTAGAACTAAAAAAAATTGAATGGACTTTATAGAAAAAATGAGAATTATGTGGAAAATATCAGTAAATTTTAAGACACATCAATAAAATTACCTGATAAAAAGGGAGGAAAAAGATTAGGGAAAAATGAACACAAAGTTGGGGTCTTAGAGGGAAGTGCCAACAATTTAATTTTTGCATTGTTATAAAATCAAAGGAAAAGTGTGGTGCAGAAAAACATGGTTAATTAATGACTGGAAACTTCTGAAATTTGTTTACAGTGATAGATTTACAAATTGAAGAAACCCAAAGAACCCCAAATCAGGTAAGTTAAAAAGACATTCATGCTAAGATACATCCTCATCAAACTCCTAAAAATCTCAGATAGGAAATTTTAGAACAACTACTAAAATAATCATACAAACTGATGGTAAAACACTCAATGAAAGTTAAATTATAAAAATACACAAATAATTCAAAGAAAAAAGTAAAAGAACAAGAAAAAAGAAAAACCAATAAAATGACAGACATAATAAAACATTATAATAATCATACTAAATGTAAATGTTGTAATGAAACCAATTAAATAAAAGAGAAAATCAAAATATATTTTCAAAACAATAGAAAGGGTTTTATCATGGTTAAAATTTATGGTCTGAGAAACACAGTAGTAAAAGATGAAGAAGCAAGCCAAGTACGGGAAAAATATTTTCAAATCACACATCTTAAGACAGACTTCTGTCGGGTATGGTAGCATGCACCTGTAATTCCAGTGGCTCAGGAAAACTGAAGGTCAAAGTCAGCCTCACCAACTTAGCAAGGCCCTAAGGAGCTTAGCAAGACACTGTTTTAAATAAATAAATAAATAGATAGATAGATAGATAGATAGATAGATAGATAGATAGATAAATAAATAGGGGCTAGGGCTAAATATATAAAGAAAACAAAGACAACCAAATGGAAAAAAAATGTGAAAGATTAGAACAGATACTTCTTCAAAGAAAATATGTAGATGACTAATAATCACATTAAAAGATGTCCAACCTCCTTGGCAATTAGGATATACAAATTAAGACCATAATAAAATACCACCATGCATCTACTAAGATAAAACAATTACCATGCTAGGACTGTGAAAATACCTACTTCTGGCAAGTATATACAGCAATTGGGATTTTCACACTTTGGGAATGAAAACTGATAAAATTTCTCTGAAAGCAGTTTAGCAGTTTCCTTTAAAGATAAATATTTGTCACATGAATTTGTGATCTCACTCTTAGATATTTACTCTACAGATATGAAATCTTATATTCACACAAAACTCATACATGCTATTTATAGTACTTACATTTATAATCACGGAAAGTAAGGATAATCTAAATATCCTTTACCAACTGAATGTATAAATAAATATTATTTATCTTACCACAGAGCACTACATACCAAAAGTGGGGAAGGGGGATGAACAATATGTGCACATAATCTTATGCATTTCAAAGCTATTATGATTAGTAAAAATAATCATTATTAATATGATGTAGATCATAATGAATGATCCCTTTATATGATATCTGAAAATGGAAAACAGATCAATTATTTGCCTAACCTAGGGTTTAGAAATACAGGGAGAGTACAAACAATAACAAGTGTTGGCGAGGATGTGGGAGAAGAAGTACACTCATACATTGCTGGTGGGACTGCAACTTGGTGCAAAAAATCTGGAAAGCAGTATGGAGATTCCTTAGAAAATTTGGAATGGAACCACCATTTGAGCCTGCTATCTCACTCCTTGGTCTATACCCAGAGGACTGAAAAACAGCATACTACAGTGACACAGCCACTTCAATGTTTATAGTAGCTCAATTCACAATAGCTAAACTGTGGAACCAACCTAGATGCCCTTCAATAGATGAATGGATAAAGAAACTGTGGTATATATACGCAATGGAATATTATTCAGCAATAAAAGAGAATAAAATTATGGCGTTTGCAGGTTAATGGATGGAGTTGGAGAACATTATGCTAAGTAAAATAAGCCAATCCCCAAAAAACAAAGGATGAATATTCTCTCTGATAAGTGGATGCTGATCCATAATGGGGAGGGGGCATGGGAAGAATGGAGAAACTTTAGTCAAAGAGGAAGGAAGGCAGGGGATGGGACATAGGGCAGGAAAATGGAATGGGATGGACAAAAATGCCCTAGGTACATGTATGACTGCACATACGGTGTAATTCTATATTGTGTACAACCAGAAAAATGAAAAGTTGTGTTCCATTTATGTACAATGAATCAAAATGCATTCTGCTGTCATATATACCCAATTAGAATAAATAAATTTAAAAAGAGAAAAAGAAAAAAAGGGGGGCTGGGAATATGGCTCAATAGTAAAGCACTCCTGGGTTCAATCTCCAGAAACAAAACAAAATAAATAAAATAAAATAATATTGCATATATAGAGAAAATTAGAAAGTACATGCCCAGGGGAAGGATCAGAAAAAAAAAAATACAAGGAGAGTTTAACAGAAAGAAGTAGTACTTGGTAAGATGATAGAAATGCTGTGTATTGAAATTGTCAGGGTAGTTCCATGAATATAACTATATATTAAAATGCATACAGTGGTAAATAGCAACAAACATTAATTTTGTAATAATGATAAAATTTAAAGAATAGGGAAACAATTTTAGTTGAGTTTTTTAGAAGATCATACATTCAAAGACAGAAATTGTGTTAGAAAATTAATTTGTCATAAATAAATGCAAAATAGGAAAGCAGATCATATTTGGGGGAACATTTTGTTATGCACATGTCCATAAAGTTTATTAACCATAGTTTATGAAAGGCTCTTGCCAATTTTTAAAAAAAATCATTCACACATAAAAATGGGTAAATCCATAGTAAGGTAATTAGTTCATAGGAAACTGCATAAAGAGCAGATAAGAAAACTGTTTCATCTCACTGTCAAACATAAATTTAAAAGGCATGAAAATTATTTTCAGAAAAATATCAGATGGAAATACATATATGTCAGTATATTCATGCCTATGTTTGGGTCTATGTACTTACATGGAGATATGGAAAACAGATATGGGAAAATAAATAACCATATATACTATGAGCAGAGATTAGAATTGTACTGTATTTCTTAACATTTTTCAAAAACTTAGAACTCTGCTTTTAGAAATTAATTAAAGGAATATTCATACAAAAGTACAGTCATGGGGCTGGGGTTATGGCGCAGTGGTAGCGTGCTCGCCTAGTACGTGGGAGGCACTGGGTTCGATCCTCAGCACCACATAAAAATAAATTAAAGATATTGTGTCCACCTACAACTAAAAAATAAATATTAAAAAAAAAGTACAGTCATGGGCTTTTTAATTGTAGACTGACTTACAATATTGACTTATTTTGTGAAATATAAATAAAGGTGTTTCCTTAATAACAATGAAAATAATAATCTTAGTAGTCACAGAAGTAATTATGAAAAAATAGAGTTACATGGGTAAAAATATACACAATGCATTTTCTAAATCTAAAGGAAAAAAAAGTATGGCTTGCAATTTTTTGATAAGTAATCAATATTCCTTAATTGTGTCCCAACCAAAATAATACAAATTATGTATATTATACTATATATCTTCCACTCCCTCTACATATGCACTCTGTAATCTCTCCTTCCTTCTCTAGGGCAGCAATGGTCTTTCCTTGCACCCTGGTTTCCAGTTGGTTTGGGCAACATAGGGCATTATCAGAATAGAATGTCAGAAACATATTGAAAATATTTATTCTTCAGCTTTCTCCTTATTGTCTGTTACTTGATTGTGGTCACCTTTATTTACCAAAGACCATAATCCTATCAAGTGGTTAAGCACAAAAATGAGATCCTAATTAGAATAAGTTATATTTCATTTATGCATATGTCAAAATACTCTACTGTCATGTATATCTAAAAAGAACAAACAACATAATTAAAAAAATAATAAAACCTAAAGCTATAATTCCATGGATTTTCAGTAACCACTGTCTCCTGTTCAGACCCAGGACTTGTGAAGTCTTCACAAGGGCACAGCACAGGAATTTTCAGTATGTCTTGTTATACCTCTGTGCCTTTGTAAGTAGTACCTTTGCTGAACTCTGTCTACAATCATGTTTTTGTTTTGTTTTTTTGGTACCACATATTGAACTTGACCACTGAGTCACATCCCAGCCCTATTTTGTATGTTATTTAAAGACAGGGTCTCACTCAGTTGCTCTTTCTGAGAGGCTGGCTTTGTTTTTTTTTTTTTTTATTTTTTAGTTGTAGGTGGACAGAATATCTTTATTTTATTTTTTTTAATGTGGTGCTGAGGATCGACCCCAGTGCCTCATGCATGCTAGGCAAGCATGCTACCACTGCGCCATAAACCCCAGCCCGAGAGGCTGGCTTTGAAATTGTGATCCTCCTGCCTCAGCCTCCCAAGCCACTGGGATTACAGGCATGCACCACTGTGCCAGGCTAATCACTTCATTTTAATTAATGATATTTTTTTCCAGTACCATGAACAAATATCTCCACAAAACTAATAGCAGACTATTTGGATCACTTTTAGCCCACAATTTATTATTTATAATAAACTTTTATGTAGAATACCATTGCTTTATTTTTCACATTTTTAGTAAATATAGACACCATTTATTTTATGTTTCTGTAAATTTTGTAATTGTATTATTATAGTTTCAAGGAAAGTATATAATTTGCTAAAATAGAGACATAATAAATAAAAACACAAATTTTTAAAACTGTACAAATACATGCTACATATGTTATATTTTAATTCCACAGGTGCAAAATTTCTCGGTGAAATTGCTATAAAAGTTTAAAAGTGTTTGATCTCAATTTCTTTTTTTTTGGAACCGGGAATTGAACTCAGGGGCACTCGACCACTGAGCCACATCCCCAGCCCTATTTTGTGTTTTATGTAGAGACAGGGTCTCACTGAGTTGCTTAGCGCCTCGCCCTTGCTGAGGCTGGCTTTGAACTCGCGATTCTCCTGTCCCAGCCTCCCTAAGTGCTGGGATTACAGGCTTGAGCCACCGCGCCTGGCTTGATCTCAATTTCTGTGTGTGGTTTGTGAGCTTATATCAGCTTGTAGATCATATTCTTGGTGGCTCTTGTCTACACTATGAATAAGTCAGTCATGACTAATGTGATCTCTATACCTATATTTGTGTACCTATACCTATAAAATTGTATTTATTAAACCTACATTTATACATCTACTTTTATATGTGTGTGTATATATATATATGTAATAATGCTTAATCAGCATCTTGTTACTCATTAAGTATCCAATAAATATTTGTTACATATGTAAATGACTACATCTTCAAAGATCAGACAACAAAATACAAAACATACACACACACACATGCACATATATGAAGTTTTTACTTCTGAAGTTTCAGAGAATAGATTATTTCATATATTACCTGGGGAATGCAAATTAGGCATAAAATATCTAAATGTTTAAATCATTATACTTTCAACATGATAATTAAACTTAATAATACCATTTATAAGACAAGAAAAAGTTAGAAAAATATCAAGGAAAAATCAAACAAAAAAAAGAGTTTAAATATTTTGGTAAAATTTTAATGGAACATAATATAGACTCTAAAATTTTGTACTCCACACATACACACACACACACACACACACACACACACACACACACACATATACATGTCATGAAAAGATAAAAAATATTTGTTGGGGGATTATAATTTTTTGGTACCTGGGATTGAACTCTGGGGTACTCGACCACTGAACCACATCCCCAGCCATATTTCATGTTTTATGTAGAGACAGCATCTCACTGAGTTGCTTAGCACCTCACCATTGCTGAGGCTGTCTTTGAACTGGCGATTCTCCTGTCTCAGTCTCCCAAAGTGCTGGGATTACAGGCAGGCAACAATGAACCCACTGAATTATAATTTTTGTATATTATCTTTTTGCTTGTATGTAATCCATTCTCATTGAACTTATATTTTGAAGTGAACAAATATACACACATAAATATTATTACCTCATCTGTTCTAGTCAAGTTTTTTGCCACTGTGGCCAAATGAACTGAGAACATAGAGAAGGAAAGGTTTATTTGGGGCTTCCAGTTTCAGCGGACTTGGTTCAGACAGCTAATTCCATTGCTCTCAGCCCAAGTAAGTTAGAACTTCAAAGCAGAAGGGCAGAAGGGTGAGGTGGAGAAAAGCAGCTCAGGGCATGGCAACAGGGAAGCAGAGAGAGAAAATTCTGTTCAACAGGAACAAAATAAAAGTCATGCCTCCATGACTCCTTCTTCTAGCTACATTCATCCTAGCTGCCTATAGTAACCACCCATTTAATCTCTATCAGGGAATAAATGCACTGATTAGATTAATGCTCTCATAACCCCATTGCTGTGTCTCTAACCTGCCTTGAATTATTTCACTGAAGAACTTTTAGGAGACACTTCACATGTAAACTATAACACTATTTTATTTACAAACATTTATAAAAATTTATAAAAATAATAGCTAATAGATGAAATTAATAAAAAATGGGTAAACTCAAGTAGAGCTCATTTCCTGATTGCAGAGGGGGTTAGACATAAATAAAGATTCTATTACCATAATATTGCACCTATAAATTAATGATAAAATTAAACAAAAATGCACTTGATAAAGCATAGCAGACAGTTATATTAAAAACTCTAAAGAAAACAAAAATACAAGACCATTAACTCTGACAGAAAATATGATTATAAATGTCAAACTTCTAAAAGCATTTCCAGTAATATCAGGACCTGGACAAGCATGCAGGCTAGTTTTATTTTTTAAAATAAAAAATATATTGGAGGATCTAGTGAATGCAATAAGAAAATGAAATAACATCAGAAAAGTAGAGATAATATCATTTTTAGCAACATTTGAGATTAGCAAAAGCCATTAAAATTGATGATTTACTTTTGTACATAGGCTACTTAGAAGGTAAATACATTTAAAAGAAAACACTAGCTTTTCTCTCTTTCATCAATAGTGTCCTAGAAAAGCAGACAAAAAAATCTTTTATAAAAGATTTTATTGCTGGGTGCAGTGGCACATGCCTGTCATCCCAGTGGCTCTGGAGGCTGATGCAGGAAGATGGCTAGTTAAATGCCAACCTCAGCAACAGCAAGGCATTAAGCAACTCAATGAGATTCTGTCTCTAAATAAAATATAAAATAGGGCTGAGGATGGGGTTCAGTAGTTGAGTGCCCCTGAATTCAATCCCTGGCGTCCTCCCCCCTAAAAAAAAAAAAAAAAGAAAGAAAAAGAAAAAAAGGTTTTATTTGCAACTACAAAAAAAAAACCTAAAAAAAAAAAAAAGAAAAGAAAATATGTGAATGGATTTCAGAAAACAAGTCCAGAAGAAATAGTGACAAAATTTTAACATCTTTTTGAATAAAATGAGATTTTTTAAATGGGAAAGGATCCTATAAGTCTATGCTCTGGACCAGAAGGTTTATTTCCACAAAATGTCTACAAATTTAATATAATTATGAAGACAACCACTTGTAAGAATCTTGTTCTTGTTGTTATTGATGTTTTTGTTGTTGTTGGGGCTAAGTGTTAAGTTATCCCTCAAGTTTTAAGAAAAAATGTATGTGCAAACAAAGATTTTTTTTTTTTGCTAAAGATAATGGAAAAAGAGGATACATGTTTTAATTTATATTAGAAAATTCATACTTCAAACACACCCATAAATTAAAGTTGTAAAAACACTGTGCCAATTGACTAGAATGAGAAGACCATAAAAATAAATCTCTAGGGTATTTGAGAATATCAATTATGAAAGTTGTATTGTTGTATTCTTCCAATTCAGCATGTAAATAATGGATTATAAATTGCATAGTGTTATACATATAGCTAGCTAGATAGAGGACTTAAAATTTTCCCCATCTTACACTATGTATAATTATTAATTCTGTTATCTGATTGCAGATAACAGATATGCAATCTTTAACAACTCTTTTAACAATGGGGATTTAACTTAGAAGAAACTTTTAAATTTTCTCTCATAAACTTTTCTGACATAGGACTTGATAATGCTGACGTGTTATATGAATTTGAGAAAAAGCAATGCATTTGAAATAAAAAATTCACTTACTACTAAAGTATCCTTAAGAATTACACTGAAGCTGATCCTGATCCACCCTCAGGAACATCCATGGTTGTCTAGCAAAAGGGAGACCAGGGACTGTTACCTCTAGCCACTGGGGAGCCCAAATTCAGGGCAAGAGTCACTCCAGAGACAGCAACATGAGGCAGCCCCACCCAAAGGTGGCCTGGGTCTGCCCCAGTTCTGCTCTAGATTTCCTGGGGTCTGGCAGGAGCTACAGAGGGCCCAAATCCACCCTCAGGAAACTCCACGGGTGTCCAACTAAGGGTTGACAGAGACTGATAGCTACTAGCCACAGAGGAAGGCACAACCAGGCTAAGAGTGGCCTGCAGATGTCCCAGCATGAAGACGACCCACCCAAGGGCACTCGGGGCCCACCTCAGTTCTGCTCCAGAGTTCCTGTGGTCAGGGGAGACAGAAGGCCCCAAACTGACCTTAGGGAATGCCAGTGGTGCCCAGTTGAAGTCAGACCAGAGCCTGCCAGCCTCCAGACCCAGAGGAGCTCACACTCACTATAAGGGTTGCACACAGACTCTCCTGCTTGTGACCCTGCCTAAGTGAGACCTGGGCCCGCCTCCAGTTCTGCTCCAGAGTTCCTGTTCACCAGCAGGAGTGCAAGAGAGGGCCAAAACAGCCCTCAGGGGCTGCCTCAGGAGCCCAGTCAAGGCCACTCCCACTGCCCTCTAGAGGTAAATTCACTACTTCCACCTCCAACTTTAGTGGCAGTAGTGCCCATCTGGGGACACTATGAGAACAGAAGTAGCTCCAAGGTGAGACACAGGTAATCTGGAGTGTTAATACAAGATTATAGGATAGAAGCCACAATACCTCAGATTGGTATTTCAAGAAAGGAAGATACACAATCAACATGAAAAAACAAGGAAACAAAGTGCCCCAAATAAACCTGGATACCACTGTAACAGAATCCATTGACAGCACAGTTGATGAAATGTCAGAGAAAGAATTCAGAATGTGCATAATTAAAATGATCAGCGAACTAAAGTATGACATAAGTGAACAATTACAGGCAAAAATTGATCAATCCAACAAAGAAATAGGAGAGCAAATAAAGGCAACCATAGATCATTCTAACAAAGAGATAAGAGAGCAATTAAAAGTACCAAAAGATTACTTGAAGAAACAGCTAGAGATTATGAAAAAAAAAACAATCAGAAATTCTTGAAATGAAGGAAACAATAAACCAAATAAAAAACTCCATAGAAAGCATCACCAGCAGACTAGATCACCTGGAAGACAGAACCTCGGATAATGAAGACAAGATATACAATCTTGAAATTAAACTTGACCATACAGTGAAGATGGTAAAAAATCATGATCAGAACATACAAGAAATATGGGACACCATCAAAAGACCAAATCTAAGATATATTGGGATAGAAGAAGGCACAGAATTTCAAACCAAAGGAATGCACAATCTCTTCAATGAAATAGTATCAGAAAATTTCCCCAAAATGAAAAATGAAGAGGAAAATAAAATACAAGAGGCTTACAGGACACCAAATGTACAAAATTTCAACAGATCTACACCAAGGCACATTTTAATGAAAATGCCCAACATACAGAATAAGGGTAGAATTAAAAAGGCCGCAAGGAAGAGGAACCATATTACACATAAGGGGAGACCAATTCGTACCTCAGCAGATTTTTCAACCCAGACCCTAAAAGCCGTGAGATCATGGAATAACATATTCCAAGCCCTGAAAGACAATGGATGCCAACCAAGAATCCCATATCCAGCAAAACTGAGCTTCAAATTTGATGATGAAATAAAAACCTTCCATGATAAAAAAAAAGTTAAAAGAACTTACAGCAAGAAAGCCTGCACTACACAGCATTCTTGGCAAAATATTCCATGAGAAGGAAATGATAACCAACAATGAAAATTTACAAAGAGAAGAACTACACTAAATGGTCTTTTGAAAGACCATTCAAAAGAGAAAGTAAAAACCAAAGGTAAAAACCAAAAACAAACCAAAATGACCAGAATTACAAATCATATATCAATAATAACCCTGAAAATAAATGGCCTAAATGCACCAATTAAAAGACATACACTGACAGACTGGATTTTTAAAAAAGACCCAACAATATGCTGTCTTCAAGAGACTCATCTCACAGGAAAAGACATCCACAGACTAAAAGTAAAAGGGTGGGAAAAAACATTTCACTCACATGGACCACGCAAACAAGCAGAAGTTTCCATCCTCATATCAAATAAAGTGGACTTCAAACCAAAGATGGTGAAAAGAGATAAAGAAAGTCATTTCATACTTCTTAAGGGAATCATGTATCAACAAGTCATAACAATCATAAATATCTATGCCACAAATAATGGGGCTTCTACATATATGTAACAAATTCTTCTCAAATACAAGAATCAAATAGAACACAACACAATAATACTTGGAGACTTTAACACAGCTCTCTCACTATTGGATAGATCTTCCAAACAAAAACTTAATAAAGAAACCATAGATCTCAATGAAACTATCAATAATTTAGACTTAAGAGACATATATAGAGTGCTCCATACATCAACGAGTGAATACACTTTTTTCTCAGCTGCGCATGGATCCTTTTCCAAAAGAGATCATAGGTTATGTCACAAAGCCAGTCTTAACAAATACAAAAAAAATAGAGATTCTATCCTGCATCCTGTCTGACCACAATGGTATAAAATTACAAATCAATGACAGATTAAAAAACAGAAACTATTCCATTACCTGGAAACTAAATAATATACTGTTGAATGATGCATGAATAACAGAAGACATCAAGGAAGAGATAAAAAAAATTCTTAGAGGCAAATGAAAACTCTGATACAACATATCAAAATCTCTGAGATGCCATGAAGACAGTGCTAAAAGGAAAGTTCATAGTACTAAACTCATTCATTAGAAGAAGTAAAAGTCAACAAATAAATGAATTGACTCTTTTCCTCAAAGCCTTAGAAGAGGAAGAACAAATTAACACCAAAAGAAATAGAAGACAGGAAATAATCAAAATTAGGGCTAAAGTCAATGAAATAGAAACAAAAGAAATAATTCAAAAAATTGACAAAACAAAAAGCTGGTTCTTTGAAAAAATAAACAAAATTGACAAACCCTTAGCCACCCTAATAAAAAGGAGGAGGGAGAAAACCCAAATTACTAAAATTCATGATGGAAAAGGAAATATCACAACAGACACTACTGAAATACAGAAGATAATTAGAAACTAGTTTGAGCCGGGCGTGGTGGCTCAAGCCTGTAATCCCAGCACTTAGGGAGGCTGAGACAGGAGAATCACGAGTTCAAAGCCAGCCTCAGCAATGGCGAGGCACTAAGAAACTCAGTGAGACCCTGTCTCTACATAAAAAACACAAAATAGGGCTGGGGATGTGGCTCAATGGTCGAGTACCCCTGAGTCCAATCCCTTGTACCAAAAAAAAAGAAACTAGTTTGAAAATTTATACTCCAGTAAAATAGAAAACCCTGAAGACACCAACAAATTTCTAGAGGCATATGACCTACCCAAACTGAACCAAGAGGACATACACAACTTAAACAGATCAATTTCAAGCCAGGAAATAGAAGATGCCATCAAGAGCCTTCCAACCAAGAAAAGCCCAGGTCCACATAGATTCTCAGCTGAGTTCTACAAGACCTTCAAAGAAGAATTAATACCAATTCTCCTCAAACTATTTCATGACATAGAAAAGGAGAGAATCCTTCCAAACTCATACTATGAGGCAAGTATCACCCTGATTCCAAAACCAGACAGAGACACATTAAAGAAAGAAAACTTTAGATCAATATCCCTGATGAACATAGATGCAAAAATTCTCAATAACATTCTGGAAAATTGCATACAAAAATATATCAAATAAATAGTGCACCATGATCAAGTGGGGTTCATCCCAGCAATGCAAGATTGGTTCAACATACAGAAATCAATTAATGTAACACATTACATCAATAGACTTAAAGATAAGAATCATGATTTTATCAATCCATGCAGAGAAGGCATTTGACAAAATACAACAACCTTTTATGCTCAAAACTCTAGAAAAACTTGGGATAGTAGGAACATTCCTCAACTTTGTAAAAGCTATCTATGCTAAACTGAAGGCCAACATCATGGAGAAAAATTAGATTCATTCCCTCCAAAAAGAGGAACTAGACAAAGAGATGCCCTCTCTCACCACTGCTATTCAACATAGTCCTTGAAACATTAGCCAGAGCAATTAGACAGATGAAAGAAATTAAAGGGATACGAATCAGAAAATAAGAACTCAAATTATCATTATTTGTGGACGACATGATTCTATACTTAGAGGATCCAAAAAATTCTACAAGAACACTTTTAGAATTAATAAATGATTTCAGCAAAGTAGCAGGATATAAAATCAACACCCACAAGTCAATTGCATTTCTATACATCAGTGATAAACACTCTGAAAGAGAAATTAGGAAAACTATCCCATTCACATTAGCCTCAAAAAAATAAAATAAAATACTTGGGAATCAATTTAACAAAAAAGATGAAACACCTCTACAATGCAAACTTCAAGACAGTGAAGAAAGAACTTGAAGAAGACCTTAGAAGATGGAATAATCTCCCATGCTCCTGGGTAGGCAGAATCAATATTGTCAAAATGGCCATACTTCCCAAAGTGCTATATAGATTCAATGCAATGCCAATTAAAATCCCAACGTCATTCCTTATAGAAATAGAAAAGGCAATCATGAAATTCATTTGGAAAAATAAGAGACCCACAATAGCCAAAGCAA
>CM053411.1:21469123-21498785 GCA_028644305.1 Xerus rutilus | reverse complement strand
ATACGGAAATCAATTAATGTAATACATCACATCAATAGACTTAAAGATAAGAATCATATGATTTTTTCAATTGATGCAGAGAAGGCATTTGACAAAATACAACAACCTTTTATGCTCAAAACACTAGAAAGACTTGGGATAGTAGGAACATTCCTCAACTTTGCAAAAGCTATCTATGCTAAACCCAAGGCCAGCATCATCCTAAATGGAGAAAAATTGGAATCATTCCCTCTGAAAATGGGAACTAGACAGGGATGACCTCTCTCACCACTGCTATTCAACATAGTCCTTGAAACACTAGCCAGAGCAATTACACAGATGAAAGAAATTAAAGGAATACAAATCGGAAAAGAAGAACTCAAACTATCATTATTTGTGGACGACCTGATTCTATACTTAGAGGATCCAAAAAATTCTACAAGAACACTTTCAGTACTAATAAATAAATTTAGCAAAGTAGCAGGATATAAAATCAACACCCACAAATCAATTTCATTTCTATACATCAATGATAGACCCTCTGAAAGAGAAATTAGGAAAACTATCCCATTCACAAAAGCCTCAAAAATAAAATAAAATAAAATAAAATATTTGGGAATCAATTTAACAAAAGAGGTGAAAGACCTCTACAATGCAAACTACAAGACACTGAAGAAAGAAATTAAAGAAGACCTTAGAAGATGGAATGATCTCCCATGGTCCTGGATAGGCAGAATCAATATTGTCAAAATGGCCATACTTCTCAAATCACTATATAGATTCAATGCAATGCCAATTAAAATCCCAATGTCGTTCCTTATAGAAATAGAACAGGCAATCATGAAATTCATTTGGAAGAATAAGAGACCCAGAATAGCCAAAGCAATCCTGACCAAGAAGAGTGAAGCAGGAGGCATTACAATACTAGACCTCAGATTATACTACAAAGTTATAGTAACAAAAACGGCATGGTATTGGCACCAAAATAGACATGTAGACCAATGGTATAGAATAGAAGACACAGAGATGAACCCACTTACATACAGTTACTTAATACTAGATAAAGGAGCCAAATATGTACACTGGAGGAAAGATAGCCTGTTCAACAAATGGTGCTGGGAAAACTGGAAATACATATGCAGCAAAATGAAACTAAATCCTTTTCTCTCACCATGCACAAAGTTCAACTCAAAGTGGATCAAGGACCTGGGAATCAGACCAGAGACCCAATGCCTAATAGAAGAAAAAAATAGACCCAAATCTTCATCATGTCAAATTAGACCCATATTTCCTTAACAAGACTCCTCTAGCACAAGAAGTAAAATCAAGAATCAACAAATGGGATGGATTCAAACTAGAATGCTTCTTCTCACCAAAAGAAATAATCAACGAA
The DNA here is from genome assembly GCA_028644305.1 of Xerus rutilus. Lineage (NCBI taxonomy): Eukaryota > Metazoa > Chordata > Mammalia > Rodentia > Sciuridae > Xerus > Xerus rutilus. Next base: position 21,497,413 of record CM053411.1, on the reverse strand, counting down.
GTGAAAGAAAGCCAATATTTTGGGAACAAATCTTTGCCACACACACATCCAATAGAGCACTAATCTCCAGGATATATAAAGAACTCAAAAAATTTATCACCAAAAAAAACTAACAACTCAATCAATAAATGGGCCAAAGAGCTGAACACTAACTTCACAGAAGAAGATATACAATCCATCAACAGACATATGAAAAAATGTTCAACATCTCTAGCAATCAGAGAAATGCAAATCAAAACTACCCTAAGATTTCATCTCATGCCAGTCAGAATGGCAATTATCAAGAATACAAACAACAGTAAGTGTTGGCGAGGTTGTGGGGAAATAGGCGCGCTCATACATTGCTGGTGGAACTGCAAATTGGTACAACCAATCTGGAAAGCAGTATGTAGATTCCTTAGAAAACTTAGAATGGAACCACCGTTTGAGCCTGCTATCCCACTCCTCAGTCTATACCCAGAAGACTTAAAAACAGCATACTACAGTGACGCAGCCACTTCAATGTTTATAGCAGCTCAATTCACAATAGCTAAATTGTGAAACCAACCTAGACCCTTCAATAGATAAATGGATAAAGAAACTGTGGTATATACACACAATGGAATATTACTCAGCAATAAAAGAGAATAAAATTATAGCATTTGCAGGTAAATAAATGGAGTTAGAGAATATGCTAAGTGAAGTAAGCCAATCCCAAAAAACCAAAGGCCAAATGTTTTCTCTGATAAGTGAATGCTAGTCCGTAAAGGAGGGGGGCATGGGAAGAGTAGAGGAACTTCGGATTAGCCAAAGGGGAGGGTGAAAAAAGGAGGGGGCATGGAAAGAGGAAATATCATGGAATGAAATGGATATCATTGCCTTAGGTACATGTATGATTGCACAAATGGTATGACTCTACTTTGTGTACAACTAGAGATATTAAAAACTGTGCCCCATTTGTGTACAATGAATCAAAGAGCATTCTGCTGTCATGTATAACTGTTGAGAACAAATTTTTAAAAAACTTAATTCAAAGGTTATGTCATAAAGTGAAATCAGTAAAGGGTAAGATATAGTCTGAAAAAAGTTTAAATGTCAGTTAGATATATTTAGGTTATTAAAATGGATAATGTCATTATTGGCATAAATGTACATCATAGTTTGCCCAGTAGTTTTTCCATTAAAAAAATAAACTTGGCTTTGCACACTTAAAAAAAAAAAAAAAAAAGAATTACACTGAAGCTGGGCATGGTGGCACACGCCTGTAATCCCAGCACTTTGGGAGGCTAAGACAGGAGAATTGCGAGTTCAAAGCCAACTTCAGCAATGGCGAGGCGATAAGCAACTCAGTGAGACCCTGTCTCTAAATAAAACACAAAATAGGGCTGGGGATGTGGCTCAGGGGTCGTGTACTCCTGAGTTCAATCCCCAGTACCAAAAAAAAGAAAAAAGAAAAAAAATTACACTGAAATAATATGTTTAAGCAGTGTTTAGGTATATCTTTGAAATCAAGAGTATATACCCCAAAATCATGTAAAAATGAAGATATGTTTGAATATAAAAATAATTTAAAACAGTTTTTAGCAATACTGTAGACAACGTAAAGCAACAGAGTTGGAAAATTTCTTTCCATCAGCAAGCCGAGAATTACTATATATAAAAGAAAAATTTTATAAACTGAACAAATCAGCACTAACAATCCAAAGGAAAAAGAATATAAAGGATATGAACTGACAATCACAATGGAACAGATTTATTTCAAAAATTATTAATAATTGTTCAGACTTATCAAGGCACAGGAACAGGCTGCATATAGAAGTATTTTATTGTGGTAAAATAACAATTTAAATCTATCACTGAAAAAATAAAAAAATGCTAACAAATACACAAAATAATTACCAGTGACGATAATTTGTTATAGCCCTTGATGAATCAAGTGGGAAAAAATCCATAAAGTCTGAAAACGCTGAGCTTCTTGGACAAGATATTCCAAATTCAAATACTCAATTTCATAGAAAAATAGCAACTATATTTGAAGGTGTATGTACAAAGAAATGTATTGAAGTATTTGCTACAATGTAATATAAAAGGCATGAAATACATTGATTCCCCCTTAGTAGTATGAGGGCTAATAACCTTATGGTACATCTGAAACATTGACTATTAAAGAATAAGCAGAAATGTAGCAAATGATTTAAAAGAATTTCTGTGAGCTACTCTAAATGATAAAAGCAAGGCACAAAAATAATATGCTTTTGTGAAACTCCTATTCATGTATACGTATATGAAATAATTTATACAAACATACTTTTAAAAATGGCATAGTTATGCAGAATAATATAAAAGGATTCATAGTTAGTCATTAGAGCAGACTCTTGGATTATTAATATGTGAGGCAGGAACCAAGCAAAATGAAGAACAAAAGGAACACACTATGTATTATATTACACATCAGGGACAAATAAGACAATGAAAAAGTATAGATAAAAATGTATATGTGTGAGTGCAGTGCAATTTATTTTTGCAGAAATATTTTTAAGCCCAAATAATCATAATCACAACAGAAATCATTTAGAAATGTTTGATTATATTTCTGTTCTACATTTCTGAGTAGATTGCTTCAGTTCTGTATAACTTGAGTAATGAAGTCACAGTCATCATATGTGAAACACCTGATAATGTAAATCACAATGAGCAATGGAGCACCAGTGTGCATAAGTATGTCATACTACCTAATCAATCACATGAACATCAGCTGGCAAAAAGTGAAAAGTCTACTATTGCAGGACAACTTTTTTTTCTTCTATTTAGCATTTATGAAAAGATATTTTCTCTCCTCTTGATGCTGAGCTTGATCTTCCATTTCATAAGAACAATTTAACTTATTTGTTTAGAACTTACCAATGTTAGAATAATAACTAGAATTTAGGATTAAAGTCATATTATTGATTTGATGTACCACCCACAAGAGGAAAATTTGCAAGTTTCCTACATTTAATATCAATGAAGAATAAATTGAACCTCTCCCTCAGTGGCCTAAAACACTCAAGACAGATTATTATGGCAATTATTAAGTGATCTTCATTACCCTTGGATCATTTTGTGAACTCCAGGAATATCAATTAATTTTATGCATGTCTTGTCTTATTTAAAATATTCACTATCCCAAGAGAGCGCTTGGAGATGAGTTGTAACCAGTTCTTATTGTTCCAGGTGTTTATATTTGAGGAGAGACCAAGTTTGCCTCTGCACATAGAGCTGTATTTTAATGTGATCTATTGATCTAACTGTGACAATACAGAGATTCCTTAAGCCCTACAATTCCATTTTCCAAAACAAGACAAGATTTTTTTACAACTTGTGTTGAAAATTCCAGGTTATGAAGGATAAGAAAGAAGAGTTGAATTTTGTTGTTTCTTTGTACAAGCTATTATATATACATGTCATTTTGGTAGAGTTGATAGAGAAACAACAACAACAACAACAACAACAACAAATCAAACACATAAAGACTATGAGTCTAATTACAAGACTTTTAGCAAACAACCTAATTGGTTATATTACTTAAATCAAAATAAATAACTATAATTAATTTTATGCATGTGCCTTTATAAATCCTTTTAAATAATTAAAATGTACAGCTAATTTCATTGTATAAAGTTGCATTGTACATTTAAATTAAGTATCATAAAATATTAAATTTACTTTATGCATCAGAAGCTTAATAAATACCAAAAAAGGAATTTAATCAGTTTTATTTTAAAAATACTCATTTATATCACAACATAAATGTTAGATTTAGCAATATTAGAAAAGGAAAAAAATTAAAGTAAAAATTTAAATGTGAAAGTATAATCATTATATAAAATCTCTTTTGCTTAATAGATGTATGGTATATATATTTTTAAGAGTTCATTTTCTTTTTTTCCTTGCAAAAATGAAATAAATTGTGAATATTCTTTTGTACTCATTTTCTATTTTACAGTTTTATTTTTATAAACCTTTAATTCTATTCTTGAAGACTTTTTCTTGTATGGCTAAACAATAATATAAAACACCCATAATATATTATTAGACATTCAGATGGATTCAACTTTTCCTTATTTCACATAAAACTGTCAGAAATGCTCCTACACATATTTGCTTTGAATAGTATATAGAGAAATAATGACAGCATGCTGAAATTCTAAAAATATTTATATTTTTATGTAGTTATTTTGTATATTACTTTTTACTTTTTGACATTTTTGGTGTTCTAATACTGCTAATTTTCTAAATGAAATCATTGTCTACATATCCTAATATAATTTAGTGAATTTATTTATCTTGCTAGCTAGATGATAGAAAATAAGAAATAGTACAGGGGGACGTAAGTGTATTAGTCAGCTTTCTGTTACTACAATGAAATGCCTGAGGCAATTAACTTAATAAAGAGAAATGTATAATTTAAGTCACAGTTTTAAAGGTTCAAGTCCAAGATCAGACAGTGTTAATGGTTTGAGCTTCTAGTAAGGGTGTTAAGTGGGAGCATTTGTTGGAATGAGCAGTCACAGCCCAAGTCAGGAAACAGAGAAAGACAGGGTCATGATCCTACAATCTCTTTTGGGAGGTGTGCCTCCAAAGATGTAAGGACTTCCTACTAAGTCCCACCTTTTAATTTATGGGAAGGAGCATAATACCTTCCCATACTGTCACTCTAGGGACCAAGCCTTTGCAAATGGAATTCTGAGTGACACTCAAATTCCCAAGCCAAAAGTTTGAGAATTGTTGGTTAAAAGATATAAAATTACAGTTATATATGAGGAATCATTTTAAGAAATCTATTGTACAGCCTGGTGACTATCATTATGCTATACTTTAAAGTTGTATCTTAAAGATGTATCCATTTTGAAAGTGGATGTTCAGACCTCTGGCCACAAAAATGATAACCATATGAGGTAATTTATATGTTAATTAGCTAAATTTAACAGTTCTGCAATATATATATATATTCATATAAATCCTTCATTTGTATATATATACTTCAAAACATCATGTTGCATATGATACATAAATTTGTCAAATAAAAATAATTTTAAAATATAAATGCTAGATGATATAAGAAAGAAAAGAAAAGAAAAACCAAAGAGAAAGAATGAATGAAAGAAGGAATATTGGAAAAGAGGACTTCGGAGAAAGATATGGGGAGAGCAGAGAAACCAAGATAAAAAGCTTGGGAATCAAGAAGTGAGGAGATGCATGTTAAGACAAATGGTTCTTACACTTTAGTATGTATAAATTTATTTTGAGATCTTTTTAAAAGACATGTTTCTACTAGAAATTTTATTTTGGGGAATCTGGGGTGGAGCAGTAGAATTTGCATTTTTAATAGGCTTCCAGGAAATGGTGCTGCTCTTAGTGTGAATAGCATATTACAAACTTGACTGTCCTAATCAACTATGCAAATTATTGAATTTCCCAGAAGTGAACCTTGAAGCCAGTCATCAAGTCAAGCATTTTATTAAAGGAAGTGCTCCTAGCACAAACTGGTAAGAGAATTGGGGGAGCGGGTCCAGAGGAGGAAACAGACAAACACTGACGTGATATTAAGCAGGTCTCACTAAAGTGACTAAAGTTAGATACCACATGGGTCTTCAGGATGTAAATTATGCTGAGTTTCAGCTCCACACTGGTCAGTCATTGGTGAAGGGCTTTCTACAAGTGGGCAGAATATACTCCTGACTCTTCTTCCTCTTTTCCCTAGCAGATAAAGAGGCCTTGCTCAGAACAGAGTCACAGATCCACAGCGAGCTAGTGGCATGCAGACAATGCCCATGTCTCTCTGTCTTTCATTGGATAAGTCTTCCTAAGTATCTCCTTAATTGGCTTATATTGGTTTTAAATGCACGTGGAGATAAAAAATACGAGGAAATAAAAGCAATTTAGACAACTAAATAATTTCTCCTTGCTCTACAAGTCCCGTTTTATGGAAATGAAGTATCGGATAAGGAAGAATCAGATCATCTTATACATGGATTTTGTATTACAAACAATGCCTAATAACTTGCTTCTAAAGTTTACTATGTTTTGTTCTAATGAATAAAATGAAAGTTCTTTTTATCACCTACATGTAGTTGTAGGTAAATAATGTAGAATAGCATCTTTTGGAAATTTCCCCACTTAATTCCAGTTCGCTTCAAATTATCAATTGGAATATTGCTTTTTAAATTAAGGATGAATAATACAGCATCAAACCTTGCCTTCCCCATAACTTACATTGGACAATGGAAAGTAATGTTGAGTGCTTTGCTTTCTGTCTCCAGTTCGCAGAAGGTCTCTGAGGATTTACTACCACTTGAAGTATCTATGTTGAAAAAACTCTTGTCTATGTAACATTATTCATTCTAATTGCTGGCCTTCTTGATTATTTGTAAGGCTATCAGATTGCTATAGCAATGTTTTTATTGGGTAAAAACACATATATTTAGAAAAAGCACAAAGAAAGCATGGATTTGATTTGCTTTTCTCAGTATCAAAGTGTTCAACTAAGAAGTATAAACTTAAAAAAAATGCATCATAACCCTGTGAATGGGAAAAATAGTCTAAGAACAAAAATGAAAAGCCAATACATGCAGTGTCTACTGAGAGAATGACTATTTGATTGTTCTGCAGAAGTGCAGTGGAATTTATGGCAACTCTTCTTGAGGTTTATATTGGAAAAAAAAATTAAAGGCAGGCCTGGCATGCCAGGATACAGTGTGCATTTTAATTAGATCACAGATTAATTTAAATATTAAAATTTTATTCAAGGGAATAAAATGACCAGAGCAACAGTTTTAAAATATTTATTAGATACTCCAAAAGGAAAGATGACCATTTGGAGATTTCAGAAGTATTCTAGACTTGAGTTTACAAGTCTAATGTAACTGTGTGTCAGTTACATTTCAACAGGAGAATGGATAACTCAAAGGAAAATAATAACTGGAAATTTATGAAGACGAAATAACCTAAGAGACAAGAGTTTCAAAGATCACTTGGGCATTCCAAACCTCAGACAAGGAAAGTATAGCATTTCTAGAAATTACTGTATTATCAAAAATCACACAAAAGGCAAAAGGGGCCTTCAAGTTGATTAGAATTGATAATAAGGATCAATTTGCTTTGAGAAATGCCTATTAAAATGAATCAAAAAATAATTTGTCCACATTCGCTATGACTATGCTGTCATTTTAGAATATAGATTCACATAATTGTGTATAATGACCACAGGAGTTAGTGGATGAGGTTAAGTGCCAGTGACCACCTGAAGTAGTTATAAAAACATACACCTGAAATCCAGTGTGAATACTAGGGCTGATTGTGAGATTTTAGACTTATTATTTAAGCTTTGAGTATGTCAGTTGTCCTACCTGAAAAATGAGAGTATGCACAATATTCTAGGCATTGTAATTACTGTAAAGTTCAAATTAATTAACACATTTGAATTTTTTGAAAGGGCATAATGTGTCATTTGCCTATTAAACTTACAAAGTACTGATCCTTAGAAAATCACTGTACCTTCCTCCAATCAGTTTGAACAAGTGTGTAGTCGCATCCTAAGTTGTCAGTGACTGAAACTATTTAGATGATGTACTTTATATTCTCTTGTGTTTCATGGTTATAAACTAGAATCAGATTAAATTATGTCTTGCCTGAGATATTTTATTGTGTGTAGGCATGACATTCACATTTCTTTTCTCTAACTTCAAAATATTTAAACTGATTCTATTTTTTGTTTAGATAATAGAAGTGAAGGCTAATTTCAAAAGTCTTTGAAGAAGAAAAACAAATAAAATGAAAACTAAAATAACATTTTGCAAAAAGTGTCATTATAGTGTTGCAAAATGACTAAAGATGATTCTGACCTTTTCCTATTTCCCATAGCACAATATAAATTAGCACAGCTGGAATATTCTATAGAAAATGGAATATCATAGCCACCATATTCGATTCTACTTTGGTATTTTAATCATTGCTTACGAAAACTCTTCTCTAATATCCTTTGTTCTTCTGAATACTAATTAAATGGAAAACATCTAGTTAGGCTAAATATCTGCTTCAAATCTTCCCAAGAGTTATGCATATAAATATGAAGTTCATTCATTTGTCAAACCAAATTTGATTGTTCATTCTCTGCCTGGAGCTGTATTAGATGTTAAGACAAAGGCATTTAAAAGAGAGGGTGCTATCGCAGCAAACTTGGAATTTAACTACAAGTTACATACATTTAAGATAAAGATGACATATGACTGACTATTACACAACTTTGTATCTTTAAGAATAACTTGTAATTTTAGTGCACATAAAATTAGCACCCATGCAACATTTTAAAAGTAATGTTCATTATAGGGACTGAAGAAACACTGATGAGTCAAAACATAAAAAAATTAACATATAGTAAGAGAAATTCACCAACCACTCTGAGAGACTGCTATTATTTTAATATATTTCCTCCCTTAATTGTGCTGTTTATGAACAAAGTTTTAGAATATATACGTATTACAATATCTACATTAAGATATAGATATAGGAGATATATATATATATATATATATATATATATATGTGCATGTGTGTGTGGTTTGTGTGTATTCTAAAACAAAATTAGCATCTATATACTTTAGACTCAGGCTTTCCCATACTTTGCATATACTGAAATCATTTTCTTAATCTTTTCTCCTAAACATGATGTTTTATGGTTTTATGTCAAAAAAATTGCGTTTTGTTCATTTCATTTTTAATAGTATTTATCACCATATATTTACCCAAATCTTTCCCCAAAAGAAATTCTTTTTGCAGTTTGTTTTGAGGCCAGAGATTTCTAGATTCTCTCCCCAATCCAAATTAGTCAAAGGAGATTTTTTAATGTAATCAATCATTTACTTTGTGATGTAAAATGGCATATATAAAATTCTTTAAAATTGAGATTTCTTTTTGAGTATTGTTTTCATGATTATTTTTCATCAATACCACACTATGCTGTCACAATTTATAATTTTGTCTTCTACTATTTCCCTAATTCTCTTCCATAGTTCCTCATTATTCTGAGCCTTTTTTTCCCTTTTTTGTTTCCATGTTTTTTATCAGTGTTTTATCTGTGTATATGTGTGTATATGATGGTTGGATTTTTGTTACATATTTGTACATGCACACAATTTAATAATAGAATTTGGTGATCTTTTTTTTTTTTTTTTGGTACCCTGGATTGAACTCAGCGGTACTCGACCACTAAGCCACATCCTCAGCCCTATTTGTGTTTTATGTAGAGACAGGGTCTCACTGAGTTGCTTAGCGCCTCGCCATTGCTGAGGCTGGCTTTGAACTCGCGATTCTCCTGTCTCAGCCTCCCAAAGTGCTGGGATTACAGGCTTGAGCCACCTCACCCGGCTGATTCTTTTTTTAATTAGAGAAAAATGTGGCAGATTTTTATACATAGCATGCTTAGATTTTATGAAATGGATTGTTGTAAATTTTAATAATTTCATTTTTAGTAAGAAGGTTTCTTATATCTTTCTACAAATTAAGAGCAATGTAGTAGGGAGAGTTGAAAATTTAAGGCACATATATTTTATTGGCTAGGGCTAGATCCTGGAGCTGCTGCTATGTCCAATTGACCTAAACTTCTCTTTTTATCTATAAAATTGGGGCACTCACACTTTCCTCAAATGATTGTTGTGTATATTGAGAGATAAGATATGCCAGGTGCCCTAAACATAATACTTATTTTATATATTTCTTTATACTTCTATTCAATTGGGTAAATTACTTGAGGTATATTATGGTTAATTTCAGTTAAAAAGAGACACTGCTGATATTTGAATATTTATGATCTCCAAATTATTTATTATGATAGAATATGAATTATCTTCCTGTGTAGATATCAACACCTTGGAATGTTGGACTCTAGAACTTTGAACACCAGTTCACTCTGCTGCTCTTTCATAAGGAGATCCTAGGGAAATATTTAACAGGATATGTATATACAATTGAGAAAAAAAGTGTTATGTGAATCAATGTGTTAAAATTCATACTAGCTTTATCTTTTAATTAACTAGTTAGTTAATTAACTCTTCTAAATATTGATTTCTTCCCTTCATTTCCATATGCCTCCTGTCCTCAAATCTCTTCACAAATGATCTTCACTGAGTAAAAAGTAAGGAGTGGCTACTGTTAAGAACTTTTTAACCTTCTCCCATTTGCTATGTGCAATAAATCTAACTCTGTGCCTTTTTCCATCTTTCTCTTTTATTTTAGATGAAGTATCCTCTCCAAGCTAAAATCTACCTTGTTTTTCAAGCAGAGTTCCTTTCCTATTGCTTGTTTAGACATGCTATTTCAATCAACTTCATTCTCTTCAATCTCATTGTTTTCTTATAATATTCCTTTAGACAAATTATAATCAATTTTATCTCATCCTTAATGAAAATGTTCCCTCAAATCTACATCTTTTGCTCAAGGAAATCCTATGTATCTTCTTTACAGCTACACTACTGGAAAGAATTGTCTAGAAAATGCACCACTGATCTTTGCAATATACTCACCATGCTAAAAACTGTACATTAGACTCCCTATGAAAGATAACACAAATAAACAGACAAAACTAGCCACAATTTTGAAAACTAGATATCATTGATATAAGTTGATATAATAAGTTTATTATTCCTCCTTACATCAGCTCCCTATTGATATTTAATATTTTACTTCTTTAATATATCTAAAAGGTATCTCTTTTTCTCTATCATGAAAGCAACTGACATTTTACAGGTAAGAAAAGGCAGAGCCAGAGAAAAACTTGCAGAGAAGGAACCTATCCAAGAACTAATTCCAGGTGGAAGCAACTCTGGAGTTCATAGATTATTTATTCATCACAAACTCCCTCCTTTCCCACATACCCAATGTTTCCTAGCCAGAGAGAAGGTTGTAGCATATTTGACTGCGCTGTCCAAGTAAGATGAACATAACTGAACTTAATTCCACATGACTCTCACTGGGAGAACATTTCTAACATAACAATTTATTGAAGAAAATAGGTGGTTTAAAACACAATAGCTTAGAACAGATATTAGAAAAAGGTCGAACTTTTAGTCACAGGTGGGTGGTATGGTCTATGTCACTCAAACCCATATTACTCTTCACGGGGACTGGTGGAATTTATCTTTTGCCCCAAAGAAGTCATTCTGATGGACAGTAAATGTTAGTGATGGACAGCAGCATAGTGGGGCTGGCTGTGTCCTGCCACTGCAGCCATAAGATAGAAGACTATGACTGCTACTGCCTTTCTTTACTTTTTGTCCCTGACAACCAGATAAATGAATCCTACTTTCAGCTGTATGATTTACAGATTTCTTAGGTAAAACTAAAAGGGCCTTTAGGAGTAGAACCAGAATAGTCAGTCTGTAAAACTCAATCTATTGTAGAGTTAATATTAACCTTTTTCTCACTTTAAAATTAAAACATTTATAAATTTTAATGTTGAATGTACACTTTATTTATTTAGCCATGAATCTTCACAAGAATCCATATGGATACTATTATTGCTCACCATTGTACAGATGAGAAAATTGTGGCCCTAAGATATTAAGTTCCTTGCCTAAGAATATTTATAAGTATATGGCAAGATGAGAATTTGCAGCCAGAGTTTATCCCCGGAATCCATGTTCTTAACCACAATGTTATTTTGTCCTTCTAGAATTTATACTACATTCATAATTAAAATCCACTGGAAACTTTACCATGGCTTATAAAAAATTATAGTATGCTTCTACATTTTATATGATGGCATTGTGATTGCCTATACAATCATTTTAAGTTCTTCAAACTGAATGTTAAACAGGAAGAAAAAGTGGGAAACCAGGAAGAAAAATAAAGAAACTGTAAAGTTAGGAAATCACAGGAACAGAAAAAAATACCCTCCCAGGAACATAGCCTATTACCTTGAACTGACAGACTCTAGCATCATCCCTAATAGAAGCAATGAGATGGAATCTAACAAAGCCCAGTATTATTACTGTCATCTCGCTGAACAGGAGTAGTGGTGGTAATTTCCCTTATGTCCTTTAAGGAATCAAGGCCATGCATGATTTCATGTATTCTGTGGCTTGTCATCCTGATATGGTTTACCGAGCTTTGCATCCAACCCGAAGTTTCATTCTGACTCAGAATTGTGACATAAATAGTAAATGACTAATGAATGTGCTCTTCAAAATGCTGTCTCATTAACATCAGGTCCTTAATAAAAGAAGGCGAATTTACCATAAATAGCTGCGTCCCCTATGTGTAGACCACAGCTCTAACTGAACAGAGATTACATATATATTATTTATCTCCTTTTCAAGAAGGTATTAGGAGGAATGCTTTGGAATTTCAACGAAACAGTATGTAACTCTGAATTCAAAAATGAAAAAACCCTTTAAGGTAATCAAACTAAAGTACTTTTCAGCTTAATGGAAAGCTTCAATTACAAGTGATATATAATTCCACATATGACTGACACATTTAACACAGTTACTAAATTACTAAAGGTAAATGAGCTGCACGCGTTCCCTCTCAACACATCTAAATTTGAATCCCAAAAGGAAAATTTTGTTTGGTAAAGGCTCTCTTTTCAACTGTGTATTTAGAAGCAGAGAATGTCATGGATGACTAGCAAATAAAAAAAAAAAAAAAGAGTTATTTACTCCTCTGTGTTTGAACATTTGCATTCGGCATGAGCACACCTGCCACATCAGAGCAGGGTGAGTGGCTCTGATCACCAGAGTTTACCTTCTGTTCCTCAGCACATATTTGTTTAAAATTCCTCTAAAAATGGAGTCTTTAAATACTCTAACTGATAGAGATACATATCAAAGGCGCGCGCACACACACACATACACACACACACACACACACAAAGTATTTGGAGAAAGAAACAAATCTGATTCAATTTTAAAGGACTTAGAGAATTATAGGAAATTGTGGATTCAAGTTCAAACAAGAAAGGATATGTTACCAGTAGAGGACAAAATGCTCACTTTTAAAGGCAAAATGTCTATCTGGACATATTTTAAAAGGACAATTGTAACAGTCTCGCAGCCATAATGAAAATTGGATCTAAATCTCCCTGAATTTATAGGACTGGCTAACAGCCTATTGTCCTCTGTAATTCCCATCTTGCCCTCTCACTCCCTCCTCTTACTAAAACCTCCTTTGCTGGTGGCCCCCTCACCCTCTGCGAGTCAATAGGTCTAATGTAGCTTCTAGCCCCAGAAGCAAGGCAACTGACTGAGTCCATCCCAATAAACAGGTGTCCAAATAGTAAAGCAGGCATATCAAATATGCCTAGCTGCCTCAGAGTCAATACTATTAGCAAAACTACTTCTGTCATTTTTGTAAATTGTTGTAAATTTTGCAAATTTTTGTCATTGTTGTAGATTGTGTGGGTAAAGCACTGTTTTTAATTTCATCAGAGTAGAACAAATCCTCAATAATCAAATAATCCTACCTCTTAGCAGATAACAAACAACGTTCATTTAAATCAAACTTTTAAAACCAACATTGATCCTTCTAGCAAGACACATACCACTTTGATCGATTCCCACACCACATTCAGGCCCAAACCTCTACTTACTAAATTTTTTATTTTCAGGGCAGAAGTTGAACATTAGCAAGATGTAAGAACTAATAATGTTTAAAATAAAAGAAAGAAAAAAGTAATGTATTCTCTTTCCACAGGTAGAATCTTGATCTATATTTTGACTCTTACACATAAAAAAATAGCCTTAAGTAGAATCAGATTTACCCAAAATGTTTACTGAATACTGATGTTCTCAGAGAACTGCTGTAGTCAATAAAGAAAATCTTACCACTTACTTACATTCCAAATACCACAAAGTTCAGCCCCATTTCTACAATATAATGTTTATTTACTTCTTACTAAGCCTATATTCCAACTCTGTAAAACAGTTACATCTTTACATTAAAAATTATTAATAAAGAGATAGTAATCAAGCATCTGAAAATCTTTCATGGTTTTTTCTCTTGGTATGGTAAATTTTTAAATTAAAAGTAAAATAGTTTAAGATTTTGCATCTCTCTAAAATAATTTATAAGACCTTTACATAAATAGAACTGTAGATCAATAAGAATAATTTGCTTAAGTAGCTTAATACATATTAATGCAAATACTACCTATTATATTAAATGTTTGTGTTTTATTTATACTGCTAATGTTTGTGGGTCATTTTTTTTTAAATTATGGCCTAATCAACTTGATGGAATATTATGCTGTCATTAAAATGTTTAACAAAACTTTATCACAATAAGGTAAAATGTTTGTATAATATTAAGTGAATATAAACTTAAACTACAATTATATTTTCAGAATACCCTAACAACAAACTTAATGCAAACTTATACTTTGCAAGCAGAAAACAAAAGTACCAATAATGTATGAGGGTGTTAGGATTGTAAACATTTAGTTTTTTAATCTTTATTTTCTTTACATAGTATTTTTTTTAAATATGAATAATAATTATGTACTTATTGATAAAACAATGATCATGTATTCATGATATATAAAAGAGAAATAAAATATATCAGATTGATGTGTTTCTTTGAAAGTCCATCATATGAATGAAGATATAATAAATTTCTTTCTTGAAGCCAACTTTTAGTTAAAAGAATGATTCATATTTCCTGCTTCCATTGGTCTCTCTCCCCCTCACATATTTATCCAACTCAGTGTGATTTTTCTACTCCCCCCCCCCACCGTAACAGCTTTCACCAAGGTCCCCAGATGTAATGCTCATGTCAGAGTACTTGCTTTACTTAATTTCCAAGTTGCATCCACCTCAGTGGACCATTCCTTCATTTTGTAACCCATTTTCCCTTGTCTTCCAATACGTTTTTTTCTGATTACTTATTCTCTGTCTTTGCAGCCATATTACCACCTGCTTCATCATTGACTATTCAAATTATTCAAGAATTACTTCTAAGTGGTATCCTTTTCTTACTTTATATTCTCTTTCCTTGATTGTCTTATTTCAGTCCACAGTCTTTCTTGTTCTAATAAGTAAACAACTTACCTACAATTGACTACTTCTAAAAACTTTAGGAAATTATACTAACTTTCTACCTGATGTCTGATTCAAATGTCCTAATCCTCATCAAAAATAAACTTATAGTCATTTCTACCTCCACTAAGTTCCTTCTCTTGGTAAAAAAGTAAAAATGTCCATGCGCCTATATAAGTGAGGCATCCAAAAATCATCAGTGTTGTTTACCTCACATTTATCTTCAGTATCTAATAATACTCTCTAATCACAAGAATTCTACTCACCAAATATCAATGATATACATCATTTTCTCTCTGTCTCTACCAACATTCTAGGTTAAATTATCATCATCTCTGAATCAGATGTTTATTAGTCACTTAAATGGCCCCATGGCCCTCATTTTTCTTCTCAAACTACAAAGTACTTATTAAAAATCATGAATTTAGCTGCATCATCAATTCTGTCCCTTTCTCTTCTCCTTCTTTAGTGAATTCCTATTACTCTTTTATAAAGATTAACTCTTTCATATCATAGTACCTCTTCTTTCCTCCTAGCATCCCTGTGACTGTTTCCTCTTCCATTTCATGCACACTGAATGTGTACCAACCTCTCATATTCTCTGTGCTCTCATCACCAATTTGAGGATGTTGATTTCTCTGCTTGATCATCCTTGCCTTTTTGCCTAATTATCTTGTTTTCCTTTTGTAATTCTCAATTAAAGAATTAGATACCCTAAGAAAGCTCCTTGTTCTACCAAACTGGGGAAATGCTTCTTCCTTTCCCTTATAATATGTTTTAGTCAGCTTTTTTTCTGCTATGATGAAAGGACCCGAGCAGAACAACTGTAGAGGAGAAAAATTTTATTTAAAGGCTCACGGTTTCAGAGGGCTTAGTCCATAGAAGGTTGGCTCTATTCTTTGGGGCTCCAGGTGAGGAACGACATCATGGCGGAAGAGTGTGGCCGAGGGAAGCAGATCCCAGAATGATCAAGAAGCAGAGAGATTCCACGCTCCAGATACATGATATTTATCCCATAGCCACACCCCTAGGAACCACTTCCTCCAGCCACACTCAGCCACCTGCTTCTATTTACCACCCAATTTTCCCATCAGGAGTTAATTTACTGATTAGGTTAAGGCTATGAACCAATCATTTCTCTTCCAAACCTTCTTGCTTTGTCTCAAATGTGAACTTTTAGGGGACACCTCACATCCAAACCCTAACCATAATGTTTCCATGGCACTTACACTTACTGATAACATTATTTAACTTTTTTTGCCTAGTAGATAATAAGCTATATGAAAGCAAGATGATGTGTTTATTCAAGATTGCAACTCCAGTTATTAGCAAAAGAACATATACATGAGAAAATTTGAGTAAGTATTTTCTACTTGAAGTTATAACCTCATTGGAATTGAATGATTTGCCTAAAGGACTTCTGTGCAGAGCTTTTCTCAAGTGAGACTGTAGGATAGGCAAAGACTTTTAACACATTTGTTCTCTTCTCTTTTGGTTCCACTCTCCAACTTCCAGCAATTCCTCTCACCCTTGGAGATCTTTTGGTGCAGCCTTCAGTTATGTCCACTGTTTCAGAAAAATAGCACCCCCAAGATACTTCTATTTCCAATTATTTAAAGAAAAGAGTAATTATATATAATATAAAAATTACAGGATTGGTTTGTTCCATTTTTGAGTAAGAGTATGTCAGTCTGCTCTATGGACTTCAAGGTCTGTATTAGAAAAGGTTTATCCTTTTAGTTAGTCTTTTAAACACTCATTAAACAATTATAGATTATCTCATACTAACAGTTTCCACTTGATGACTCAAGTTTTGATGACTACATTGTTGAACACAATAGCCAGTAGTCATGTATGGCTATTTAAGTTAATTAAAATCAAATATTTATTTCTTTGCCGTGATTGCATTTTAGGTATTTTCCATCATCATATAAAGCTTCATCAAACAATGTTGTTCATTCGGCAATGTGTTTTAATACACAAAATCTGCATTGGTAAAATCTTGATTCTTTCTGCCTCAAAACTAGATTTATCTTCTGACCCATATACTCTCAGTTTTGACATAGAACAAGCTTTTTTTTGTTTGGTCCTTCAGGACCATACAATCTTTCTTCCTCAGGCACGTGTGGACAGTTGCCCAAACTAGGGATACTTGTCTTTTCCTAAAGAATTTGGAATTTTAACTGAAGGAGAGAAATGTCATTTTTTTCCCAGATAGATGACTCAGCAGAAGAAAAAAATTTAGGAAATAAAGAAAGAACATGTGTCATAAATTAGTAATCAGAAGAGAAATGAAAGGCATAGCAGTATTCTATCCAGTTTTGTTATCAGTAACTTTTTACCCTTGTTCTTAGGATAATTTGAGTTACCCCTGAATCTTGAAATGTAAACTATCGTCTTTAAAAATATAATCTATCTTAATTAGCTTTTAAGTAATCCTCATAATAAAAAGGAGGTACATTATAATTTCTATTTACCCATGAGAAAAATTTGGGTACCCTGAACCACGTATTCAAATTTTTATGGCTTATATGAGTTCAAAACATTTATGTTCATATTTTTTTTCATATTTGTAAGGTGCAAAGGTACGATAGAAACTAAGGGTAAAGGAACAAATAAGGTTTGGTGCTTGGTTATAGTTTTAAGTTATAGGAAAGGAATAGAGATTAAAGATATAAAAGTAAGGCTGTTTGCATAATCGAGGCTTGAAAAGTCTGGGATTGGGGGCAAAACAAAACTTTTCTGACCAGCATAAGGAAATTATTAGAAATAGTTGAGCAGCCTGGAGTTGAGACCTATAGATATTAGGGGTCAGATATTGATCCACTTGTTTATCACATGGCATTTCCATGGACATGTACTCCCCCTGAGGCTAATAAAGCCCAGAGAGAAACAAAGAAATACATTGACCTTGGATGCCAAAGTCAGGGCAAGGGCAGAAAATGGGGACAAATCCTTTGTAAAATTAGATATTTAATCCTTCAAGTTAAGAGTCTAAGCACAATAGCTACTGCCTTAGCCAGTGCTACTTTTTGAAAACATAAATCTTTTCAGAAGATTAATTTGACAGTAATCTTTCTGCTCCTAATTTGGGGAAAATAGAGCATTGTTTCTTTTCTCAGTGCTTCATTCATTTTCGCATCGTAAATGAGTGAATATTTCTATGACTGATGAACAAAAAGAAAAAAATAGGTTTGATTTGTTTTTGAAATTTAGAAATATATCTATGGATGACTAGCCAAAGATGGAAGAATTTAGATATGACAAGATGGATTGATGTAGCTATCTGCCAAACAGCATGATTAAAACCATTCAGACCCTGGAGCAGAGTACGTTGGCTTTATTTCTGTAAACTAAACTGTCACCATCAGACTTAAGTGCTCTTGTCTTGTCAGAGGATTTATTATTATTAAGAATTTCTCTGACATGCATTTGCCAAGTGCTTCATTGAAGCTCCCCATCACTCACAGCTCCTTGGTGACATGGTCTGGCTAGACTTCAAAAACAAAAGGAACTGAGGTATTCATGCAAATTAGCACCAGTTTCATGCCCAAGGTCCCTCATTAATATATGATTTCAAAAGAAGGTGAATTTAATCTATAATATGGTTAGTCATTCAAGGGAAGACCAACTCAAGTCATAGAAAAATAGAAAAGTGTTGGAACATTTTCAGTCTCAACTTTTGAGAATCAAAGAGTAAGTTACTTCACCATCATCTCAATGGTCAACTACATATATGAATTTACAATTAGGACCTGAGATTGACAGGTTTATCCCAGGATGTTCAGTAATGAATATTATTCTTTCTCTTTATTAAGAAAATACACTTCTAAATTTAGCATTATCTCCTACTTCACAGCAGCTTAATGCTACCAGAGACTATAATGCAACCACGAGCATTAAAAAAATCTGCCAAGTAGCTGGGTGTAGTGGTGCACGCCTGTAATCCCAGCACTTTGGGAGGCTGAGACAGGAGAATCTCAAGTTCAAAGCCAGCCTCAGCAATGGTGAGGTGCTAAGCAACTCAATGAGACCCTGTCTCTACATAAAACACAAAATAGGGCTGGGGATGTGGCTTGGTGGTCGAGGACCCCTGAGTTCAATCCCTGGTACTCCCCTCCCCAAAAATCTACCAAATTATATTTTCTGAACTTAGTTGGGCTCTCAGCACCACCTACCCTTTCCATTATCTACATTTAGTCAGCTACCTCTCCCATTCTCTTTGTGACAATTTCAGAACCATTCGTTTCCATAAAATGTTCTCTCTGTTCAATTTCCACCCAGCTCCCTCCCCTTAGATAGCATGACTGTCTACACAATTGTGTCTCCCAGACTTAATTTCCCTCAACTTTCCACCTCCTTATTCCACTTGCTACTACTGTGGCTATCCTTTGTCCCTTTTCCCAGGCACACAGGATGAAGTCACCTTCCTCCTCCTCTAATCTACCCTTTATTCTTTGTGCCTTCGAGTTTCTCCTGAGTTCATCTCTAGGACCTGACTACATCAACAGGAACTATTTTACAAATCTTCAGAATCTCCTTTTCCGCTGGCTCACCCCTCTCAGCTCCATCTTTCAAGTCCCAGTGACCTTTCCTTTGCCTTGCGTTCTCTTTATCTACTGACAAAGTCTTATTGTGTTCCATGCTAAATGGTTGTGTCAGGAATCTTGAAGAGAATGAAATTTTCCTGTATCTGAAGGCTAACAAGCTTGTCTGCCAGTTTGATACATAGAAGCAGAACACACATAACTCATGGGTGAGAGAAAGTGGACTTTATTACCTGTGGAACAAGAAGTATAAGCTTTATCTTTACATTACTTTCCCATGACTCTTAAGATCCAAAGAGCAGGGGTACAATTGGCACAGGAGGTGGCTGTGCACATGGTGGGTTTGTGTTATGGCCAAGAAAACACGTATCCTTAAGAAAACGCCAATATTGAAATAAGCTGCCAGCAAATCTTGTCCAACACTATGCAGGATGAGGACATTTTCTTTGTTATTCTGCTCAGGAACAAACTTGCCCTGTGTCCTTGAGGGAGATTCTATTTGCATTTTCTAAGGTATTTTGTTATACAAACATCCTTGAAAAGATAATCTGGGAAAAAAACTGCCTAAGACATGTAAAACTGCCATAGAGAATTCTTCCTTAACAGGTTATCTGCCATTTATTTGTATTTTCATTAATTTTTTTTATAAATCTGCTGATTGTTATCTATATTTATGTTCAACATTCTGCTAGGTGGAGAGCACACAACCAGACTCAAAGAATCCTACTGAATTCTTAATACGCACGATGAATCTCATAACACATTTCAGGAATAATAGTGATTTTTAAAAGCCCTTAATTGTAAATCATAAATCATACACAGTCATTTCATTACAAACTGCTGAAAGGTTACTAAGCATTGAGGTCTGGTAAAAAATCTCCACACATATTAGTATTGATCCAATAAAGAAGAATAAATTGCAAATAATATTCCAGCATTAGCACTGTTTTCTTCACTCTATAAGATATACAAATGGAGCATCATGGAAAATACACTATTGTAGTTGCTCTAAGCTTCCATTTCATTTTCAGCCAACAATCAAAATCACATTATATTAAATAAGTATGTATGTGTGGTCTTTTGGGGTAGGGATAAGGAAACATTTGCCAAGTTTAGCTATTGTGAGTTCAGAGTTCAGAAGCAAATTTAATTCTTCTGGAAATGAGTGTAATAGAACAGCTGGTCAAACACAATTTACTTGCTCACAGAAACAAACTTAGTGATTTCTAAAAAAAAAAAAAAAAAAAGCTTGCTAAAAAGGGTCATAAAGAATACCAACCATATTTAGGATACTTTTGGCTTAAAAGGGTATCTGTTTATAGACCCTGATGCAACTTTTCCCAGTCATGAAAACAAACGACAAAAATAAATAAATAGTAAAACACCCCAAAACTGAAAACATGAAAATGAAAGATGAGGAATCATTTAACAAATTTAAAATTTAGATTGATGGATACTTATAATTAGGATCTTTGACAGCTTTCCATTAAATCCAAGAGTATTAAAATAGATTATGAAAAGAACAAGCAAATAATATATTAGTTGTTACATTATAAATAAATAAGGGAATTCTCTCTGTAATAAAACTCATTTGAGAAAAAAAATTAGAAAAACATTTGTTTTAAATTGCTGTCTTCTGCCACACTCAGAAATCCAAGAATGATATAAAACTTGCAATTTTGTCCTTCTACAAAATTGGTACTTAATTTGAGGTCATTGGGACACTGCCTCATGTCCCCTCATTCATTTATTTTTATTTTTTATTTGAAAAAAAATCAAATTCATCAGAAGTTGTAAAAAAATATAGAGTTCTCAGGAACTTTGTACTCACTATCTTCCGATGAAAATATCTTTTTTTTTAAACATTTATTTTTTAGTTGTAGGCGGACAGAATATCTTTATTTTATTTTTATGTGGTGCTAAGGATTGAACCCAGTGCCTCACGCGTGCCAGGCAAGCACGCTACAACTGCGCCATAACCCCAGCCCCTGAAAATATCTTATATAAACCCAGAATATCAAAAACAGGAATTTGACTTTGGTATTATATAAAATCAACAAAACTTCAGACCTTATTTGGATTTCATCATTTGCTTGCCTTCCTTTTTTATTTTTAAAGCTATATTCACATATAAAGTTCACAGAAAATAAATAGCAAGGAAATGAGATGAGTCTGGGGTGGGAGGAGAAACCAGGGTGCCTAGTATAGGTGTGCATTCCTGGTAACAGAGCACCAGAAAGGTCTAGGCAGGAGTAGGAAAACAGCCAAGATTACTGCACAATGAAAGGCCTGCATTTTTTTTTTCTTGTGTCCTTTAGTTGACAGTACCAGAAAACTATGCAGTGGAAAATAGAGATGGACTTGCCCAATTACAGAGTAAAACAAACAATAAAGAGAGAGAACAGACAGGGAGATTTTGACATCCACTTTTCCATTGGCTAAAATCTGAAGCTAGAGGCCAAGCTTATGTCCAGATCCAGTTTGTCCACATTTTCTACAGCTGAGTAAAAACACAAAATTTCATGAAGGTTGACTCTATTGGAAGAGTACAGGAAGATGTGATTCAAGGAGAAATAGCTACAAGAACCAACAAACTGAAATTAAAAGCGGACAGCTCTAATGATACATGAGGTTGAGGAACTCAGAATTTCAAAGCTAATGGAAATAAATATATTGAAGAGAGGAAATGAAACTACCTTGCAGAGAGTACAATGAAATTAGTCAGTTTACTTCTTCCCTCCATAATTTACCCAGATGCTAAAGATATTATATGTATCAACACTTAATGCCCATTGCACTGTGATTTCCATATTAGGCAGATCAGGTTTTTCATAGAAACCACATATTTCTCTTCTCAAAAGTATTTGTTTAAATGCGAGTGATACCAATATCTTTGTATAGATTCCATTTGTTTTTAATATGGAAGCAAAGTTCACTAGATGATAATTCTAGGGCTAAGAGTGAGAAGTTATTTGTGTAGGGGAGTTGTCCACCCACTCCCCTGGCTAGGATAATCCCAGCAGAGTGATTACTCACAATGGCTGATTAAATTCATTGATGTCAGCCTTAATTGCCTTCAAAACTCTTGACTAGAGACCATCTGGTCCCAAAGATTTATCTATATCTAGTTTGCAGATGCAGTATCAAACATTTTGTGGTTGTACTACAATTTCATCTTGTTTCTATAAATTTAAAATTCCAAAGGTTATTTTGGAGTAACAGAAAACAAAAACAAAACAAATTGAAAAAGCCAATCTGTTTTTAGGAAAGTCAAGAAAAGCATTATTTTTCTTTTTTTACTATGAGCTTCCAATTTCTAGAAGAATCTCCTGCAGAGACTACCAGAGGATCTTGGTAATCTCTCACTTTCCTTCATTTCTTCTAATCCAATAAACTTGCTAGTTTTTCTTTTCCCTAAGTTTCTTCTGAATCTAAGTCCAAACATTTTAAAATAACATTAATGTAAGTTCCATCTCCATTTACTCTTTTCTTCCTTCCACCTTTTTTTTTTTCTTTCTTTCTCTGTGATCCTTACCACTCAGTAAGGGTTCAGGTACTATGAATTGCGGATTGCCACTTTTTCAAATTCAGGTGGATTTTCAATTTATTTTTAAAAACAAATTTGTTTGAAAAATTGTGATATGAGCATTTAACATGAGACCTTCTTTTTTACATTAAGAACTTTATAATAATATCAACAAAAGTTGCATGTTTATCTTATGCAATGGATGAGTTTGGACATATGCATACCAAAAGTTTTCTTTATCCCCTTCTTGTTGGTTGTTTCATTTTGCAATAGAACACTAAACATTAGCAAAATTTTAAGTGCACAGATAGTATTATTAACTCTAGGCAGGATGCTATACAGCAGAACTCTAGAAAGTAGTTATCTTTCATAACTAAAACTTCATACCTTCTGAACAGCAACTCCCTATTTTTCCTTTGCTCCAGATCTTTTAGCCAACATTCCTCTTTCTACTTGTGTGTGTTTGGTTTTAGGTAGCTCTTATAAATGGAATCATGGAAGACTGATTTGCGTGTGTGTGAGTGTATATGTGTGTGTGTGTGTGTGTGTGTGTGTGTGTGATTGGCTGTAGTTATTATTAGATAATTGGCTGTAGTTGTTATTAGGTAATAAAAACTGTTAGTATTTTTCTCCAGTTACCTTCAGTTTCTCTGAAGGAAAGGACATGAATTAAGAATCCAAAAAGAAGAGGGAATTCAAAGAGCACATTATAATTGTAGCCAAGTCTCTGGCTCCCAAACTTTCTTCCCTTCTGCAACCCCAGACATAACCACTGTCCTGAAGGGGGTGTGATAATTCTCACCAATGTTGAGAAAGTATGAACACTGGATGAAGACAGCTTGAGTTGAAATGGTTTCTCTGTTGCTTACTGGCTCTATGTTCATGGAAAGGTGGCATCTGATTCTGTACCTTGATTTATTTTTCTTGTCAATGGGAAAACTATTGTTACATGAAGAGTGCACACAGGAAACAAAAAGTGAAAATGAATCAAGTCTTTAGCAATTTGCAAGGCACCTAGTAAGTGCTCTATATGTTTAAATGCTGTTATCCTTAATATTATTACAAATGTTATTTGTAATGGCTTGGATAGTGGATATTTTGAATTTTGTAACTCCTTTTGTATATTCTTTCTTCCTTCCTTCTCTCTATTTCTTTCTCTTGCTACTTCTTCAATTCTTTAAAAACGAAAAACCAAAGGAACCCTCCTAACTCATGCACCCTAGGATTGGGAATATGGGACAAAGTTTTCTGACACTTACCCTAAATTAATTCTAGGATAGTAACATTTTTGTGATATTATTTCTTCTCATTGAATAAAATGATCTATGCCTCTAGTATTCTGTTATTCATGTGCTTCAAAAAAAATTTTGTATGAAAACTGTACCTATTGTTCGATTTATTCCTAGGTACCTGGAGGTTTTATTTTTACAAGAAATTATCCCTTTTAGTTTTTTTAAAATAAACTTTTCATTTTAGGATAGTTTTAAGTTTATAAAAACTAGCAAAGATAGTACAGTTTCAGGTAGCACCCACCCAGTTTCCCTTAATGATACCTTCCTATAATACTATGTTGCATTTGTCCCAAGTAAGAAATCAACATTGCTACCTTACTATTATCTAAACTGCACACTAAATTCTGATTTTACCAGTTTTTCCCTCATACTAATTTTCTTTTCCATCCCCAATACTAATCAAGGTTCTTCTGTCTCCTTAGCCTTTGGTCTGTGACAGTGTCTCAGATTTTTCTTTGATTTTGATGACAGTTTGAGAATTGGTCAATGATGTTTTAGAATGTTCCTTGATTATACACTTTTCTCATAATAAGACTGAGGTTATGGATTTTGTGGAACAAAACCAAAGACATTAAATGCTGTTTTCATGATCTTTCAACTCACTGTCAACAAGATTTATTTGTGGTGATGCATCGATCCCTCAGCTGAGGTTGTGTGTGTGGTCTCTCTACTGTAAACGTACTTCTCCACATCTTGTAACACTTTACTATTTGGAAGAAAGTCACTAGCACATCCCAACCTCAAGGATTATAGAGTTGAACTTCTTTTCCTTGGAGTGGAAGGTACTATCTACAAGAAACATTCGCAATTCTTTTGTAGAAGAGACTTGTCTCTTTCTCCATGTATTTATATTTATTTATTCAATGAATTATTTATATCAGTAGGGAATCATTTGTTTTATATAGCATAATAGGGTAATGATGTAATGTGTTATTTACTTTGTTGTTCAAATTGTTCCAGCTTTGACACCTGAGAGTTCTTTTATATTGTCTCCTGTGTGCCATTGAGGCCCACCATGTCTTTGTGTGCTGAGCACTCTTTTTACTTTCTGGAACTAGAAGATACTCCAGGGTAATCTTATACATTTTCCTTCCTAGCCTTAGAATCAATCATTTCTAAAAGGAACTCTGGTTCCTTTTCTTAGAGAATGATATTAGAAATCAAGGGAAGAACACTATGTGGCCATTTTTAATGTACTTTAATGTAAGTACATTAAAAAATGTACTTACTTTTTTATTTATAATATGCAATATCACTATCATCTATTGTTAATTTATCTTAAAACCATCAATTTTAATTCTAAAATGTCACATGTAATATTCTGCAGGAAATAGTTGAATGTTCTGTAGGAAATATCATATTCTTTCACAATTTCATTTCTTATTTACAAATCATATTCTTTATTTTTATTATTGTGACTTAAAATAAAATATCCAAGACATTGTTAAACTTGTATCTTATTTTTGTATCTGAGTTCACATGAATGTTCTAATTCTTCCTGTTAATACGTATGATATTTTCTGTAAACTTGTGAAATACTACTTATCAAGTTAAATAAGTAATCCATCTTAAAACTGCTAAAAAAATGAGTAGTGAGTATTTTCATATGTGTGCAAAAATCTCTGCAAAATACCACATGATTTATAATCTCTAAGTAGTTTATATAATAGGTTATATGAATATATTTCTGAGATCTTTCAGTGTCTGAGATAAACTGAAGGCATTTAGTTTTCCATTCTTCAATAGCACATGGTAACATGTTATTTTGCCATTTTTCATTTTTTATTACAGAAAATTCAACCTATTAATCTTTTCAAAATCAATTTAATTTCTTTAATGTTTGTAGTCCTATCAACAATTTATATATTTTAAAAATAATAATATATGGTAATCTATAATCAAGAAAAGATCATTTTGCTCATTTTTAAAATTATTGGTTTATAATTATTAACAATATCTTTTCATATTTTATAAAATATTTCTGTATTACATTATCTATACCCAATAAATATTACTTTGTTGAACTTTTAATATTGCCCCCTCTTTGTGATCTTGCTAAATATTTGTTTTATTTTATTTTTCAAATGATGCTTTTTTGGATACATAGGTATATATTTCAATTCATTTTATCTCTCATTAATCTACTTTCATAATTTTCTTTCTTGTTTTGGGGGTATTGTCTTTGGTTTCCTTATGATAAATAAAATTAATTGATTTTCTACCTATCTGCTAATATATTTAAGTTAATACTATTTATTTTAAAGCCTTTAAATTTATTGCATAAATTTAGATATGTAGTATTTTCATTATTTAAATACATATCATATTTCAGATATGACTCAGAGCTATTTCTTTCCTAAGAAGTGTGTGTGTGTGTGTGTGTGTGCGCATGTGCATGTGTGTGTGTTTAAAATCTATATAAAATGTTTAAGAGGATCACATATTTGTATGCATGATTAACAGGGAACATTGAGAAATTGCTCTAGGTGTGTCTGACAGGTATGTCTGACACTTTCTTTTTTACCCTGAATTATGAACAGATATTGTTAAAAGTTTCCAGGAGCCTGGATACAATGCATATGTTTTTCCTCTGAGGTGAAAGCTTCCTGTTGTATTGGTGGTAGCTTTATCTTACCTGCTGTATAAGCCCAGCCTTTGAAGCCAGTCTTACCAGGTGCATATTTACACTTATCCATAGCTACATGTGTGCACTAAGGAGAGGCAGAGCATAGCAGTCTTCACCCACTACAGTATCTTCATGGTGCAATGGACCCTCCTATCTCATTATGGTAAGTATTGAGCAAATGGATGTGTATGGAGCTCCCAGAGCTTACCTGTGTTTAGGTGAGAGAGTGCTTGCCTTTGCACAATGCAAGGGCTCATAGATACTATAACTTCCTGGTAAACTCTTCCTTTTGTCATTATGCATAATGATGTTCTTTGTGTTCATTTTGTCCATGTTCTCATTTGTAAGTAGTGGTTAGTATAATTTTTCATTCTTTCTCTTTTAAGCATTGTACATTTTTATGTTTCAGAGGTGTTTGCTTCAAAGAAATAGCTATCTTTGTAAGTTCAATATGTTTCTTTTCAGAGTAGATTTTATTTGTCTTATTTTCATTACTAATATGTTTTGGATTTGTTTTTATTTTATTTTGAGCTTTTATTGCCAGGGAATTTTTCCTTCTTTATCCTATTTCCAGGTATCTATTCTTTCATGGAATTTTCTTTACAAGTTTTTTTTTCCCTTCTATATCTTTTCACTGGATTTTATTTATGTGATATTAATATTTATATTAATAAATATATCAATATTTGAAATGGCAGTATATAAAGAAAATATACAGCTCCACTCGCCTTTCCAATATCGAATATTTAGATTAGTTTAACTCCAGTGGCTCTTCTCAAACATTCATGCTATTGCTGTCTTTTATTTTGCCTATACTTTACACTTTATATCACACTGACACTGCTAGTAATATTGATATTTATAATTTAATTATAGAGATTTCACTTATGTGACTATCAATTTCTTTGTTCATTATTGTTATTTTCTTGTACTTTCTAGGGTTTTTCCCTATACTTCCTACTGTTTTTTTTTCCTTCTTCAATTATTACTTTGCAATAGTTCTTTAGAAAAAGGCTTGTGAGAAATTTCTATTTTGTCTTATTTTTTTTTTAATTTTTTATTTAGGCTTACACATTAACAGTGCAAGTTGATTCATTGTACATAGATAGAGGATAATATATCAATTCTCTAGTTGTAAGTTGTATAGAATCACAACATATATGCAGTCATACATAAAGTTAGGGTTATTATGACCATCATATTCCACCACCTTTGCTGTCCCCATGCCCCCTCCCCCCTTACACCCCAGTGC
>CM053411.1:21454541-21469023 GCA_028644305.1 Xerus rutilus | reverse complement strand
CATGTGCCCATCTTTCTTTGATAGCAGTGCATGTGAGTCAGAAAACTGCAAGTTATTTTTCTTAACAAGTTAAAAATATGACTTTACTGTTTGCTGGTCTTTCTTGTTGAAGTCAAGAGGTATGCCCCCAGTCTCACTGTTGTTAATTTGTGGTTGATCTGTTTCTAATATGTGCCCACTTTTAAGTTTTTCCTTTAGTATTTGGTAATCTATAGTTTCATAAGGCTACATTTATTTCTAATAAGCAGGCAAAAAGGAAGTATGTGGCTCATATTTAATTAATACTTTTTAATCAGCAGGCTGTGAGGCTATAATTCTTAGTAATGAACTCAAATAGTATAGATCATTTAACTTATGATTGACTAGATAATATACTTACTTAACAGTGTGGACAAATATTGCATAGAAATCAATAATTGCACTTAAAAACACCCTTTAAACACCCTTTACATATTAGATATTCAAATTTTTATTATTTTTAGTTTTTGAATTGTTTTTAATTTTAAAGATCCCTATCAAATGACAAGTTTTCATTTAAATGAAAGAGTACAATTCATGGGATAATAGTCAATAAAATCTCTCTTCGGGCAATTTGGAAACATGGAAAAGGATGAAAATTTATTCAATAATTTGACCTAGGAATTCAAATATTTGTAACAATAATTTTATTCAGAGGATTATATAAAAGGAATTTCAAAACAATTTTAGTAAAATAGCAAAAACTTAACTTTGTATTAGTATGCTTAATCTTACAGTGTAACTATATGAGTAAACCCTTATATAGCTATCAAAGTGATATTTCCAAGAAACCACATGAAACCAGATAGGTCATTTAAAAAATTTCTTTATAAAATGATACGCTAAATGGTATAATAACATGGTCAAAATTAGTGGACTGAAATTTTAATAGATGATAAATCATAATACATGAAGTAAAAAATATGTATATATAAACTAACAGCAATTTTAATATCTTGGTATTAACATTTTAATAATTTTAATTTTATTTTTTTCTTTTCTAAATTTTCTAAACTTTTCACATGAATTATCCTTGTGAAGAAACACAAGAATGTAACAATAACAGACATAAACTAATATTTACCATTAATTATTAGTATTATTAATATTTTGAGAACAACAAAAAAATGGAGTTTTTAAGCAAGAGATTTAAGAATTAGAGAAGCATAAAAGACAAAATTTCTAGGCATTTACAAATACCAAAGTCAAAAATGGAAATATTAATGAATTTGATTATACAAGATTTTAAAACTTATATGTAGACAGTATCATAAACCAAATCAAAAGATAAATGGCAAGCCAGAATAACATGAAAACCATATGAGAGCAAGAGGGAAAACTCTTTTAACACAAAATTCTTCTCACAGATCAGTAGTTAAAGATCAAACAGACCCAGGTGGAGAATTGACCGAAGAGTATCTAAGTAGTCATTAAGTATCAAAATCTGCAATCTTAGTCACAATTAAATAAATACAAATTACAACAAATAATTTACTATTTTTCTGCATAGATATAAATGAAAAATGCATTAACAGCTCATGTGGATGAAAATTTAGAGAAGTAGTTGGTTTTAATGTTTTGATGAAAGTGTAAGTTGCCATAACCTTTTAGGCTGTTGATCTACTGGTATTGAAAAGTAGTATCCAGTAAATTCACATCCAAGTATTTGTGATATCTATTTCTATACATTTTATACCAAAATCAGTCATATTTTGCAATGACAGGATGATGGACTTTTGAAAAAGAAGAATATTAATGTGAATATAGTGTGTAACATATAATAAATAACAAGTATGTGAAATATTTTAGTTTATCAGAATACTAATCAACAAGTTATGCAGTGTATTTTTATCTGCATGGTAATCACACGAGATAAATATCTATTTAGCTATTTCAGTATAAAAATGCAGATGAAGACATTTTATTACAAATTTCCTTGTCTTTTAAGTCATGGTAAAAGCTCAAATACCTAAGTGTATTGTACACTCTTGAAGATTTTTCTGTGTTGAGTCTTTGGCATGCATAATAATATGGTAGCACATTTTGAGCTAAATATAAAATAAAATCTTGTTTACTATGTGCTTTATTCTCTCATCTGATCCATTATCACTGATTGATGTACTTAATGTCTTTGTACACTTCCCTAACATAAAGGGATGTATTAGTCTTTTTTGTGTTTCTATAGCAAAATACTTGAAACTGAATATCTTATGGAGAGAAAAGGTTTATTTATCATATAGCTCTGTGAGTTCAAGGGCATGGCACCAGCATCTGCTCAACTCTAATGAGGGCCTCATGGTGGTTGGCACCACAATGGCAGAAACCCATGTGGAAAAGATGATGTGATGAGAGAAAAAGCAAGAAATTAGAGTGAGATAAAGCTTGCTGTTTTTATAACACTGCATTCTCAAGGGACTTCCAATGAGAATGCACTCACTTGAGAAAAGTATTAGTTCCTCTTAAAGACCTAATAAACTCATACTGTATGCTACCTTAACTCCGCTACATTGGTGACCAAGCCTTTACATTTCAATCTATGAATGACAACTCACGTTCAAACCATAGAAAGGAAGAAAATGTAATTTTTTAGCTATATAATTTTTCCCAGGAAACCTGAATTCAGCAACATCAGATAGCTACATGCTCTGTATAAAAGAAAATTGCCCATTTTATCTATATAGTGATTGATTCATGTGTCTACCCCCAGAAGTTGCAAGTCAGTGATAAAATGTTCAGAAATTTATTAAAATTTTGTGGGATTCTGGGGCAAGTACTTCAAGATGACAATCACAGAAAATCTAGTGGCAGCATCAGTCATTTACATAGTCTTGGCAATGTTAATCTGCTTTTATTTCCCTGTTGTCTGCTTCATGAGGATGCAAAAAACAATTATGAAGCTATTCTCACAACAGTGGCCACAGAGGCTCTTTTACCTAAAAGTGTTAAGTAGAAAATTATGCCACTTCTTTATTTGCTAAGAATGAATCAATCTTCTTAAAAACAGTAAAA
This sequence comes from Xerus rutilus, assembly GCA_028644305.1. Lineage (NCBI taxonomy): Eukaryota > Metazoa > Chordata > Mammalia > Rodentia > Sciuridae > Xerus > Xerus rutilus. The sequence continues at coordinate 21,465,996 of CM053411.1, read as the reverse complement.
ATTAAAAATGATTTTTAGTTGTTTTAATTAAATTGAATTAAAAATCAAACTAAATGTAATATAAATGGTCAAAGAATGTAATATAAATGGTCAAATCTAAATTTGGACCAATTGGTAGACTATCAGCCATACTAAAAGCTATATTCCTTATATCTTTGGGTATTATACCATATTGCAGTTACTTACCTTGGCTGTTTAAAATCTGACCTGAGTGAAAGCCTAGTATAGAATATTCCATTGCTAAGAAAAAAATGCAGATTCCAGGAGTTGCTGGGTTCTGCATTAGGAGCAGCATATTGCAACATTCCCCCAGTTTGTAATTTTATTGCTATTATATTCATGTATAATAGAACAATTGATATACATTTGTACCAAATTGTTTTAGAAAATACACTTGCTTTATGTTTGATAAACTAAAGTAAGATGTTTGAGAAAAATACGTATCATGTGACTATCCATGAAGTAGTGACAATGTTATGGTCAGGAAAATTAATTTTTGATTTTTTGTCCATTTCAGATGGATTCTTTATTTACTAAAATTATCTTGACTTCTGCTCTTTCCTTTTTTAAATTATCTTATGTTCTCCTTATTGTTATTGATACATTTTGGCCCCAAAGGAGCTCTCTGATTTCTTTGTCAATTTTCTTGGATATGAATATCCCAATGAATATCTCAGTTCAGTGTCTCCTTTTCAATGCTTGATTTTTGCCCTCTAACACTAAAGGCATTCTAGTAAGGAGCTGATGATATGGATGCTCATAAATTTGTTATTATTGTTAGTAAAGAAAAAGTAAATGCAGTTAATTTTTGAGCACTTATTTATATGCCAGTTACTATTCTATGCGATTTACATGCACTTTCTCATTGAATCTATACAAAAGTTCTAATATTTGCTTTAGAAGAAGAAACTGAGACTCACTCAAGTTCACACAGCTTATAAGTTTCAGTGCTAAGATTTTAGTTATTCATTCATGATTCAAGAACCACTAACTAATGACTCTCCAAGACCACAGATCTGTTGAATCAGACACTTTGAAGGTATGTCTCAGAAATTTGTACTTGGGCAAAACCTCCAAAGAATTCTGATGCAAGTTTAAGTTGGAGAACCACTACATCAAGCTGTGCTGTTTAGGTGTTTAATGTAGAGTTGGACAGAAACCAATGGCAGAGACATTCTTAAATGAGTAAGCTATCTTATTATTACTTTTATTATTTGTATTTTATAAACAACCAACTTTACAATTCACTATATCAATGTTCACTTAATAACTTCTTATTAATTAAGAACTTTTAGTGTGTGAGAAATTAGGCTTTGTGAGAGAGGCAGAAAGGCACAAAACATTCTTTCCCTCAAAGAACTTGCAATCTAAGGAGATAAGGAAGATTTTTTAAAAAATAATTAAAATCACAAAGTTTCATGGTTTAGAATGTGAGGTCATAAATTAGAAAACCTAAATTTGAATACCAGTTTCAACATTGATTACCTGTGAGACTTTATGCAAGTTGTCTCACTATTCAAGTACCTACTATCTTTACTTCCTTAAAGCACTTACTTTATTAGGTTATTAGAAAAATTAAATGAGAAAAACATTTTGTATGATGTCTAATGTATATTAAACTGCCAATAAATGTTAGTTATCACTACTTCTCTTGCTAATACTCTAGCTATTACTATTAACATTAGTAGTAGTGTTACTACTAGCAATAGACAGTTTTTACTGAGATCTTAAAGAAAGGAAAAACAGAATCATTTAGAAATTAAAGAAACTGAAGAATCATTGAAGACTGGAATGTGTAAGGAAAAGTTTAAAACAAAAGATGGGACCTAAATTGGGTAATCTCTGTCTTCATCTCTTTCTGTTGAAAAAGATGGAATTGGAAAATAATAAAAATAAAAACCCATGAATTTGAAGTGATATTTCTGGGAAAGTGAATAAATTGAACAAACCAGTGTTGATGGAACCACAAATTTATGAAGGAAAGGATGTAAAGATGGAATAAGCTCAGGTTTAAAGTTAATACATATGGACTTATCTTGCTGTAAACTGAAATCCATCTCTATTAAAGACAAATTTAATATGTTATATAGACATTTTTCCACAAAATGCGACCATGAAAATCTTCTAGTAGGTGTTTACAAGAAGCCAGTAATCTCCTGATTATGCTTAATTTCTTTTCATCTTCAAGTGCCAAGCCAAAGTGCCTGGAAATGAAAGAAGAGGAGGATGGGGACACTGTGAGGTAAGACACTAACAATGCTGAGTAATGCCTTCTTAAGAGGTTAATAATCACAGCAGGATCTCCCTGGGCTAAACCTGGAGTCAGAGAAACAGATATAAAGATAATGGAAAAGAGAATCTTTCAAAAGAGATCTGCAGTAGATTGCACTCTAATGACCCATTTGGTTTTATAAATTCCATTAATAATTCTAGCTGTACATTTTTCAACCTTTTATCCTTTGGGCTTAGTCAAAATTAAGTCAACTAACAACTACATTAACAATAAGCAAGAGAATAGAATTCTGTTTACTGTGGTTCCAAAGAGCTTTCCCAAGCAGCTTCACTGGTTAGGACAAATCCTCTTAGCTGCTGTTGGCTGTAATAATATTTATGTACTGCAATTCTTTGCTCCGCCATTAACCCACTCACTGAATGCACAGGCAGTTGTGTTCCAACACAGATGAGATTTAAAACAGCAGTTTTCTAACAACTATTACAACAGAAAACTTCAGATTGAAAAATCACAACTTCTAATATTCTTAAAATGATCAAAAAGATTACTTTAAAACATGAGAACATGCTTTGGAAATCATAAACTTCAAACTCTTACTCTATTAAGACCTATGGTACTACGTTAATAAGTACATGCTCTTCTTCTTCATTTTTTCTGTTTTTAATAAAAAATAAAAGCTGGGCGCGGTGGTGCACACCTGTAATCCTAGCACTTTGGGAAAGCTGAAACAGGAAAATCGCGAGTTCAAAGCCAGCCTCAGCAATGGCGAGGTGCTAAGCAACTCAGTGAGACCCTGTCTTTACATAAAACAAAAAAATAGGGCTGGGGATGTGGCTCAGTGGTCGAGTACCCCTGAGTTCAATCCCCAGTACCAAAAATAAAAAATAAAAAAAGAAGATCTAGAATATAGTTATAGGGGCTGGTGGAGTGCTTGCCTTGTTGGCATGAGCCCCTGGGTTCGATCCTCAGCACCACATAAGAAGAAATGGGGTGAAGACATTTTGTCCATCTACGACTAAAAAAATATTTTAAAATTTTTTTTAAAAAGTAGGTATGTTACCTGGTACAATTTTAGGTGTTAAAGGTTATGATGTGGAGTTTGAACAAATTTTTTCTAAGAGAAAATATGTCATGTTATTCATTGTCATTGATCCCAATTTGTCATCAGAATTTCCCCCAAATAATTGCATTTTAAGAATAAGAGGCCAGAGAGAGAGAGTAAAAAAGAAAAGAAGAAGAAGGAGGAGGAGGAAAAGAAGAAGAGGAAGAAGAAAGAGGAGAAAAAGAAGAGAAGGAGGTGGAGAAAAAAGTATATTGGAGAAATTTGATAAATAAACTTTCTAACTCAAGAGTGACTGATTTTATAAATTTATTTATAGAATGAAAATTACTACTGATAGGGAGCAGACATGTGAGTGGTGAGAACACAAGATTAATGAAATAATTCTATAAAATTGGCCCACTCTGCGGACCCCCACATACTTTCTTTTCCAAGAAGCAATTTATCTGTATCCTGCCTGACTTTAGCAGACAGGATATGTTACATTCCTTACTTAGCACACTACCTGTCATCTGCAAGGGAAATGCAGGCTAGAAAAGTAATGTCAGTAAGAGAAACACAAATTACACTGAAGGGGGAGACTTTGTGATCGTTTTCACAGACCAGATAATAGAACTCAGGGAGGTAAAGATAATCCTTTCTAAGTATAAAATCTGTAAAACTTTATAGTTAAGAATTCAATTAGAACTGGTCAACATGGGCCAAGGGGTCCTGGATTTGTCTTGGCAGAGGGGATTTGAAAGTCTGACATCTTCATGCCATCATTCAAATGTCAAGAAGTTGACTTGGGAGGGACTCTCTGGAAACTTCTCTGGGATCTCTGATAAAACTGAAGTATAGGAGAAGCACACTGTCCCTTTCCTGTCTGAGAGGATTCACTCTCTCATTTGAGAATATCCTCTTTCCTTTTTCCTGTCTTTTCAATAACCTTATGCCTGTTACTCTGAGAAATGTGTCTGAAATCTTTCTGACTCAATTGCAATATCCAGATTTGAAAAGGGGTCTTGGTGCTGCTTCAGTTTCTCAGAAGGACCCAGCCCTGTAACACTACTTCCTAACAATTGGATTACATGTATCCAGTTTATCTACAAATTGAATAAAACAAAGAGAAACACTGTGTTGAACAACTGCTTATCACTCACATTACCGGTTTTATAATGATTGTTTCTCAGGGCTCTCTATGGAATTTGAATCCTAGTGCTATTATGAATGGTTCCAGGACCAACAGCCAAGAAGCATTCCTTGAAGGAACATTAGTTTCCTTACCTGTGTGAAAAAGAATAGTATAAAATTCTTCATGGAGTTGCTTTAGAATTAAAGTAAAAGCATTTGTGAAAATGGCTAGGGTTTGGCAGTTATTTAGAGATGTTAGGCATGACTAAATTTATTTGATTATGGTGTCTCTTATTTCTTCCTCATGAAAGTGTACATACTGATTTACACGCACGCAAAGTTACATATCCAAGTGAATTTTCTAAGTTCTTCTTTTGATTTTTGTTTGTTTGTTTAGAACTACTGAGAGATAATTTTCCAGTTTTCTCTTGTTTCTCTACATGTCTCCTTAATAAAGGGAAGAATCACTTGCTTTCCAAGATGCTTCCCTACAGGGGCAACATCAGACAGGTTTGTTAGCAGCCTTCTAAAAATTGGGGTTCCCTAAGCTTGAGGTTTCTAAGTAGCCTCACAAACCCACTGCATATGCAACATCAGGTTGGACTACTCTGCATCAACTTTGGGACTTGGAGGTGGGCAAGTGGAACTCATGAACATGAAACTATACTACTTCATGCGCATAGAATCTTCCTGAACCTTCTGTCCACTTCTGTAAATATATGGCCAGGCTAACTTGTTGGCTTCCAGGCAGGCTAATACTTTCATAATCCTTGACAGGAACCAGCTTACCTACAGAGAGATCATTCCACCTGTTGATGAAAATTATATGATAACTAAGAAAATAGTAGTGAGTTGTAAAGCATGTGACTAAGAGTTAATGAAATTTCTTCACTGTGTTATCTTTTTGTTGTTGTTGTTTTAATAAAGCCTCAGGCATGTTAGGCAAGTGCTGTACCACTGAGCTACATCCCTAGCCTGTTATGTTCTTTGAATAAAAATTGTACTATTTAAAATGTCCTCAAACTTTTTTACATCTTAATTCAAAAAAAGTGAAAAAAATATGGCACAGGATTTTTAAATTTGTTCTCTATTTTATATTTTCACATGACCAGGGATTAGATGAGGTCCTTGCTCTTTCCCTGCTGAAATCACTCTTTTGATGCAGGCTTTATGCTACTGACTGGACGAAGGTCTTGTCACTGCATGGTAAATTTATTTACCTGACACTAGTAGCAGAAGACTGAGGGACATGACCATCATTGGGTAAGGAAAAGTCAGATCAGTAACTTCAATGTTTAAAAACATAAAAAATACAAAGGAAAAAAAGCAAGGGTTCCTGAAAGTGGACAGTTATTTAAGTCCAGTGTGTAGAGAAGTGAATGAAATGAATCCTCACAGAGAGGATTAGATGAGATATAGAATGCTGGAGCTGGAATGGACATAAATATCATCCAGTCCAAATGGAGAGAGGCTCGGTCACTCTCCAAGGTCACGCTGTGCAGTGGGTGGCACACAGATCCCACAACTACAAGGCCAGCATATTATTTATCCCCATCACACAATCAAAACTGTGACAGCTGTGCTGAAGGAGTGGGCAGTCATAGTTTAATTGATTTTGGGAGATATAAATCCAGGAGAGTTCCTCTTTCTTGTTGCTTCTTTCCTTCATTTTAGTGTGGCCATTACCTTATTTTTTTCTCATGCAGTTGTGTTGTAGACAGATGTAATACAAGCAATTTGGAGATTTATAATTATTGTTTCCTTCTTAGGATAATTCATAAGTTTCTATTTTTAATGTAATTATTAACACATCAAATCATTCATAGAAAACATAGTACAGTTCTACTTATAAAGCAGTGAATACGTTTAGTGTCAATTATATTTGAAGTGTTCAACTTTGTTGGTTGTTTTGTATGAGTTTTTTTTTTTTCACTATTTCCCAAGGCATTTATTTTGACTAAATTATGAGGTGTTCCCCCAAAGCTCATGTGTGAAACAATGCAAGAAGGTTCTGGGGTGAAATGATTATATATGATCAGAGATGTAACCCAGTCAGTGGATTAACCCATTGATAGTAGTAACTGAAGGCAGGCAGGATGTGGCTGGAGGAGATAGGTTGCTGGAGCCATGCCTTTGGGGTTTATTTTTTGTCCCCGGTAAATGCAACACACTCTCTTTCCCCTCACTTTCTGGTTGCCATATCCTGAGCTGCTTTCCTCCTCCATACCTCCACAAACTTCTGCCATGATGTTTTGCCTCACTTTGGGCCCACAGCAATGGAGTTGGTCATTTATGAACAGAGACTTCTGAAACTGTGAACACCAAATAAACTTTTCTTTCTCTAAGTTGTTTTGGTCTTGTCTTTTGGTCAGAATGACTCAAAAAGCTGACTAAAACAACAACAGCCATATTGGAGAATATATTTGGGGCTTTTGCTGTTTGTTTGTTTTTCAGTATAGGAGATTGAACCCAAGGCTGTCTACCATTGAGACAGTGTCTTGCTAAATTGCTGAGGCTGGCCTGGACCTTGTTGTGTTCCTCCTGTCATGGCCTCCTGAGTCTTAGGGGTTACAGGTATGCACTGTAGTGAGTATATGTTTTATGTCATTGTCATTCATTGAAATACATCTATATCAATATTTATCTACATGTACATATATTTGTTCACTCTTCCTACTTTCCTTTTTTCTGTCACTCCCTTCTTCCCTTCCTTCCGTTGTACCTTCCGTTTCTTGAGCTCCTAATATGTACCAGACAGTGTGCTAGGTTTTGTGAATCTGGTGGGGAACATTCATGCAAGCCATTAGTAAGGATAGTATACAACCTGATAATCATATCAGTGCTACCATTAAAACCAGGCAACAGAGGCCTCTGTATTGAGTCCAAGGACTTATAAGGAGGCTTGGTATGTTACAAACTCTTACACAATATGCAGTAAAGAACACACTGACACCTTGTTACTTTGAAATCAGAATTCAGGTTCAGCATAATACTTAATGCTAAAGCATCTACTTTCATATTGACACTGTTCATGTTCCAGGGAATCTTTTCAACAATTTTGCCCCCTTCCTTTTAAACCAAAGGTAACTATATCTGAGTTCTGAAAACTTTGTAATGAGTTGGAAGTTAGATTTGAATAAGGAATTGGCTTAGGAAAGAACATACATGAATTAACTTGTAAAGTTACCATGAAGAAATAGATTCTGACATAGTAAAATATGATTTTTCAGAATTGTGAAGTATCTATATTTTTTTCTTGTTCCATTTTGTGCTTCCACACGTACCCATACATTCTTGAAATTTTCATGAAAGTTTCCCATAGCAGCCCGAAAGCATTTTGCACTATGAAGTGATTCATATCACTGGTAAGTATGGATGTATGAAGATTTAGACAAAATACATGTGAAGAATAATCACTGTTAACGTTAGCATTCAGAATGTTCTTTACATTCTAGAAAGTTGAAATTACATATAGTTTTATTATTATATACATGTGTAAGCTTAATTTTACAAACCACTAAATAAAATTATATATCCACAAATGCTATTTAAAAATTTTATTTCTATAATTAAAATTGAGAGGCTAACATAAATTACAATACATAATATTGAACATTTTAGAGAAAAATAATGTTTTGTGATAAATATTTTTATTTAATTTCACTTATATTTTCATGAAAATATATCTAACATTGTATACTTAGTGAATAATATTTTAAATTTTGAATCTTTGAGCATTGAGAATGAATAAAAAGATTAGAGAAGCAGAAAAACTTGAGAAATAGTTCAAAAATTCAATTCAGAGAAAAAACTGGTAAAGAAGGAAATACATTATATTCAGAGAAGCTGTCTATTTAAATCTTGAAAACCTCAAGACAATGAAAAGGAGCATATTTTTGTGGAGCGTGACCCACTTAAAATTTGCAATCAGGACATTACAAATTCTTCATTAATGAATATTTAATTACTTAATTACTGATCAAAACAGTGAAACCAAGCAAAAAAATTTTTTTCTTATGAAATAGCTGCTTGAGTAGGTCAGATGAAAGCTTTCTAACTTTATATTCTTTACTAGTTAAAGATTTAATTACCCATAGAAACAATGGAAATGTATGTGCACTTCTATTTGCATACATTTGCTCGTATTTGAATAAACAGTCTCTGGAAGGCACTTGAAGAGCTCTGAAGATGGTTATACTGAGATGAAATGTAAATGGCTAGATGCAGAGGGCTGGGTGCCTTCCATTCTTTTTGAATACTGTCTATGCATTACCTATTAAAATTTGTTTTATATCAAAATCTTTTAAAAATCCCAATTTGAAGTCAGGAAATTCTTTCTTAGATCATATTCATCAATTCACATGTATCTTTAAAGCTTGATAATATCTCATTTTATCAAAAATAAACTTATAGTTGTATGCAATATTCAAGTAAATAATTGGAAACTATTTACCTAGCATGCAAGAACTGTGCCAAGGGTGTTCCTATATTCATTATAGCACTATTCACTAAAGTCAAGATACAAATGAACCTAACTGTTCACCAATGGAAGAATGGATAAGGAAAATATAGTATATATACACAAAGGAATACTATTCGGCCTTGAAAAGAAATCCTTCTGTTTGTGACAATGTAGTTGAATCTGGAGGCTATTATGCTAAATGAAATAAGCAGAGCATAGAAAGACATAGACAGCACATTCTCACTTACATGTAGAATGTAAAAATGTTGTACCCATAGAAACATAGTATAATGATCACCTGAATCTGGGGTCTGGGGAAATGGGGAGATGTTAGTCAAAACAAAAAAAATTTCTGTTAGTTAAGAAAAAGTCCAAGAGATCCTTTGTATATCTTGGTGATTGTAGCTAAAAAAGCTAAATTTGGTATATTTGAAAATTGCTAAGGGTGTAGATTTTAAGTGTTCTCACCACAAAAACACACAAAAAAAGCCCCTGTAAATATCTGAGGAAATTCATGTTAAATAGTTTGATTTGGCCATTTCACTATCTATCTATCTAGAGTTATATATCAAAACATAAGTTTGGGTATCATAAATATATATATATATATATAATATTTACTTTTCAATTAAAAAATCCATGTCACTAATGAAAAACTTAAGAATTGTTTCAAAGTTTTGCTTTATTTTTCCTGCATTATTGTTTCAAAAATGCTCTCATTACATCTTACCTGCAGCCCTGATATATTATTAAACAAAAAATCTTCCTTCATTCAATTCACCTTTTTAAATAAAATGTGTCAAACAGTGTGTATTAAAGTTAAAAAGCCAATTCCTTCCCTCCCAGGGCAGAGTCTACTGGAGAGACTAAGGAGTGAAAAGGCAATAGAAGTACTATTTGACACTTGTTATAAAATGCTATAATTGGAACACGAGAAGATAAATTAAGAGAAAAAGTGGGCACCAGGCACATAAACTCAGGTTGGTGAACAGGAGTTCTCCCGGGGAGAAAATGGGGAAAGGTTGAGATCTTTCCAGGAAGAGAAATCAGGACTGGATGAGGCTAATTGTAGCTCAGTTTAATTTACAACAGAGGGAAGAGGAAGACAGACCCAGACTGCCTAGGGCTTAATATTATTTACTAAGGAGCTTACATTTTATCTTGAGGGCACTGGAGAGCCATTAACAAGATTATAGTATGCAAGTCACCTTGATCAGGTTTGTGTTTTAGAACAATCATTTTACTACTGGTGTTGAAGAGAGAAACTAAAGCCAGAGGCAGTTGGTAGGCTGTTCGAATTACTTAGGTCAGAGTAATTATGGTCTAAAGGAAGGAGGGGGAAGGAGGAGGACAAAGATGAATGGATTAATGGGTAAACTACTCCTGATTGTTTTTTTTTTAGGGTTTGGCATATGCAGATGTGTGGATTTCCTACAGTCTAAGATTATTGTACTTAGCAAATGAAAATGCAGATGCCCCATTAAATTTGTATTGCAGATTAATAGTGAATAATTTTTTAGAATAAAAATGCTCCACATAAAATTCAGAATAAATTTACATCCGCCAAAAAAAAAGTCCTCCTTGTTTATTTGAAATTTGAATTTAATCTTGTGCCCTGTAGTAAATCTGGCAAAGGTACCACAGTGAAGTATCAAATATAGTACCTGCAGTTTTGCAACATTCAGGAATCCCTCTATCTTATAATTCAGATAAAGGTTTATGTTTCATTTAATAAACTTGATACTTTAAATCAAGAATACCAGATCTCATAGAAGTTGAGAGTAGAACTCATGTGTCAAAGGCCAAGGAGAACTGGGGGGAGGGGCGTGTGGGGCGGGATGGGCAAGCTTAACCATTAAATGGAGAGCCAGAAGTTCTGGAGTGCCATTTGCAAAGTATAGTGACTATAAATTACAATAATGTTTATGTATTTCACAAAGCTAGATTTTGAAAGTTTTCACGATAAAAAAGATACATGCTTGATGAGATAAGTATGCTTAACTTCATTTACACATTATATAATGTATACATACAGCAAAACATTGCATGTTAGCCCATTATTATGAGAACATTTTATGCAACAGTTAGCAAAAGAGATTATACCACAAAAAGCAAATTTAGGCCGGAGCTCTGGGTGGAGGCCCGGGCTGCAACAGAGAGTAATGCACATAAATACAGCTATCTCATACTAGACAAAGGTGCCAAAAACATACATTGGAGAAAAGATAGTCTTTTCAACAAATGGTGCTGGGAAAACTGGAAATCCATATGCAGTAAAATGAAACTAAACCCCTATCTCTCACCATACACAAAACTCAACTCAAAGTGGATCAAGGACCTAGGAATTAGACCAGAGACCCTGCGTCTAATTGAGGAGAAAGTAGGTCCAAATCTTCATCACGAGGGATTAGGCCCCGAATTCCTTAACAAGACACCTATAGCACAAGAAATAAAAGCAAGAATCAATAAATGGGATGGACTTAAACTAAAAACCTTCTTCTCAGCAAGAGAAACTATCAATGAAGTGAACAGAGAGCCTACATTCTGGGAGCAAATTTTTGCCACACGCACATCAGACAGAGCACTG
>CM053411.1:21407267-21454041 GCA_028644305.1 Xerus rutilus | reverse complement strand
GACCCAGCTATCCCACTCCTTGGCCTATACCCTAAAGACTTAAAAACAGCACACTACAGTAAAGCAGCCACTTCAATGTTTATAGCAGCACAATTCACAATTGCAAAACTGTGGAAGCAACCCAGATGTCCTTCAATAGATAAATGGATAAAGAAACTGTGGTACATATACACAATGGAATATTATTCAGCAATAAAAGGGAATAAAATTATAGCATTTGCAGGCAAATGGATGGAATTGGAAAGCATTATGCTAAGTGAAGTAAGCCAATCCCAAAAACCCAAATGCTGAATAGTCTCTCTGATTAGTGGATGCTGATGGATAAGGGAGGTGGGAATGGGAAACATAAGAGAAATAGAGAAACACTGGACTCGACATGGGGGAGGCGGGGGGCAGGAAAGGGGAATGGGTATAGTAAAGATCATTGATTAAAAAAAAAAAAAAATATATATATATATATACTGTTCATTGAAAGTGCATATAAAGGTGTTTAATATGAAGAATTTAATCTGCTTATAATTTTGTGCAAAGTTAGAAAAATTATGATTGTAACATTTTTTTCTATTTGCCTCAACAAATGTTTTCAGTGAACAGTGTGTACAGCTTCTGAAAACTTGTTTTGTTCTGTTATGTTTGATAACATGTATTAAAATGCAATTTTTGAGAAAAAATTAAATAAATAAATAAATAAATAAATAAAGCAAATTTAGGGCCAGAAAGAACTGGAGGAAATTACAACTAATTATATGTAAAACAAATTACTTTTATTCTGTTATAAAATTTCTGACTTTTACTTAAAATCTTCATTCAGGAAATCATAGTATTAGGAACAATTACTTTCTACTTCCCTATGTCCGTGTTTTCTTTCTCTGCCATCAGGTCTGCTTCTGTCTGTGGGGAAGAGTTAGTTACTCAGAGCTGATTTCTGAGATGATATTACTCTTAAGCTTCACATGCACATACTCATTTAGTTTTTAAAACAATTAATGGGGTAGATGTTAATTTTATTTTGGCTTTAAGATATCTACCTTGTAAAGTGGCTCAGGAAGGTTAAAAATATCAGAATTCACAGAACAAGACCTCAAAGTACCCAGTGCTTGAACTTAATTCTGGCCCTATCACCATACTGTCGATTTCAAGAGATAGCCTCATCTGTAGCTTCATTCAAGCCTGTTTGGTTAATCTGTAGAATTTTATAAATTCTCAATTCTGAGGAAGTTGCTCTGATGCTTCCTTCATATTGAATTTGTTCTCTCTGAAAATTTATAAATCTAACTTGAGTCTGTCTTGCTATAATTAAATTATTTCTGCTATGTGCAGAAACTGCCAGGGTTATTTTTGAAACCTCTGTGCTCTAAGTCCATTGGACGGAGGCCTTATTTCAAATTACTCAAAACACAAATCATTTTGATGAGTCAGCATCCATTAATATTCATTTTAGTATTATATCAGCTATTCTCCTTAGCTTTTTTTTTCTTAATGGTCCAGTTTGCCTTGTAATTTTTTGTCAGCTTTGAAAAAATTAGATATGAATGGTCGTGATTCTATGACATTTGCCAACATGTTAATTTTGCTTATTAGTGGCCACTTCATGTTTCCTGTCTTATAATTGAAATTTGTACTGAAACATCTCTTTGAACATTAAAAGCAGAATCATTTAGTTTTGAATCACTTAGACACTGTCCTTAGGACATGCTTAATTTTATCAGTTTCATATTAAAGCCACCAAACAATTATTCATTTCAAAGACTGATTAACATGTAACAGAACCACACATGTGAGTATGTGTATATGTGTTTACATACATGCATATATCTATGCATATGTATTCTACATTTTATTCAGCAAGAAAGTAATCTCCACAAGCTACTGAACTCAATAGACTTTATGCTCCCTTGAAGGCATTTATCATTTTTCCAGCTTGTATTCTAGCTATTTATGCATATTTTTCTTTCCCCTTAGGTTTTTCCAGGTAGGCACAGTGTTTAATTCATCTTTATATCTCCCACAGTGCCTACACACAGCTTTGCATACTGTGAGTACTTGTTAAATGTTGTTAAATGAATGACAGAAAGAGTAAATTTTGCTTATTTAATCTCTCAGACCAGAAATCTTTCTAATCAAAATGTAGTAAATCCAGTCTTTATAAAAGCTTTCTCCCAGACCTTACTTTAATTTCTTACTGATATATTTTACTTCCCAAATCTTAAATTACTTTTTATCAATAGACCGCCATCTTCTACCACAGATGTGAAGTTAAAAAGGGATTTTAGATGAAAATAGAAAATACTTAAGATTTATTATCCTGCCTTCTTATTATACAATCCTCTATTATCCAGTGAAGCATAACTTTATCAGTTCCTGATATAACAACTTAACTGAATAGTCTGAAAATGCCAAGATCAAAAGCTTGTTATTAGGAGGATATACAGAGAATGCTAAAGGCCTCAGAATTGGCAACTGAAACTACCCTCCTCTCTATATTAAAAATTGACCTGAATGAACAAAGGAATATTGAGGCAGAGAAAATTCGCATCAACTCTCTGAAAAGGAAGGGGAGAAGACATCCACATATTGAAGTCTTTTAGGGCTCTCTGCTTAATTCAAATGAAATGCAACCTAACTGAAGTCCAAACACACTTCCTGAAAAGGCAAGGTGCTGCTAACTACATAGACAGTAAGTCAAAGGAACTCTCCCGCATTTTTAAACATGAGAACTGGAGGGTGAAAAATGGATCTTTTCTGATAGAAAACCCTTTGGCTATCTAAAATTAAAAAAGATAAAATTAAAATATGCTGAACCAGTTGGTTCAGGAGCAGGCCTAAGCATGGTGACACTAGGCTGAAATTGGCTGTTTCTGTGTGGTCAGGATGTCCTCCGATGCAACAGACCTCTCTTGGTGCTGCTCTCCATGATACAGAGAAAGAGGCAGAGCATGGCCACTTCTTACAGCAGGACTCCAGAGGATAGATTTAAACAACATGGAGAAGAATCAGTCAAGCTTCAAAGTCCTCCTATTGGGATTGCCCAAGGCAATCCTCACTCAGGTTTTTAGGTCACTGACCTAACTAAAGAAACTTACATCAGTCACCTGCTACATCAAGACTTCCAAAAGAAATTCTACAAATAGATTTGCTGACAGTGAAGAGAACTAAAGTATTTTCCCACCACATTGAGCTGAAAATAAAGCCATTAAAGACCACTTTCTTCTTTCAGTGATAAATAAAAACAAATAAATCTGTATAGTTCCTTTAACAAAAAGAGAAAGAGAAAATCAAGATAGAATGAAGTAAAAGAATAGGATACATTATAGAAATTTACTATAGACTCGGCTAATTATTCGTGGCACCTTTGGATTTCATTCAGACTTTTGAAAAATGTGGTATGCATGCTTTGAAGGAAAGAAAAGTTTTGTAAAACATATTGTGACATATAAGAGTGAAATTGTATTTTGCATTGAAGAGGGAAAAGTCCTCAAGTTTATTTGATCAATACTCTTAACTTTTATTAACAATCTAGGTTAAATTATTCCTGTGTCACTCTTGTCATCAAGTATGGAAATCACAGGCTTGTACTTTCTTTTTGCCTGATAGAATATAGCAAAATTACTGTTCAAAATCAGAGGAATTATGATCATAAGACTACAGGCATGGGATAAACTTTGACTAAAATAGCTTTTTAATACCTGGGTGCTCACATTGTTAAGTCACAGTGTATCTCAGTGTATCTTCATTGTAACAGAGAAAACCATATTGATGTCCTGGGCAGAAATATCCTTGCAGAGATTCAAAACATTGCTCCTTACAAGCAAAACATGAAACACAGAAAGTTCCCACTGTGGCCAGTGAGAATGTAAAAGTCCCATTTTCCGATGTCTTTTGAATATTAGGAATAATTAGTAAATAAGAAAGTTTCCTCTACTTGGTTATCTGTATGATAAACTCAGTTTGTGGGTGAAATTTAGAAGGGCAATTGAATTACTTATTTTTTAATTTAATATTTGTTATTTTTATTAATTTTCTAAAAGATAAACAGAAAATGATTGCCCAAATTGATGTTGTTCCACAAAGTATACTCATATCAAGAAGCAAAAGCTTAAAGAAGAATGAAATTATGGCATTTGCAGGTAAATGGATGGAGCTGGAGTGTATTATGCTAAGTGAAACAAACCAATTCTCCAAAACCAAAGGCCGAATGTTTTCTCTGATATGCAAATGCTAATTCACAATAAGGGGGAGTTGAAGCTAGGGAAAAAATAGAAGTACTTTGGACGAGGCAGAGGGCAGTGAAGGGAGGGGAAGGGGTCTGAGGGTAGGAAGGATAATGGAATGAATTGGACATTATTACTCTATGTGCATATATGACTACATGACCGGTGTGATTCTACATCATGTACAACCAGAAGAATGAAAATTATATGCCATTCATGAATGATATGCCAAAAATGCTTTCTACTGTCATGTATATCTAATTAGAACAAATAAAATAAATAAATTTTTAAAAAATGAAGAAAAAACATTTCAAGTCCTATCTCAGCATGTAGGTGCATGAGAGAATATAAAAGCAAGGTTTAGAATCTCCTCCACTTAGAGGCACTTACCAGTGTTAAACCTGTTCAGGGTATATAGTCTCTTAGAGGAGCTACATTATATTCTTTTCAATTATTTAATCAAAATAAATGCAAACAATCTGAATTGAATCCTATGTAGTTAAAATAACTTTCTACTTTTCTGTGAAATAAAGGCAAGATGTTGAAGCTTGCAGATAAAATTGATTACTACTGATTAAAAAAGTGCTCAAAGTTTTGCATCTAGTAATGACAAGTTTCCTGTAATATGTATTTCAATTAGCTAGAAAATCACCTTGGATTTGCACATGTGTAAGTGTCGGGGCCAATTAACAGCTTGGTTTCTCTTTCGGACCTCAGCAGAACTAATCAGAATTTGGATGTAGACTGTCAATGACTGGCTGTGAGATTTTGAACAAGTCACTTAAAACTGTGTCTCAGTTTTCTCTTCTGTAAAATAGTGTTATTTTATACTAAGTAGATTTATTCTGAATATTGAATAAAATAATGCAATATTAACTATTGTTGCTTTTACTTATTAGTATCTAGTGCTGAAAATAGCTATTTCTTGTGTAATGTGGGCACAAAAACACCAAGTCATTCTTTTGTGAAAATGGATGTATGTGTGTGTGCAAACAAATGTATCTATCAGCAGAAATGATGTTATAAAAAGATTTAGTAAGTTAACACAAATAAGGAAGAAAACAGCTCCTATTCAGCACCATTAAATACTGAGGTCCTTACATGTGTTATATCATTTTAAATGGTAGTTTTATATTTAGCATTTTAATGTCCATTTCTTCTCTCCTTGAACACTTTATTCAATGTTTATTTCAGTGTTTATTTCAATCTGTTGCATAACAAAAGTCTAATACAGTCATACAGTACATTACCCCACATTACAGAGCTCAGTCAACATAAAAATGCATACACAACAGGACTGATAAGATTACTCATCCTAGTGATGTCACAGCCATCCTAATTTAATGTGCATACACTCTATGATGTTTGTACTAGGCCAACATTACCTAACAATGCTTTTCTCAGAACACTTCCTGATTGCTAAACCATGCATGACTGTACTGCAAAGAGCATTGATTACTCAGTATTCAGTCAATTGGATAGAGATTTTTATGAAGTATAGACAGGGAACTTTTGAGGTATTCTAGATATGGAGGCACACCAAAGTGATGTTCACCTCTGGTTCTTTGCTATAGTCCACATGACTGTAGGGTTATTCATAAGATGCTGATCACAGATATTGCCATACAACCTCATTTTTAGTCGATAGTGAATGAAGTACTCAAGGGAGCACACAAAAACTAGAATATATGCTTATGCAATAATGTCTGAGTATCTGAATCTTTTTCATGCCCTACAAAATAAAGTGTATCAAAAACAAAATGAAGGAAGGAAGAAATGAATGAAGGAAGAAGAAAGACAAAATGAGGAAGTGAGGATAGAGGGGAGACTGACAGAAAAAGAGGAAAGAGAGATAGAGATGGGAGAGAGAATGAGAATTTAAAAGGGGAGGACACTAAACAGATAAATATTTCTAGGGTTTACATTTTGTAGACACAGGGCATGTATGGGTGGTTTGTTCTTTCCCTGGTGATAAGAAATAAGCTCAAAACTCCCTAAAGGTTAAGATAAAAGCAATACATAGTAGATCAGGAGAATCTGAGGATAAACAGGGTCAGAGGTGCATGTTTCCAAGACACAGCTGACAGAGGAGGCTATTCATTAGTAAGACCAGGCAACCTGCACAACAGATGTTTTCTTAAACTACATGGAAAACAGTGAGGTGATTAACTGGCATTTTGGCTGCTCCAGTGTTGAGCAACAAGGTCAATTGAAAGCAAAGTCTGAATATATGTTTCCTAAAAGAAGGCTATTTATACATTGAGGACAGTATATTACTCTTGTCTTGTCTTATTGGAATCTTCACTTTACCAATAGGTAGATTATGCATAGCGAGAAATCTTTGAACTTTGGCTTAAATACAGCAAGACTCAATGATTGATAAATGGTTTAATTCTTTGATTTGCTTAATCATTCAACAAATGTATACTAAGTGTAGAGAGTGTGGAATTTTTACTGTGATCTAATAATGATGTATTTTTTAAAACAGATCTGCCCTCTTGTATTTCTTTTGGTATGTGTTGTTTAGTTGATTGTCAAAACATGT
This sequence comes from Xerus rutilus, assembly GCA_028644305.1. Lineage (NCBI taxonomy): Eukaryota > Metazoa > Chordata > Mammalia > Rodentia > Sciuridae > Xerus > Xerus rutilus. The sequence continues at coordinate 21,447,285 of CM053411.1, read as the reverse complement.
AGTAAGTAAGGCCATAACTAAAATATTCCCATTTCCATAGTCAATGTGTGCAACAGGTGCAGTAAGAACTCCTATTTCTGAATAAGCTATAAAATCTAGACTGGAACTCAGATCCTCTGGTTCTGTATTGCAGGGTGATTAATTATGCTTTCAGTCCTCCCTTATTACAATACTCTAAACTTTAGCATCTTGGAAAGAGGAGGTGGAGGGAAGAAGTCTGAGACTGATTTCTGCGAATTAAATGCAGACAATGAATCAGGAAAAATATGAGAAAATACATTTTAAAGAGGCTTGATGGCTCACAGGCAAGCAGAATATGATTATAACCAGATAAAAATATTTATGATCTATAAAAAATAATGCATCTACCTAACCCCTTAGGGTTATGGAAGTTTGCAGGTCAAAGAATACAAAGGAGATGTGGATAGAAGAACCTCAGGAATGCTCATTTCAGACATGCACAGAGCTGGGAGATGCCATGCCTCAAGGATGTGCATTGTCTCCTCTGTCCCCAATGTCATTCTTTGTTTGAAACTATCCCCAGCTTACATCGTACCTATGCCACCAACATTTAAACTTGTAACTACTAAACTCATGCTTTTATCATTATTTTATGCTACATAGGCAGAGTTATGGATATCATTATCTTTCCATGTGCTCCATTGAATGTGTTCTTCTCTTATCAATAAATTTTAAACTAACATTTTTAGTATGATTTGGCTTTCTATACTTTTGCCTGTAGGAAGATACTGCACTAAGGATAAATAAATCCACTTGCAGAGATGGTTTCCACTGGAAATTACAAGGTTGACATAATAATTTACACCCCAATCTCATGAGCTTCAGTAAATAGAATCAAACAGCAAATGACACATCCATTGTCACAGAGCTTTCAGAGGCTGCAAGGCAAGGCTTGAGACTAGATTCTGAAATGCAGCAAATTCCTATATGTCATACTACTTATTCAACCTCCAAAGGAGTCAAATAGCTGGCCTGACCCAGAGGACCTTTCCTTTCCCTGTGTGCTACTTCAAACTTTGAATTCTTTTGTCTCTGCATAAATACCAATGCAAATACTCCCATCAATGCAAATCATGTTCTTCTAATTGTATTAGGATTTATTATGTTAAGGTGAGTCAATGAGATAATATTCTATAGGCCAACATAGGGTACATTCAAAAGTTACCCTCAGGTACCTGGGCACTGGTCTTTGCAGGGTTTAACAAGAAGACCATAGGCTTGTTTTTCTTCTCAACCTGTCCCCAAGCCTTATTACTGATATCAAAAGACTGGATTTAGATCCACAAAAGTCTTCTTTCTCCTGGTTGATAATCACTGTTCTCCAACATTCCCATATTGCCAGTGATGACACACCCAGTCCCAAGAAAGTGCAACAGTTTGTACTTACACACTTTTTGCTTTATATGCTGTACACAACCTAATCTGAGCCTCTGTCCAGGATGCACTGGATCTCAGAATATGTCTTCATTAAAAGACTCATTCAAGATGTTCTCTCAATATCTTCTTCAAATCAGACTCCCTTTTAATGGATTCTTCAGAAAACCTTCCAGAAACCTTCAAGTCCTTCATTATTTATTTTCTTTCACCCCAATTCACAGGTGATGTGGATGTATGTAAGGGTTTTCCTTGTCACTTCTATTCCACAAAAAAGTAGAAGCAATCTGAAAAGAATGTGTCTATCCTCTCTCCAAGTGATGGTTAATCTTGGTTGTCAACTTGACTAGATAGAGAGGTAACTAGAAAATTGTGAAGCGTATTTCTGGATGTGTCTGTTAGGGTGTTTCTACAGTAGATTAGCCTCCAGTTAGCACACTGAATGGGGAAATCCAACCGTGAACAGGGTAGCACCATCCAATAGGCTGAGGGCTTGGATGGAACGAAAAGGTGGAAGAAAGGGAGTTCATGTGTATGCAGGTTTTGTTTTGTTTTGCTTTGCTTTTTGATGCTACTATGTCACTGAAGAATATCAGACTTCAGGTCCTTTAGGCTTTGAATTCATACTCACATTAGCAACTCTCCAGAGCCCTCCAGGCCTTCAGCCTGAGTCTGAGAGTGCTACTGCTTCCTTGGTACCTCTTGTTCTGAAGTTTCCTGCTTCAGGGACTGAACAGCTACCGATTTATCAATTTCCCCAGTCTATAGTTGGCCATTGTGAGACTATTCAGCCTCTGTGTAAGTAAATTTGATCCTACTTTATATATAGACATATATTATATATATTATTATTATATACATATTATATTATATATATTTTATATATATATATTATATCTATCCATTGGTTCTCTTCTTCTGAAGAACCTGGACTAATGCACTGCATATCTCATCTACATCTTCCTGAATTACTCCCACTCTTCTTCTCTTTCACTATATGAATTATTTCTCTCTATGGTGATAACCCTCTAACCATGAACAGAAAGTCATCCTTTTCTAAACAACTCTAGAATAATTTAAATCAGCCATTGTTTACAATCTATTTCTCTCTGTCAAGTTTTTCCTCTTGATTGGATAATTTATATGAGCATAGAAACATGCTGCAATTTTTCCAGGATTTACCAAAAGATGTATGTAAAGAGATGGTCTTCATACCTTTCTAGCCCCTTCCCTATTCTTCTTGTTCTTGGTAGCAAGCCTTTAAGAAAAATCCATAAACACTGTCTCTCGTATGTTTCTTTCATTATCTTTCTCCACATCTTTTTATCCCCTTCCCCATATGTGTTTTCTGTGATAGAAAAAGTCTTCTAGAACATTTTGTACCATGTATTTCTCTCATCTCTTAAATCTTATTCATGATTTCACGATTTAGCATCACAGTTCTATAGAAACTTCCAATGTCATCCATCTTTATTTTAACCTCAGCTCCCAATATCTGCCCATTTGGGCACCATTGTTCTTGAAATATTTTTTTAGTGACATGATGCTGGGTTTTTTTTTTCTCTCTCTCTCTTCTTACTAAACAGCTACTTCTCCCTTTCACAGTTCTTGTTTTTGTTCTTCTTTTTTTTTTTTTTTTGTATCTGTTGCCTACAGCTAAGTAATTGGCTCTACAATTTACTCTAATAACTACTGCTGAGTAATTGGCCCTACAATTCAGTTCCCAAGATTGAAAGACCCAGAACTGTCTCTAACTTCATTATTCTTCCATCCCACAGCACATCCATCAGCATGTGTATGTGGCTTAGAAGCTCAAAAAAACCTGTCTTCTACTGCTTCTTTCCCATTACCTGAGTTCAAACCACAAGTATTTATCTGGATAACTGGGAGAGTTTCCTGATAAGTTTTCCTGCCTCTTTTCTTATTCTATTTCTCCACAGTTTAATCTCATAATAATATTAAAAAAAAAACAGAAAAGTACATGTCAAAATGTGACAGAGTGTGTCATTTCCCTGCTGAAACTGAAATAAGTTATTTATTTATTTATTTATTGGTACTGGAGATTGAATTTAGGGGCACTTGACCACTGAGCCACATCCTCAGCCCTATTTTTTGTTTTATGTAGAGACAGGGTCTCACTGAGTTGCTTAGCGCCTCGCTGTTGCTGAGGCTGGCTTTGAACTTGCGGATCTCCTGTCTCAGCCTCCCAAAGTGCTGGGATTACAGGCTTGCACCACCATGCTCTGCTAGTAATTTACTTGTTCAAATACAACTCATGAATGGTGTGTAAGATCCCCTGTCTTGAGTGAGTGATCCAATTCAGCAGCCTCTCACCATTTTTTTTCCTTCTTAGAACACACCAATATGTGCCTACCTCAGGGATTTTCATCTTTTTATTTACTTCTTGAATAAGGTCTTTAAACTTCCTGGACCATATCTATTATTTGCAAGGCCCATTAGATAAAGATGATTTTTAAATGTTCAAATTTTTGAAAACTCAGGAGGGATAGTATTTAATTATAGGTGGAAATTATACAAAATTCAAATTTTAGTGTCTGTTATGGTTTAAATATGATGTGTTCTCCAAAAGCTTATGTGTGATATTATGCAAGAATGTAAAGAGGTGAAATAATTAGATTATGAGTGATGTAGCCTAATCTGTGTATTAATCCACTGGTATGGATTAACTAGGTGATAAATATAGACAAGTGGGGTGTGATGGAGAATGTAGGTCACTGGGAGTGTACCCTTGGGGTTTGTATTTTGTCCCCAGTGAGTGGAGCTCTCTTCCTCCTGGATGCCATGTCTTAAGTTGCTTTCCCCTGTCACACCATTCTTCCATGATGTTTGGTTTCACCTTAGGCCCAGAGCTATAGAATCTGCTGCCCATGGACTGAAACTCTGAAACTGTGAGCCAGAATAAATTCTTCCACTTCTAAGTTGTTCTTGTCAGGTCTTTTGCTCATGGCAATGCAAAAGCTAACTAAAACAGTGTCTGTCCATAAGTAGCTTTATTTGCTCATGTACTTACATATTTTCGATAGCTACTTTTGGATAATAAAAATGTAGCTGAATAGTTTCAACAGAGTCTGTATGGCTCACAAAGTCTAAATATTTATCATCCAGACCTTTATAAAAAATGTTTGCTTAACTCTTTATTCTACAATAGTTCTCAGAGTGTGGTACTTGACCTCAGTATCACCAGGGAACTTGTAAAAAATGTAAATCTATGGGTCCCACTGAACACTTAACAAATCATAAAATATGATGGAAACTCCAACAGTCTGCATTCTATTAAGTCCTCTGGGGAAATCTGATGCATGCTAATATTTGAGAACCAACACTGTAGAATATTTGAATACCTAAATCTCTTAACATTTCTGTAATCCAGCTCCTTGGTGAACTTTATTAACCAAGCTATTTAGAATTCTTTCTCTGTTTTTAGGCTACTTTGTTTTCCTTCATATTATATATCACTATGCAACATTACATTAAGCATAATTTTCTTATTTTGTATCTTTTCTCCCTTCCCTCACTATGACATAAGTCATTGACTTTAACTGTCATATTCATGGTTCAATTGTTAGCATGTAGGACAATGCCTGACATACAGGATGTGTTAAATATCTGTTAATGAATGAATGAATACATAAATAATTATTTTTCTTTTAAATTTATTTTATCTTAAATATCTAGATTGGTCCCTGAAAGTATGACCATTTTTTTCTTCCCCTATTCTGCCATAAGGATAAAATTAAAATACTCTTCCTAATTTTTGACTTTGTAAATAAATTATATATTTAAATAGCCAGAAGTGACTAGTCTATCTTTCAAAACCTATAAAACTGTATTACCTGTATCTTCTGTGGTTAGACTGGGAATTCAGAAATTCAAGCTATAATGCAATGTAATAAACAAAATGCTTACAATCTGGAATCTCTGGTGAATTCCATTATTTGTTATGTGTTAAAATGGCTACTTTTTAGAATGCTCATTGTTTATAAAAAGGACTATCTAAATTTTTTGTGCATAGGAACATATTGAACATAAATGTATATAAAATGAGGTGTTCTCTCAACACCCAGATAATTTTAAATAAAAATAATATGCATTGAACCAAAATCCTCTATTGATCAGTGATTGACTCCAAATTTTTATTGTTCCAATTACAGAGTATACTTGACTTACGAGTGTTTTGACTTATTTTTTTTTACTTCATAATTGGGTGGAAGTGATAAGCATAAGTATACACTGTAGCTGTAATTTGGGATTTTGACCTTTCCTGAGATAGTAATATGTGGTCTGTGGTATGTGATGCTGGGCAGCAGCAGGGCACAGCAGCTCTAAGTCACTGACATGATCATGATGTTAAGAATTTGGAAAAACAGAGCTCTATATAGGTACTATGACTTGAAATGCAACTAAATAAACTAATTAAAAAAAAAAGACTGGTTGCTGCTAAGCTATAATATTCAGTAGGTTAGATGTATTAAATGTATTTTTGACATGATATTTTCAATATATAATGGTTTTAAAAGAACATAATCTAAGTTGAGGAATATCTGTAAACATTATAATATTTCTTTAATCTGCCATGCACACTCTGGGTTGACCATCAGGGTCTAGTAAAATAGACTTGTACATTGTTACTTCTATTTTTAATGTGAACTGAATTTTTGCTTTCTTCCCTCCTAATGATGATCTGGTCATTATTCTTTTGGTAGTCAATATTGTCCTTTTTCCTAGTTTTGTTTTCACCTCTTGCTCTGTTTTACCATGTATTCACATCTGGGCAATGACCTAATCTCTTATAATATCATTCTTCCTGAATTAAATTCTCATATTGAACCCTTCAATTAGTATGTGATTTTGATTGCCATAACTTAAACTTCAATTTTCAGTTTAGATCCCAAAACCAGAATTTTCAAAAATTCCTACTTTGCTTTGTTTCATGGATGTTTGTACATATTTACTGAATATCTACCATGTGCAGGGCTTTACATTACAGTGATAGGTAAGACCTTTGTCCAAGAAAATATGTACATACTTTTCTACTTCCCATTGGTCACTACCTTCATTGTGATTAAATCTATTATTTCTTAGGTTCTTATAAGCAGTTTTTTAAACCTCATTAAGACATTCTGTTTGTTGTTGTTGTTGTTGTTGTTTGTTTGTTTTGTTTCTCTTTTGGTACCAGGGATTGAACTGATGGGCACTCAGCCACTTGACCACTGAGCCACATCCCCAGCCCTATTTAATATTTTATTTAGAGACAGGGTCTCACTGAGTTGCTTAGCATCTCATTGTTGCTGAGGTTCGCTTCAAACTTGCAATCCACCTGCCTCAGCCTCCTGAGCCGCTAGGATTACAGGCATGTGCCATTGTGCCCAGTTTAAGCCATTCTGTGTACTGAGACATAGAAGTCCTGCTAAAGTACAAGTCTGATCATAACAGTTTTGTGTATGTATGGTGTTTTAAGCAGTTTTTTCGCTGCTATAACCAAAAAAACCTGACGATTACAATTGTAGAGAAGGAAAAGTTTGGGAGCTCACAGTTTCAAAGGTCTCACGCAGTCCATAGATAATTAACTCCACTCCTCGGGGCTTGAGGTGGGGCAGAACATCATGACAGAAGAGTGTGCAGGAGGAAAGCAGCTCACAATATTCAGGAAGCAGAGAGAGAGACTCCACTTTGCAGATTCAAAATATGCACCCCAAAGGTATAACCCCAGTGACCCACCTCCTGCAGCCACACCTTACCTGCCTTCAGTCACCAATTAATCCCATCAGGAAATTAATCCACTGACTGGGTTAAGGCTCTCAAACTCAATCATTTGTCCTCTAAACCTTCTTGTAATCTCACACATGAGCTTTTGGGAGACACATTGCATTCAAATTATAACATATAGAAAACCTTTTAACAACAGCTCTCTGTTAACCTCAGGTAAAAATTAAATTCCCTAATCTGATTAGGACAAACTCTCAATAATCAGTTTGCCTTTCTATCCCAAAGTCTTAACCCATATTCTCCCCTTTCTACCCACTACAAACAAAATGAAACAAACAAAAATCCTTCCACTGCCATTTCCATTCCAGGATTCCAATCATACCAAAATATTTTGAGTATTACCTATGATTTTATAGATAGACATTGATAATTATGGTCATCTCCTGCCTTTTTCATATAATTTCCAAATGATTAAGGCAAGGATATATGTGTTGTTCCAGTTGTATTTCAAGACTTAATATAGTGCAGTACTTGCTTTATAGTAGGCACTTACCAAGTATATCAATAAAAGATGAATGAATGGATAAATGAATGAATGAGAAATAATAAAAATTGTGATTTATATGCTTTTAAAATATATAAACCCTTTTATTTCTTTAATTTTGCTTGACTAAATGAGTAAGGAATGTTTTCTAACTTTAGTTTTAGGGCTGTGACTTGATAGGTCTTAGATAATTGGGGTGGACTTAGATAACTCCCACCTTCAAGCATAGTTCTCTATCTGGTCTCAGATATGTGTGTCACAGGTTGCTACCACCATATTGAAACCTAATACAAAGCTAACCCTGATTCTATTGTGCAATAGCTAAAGCTAAGTATGGCTAATTGTTATTTTGACTTTTTAAAATTAGAACAGTATGTCATTTTCTGCCTTTTAAACGAAAAACAAATATATGTTTCAGAAAAGGAAATTTTTTGAGAGTTCTTTTTTACTCACTAGGAGGAAGAAAAATGTTTATAATATTTTAAGTAATGCATTGTAGTTAAATATAACACAATATATTGTATTATTATAGTTTTAAAGGACTCGTCTTTGCATTTGGCATGAGTCCATTGGAATCATTAAATCATCTTGCCTGAATAAATAAGACAATATTATTTCTATTATAGTTTATTGTTTTATATGTGACAATAGTCCTTAGATCAGTTCTTATTATAGTAATGCTGCATGATGATGTTCTGGTTTATGATTTAGCAAGTCACTCTATTTTACAATAGGTCACATAACTAATTTATAGAAAGGAAAAGCATTTCGAAATTGGTGTAATTGTGTGCTAGGGAAAAAACACACTCCTTAGTTGTCACTATTTCTAATTTTACCATTATTGTTTTTTAGCTGGCTGCTACCTAATACAGAGTCGTCATCAATTTGATATATCATCATCTTACTAGAATAATATTGAAATACTTTAATTTTTAAAAATATAAAACCTATCTCTGTTGGGTACTACATTTCAGAAAATGACACATTTCAATCTCTTACGTGCAAGAAAAACATTTGCCTTTAAGCAAAGTTAAAGTGGCAAATGAAATCTTTAGGAGAAGAAATGCTGTGATATAGTGGCTGGATATTCTGACTACCATATTCATCAAAATTGTATTTTGACCTCTGATTACCTCTGCTTAATGACAAATGGACTTTAAAGATTGAAATTATCTTTCAACCATATCACACCCCTCAGATTTCAATGAAAAAATAGTTAAAACACAGCCAGACTGAGTTACCGCAACACATTATGCTATCTGCCTATATCACAGGAGAGGTGGGAAAGCTAATTAAAGTGGCCGTAGGGAACTTTAAATGGGTAGTGTCATGGAGCAAATGTTAAAAAATAACATTTAGTTAAGCAACAGGAATTATTGAGCATCTGGCATTTAATGTTTGCAATGTTTTTCATGAACCCCTCCCCTTTCTTCTTTTCAAACCATTGAATTTTCACATTATTGGTAAATGTAATAATGTCACTTTTTAAGGTAAATTTATAAACTTATTAAACACTCTGCAATCAGCTTTTCCAAATAGCAGGTGTGAGCTATGATTTAAATTACTCTTATAATGTAATTTTAGAAGTCTAATATAAAAAACTCAGCTTCCACAGATGTTTGAGTTGAAAGCTTCCACTTATCAGTCTCACTCTAATTGCAACCAAATTAATACTATTTACTTTGATTTATGGGAAAAATGCTAATTTTGACTTGAGGCCCTTTTGGGAATTATACAAAGCCCAGCAGTATAGTTAAGTTCTTCACCCATCCAAACTGTGAGGAGGGGATGTGGAAGAAGCTCCTAAACATGTTAAAGACTGGTGACATCCATAAAGTGGCCCAACTCTTGCCACTCTAACCCTTTAAAACCTGGCTTCTATTCTGTGGAACAACATGGACGTCCATAAACGTGATAAATCTCTCAGGCGTTAAACATAAAGTCACGCCTGAACATAAGATAAGGAGATATTCCTTTCCTCTTTTACAGAACTGCTCCCCAATGTCATTTCCTCCCCTCTCCACTTTTTACACTTCACCTAGCTAAAACTTATCTATGTTCCATATTAAGTCCAAACACACATCCTTCTAGGAATTCTGTTCTAATCATCTGCAATAAATTTACCAAGAGTAGTACTCAAAAACAAACAAACAAAAAAATGTTGGCACCTATAATTGGTAAGTGGGCTTGAAGTAGAATTTGAGAGCCAAGAATCAGCTCTTTATATCCAGCTTTCACACATCTGCTGAGAGTTTTCCTGCCTTATGTCCTCTGTATTATCTTGGCTTTTCTACACTCAGGAAGAGATGGTTCCCTTAGACTCTTCTCATGTTTGTAAAGTATTACTTCATTGTTTTATAATTTTAATTTTTCTTTCTTATCTTTGTGTGGTCACATGTTTGACTCTCAACCTAAACAAAGAGGCTTTTAAAAGCACAACTGTATCTTCCTTTTCTTTGTCTTTATATCAAAGCCTAGCACCCTGGATAAAGATAGATAATGTAGATACTGGACAAAGAAATGAAAGAATTTATTAATGAGCAAACTATGGCAATATCATTACTAGTGTTTTAATAGATTAGATATTTACCATAATATCCTTTCTTCTTTTAATGATGGAGAAGGGTAGAAAGAAGATAAATTATGGAAGCAAGAAAAGAAGACATCCATGGAAATTGCTGAGTGGAATTTGGACCAAGAAATCAAGTTGAGACAATTTATCAATCAACTACTAATCTAAGCAACCAATTATATACAATGTGTTTTAGAAAAAGGGGTTTTGTATACATATCACTTCACTTGCTAATATTAGTTTACTTTAGTAGAAATAAATATTTTATGTTAAAACAATAATGTGGTTGTTATTATGATCACTGATGGTTCTCAAACCACTTTGCTCAGTTTATGGATTGAACGTAAATATGTTCCATCATTGAGAGGAAAGACTATGCCCATTTCATATAAAGACACAGTAGAGGGAAGAGAGGAGGTAAAGAGTAGGTACTGGGGAATGCGATTAATCAAATTATGCTATGTGCATGTGTGAATATGGCATAATGAATCCCACCCTTCTGGATAATTAAGATGCCTCAATTAAAATACAAAGAAACATAGTGAAAAATATTTTTTTATTCTCCAAATCCACAAATGAAAATAAAGACTGAAACACAATAATTTCTTATCTTAAGAAAATATGACTAGCAAAAGTATATATTTTTTCACTCAAATAGAAAGTAACTGGGCAAATAAATTGCTTAAGGCTGGGGAAGAAATAAGTTTTCCTTCAGTAGGCTGCTGAGGCATATCCCACAAAGTTAACCACCGGTAAGTTGTTCAATAAAGCCAATCTTTTAAAATGATAAATTCTAATTGTAGAGAAAGAATTTATTCCTTGGGCTTAGATTATTGAGTTCACTTGTAATTAAACTAAGTCTTACCCAAGAAAACCTCTCACAAAAAAAAAATGATATATGTCTGCTTCCTTTGTGGTATTCCTCAGGCAGAGAAATTTACATGTGTGCTGTTCTTCAATGTCCTCCTCAGAACAATTTGAGACAGGGACAAGCAAAATAATTGGCTAGGAGAAAACAAAATGTATACAAATCAAGTAAATTTTCCTTTATATTAGATAAAGAATGTTCTCTGAAATATTTGTTTAAGTATATGAGGTACAATTACTGCATGACCATCTTTACAGATGGTTTTTTGTGTTAATTATGTACGAACATACTGTAGAGAATAAGCTTCAGTTTTGGACTGAAGCATATCAATTTTTGAGTGTATGTTTTGTTTTTATTTTGAGTTTATTGTTAGTCTGTATTTTGTTGCTTTAGTAGTTAAGGGTAATTGGTAAATCTTAACAGCAAGAATCACAGTAAATATATATATGCAGTTTAAGAATTTCAATTTTTAATTCTACCTACCTTTTTAGGGCCATTTAGATGCCTCTAAAATTGTTTTCAAGTACTCTTACACAAGCCTTTTTCAAGATCATTTGAATGATTTCTCCTTCAAGCTTTTGAAAAAATGATTGTCAAATAATCTGACATCATAGAAGATAGTCACAAATGCCTAACTTACATTTCTTTGGTCCAAACTTATAACCTATCTTTATACTATTGATAAGTTTTAGAAGAAAATATGCTAATTAACCTACAGGTACACAAGATATGGAAACCACCTAAGGGTCTATTGAGGGACAAATGGTAAAGAGAATGTGATGCATACGTGTGTGTACGTGCACGTACACACACACACACACACACACATCACACACATTGGAATATTATTCAACCTTAAAGAAGAAGTAAGTAGATCCTGCCATTTACCACAACATATATGGACCTGGAAGTCATTATACTAAGTGTACTAAGCCAAACACAAAGAAAAAATTTATATGTCGAATCTAAAAACTCAAAACAGCAACCAGAAATAAGAAATATATATAGAGAGAGTATATATATATAGAATTATATATATATATATACATATATATATAATTAAACATTAGTTATGATGGATAAATGATAGGAGGAAATGAAGAAATGTCAGTTAAAGGATATGAACTATGCAGTTGTTAGATATTTAGGGTGAACAAATTTAGAGATCTATTGTACAACATGGGAAATATCATTAATAAAATTTTATTGCATTAGATATTTTTGTTATGTAAGTAGATTTGATATTTTCTAACAAGTATTTTCCATTTTTAGAATCAGTTTTTAACACTGATATTTTCAAATCCTTTTTTTTCTTTGTTGTGCTGGAGATTGAACTCAGGGTCTTGAACATTCTATGCAAGTGCTCTATTACTGAACTACACTGCCAGTCATTTTTATTTTGTTGGAGACAGAGTCTCTTTAAGTTTTCCAAACTGGCCTCAAAATTGCAATCCTCCTTCCTCAATCTCCTGAGTAGCTGACATCACGATGCTTGGCTCAAATCCTATCTTTTAATCATGTTTTCTAGTGGGAATAATTTTTTCCTGTCCACATTTTTCTTTGTAAGAGAATGACCAGTGCCATGTTTATAACATTTGTCTTCATGCTAACATCATATGTGTGACTGAATTTGCCTCCAAATTTAGTCATTTTGTTGTTAATAGCTCAACACTTTTTATTTAAGTTTTATTTTAACTATGCATAAAAACCAAAAATGGTACATATTTATGGAGCACTATGTAATGTTTTGATACATAAATACATTTATAATGTTTAAAACAGGGTGAATGTATCTATCACCTCAAACGTTTATGGTTTCTTCACAGTGAAAACATTCAAAATCCTAATAGCTCAGTATTTATCATGGCTTGAAATATTTATTCAGACATAACTTTTATAGACAAAAATGGATTTTGAATTAGGTTGTAAACCCCAATTTGCAATAAGTCATTAAAATATGCTGCCACTAATTAGGACTTTCGTCTGTCTGCTGAGTTTAGAATTTAAATCTCTAGGAAATGTAATATAAAATCAATTCTTAATTTGCTGAAATTCTGTTCACAAATAATTTGTATTGTGTGTTCTCTCATAAAAATAATAAATTGCAGCCACTGGACCTCTGACTGCTATATTCATCCAAATTACCAGTGAGCCCTGCATGCTTCCAGAAGCCTGCAAACCCTCCTGCTAGGGATAGGTGCTCCTCCTCTGTCAAACTCTGGTTCCCCATTGTGGTCTTTGTCACTCTGTTTTATAATTGCTTTTTTATTTCTATGTATCCCCCATTAGACTAATGCTCTTCATAAGAAGAAATTGTACACATATTGAATCTCTAGTGTCTAGTAGAAGTATGAGAGTATCTGTTTAATAAATATGTTTCAATAAAAAATGAATACCAATTAAACAGTCAATTAAGAAAGTCATAATGAGTCACATGTGCATGTTCTACTCTACTGATACTAACAGTTGGCACTTATTGAGGACATTTCATAAATAAGTCAACAACTTTAGGGAAAATATAGTTATTTTCATATACACAATCATGCAAGAAGCATTCTTTCACTGAAAGTGTGTGTGCGTGTGTGTGTAATAAACATTAAATCCTGCTCTTCTCCTCTAGTGGAAATTCTGGAAATTTTACCCCTTATGTCTCAATTTCTTGATGTGGAAAGTAGACAATGTCCCTCAACAAGAAATCTTTACTTGGTTCCTAAATGGAGATGGTTTGAACCTGTTCCCATTGAACTTGTTCTAGGAGGCATTTCTTGGATATTCTGGAAGAATAATTTAAGTTTGTTTGTTTTTAAATATATATATACAATCTGCATTGATCTGTTTCAGAAGAAAAAAACAATTTTCATAGAATTTAAAATAAAAAACACAAAAGGACAATCTACAATTAAATATTTTATAGCATCAGGACTTCAGAATTCAATAGTAAGCAATTTCCTGAAATTTTTTCATGTCAGGTATAACTGGGGTCTGATATTTGGGAAAATGGGACCAGCTGGATGAGCAGGGAGCCAGTTCTATTGTGATTTTTAAGGTCTATTTTAAAGACCTCTCTTCACTGAAAATAGTTCCCACACTGGTGCTTAAAACCCCTATTAGATATCTTAAGCCCTAAAGATTTTGGTCCTTGCATTTCCCTATTAAATTGAAATTGCTTTACAGGATGTAACACCATAGGAAGCACTAGCTAACACCTGATCAGGGATTGCTTTCTGATCTGGCAGACAGCTAATTAAGTGAGATAGGTCCTACGGGAAAGTCCATTGAAGATGGAGTGGATATAAAGAGAAGAGGAACCCTGACTGAGAAGGCAGGATGCTAAGGAAAATTTGGCCAAATTGAAATTTATCCTAGGGGTGCAAGTATTGGAAATCAACATTCTTTTCTACTCACTAAAGCAGCAATTTTTGACCAGGGATTGAAGTCAAAAACATCTGGTAGGGTGGGGTGTTAAAATTATATACACAACTCTAAAATCGACTGAGTACATCATAATCTCTGCTGAATAGACTAAGTCTGCATGCTTTTTAAACTCTCTCTAGGTGATTCTGTTATGTACACTAATGCCATAAAATGTAAACAAGTTAACCACCTCAGGCTCAATCCCATTTGACAAATATTCACTGAAAAGTTGAAGGCACATGGGTCAGCTAATGCAAATACAACAGATGAGTCTTATTTTCAAGATTATAACTTCCAGGAACAACAAATTATGAGCATTCAAAACATAAAGCATAATATGTAGGATACTATAATATGCAACAAATAAAATATAGAGGAAAATATTACCTATAAAGGGAACATCCAAAATGGCTTCCTGCAACATATGTTTTGGCCCCTTCCTCATCTCTCTACTTTCCCTAGTACCTCCCAAAGGAGTCTATTGGCAATCTATCCCCTAGTCTTGGTCTTTTTTGTGTTCCCAAGCTATACTAGATCTAATATAATGAGTTACTGGTTAGATTCAAGTGACATATTTTGTCCCCAAATTGGCTACCCAAGCATTTGACCCCAGAGCCTTGGGATTCCACCATATATCTAATCCTACCTCTAAACCAATGCATTCACATGGCTAATTTACAGAAATCTCCCTAACACAGAAAGTAGTGTCCTTGGCTCTGAAAGACAAGAATAAATAACACCTTACCCTTAGCCTTGAGGAACACAGGAACTGCTGATAATGAGATCTCAGTTTTGGGTTCTGAGGCCATGCTGTACTCTGGCTTCTCTAACTTTATTTTAGAAATGTGATTCTGTGATATCAGTCCTGCTCCATCCCTTGTCCTCCCCTAAGCATAAGTAATATATTGGGAAATGTGACTAACCCCAGGAGTAGGGAGCCAATTCTGTTGTGATTTTACATAAATTTTACTTGATGCCCTAAGGACTGACCACATCTCTCTCAATTCCATAGGCTGAGGACTGTCTCTGCAGGATATTATTCTTAGGGACCTCCAACTACCTCCAGTATAAATATTTCTTCAGTTTCAGGAATGAGAGGCAGGTGAGTGGAACCGAGAAGGATAGGACGCATAGGTAGAGAGTCTAGGGACAGCAGTTTAGCTTGCAGTACAGCCAAGTTTCTAACAGGATGTCATTTGAAAGAAATTTATCTGTGAGCAAAGACTAGCACACAGTAGAAGAAAGCATTCTTTCCTAATATGTCCCGCTCTTAAAGGTTCTCTAATTCTCTACAGCATACTACAATTGCAACTGTTCAGTCACCTAGTAAATATTCTGTATTTTGCAAGCATTTTGCAAGCAGCCCCCCGTGTTTAATCCTGGGATAATGCCTTCTTGATGTGCAAACCCCCAGAGTATTTCCACCAGACTAAATGTGAATTATTTGTTGTAAAAAAGAAAATTGGCTGCTTCAAATCATGTCTGCCTGTAATTGAAGATATGACAACATTGAAACACAAGGTCACGTCTGTGCAATAAAATCTATAAGCATAACTTTGGCCACAGAATAGTACCAGGGGAAGTGTGTAGAAATTAATCAGAAATTACCATCATTATTGAAATATAATTTTGAAAATTATCCCACATTAATAACTAAGAGTGAGAGCCATTATCCTGAAATATGTAAATATAAAATAAGCAGCATAGGGTGGATGACATGGATTTAGATAGAAAGTTTAAATATCCTCATTTAGTTTTCTGCTACCTAGCTTTTGGACATCAGTTTGATTCTTGGTAAGAAGGAGAAAAAATAATACTTATGTTACCTAATGCCCCTGAGGTATTAATAATACCCATTTATAGTTGTTTTTTAATCATGCTTTCACATGCATGATCTCTGTTGAGACTCTGAATAAATAAGTAGGCAGGAAGGATTTTCCTTCCTTCCTTCTTGCCTCCTTCCCTCCCTCCCTCCTTCTCCCTTCCTTCCTTCCTTCCTCTCTCTCTTTTTGGAATGAGTTTTCTCAACTGTAGAGGCGACTTGCTCCCAAGTCAGGCATGGCAAGATGGCAAGCCCAAGACTCAAATATTGATGTTTCCATTCTTGGATCACCTTCACCTCCTGGCTTCCCCTTTATAGGTTCATTGGCCTCAATTCTAGTTCTCCTGGTTAGTTTATGTTTGCTAAAGCTTCTCACTGTTTACTTTTCTGCCTACAGGCCACCAACCTGAGGTTTGCTGGGGACTATCAACTATCATGCCGGAGGAGGCCCTGTTGCCATTGTCACTTGTTTTGAATCACACAGGACAGGGATTCCAAAAAGCCTTCAGAGCCCTTGAGGGGGGAATGTTAGAGTAGTCTACTAGACATAAGAGGGATGAGGAAGGGAAAACAGGGCTCATTTCATCTAGAGTGACACAAGATCACTCCGCCTCAGGTGACAAAACTCCTGCCCATAGGCCCACCTCCTTCAGGGACAGAGACTTCCTTCTTCAACTAGAAGAACGTGATGTTACCAGCTGAAGGGACTTTCCAGCTTCAAAACATGCACAAGGGACTTTCCAGCTTCAAAACATGACAGTGAGGTACTGTCATTTAGGGGATCCCAATTCATGGACAATTGCATTATGACTTTAAAAGCCTTTCAGTTTTGCTTAGACAATAATGTAAATTTTCCATCGCGGCAAAATCAGCTCAGACACACTAAGTCATGGCCTGAAAAACCTCAAGTAATGTCCTAAGAACATTGTACTGTAGGAGGGAGGTTCTCAGGTGAAATATAAAAACCTAGAATGTGGGAAACCCTAGACTGCTTCATCTCTTGGGAGGGGCTGCATCAGGTGAACCATTTCACTAATTAAAATATTAGCTTTTCTAATAATAAAAGTAATAATATTATTCTCAGTTCACTTTTTGAATCATTAAGGGTCTTTCGGCTTGTCTTTGGCAGAAATACTAATGGAAACTAGATTGAATAAAAAAGAAATGCACTGCCTTACAAACTCAAAAACCTAAGTATGGCTGGGTTTTGTTGGAGCTAAGGTTCAAACCAGGTCAGGAGATCCTGGCCTCAGGGCCCTTTCCTGTGAGTTGGTCTCATCCTCAAGCTGTCTCTGTTCATGTAGCCAAGTGACTGTAGTTGCTTCAGCTTCCTAAACTCAAACTAAGCATTTCAAAGAGAGAAAGGTTTTCCTTTTCAAAAGCCCAGCCATGCCTCTTTGATCTCCTTTGATTTAAGGTACTACTTGAATATTCTGAATCAATCATTATTAATCAGAAGATAGATTTTCCAAGGGGCTGAAGACAGTGCAGTAGATGGAGAATATTCTACCTGGACATGAAAATGACAGGGTGGATTCTCACAAGAGATGTGACAAACTGTTTCAAGCAACGAGACAATGGTTGTTGAGAAGCAAACCACAAATGGCCATTGCAGGGCTCTTTTCCATCCTCCTCCCAATGCACAGGATTGCCTCCTGAAATAAGATTGTGTGAATACATATGGATGTGGGTTTTATAAATGGAGAGCTCCAGGCAAACATCAATACCTTTTTTGTCTACTTTGGTACAGGGTTATGTTAATTCCCTTAAAAATATCTGGACTATGTGGATAGCTAAAGTCTGAGACCCTAAGTTGGTAAGCAATGTGCTCCAAAAATAAATGAAGGTTTGCCCTAAGTAGCATTTACTGCAAATATGTTTCAGTACACATGGGAAATAAGGACATCTTTTCAATATTCCTTACTGACAAAGTACTTTAGGGTTGGGAGAAGAAGGTATTGCTACCTGAAATTAAAATGCTCCAAATCCCAAATGATTATTGTCAAGTTTCTTTCTTTCTTTCTCTTTCTTTCTCTTTCTTTCTTTCTTCCTTCCTTCCTTTCTTTCTTTCTTTCTTTCTTTCTTTCTTTCTTTCTTTCTTTCTTTCTTTCTTTCTTTTTGTTTCTATACTCTCTCTTTCTACCTCTTTCCTGTCTTCTTTTAGTTAAAAAACAGATACTTAAGGCTTCCTAAGTGCTAGGCACTGTACTAAGGGCTGAGAAAATAAATGTGAATAAGCCAGCTTCTTGTCTTGACAGCAAAATAGACTAGTACACAGATAGTTATAGTTTAGTCTGATAAAGGCTATGAAAAAAGAAATACTGAGTGCTCTACGGACAACTTATCTTCTAGCTTCAATTGCCAAAAAGAAGCCTTACCCTGCACTTTTCCCAAATTATGTCTAAGTTAGTGATCTATGCTCCCAAGGAACCCGGTTATAATTCTATTTATCTTATATTGTTTTAATTGTCTCTTTAATTCTTGGCCAATCACAGCCACTACCAGCAACAAAACCAATTAAAGGCGATGAATTCCACAAAGACAGGATTTTAGTATAATTTGCCATCAGTAGAGGATGTACTTTTTTTCTACAGTTTCTTAGAGTGATGAAGGATTGTTCTGACACAAACATACTTTCTCAGCAAAACAAAGACTAGTGAGAAGCACCAAGAGCATGCAGTAGTAGTCTGATATCTATGCAGGATATTTATACTTACTTGTCCATGTGACCTATGAGCAATATCTTGATCTTTCCCAAATACCTGCTGTGCTCTTTTGGCTTACACACACACCCAATAGCAATAATTCATTTCTGATACCTGTGCTACCTGTTTGGAAAAATCAAGTACAAGCACAGAGATTAAACTGAAAGGTAGACTTTGACATTTTCCAAAGGCTTTTTTTGTTTTCTTCTTCATTGTCATGTATAGCATGAGGAAGTTAGACAAGATAGTCTCTAATGTCCTATTGAAATCCAATTATTCCAAAAAGGCTTTAGAAAGATTTGATGGTAGCGATTTAGGAAGAAGCAAATATTGATTATGATTTTAAATTGTAATGCTATGTTTGCACTCCAGTGCATTACAAATCAAATTCCCTGAAAAATCACTAAGGAAGACATAAGTCTGCCCACTTTACTCAAATACTTGATAACATTTCCTTTCTGGGAGAATGTATTTAGGAGAGTCATATTGTTTTTTTGTTTGTTTGTTTGTTTTTCAAGGTGCAAGAGCATATTAATTCGTCAAATTTATTCTTTGTCAATTGGGGGCTCTAAAAATTTCTTGGTGACTTTGAAGTTTGTGCAAGCCACTTTGTTCTTTCAAATTATATGCTCCCTTGACTCCCCATGGGAATTTAGCACATACTGTTCTGTCTGCAAGCAACATTTATATAGCTTCATCCCAAGTATCAGTTTTTCCAGAAGCCCCTCTAACACCCCCGTTACAATTTACCTTTAAAAATTTTCCAAATATTTTACATCATGGGTTCTTATCTATTTTTGTGTGTACTTCTAGCCTTAATTCCATGACAGCAACAACAGTTTCTTTATCACAGAACTTAATACAATGCTTGGTACATAGTAAGTAGTCCCAAGATATTGTAACATGTATAAGGTAGATAAAAATAAATAAATATCATTAACATGTAATTAACAAGTACATTAACTAAATCTAAACATAACTGATTTTTGTTTCCTCGATTTTGACTAAAATTCTCTATAGAAAATATATATAATTGCCTAATATTTCCCTTAATTTATACTTTAGAATAAAAATGTCATATGAGAGTATACAATTATGTTCTTCCCTAGACCATCTCATTTTCTTTTAAAAAATATGATTTGCCATTTTCCTTTAGTATGGTAGTTCCATTTTTCCAACCTGCTTTATTGTGGTGCAGAATATTTCCTTCATTATGCCCTCTAAATATTGTGGACTTAACAAATCATGACTGCAAAATTAATGACAAAGACCAAATAAAAATTATTGACCTCTATGAGGTGATTTTGTAGGTTTATGAGGGGCCTACAAATGAAAAAGTCCAATGCTATTATACTTTCTAAGCTGTAGTTATAAATATAATTCAATGGTAGCATGGATTATTCAGTCCATGTTTTGTGTGTGTGAAATTACATATACCTTGTGGTATGCAATAAAAAATTTGTAAACGACTTTATGCAATGATTTGGGTTTATTTATAAATATATCCTACCTCTTACAATGGTTTATAATTGACCAACATCAAAATGGGTACAAATTCATTCTCAATAAAGGTACCCATCCTAAAAATGAACAAAATTACTATTATCAAAAAGTATCTCCTACTATGCACATTCATGAAAGGAAACAAAAAAAACATACCACTTTGGACAAAACTATAGATTAAAACTGCACATCCTATCTTCAATAAAAAGGGCTATGTTTAGCAGAAAGAATAAATAGTAAGAGAAAATGAAATGAAATAGTTGATATGACAACTGAATAAATGGGTTTCCCAAACAAAGAGTTATCATTAAAATACTATAATATTTTATTTTTCTTAGAATCTAGTTATAAAAAGTACTTTAAAAGCTTTCTAAACCTAGCACAGTGGGGCATGCCTATAATCTCTATGACTTGGGGGGTGTTTGGCCTGTGCAACCAGTGACATCCCATGTCAAAACAAACAACAAAAAGGGCTGAGAGACACAAAAGTGGTCGAGCATCCCTGAGTTAAATCCCCAGCACTGCACACAGAGAAAAGCCTTCTAAAATATAAACTCATTATCCATCACATCTTATTCCTTAATTTTTATATTGCAACATATGCTTATGGTCACTATTCATGGCATAATTTATTTATTCATTTATTCATAAAACACTTTCCAAGGACTGCATCTGTGCCTGTGTTAGTTAGCTCTATGTCACAATGACCAAAATACCTGACTAGAACAACTTAGAGAAGGGATTGTTTGCTTAGGCTGGTTTCAGACGTTCAGTCCGTGGTCAGCTTATTCCATTGCGTTGGGCCTGAGGTGAGGCAGAACATCATGGCAGATGATGTAGCTGAGGAAAGCACTAAGGAAGCAGAGAGAGAAAGGGGAAGGGGCCACGGAGAATATGAATTCTTCCAGGGCATGACTCCAGTGACCCACCTCATCTAGCTACACCCCACACACTTACAGTTATCATGCAGTCCATTTATTCAACCTAGAGTGGACTAGTTAGGTTACAGATCTCATAATTTAATCATTTCACCTCTGACTATACATACGTTAACACTCATTAACATATGTTAACATAAATGTGGCTGGAGGTGCTAGATGTAAATCAGTGAGGAATATTGACCAAACTATAACTGTACCATAGCTAATTCACTCCCTAATTACTTAATTCATCAATCAAAGGACATTTGGTTTGGGCATAGAATTTTTTTGCAACTTTTACATTAAAAACGTTTTTTAACACAAATAATACTTATTTTTAGAATACCTAATACAATATAAATGCAATAAAAGTGATTCTTGCTCATTAAAAACATTAGTGAAGTGAATTGGGGCAGTAAACACTAAGGTATTAAATTTCTATTATTTCACCATAGGAAATAGAGTTTTCAAGGAAACGGGGCACTAACTAGCATCAGATACATTTTTTTTTCATGCCCTAATAAATTATATTGAGTGTATAAATATGTTTTTTCTCCAATGAAACTCGAATATCCTACATTATTGAAAAGGTAGTTTCAAAAATATTTTCTAAAATCAATGCACAATGTTTTTAAAATTTCAGTAGTTAAAACATATTAAATTTTGCTTATGCTTAGAAAATAATTTATATTAAATTTTATTTGTAAATACTCTGCAAATATGTTTTAATTTACTAGAGATTCTCTAAGAATAGATGTTCCTGAAAAATTAGGTATGAATTTGAAAATATAAGAAGTAAGCCATTAAAAATACCATGTACCAGTACTTTGATCTTCTAAGAGGCATTTTAGTTATGTATTTTATTTTACTTTAAACATGCCAGCACTTGAACTATTATCCTGCTGTTTGCTGGCTTAACTGAAAAGCAAACATTTCAAAATAATTTCCTTATTTGTCACCATATGGCTGAACAGTATACCTACCATTGTGTGTGTGTGTGTGTATGTAGTACAAATTTTATTTACCTATTTATTTGTTGATGGGACACTTAGATTGATTTTATATTTTGACTTTTATGAATATTACTGTTGTAAACTGGCCAGGCATACTGGTATACACCTGTAATCCCAGCAACTTGGAGACTGAGGCAGGAGGATCACAAGTTTGAGGCTAGACTTGGCAACTTAGTGTGACTCTCTCTCAAAACAAAAAATAAAAAGAGCTGCTCATGTAGCTCAGTAATAAAGTACCTCTGGCAAAAGAAAACAAAACAATAAATCGTATTCTTGAAAAATGCTAAGAGAGTGATGCAAATTTCCTCACCATAAAAATAGGTATATGAGGTAATGGATTTGTGAATTAATCATTTCACAGTGCATATGTACTTGAAAGAATAATGTTAAGCACAAAAATGCATACAATTTTGTCAATATAAATAATAAGAAAAATGTCATTTTTAGGATAAAATTCAATAATCTTTCTTTTAAATCACATGACTGAAAGATTAGATGTTCTTACTTGGAACATCTTTCATAATTTATGTGCATGCATGCATGCA
This sequence comes from Xerus rutilus, assembly GCA_028644305.1. Classification (NCBI taxonomy): domain Eukaryota; kingdom Metazoa; phylum Chordata; class Mammalia; order Rodentia; family Sciuridae; genus Xerus; species Xerus rutilus. The sequence continues at coordinate 21,424,257 of CM053411.1, read as the reverse complement.
GCTCCCATTTTTTTAAAGCTAGGTGAGAACTTCAGGTAAGTAGTCTATACTCCAAAGAGAACCATCCTCAGAACCTGTTTTAGAAATTGCAGTTCTCTGATTTACCCATTTTAATATAATTTCAACATTTTATTTGAAATAGAAATGTTAAGAGTTCACAAGAGTTTCTAAGTCAATGCAGGGAGAATCATGAGAAAGTAATCTATCTTTTGAATTGGTTTTTCTCTGGTTGTGGTTTACTGGACAAAGCCGTGAAAAACTTACATAGTGTTAGGCTAAACTAATTTCCATCAGGCATCTCCTAAAACTCTTGGCTGATCCTCTTTCAAATTATGTATTTTGCATCACTTTTGTGTTTTAGAATATTTCCCATAAAGATCTAATCTTACATCGCTAAGAAAATCCTACCTGATTTACTCCACTGATTTTATCCAAGGCTATGGTAGTGAAACTGGTGTGGAGTTCTTATTCAAGGTCTTGTACTATTTTTATACTGACATTCTGGTTAAATCAGAAAATAAAATACATTGACATAATCTATTTTCCTATAGCACAACTAATCACATTGTAAAAATCTGATAATTATCAGAGAAACAAAAATGTTTAGAACTTATAAAGTAAGTCTGGACTGTGTTGAGTCAAATACAAATTGTTTACTAAATGAAATGTGTGTGTATGTATTTGTGTGTATCTTAAAGCAAATCTAATATATTTTAAAAGGCATGCTAACAAAATGATCTCTGACTTGGCTTTCTTCTGAGTCCTCTAATCATTCCTTGCACCTTTATCCATTTTCATATATATATGAAAAAATATGTATGTATGTACTTTTTTTACATAGATTAGGTAACAATTTCACTCCCTCACATTCATGATATCCTTTAAAACTGCTTTAAGGCATCTCCAATAAATCTCCTAGTGAACTCTAAATTCATTCTGACTACCAACATTTTTATATTTCCACAAGATTTTATATCAAAGTCAGCTAGGAGGTTATTCCTAAGCTTACTTTAATTATCTGTTTATTCAATCATGCCTGAACTCCTAACTATATAATAAACTTGTGAAGGTCAAAAAGTCTCTTTCAATTTCATTATTTATTCAATTAGACCTAGTAGAGAATTACATAAACACCAAGAAAGAATTATTGCTAAGTAAACATTTATTAGATTATTAAACCTCTTTTTTAAAAGAAAATGAAACAAAAGCACAAGATGTATGAATATAAGTTTTAAAAATTGAGATCTTTGATCCCTGAAAGACAATGATGGAAGAAAAAATAAAACTAAAGAGATACCGAGAGTTTTTAGCTCTTACAGGGATAAACATTCATTGGAGTTTGTCTCTAACTGTACTGTATCCTGTTGGATTTAATAGCATGTATTATTTCAACATAATTTTCAAACACTGATAGAAACAAATGGGAGAAGAAGAATAGAGAATGTCTTCTGTCTGTTGGGATGCACACATGTCAATTTATTATTCTCAGGTATCTTTGCACGTATGAGCCCATGGAATGTTCCTGTTGGATACCTGCTGGCCCAGGATATCTCCCTAATATTAATTGCAGAATTGCTTCTGCCTGCACCTTTAGACCCACATCTGAGAAAATACTGCTAGTCTTTCTGCTGGGTTGCCCTCCAAGGACTCTGTTTAAAGTGTGAGACTATTTTTCTGTGGTGTTAACAGGAAGAGACCCACTTTTCCTTCTCTTACGAAAGACTGAGAATGAGTAACCTCTTGTGTGTCCCAGGAAGAGGCTCTGCTCTGAAGCCCATGCACTTTCAGTTTACAGGCAAATAAATCCCTTCTCTTGCTGCCTGAACCGTGTAAGGACCTCCTAGTCCCTGCATTCAAGACACACTCAAAGTGAAGACTGAGTTAGTATGACTGGAATACTATGAGTAGACAAAGGAGTTAACAATTTGTTTAGGGATTCAGTGGTTTGAAGAGTAGGAATCAACATGACAAATTGCAATAGGTAAATTTTTTCTGAACACAATTTAGTAGGAAAGGATTTTAAGGAAGTGAAATCTGCATCAAGAAAATACCTGTACTCTCATGTTTTTACATAGCCAAGAAATAGAATCAACTTAGTTGTTTATTCGCAGACGCAAAAATTAAAATCATGGTACATGTATACAATGGAATATTATTCAGCCATTTAAAAGAATGAAATTCCATTATCTGCAGGGAAAAAAAAAACAGTACTAAAGGACATTGTATTAAGTGAGATAAGTCAGACACAGAAAAATAAATGTGTCAGGATCTCACACAATATGTGGAAGCAAAAAAGGTTAATCCAAGAGAGGGAGAGAGGGAGAGAGAGAGAGAGACTAGAAGCATGATTACTAGAAGCTAGCTAGCAGGTCAGAGAAAAGAGAGCTAAAGTGACATTGAATAACAGGTAGCAAAGTACAGTTAGATAGAATAAATAAATGCTAGTGTTGTACAACACACTAAGGTAGCTAAAGTTGCAAGCATCTATTAGCTATACTATAAAGAAATAGAGTGACAAGGAGGTGGGTATGCTAATTATCTTGCTTTGATCATTATACATTATAATATATATTGAATTATCACACTATACATCATAAGCATATAATTTTAAGTACTAAAATTATAATATGTCAATAAAAATAAAATAATTCTGTGAAAAAAGAAAAAAATCTGAAATTTAAATTCTTAAGTAAAAGAAGATCTTACAAAGAAATTATTGGGAAGTATGAGCCGGGCGCGGTGGCTCACGCTTGTAATCCCAGCACTTAGGGAGGCTGAGACAGGAGAATCGCGAGTTCAAAGCCAGCCTCAGCAAGGGCGAGGCACTAAGCAACTCAGTGAGACCCTGTCTCTACATAAAAACACAAAATAGGGCTGGGGATGTGGCTCAGTGGTCGAGTGCCCCTGAGTTCAATCCCCAGTACAAAAAAAAAAAAAAAAGAAATTATTGGGAAGTATGTGTATAGATATGTACAAATATACACGTATATATTAGTGTACAGTGTATATACACTTGTGAATGCATATTACATATATATTCTGTATCCACACATATATATGTATCCATATGTATACACATACATACATACCACACATATACATATGTATATGTATATACTTAAAAAAACAAAAGGCAATGAAGAGAACAAAGCAAATGTTGAAATGCAATTTGCAGTCTGAAATATCAACGATTTTTCTAAACGACTTTGCCATTGGACTAAACTATGTTCTCCTGAAATTCATATTTTGAATATCTAAACTTCAATGTGACTATATTTGAAGATAGGACATTTAGATTGTAATTAAGATGAAATGAGCTTATAGAGATAAGATCCTAATTTGATAATATTGGTGGTCTTCTAAGAAAAGGAAGAGTCTGTGCCATGTATGAACATATTGAGAAGGCAGCTGTCAGCAAGTCTGGAGAGAACTCTTGCCAGAAACCAAACCCTTTTAGAAGCCAACCATGCTAGCCCTCTGCTCTTGAGCTTCCAGCCTGCAGAATTGTGAAAAATGTTTTTCTGTTGTTTAAGTCACTCAGCCTATGATATTATGTTATTGTAGTCCAAGAGAACACAAACACTGAGCAAAATTTTAAATTAATGCAAAGTAAGAATGAAAACTTAATACAAGGACAATGTACCACTATCTACTATTTGAATTACAAGTATTCTGGAAAATAAAGAACCAAGAGCAGAACACAACTGCATTAGATATATGACTAGTTCCTGGAAATTATTTCATTGATACAGGATAATATCTGAAGGCAGCAAGTATGAATTTCCAGCAGGGAAGCCTTTAGTCAATAAGATACACACCCTTCCCGATTCCAGCTATTCCTGTGTCAAGAGGTTATCAGTTTAGACTCTAAAATAGTGGTACGTTTTAGAACACTAATAATGTGGACTTGAGCTTTTCAACTGATTCTGTGAGGTAGAAACAATAGTAATGTTAGTTATAGCATTCCTGATGATTTTTAAAAATAATATGTAACATGATCTGATTGATTGATATATTTTCATCCATTTCAGTCTTTTCAAGAATTTTTAGAAACATCAACCTGAGAATACACTATGTTTCTTTTTTTTTCTCAAAGATATTCGGAAGTTTGGGATCATCTTAGAAAATTATTAGACAATGCTCCCTCCCCTGAAGAATTCCTTTTTTACTAATGAAGTGTATGCTCTTGGCTTTGTTTAAAAAAGTAGAGGTTGATGTATGACCTCTCTTGTCCTAACTTCTCTGCCCCAAAATGTACAATGCCTCTGCAGTTTGAGCACATAAAAGGAAAAAAAAAAATCCTCTTCTGCATAGGTGAGCTTGCACAAGCCAGCACCCCCTCAGCATTTCTGTCATTTTTCCTTCGGTCTGTCTCAGCCACACAACTGCCTTGGTGTTCAAGGGCCACAGGAGGTACACACCTGCCTCAGATCTTTGAGTTTCCTATTCCCATAGCCTGGTTGGGTCTTCCCCTAGGTTATATACATAACTGTGCATAAAATGTCCTTGTGAAAAGAATCATCCATATCCATCTAATTTCAATTTAAACCCACCAGCATATATGTACTTCTTATGTCTTGTTCTATTCTATTCATCTCTATAGCATTTGTCAGCTCTAAAAATATGATGTCATTTATTTACTACGGTCAACAGACTCTTCAGTTGGCCCATGGGTTCCCTACCTCCCAACATTTCGTCACTTATTGTATTTATTTTCACTTCCTAATAGATTATAAGTCTAATGAGGACTTTATTTTTTTCATACTGGGGATTGAACTCAGAGGCGCTTTTACCACTGAACTTCATTCCCATCCCCCCTGCAGTTTTGGGGGTTTGGAGTCTCAATAAATTGCTAAGGGCCTGGTTATGGATGAGTTGCTGAGGCTGGCCTGGAACTTGCTAATGTCCTGCCTTCAGCGTCCAGAGTTGCTGGGATTACTGGCATGCACTGCACCCAGCACCATGAGGGTATAGTTTTTATTGTTGCTATTTTTTAAGCTACTTTGTTCACTGATATATATTGAATACTTTGAATAGTAAAGGATACAGATGACTCCTGACTTAAAATGCTTGAACTTGCGATTTTTGACTTAATGATGTGAAAGCAAATTGAATACAGTGGAAGCCCTACTTTGAATTTTGAACTTTTCCTGGGATAGCAATTGGTGGTAAGATACTTTCTTATGATGCTCCACCCTGAAACACAGCTCCCAAACCAGCAACCAGGAGAGTAAACAACCCAAACTCTCCAGTATATTCTGATGGTCCGCTACGATGTTCTATAGACTAAGTATATTAAATACATTTTCAGTTTGCAAAATTTTCAGTTTATTAGGGTGTGACTTCATCATCAGTTGAGGAGTATCTGTAATTAGTAGAAACAAATATTTGCTGCTCAAGTGAATATGTCAATAAATCTTTGACTACTCTGTCTCTGGACTTATTTATTATGCCAAAGTTAAAGAACTATATAGCACATTAACATTTTGTAATAGATTCCAAATCAGCAATTTTGGAGTCAGGACAAACACCAACAAAAACACCTTTAAATTAAACTATGGAAAAAGGATGCATGATAATGTGAGCGAAGGTGTGTGGCTCCCTGTGTCCTCACCTGAGTTCCCTCTGCTCATGTTTGGATTCCTGGCAATTCTGGCTCCATTTCTCTTGGTTTCCAAAAGCTTTGGTCATGAGTGGGTTTTGCCCAATTTTTAAAATAATTATTTTAAATTATCACTTTGTTTATTTAAGTGCTTAGTGTGAAAATACAGATTCCTTGCCTTCAGTTAAGGTTTAATTAAAAAACGATAATCACAGGGATTAGAGGTGTAGCTCAGTGGCAGGATGTGTGCTTAGCATGTTTAATGCTCAGTATTACAAAAAAAAAAAAAAAAAAAAAAAAAAGGAGACCAAGAGGAGACAAAGGAGGAAGAGGAGAAAAAACAATTCCCTCCTCTGGACTAAATATGTGGCTGCTCCTTTCTAGTATGAGTTCTTGAATGAGGTTGTTCGTGACAACTTCCCTTCTATTCATTGTCAATACTTATAGCCAAGAGTTGGGATTTTTAACCACAGCTTGGAAGTAGTTTTAAGGATTGCCTTAATAATGTGCTAAATATTTAGATGTTATGAGAATGTGGAATGGTTATTTGACTTTCAACTTAAAAATTATGCTCAGAAAATAACAGACTTACTGGGTTTTCTTTCATATATATATATATATATTTATGTAGACAATTTAAATGCAACTAACCTGGTACATCAGACTTTAAAGATTTTCATCCTTGGTTTTACCCTCTGATATTCATATTTCAATAAAATGAGAGGTGATTAATTTTAGTTATAAGCAACACATATCTCAATGCCTCATCCTATTTTCTTGTAAAAATTTCTTCTAAATTTTAACAAAATATTCCTTTAATGTGAATCCCTGATCAAATGTTTTTGTTTGTGTCTTCTCTAATAGTATAATTTATCAGTTTTGTTTATTTTTCATGTTCAGTGATTTTATTTGTTAATATAGCACAGCAAAAAAAGAAAATTTAGTAAAACTAATAAATACAAGAATAATATTTTTGACAGAAACAATAAAATCATGTCATATACATATATGAACATATCACAATGAATTCCAACTTTATGTATATATATATACAAAGCACCAATTAAAAAAATAAATAAATTGAAGGAAGACAAAGAGTGTTGATGAAGGGAAACAGAAGGAGGAGGGGAGGGCAAGTGGAATACTAGGAATTGAAATGGAGAAATTATGTTCCATGCAGGTATAATTATGTAAAAAATGAACCCAAATATTATGTATAACTAAAACACTAATAAAACTAACCATATGTATAATTATAACAAACACAAGCAAAAATATTGAAAAAAAATAATTAAAATATACACATTTTTAACTATTCCAATTATGGGATTCTTCTACACTTTAGTAGAAGAAATCTCAGATAAAAAATGGAAAAAATGATAAGCCTAAAATAACTATTGAGTCAGCTAATCAGCTAAAACTTTTAGAAAATGGACTATGTTGAAAATCTAGATAAGAAGCATAATTTTTAGAAATAAGTTGGTAGAAAACTACAATGTTACAGAATTGCCCACAATAAAGACAAAAGTCTAAAATGGTCAATGAACATGCAAGAAATAACTGTGTAAGTGGAGCACTAATCCAAACAAAAGCTCAGATCCAGCTGGTCCCATAGGAAAATTTTCTTCATAATATAAAAGTTGATAAATACTTCAGATCCTAAATGACATTTTTCTTAATGGGAAATTATAAAGTCTTTTATGATAATGTTGCAGATACAGAAAGAATACTCACTATTTCCACTATTGCTTAGATTTTATTGAAGATATTATCCAATACAATTAGAAAAGAAAATGCAAGAAGAGGTTTAAGAATTGGAAATAGAAATATAAAACCCTTTTTTAAATCATTTTCAGATGATATTATTATAGATGATCTGGAAAGCCCAAGAGTCAATGGGAAATGTACTATAAACAAGAAGATAATTGAGGAAGGTAGAAGATTATAAAATCAACACAAAAAATCAATAGCCTTCATAAGAAAACAAACAAAAAAAATCTCTTACAAGATGTAATGGAAGAGAAAACTACTTTTAAAATAGTTTGTAAAGCAAAAGAAACCCAGGAAAACACTTTTAAGAAAAGCCTAAAACAAAAGATGCAAAACTAGAGCTGAACCAATGGAAAAGATATACCTCATTCTTGAAGTAAAAAACTTAATATCATAATACTGTCTGTTGTCCCCATATTTAATAGAATATTAGATAAATTTTCTCAAATTGAAGTTTGAGAAAGTTCAAGAGCAAGAGTATCCAAGAATTACCTTTTTGAGGAGGGATTACAGCCTTTCAGCTATTAGAAGATATATTTTCTATAGAGAAATTAGTATGGTTTGAACACAGAGATACACCAAAGATAAAGGTTAGAAAATTCAAGAAAACAGTTTGGAATCTTTTTAAAAAGTTAAACATAAATTTACCACATGATTCAGAAATTCCACTCTTAACTATGCATCTAAGATGAATAAAAATGTACCTCCAGTACTTGTGTGTGAATGTTGATAGCAGCACTATTCATAGTAGCTGAAAATTGGATATAACCTAAATGTTCATAAATTGGTAAATGAATTTAAAGCGTGGTATATCTATATGAAATATTATTTGGCAATAAAAATGAAAAATACATGCTACAAAATTTATGGACCTAAAAATATCCATTATGCTTAGGTTAAAGAAGCCAGACTTAAGTATCAAACACTGTATGAATGTATTTACATAAAATTGTCAGAAGCAGCATATATTTGAAGACAAATAGAAAATCAGCATTTTTCTCTGGCTAGAGATGGGAATGGGCAGTGATGGGAGAAGAAAGCAAGAGACAGTTTTGGCATTATGGAAATTATCCAAACTTGAATTTCATAATGGTTTTATGCTGCTGCAAATTTCCTAGCAGTTATTTATTCGTATCTTTAAAACAAGTAAATTCCATGATATTTAAATGATACTTCAATAAAGCTGGAATTGAAAATCCAGATACTTCATAAAAATAGAATTGAAAATCCAGAAAGATCCAATATATTTGGAAATATAGTATATGATAATAGCACCTTCTCCCATCTATTTGGAAAATGAACTTTTAAAAATTGTGGTTAGAATAACTGAATGCTCACATTGAAAAAGATAAAATTGTTTCTCTTACTATATAACAGAATGAATATAAAATGACTCATAAACTATACAATTACTAAGTGAAAATATAGATGAGTCCCCTTTCTATTTTGGATATAGGGAGGTTTTACTGACTACAGTGCAAAATTCTGATAAAATAAATGAATATATGAACACAGTTTTAAAAAGGATATGAAAACATTAACATTGATAACAAGTAAAAGAAAATGGATAATTGGAAAATATTTTCTATTTATACAACAAATTCTTTGTAGAACTCGTGTGGAGATTTCAAAAGGAGAAAAAGAAAGTAAAACAACAACAGTAAGTAGGCAAAGTATATGATCAGATAATTCACAGGAGAAAAAATGAAATGAATATCAAATATATGCTGAACTTTGCTCATTATAAGAGAAATGGAAGTAAAATGTCATTGTGGTTCCCTTATTCCCCTATAAGGCTAGCAATAAATTGTGACAACATATTCTGTGGTAAAGCCAAAGAGAAACATTCTCATTACTGCTGGTAGGAAAGTCAAATGGTTCAATACCTATCATATGAGAGTAGAATTTACTTACATCTTGCAAAAATACAGATGGCCTTACGCTTTCATGTAGCAATCCTGCTATTAAGAATCTATCCCAATGATATATTTTAAAAATATATAAAGAGAAAAGCTCAAGATTACTTAATGCAGGTCTATGTGTAACAGGAAGCACGTCTAAAAGACCAAAATGTGCATCAAAGAACACTTCTTATAAGCTATGGTATACACACACAAATGAACAATATGCAGTTGTGAGAAAGGAATGAAGTATATCTTATATCTAACACAGTGCTTCTGAAAAAGGAGTGATGTTAGTCCCCCAGCAGACTTTTGCAATGTTTGAAGATTTGTGTGGTGTTAGGACTTCGGGGGAGGTGCTACTGTCACCTATTGCATAGAGACAAGTGACAGTGGTAAACATCCTATGGTATGGAACATTGCTCACAGCAAAGAATTATGTGACTTCTAATGTCAAGTTTGCCAAAATAGAGAAATTCTGATCCAGAATATGTTGGCAAGTGAGGAAAAGCAAGGGGAAGAACTATGTACATGGAATGCTATGATTTACCTTATATTCCTAAGAGAGACTATAAATATATAAACTTATTTAGTTTTATTCCCTCCTTAAAATAAGAAAAAGTTATCCGTGGAACTTAGATAAAAAATGAAATGGAGGGAACAGGGTCAAAAATAAAATTTAAAAATCATTCCTTGCTCATGTATTTGATGTTTGACTATGTAAATATTGTCATAATTATAAAATAAAGCTAAATTTCTGACAATGAGAAACAGTGAAACTAATTTGGTATTGAGCAGCAGCAAATTCACATGGATAGAAATTAAATTGAGTTTAAAATACCATAACTGTCCATCCCTAATAATTTATACACAAAATTAATAACCCCAAAAATCTTAACTAATTTAAACATTTAAATATTCATATTGTTGACAGCAAGGGTTATATGCATAATTTCTTATGAGACAAGTTTTTGTGTGTTAGAGTATTGTATTAGTTATCTATTGCACCAGCACCCAGAAATTAGCAATGAAAATCAATAAACTTTTTTTATCTTACAGTTTCTCAAGATGGGTAATCTGGGTACATCTTAACTGGGTCTCTGTATTTTAAGTTGCTGAAAAAGTGGTAAGAAGATGGTGTCAGTTACAGTTTCAGTCTTTGGAATCAACTCAAGGATGAACTGGAAAAGAATCTTTTCTAGCTCACTCAGATACTTATTGGGAGGGTTTGATTCTTTGGGGGCTGTTGGTCTGAGGGCCTCAGTTCTACTCTGGCTGAAAGTAGGTCTTTCTCAGTTTCCTGCCACGTGGGTGTCACCAGAGGGCAAGTCATCACAGGGGTTACCTCAGAGCTAATTAGTGATAGAACTTGATGCAACCAGCAAGACAGAGTCACATTCTGTAACCTGATCTAGGAGCACACCACCCATCACGTTTGCCAAATTGTATTCATTTTTAAGTGAGTCACTATGTCCAGCTCACACTCAACAAGATGGGATTAAACTAGGACTTTGACTATCAGGAGGTGGGGATTTTAGGGCAGCTATAAAGTCTGTCTAACACAAGTATAAAACAAATTAGTAAATACACTGATATCATGTTAAAGATGTTAGAATGTGCAGCACTAGGTAAAGGAGATATAACTGTAAGGTAAAAGACTAATAAGCTTTCCTATAGTTCCAAAATTTAACTGGAAATTAAATAAATGTGAATCCATGGGTGTATAGGTGTGTGTGTTTGTGTGTGTGTGCGTGCATGTATGTGTGCATATATTTTCTATTTTTGTCCACTAATAAGATTTAAAAGTTAATGAGCACCTCAGTCACCCAGACCGTTCTACCTAAATTGTTTCCTACAAAATGTATCACAGACCCTTGGAGAAATACTGGCCTGGGAAGGAAAGGTACAAAATTAGCTTGGAAGAATTTAACTATAGCAGAAAGTAAGACCACTATATGTGTCAAATGAATTTAGGAAACAACATGAAGAGGCTCACACATATCAAATCTACGAAAATGTGAGCCTAAGTGGAAACAGTAGCTGACATAAATGACGCTTAAAACCATGACTTCATAAAGATGGCTAATAATGTATCTCACCTACCACCTTCAGCCACACCTTACTTGCCTACAGTTGCCAGCCAGCTAATCTATATCAATGGAATAACCCATTGATTAGGTTACACGTCTTGTAACTCAATTATTCCCCTTCTGAACTTTCTTTCATCGTCTCACACAAGAGGTTTTGAGGATATCTCATATCTAAACCATACTACTATCAAAACATTACAGTATTCTACTTTTATATGCTTTTGAAATTTTATGCAATAGAAGTTTTAAAAATTTACAATTTCCTATTAAATTATTAGTATAGTCATATTAAGAAATAAAGCAAATAATGAAATAGAAACAAAATATTCCATAAATTATATCAACTCACTATAGTTACTCTAATATAGTATTTTAATCATACTATATATGATTTAAAATGTTAATTTTTCACTCTCTATTATATTAAAATAAGCTTTATTTTAGCATTAATAATTTTTGAGAGTCATTTTATTACTAGATAATGGCCCATTATATAAACTTGACTTGTTTAATTTACTATTCATCCCCTATTTGTCATTTAATTTTTTCTACTTTTCAATATTATAAATAGTGCCAAAATAAACATATTTTGTATATAATATAATTTATTATCCAAACTCATTTATTTTAGGGCATAAAGGTTTTGTATAAATTCATCTCCTTGGACTAATTCCCAGAATTTAAATTACTGAATATAAGGTCTCATCATTCTAAAGATTATTGAGATATAAAGACCAATCACTCTCTGCAGAGATTAAGATAAAGCATTTGGCTACAAAGAACTGAACATCTTTTAACAAGTACCTAAACAATAAGCATTTTGTTAATAAAAGCTGGGGCTATAGGGGTAGTACAATGTCATCAGTAACGTATCCCTTCTGTTCCTCTGAGATTCTGCCGTGTTCACAGCTTCCTTGTAATAATTGGTTGCTGAAGTACACTATATATAGAGACCAGACTAGATTAAGGTGGAAGAGACAGAATCTGTTGACAAAGATTTATCTTTGCGTGTGGATAAGCAAGTGATTCCTGAAAAACTTCTTCAATTTTTTTTTTTTTGTGGTATCAGGGATTAAACTCAGGGGCACTTGAGCTCTGAGCCACATCCCCAGCTCTATTTTGTGTTTTATGTAGAGACAGAGTCTCACTGAGTTGCTTAGCACCTAACTCTTGTTGAGGCTGGCTTTGAACTCGTGACCCTTCTGTCTCAGTCTCTCAAAGTGCTGGGATTACAAGTGTGCCTCACCGTGCCCAGCCTTAAATTTCTTATCAGTCAAAACTGTTTTGCAAGGTCATGCTTAATTAGAAGTTGTGCAGGAAAATATGAAATTTCGGTTTTGGGGTTTCCATAAAAGAAATTGGGTAGTCGGAAATTGACACCAAGTGAGCTAATTCACAGTACCTGAATCATGGTTTACAAATTACAAAATACTAAAAGACAACCAATCTTTGTAATGATTATTAACAATCCATTGAATAATTATATATAATTTTATATTGTTTTAAGTTTAATTTATTGAGCTGTCAATGGGGTTAAATGTGTTTCTTATTAATTCCACTCCATCTTTTTAAAAATTATCTACTCGTGTGTTTTCCCATTACCCTATTATGTATTAATGTATTTTTAAACCATTTCTGTCAACAATTGTGTGTGTGGCAGGGTGCTACAATGACTGAGAGAGCTATAAGCTCATAATATTAAGTTAAAATTCCTCGTCTTGTATAATGCTTGAGTTCTTAGCAATCATGCAAACCTGGCACATTCCTGGTTACATGGCAAGCACTCTGTAAATTTTAGCTTATCTTTGTGGTTGATAAAATAACTGATCACTGGAAAATTTGATTTGAATAAAACATTGAGAGGACTCTTTTTCACTCATTTTCCATGGAGAATGTTTTAGATCTAGCTATTGTATTCTACTTCTTGGCCTTCAAAAGTTCTTCATAATGTGTCTCATTATACAGCTAGCTAAAATTAGCTCACAGTTGCTTTGGAAAAGATCATGTGAACACTTTACTACTGAAGCATTAATGATAAACATCAACTAATTCATCACTCTCCCTGGAATGTTTTAATCTTAGCCAAATCAAATCCTTCCCTATTGAAAATGTATTTCATTCACTATGTGATGTCTCTGTTAGCAACTTTCTGACAGGGGAAATATTTAAGCAAAGGAATATTTCCAGAACCCATGAAGTAAATGATGATTATATAAATTTTCATCCTTGTTGACATAAATTTCTGGAGCTTACTCAACAAAAGATGCACCAGAACTAACAAGTATTTTACACACTTACTTTTAATTGTGAGGAAACTCTAGTTTTAATCACATGGTACCCATCTGATGGAAGACAGACTATATATGGCTATCGATATAGGAATGCCTGTGGACAGCAGAGGCAAGTGCTAATAAGTCCATTATTAGTGTTAGTTATTACTACAAATCTCCAGGACAAAGACTAATATATTTTTTTTATTTTAGATGCTTGGTATTTTAAGTGCAAAAATGAAACATATTTGAATCACAGTTGCAGGTTCTTGAAGATGATTAATCATGGTGTCTATTAAAAACCTATTCCAATTATGAAAAGAATATGTTAAATAAAATGCATTCATACAGTGAGAAATTTAGTGCTTAATAATCTTCAACACTTTTAATTTATATTTCTTCAATTTTTTTTTCATTTTCATTTTATTTTATTCAAACAAACACAGCATCTGAAAAGTAGAGACTAAGTTAAAGTATCATAGCTTTGTAGACAAACTTTTCATAAGAGCTCTTTATATTCTCTTTCTTTTTGACTTTATACAGTTCTCAGTTTGTCATTAGTTTAGTCCATCAGCTATTTTCAGCCCTAAAAAAGTCCTAAGCAACTTGCCAGTTCTGCAACTTATTAGTGCTGAAAGAAATTTGTAAAATATTACAAATACTTTCAAGTCAAGTAAACTTACTTCTTTCTTCATTTACATATGTATATATAAAAATAATATATTATTATATAATGTATTTATTAACAAAAGCATTTATCAAGTTAAGTCAATAACTTTCTCCTTGATAACATGCCTGCCAATGTGAAAATAGACATAAATTTGCATTCATACACAAGCATATACAACAACGATCTATTAACACATAATACATAGAAAATTCTATTTTATGGGTAGTTTGAAGATAAAATTCTTAGAGCAATATGAGTTAGTTAAGCCCTGTGTTAAAGATAAATCTTCCGTGTGAAGTGTTACATAGTTGACTCGTTGATATAATATATATTTTCACCTTAGATTATATGATTTGATGTCAGAATGCCATGGGGAGACAATATTGGGAATAACGCTGTTATTTTGGAATATATAATCTTTACTTAGATCTTGAAACCAAGGCTCAGCTGAATAGATAAAATTCTTTGTGTATATTGTATAAATAAATTTACTAATATTTAGAATCCACATGCCATAAAACATTTCAAGAAATGAAGGAGAAGACAGGTATGAATTTGAAAACTTTATCATTTACTATCTTACACATTAAAAATGCCCATATTCCTCATTCTTAACAATGTTACCAGCAAATACATACATAAATATGTATATGTATATATACAAAAAATCAAATATATATATAAACACAAAAATAATCAAAATTATATAAGATTAGATTTTTTGTTAAATAAATGTTAAACTACATTGCTAAACTATGGTGAATCTCTGTATCTTTAGCATTTCACGTTGGTCTGGCTAAACCATCATCAGAAAACTCTCCATGGCCCACAATTTGACATTTGGGAATTAGTCATATAATGAAGGACTTTTGCCCACAACAAAACATTGACTTTCGCCATTCTTTCCAATATTATAATATTTCTAAGAAATAGTCCACGTAATTCAGATACAAGTTCCAAATAATTTCAGTATTGACTATATAAATGTTAAAAACTGAGAAGGAAAATTAAATCAGCCTGTGTTTTGTCACTAGGAAATACAGATAAAACCATTCATTAATGGAAGATCCAGAACAGTAAACGGTAGACATACTAACACATGCTGTTAAGCAAAGTTTCACTACTGAGACTGTTTTAAAAAGCAAATACAGTTTAATTGCCTTGTGATTAAGTCGAATTCCTTTAATGTTTTAGAATTCATCAGTATGCCTTGAGACTCCAGTGTGCTTTTAAGCACATAGTGTGTTGCTTAACTAATGCATATTGATTAGTGGTTAAGGAGTAGACACAATTAGAAGAAAAAGAACAGAACTAAATTAAATCTGTGCTGGGTAGGAAAGTTTAACAATGTCATTCCCCAGGTTTGACAGTCATTTTATTTAAAGATTTTTATAAATAACCTAAAAGTGGGAGTACACAGAGAACTATCTAAGCTCTTTTAAGCAAAGGAATGCTGAGTCAGTAGGAGTAAAGTGCAGGAAGAACTCATGAAGCTCTGCAGGGTAAGACAAATGGCAATTGAGCTCCAGTGTGGGCAAGTGTGAAGCAAAGCATGTAAAGAACAATTCTAGATATGGAGTGATAGATAATGCAGTATCATTTATGATCCAGGAAAATTTTCTAAGAATCACAATATGATGTTTCACTAAAAAAAAATATCCAATATTGGAGGTGTGGAGGTGTGTGTGTGTGTGTGTGTGTGTGTGTGTATGAATCCAAATGAAATAAAATCAGTACATCAAAAAGATACCTACATTCCCATGTTCATTGCAGCATTATTTACAATAGCCAATAGTTGATTCTAAGGTACAGAATCAACTTAAAGGTCCAATAACAGAAGAATGAAGACATATGTATATATACATAGTGGGATTATATTCAGCCTTAACAAAAAAGGAAATCTGTCATTTGTGACAATATGGATGAATGTGGAGAATGTCATGCTAAGAGAAGTAAGGCACAGAAAGAAAGACATATGCCACATGATCTCATTTCCAGAACTTTCCTGGAATATAAAGGAGTTGAACTCATAGAACTGGAATAGATTGAGGGTTACCAGGAATTTGGGTAGAGGAGATGGGATTGGGGGTATATTAATCACAGAATACAAAATTTAAGTTCAATAGGATATTAAACTCAAGAGAGAGTTCAAATACAGTATGGTGAAGCTTCAGCAGACTACATATATGACAATATAAGATTGTATCACCTAATGAATAAGATTATATCACCTAGTGAAGTTGTAGAGGTCTTGATTTGCATAAGTACACTCCATGATATTCACACAAAAGCAAAATTGCCTAATGCAATAAACCATTTCTCAGAACCCACATTGTATTATATCCTTTAAAAATATAAGACTGTATATGTTAAGTGTTCTTACCACAGAAATGATAAAAATTTAAACCACATGTTAATACTTACACTTAGTCATTCTACAATGTGTATGTATTTTAACACATCATGTTGTACACAATAAGTACATGCAACATTAACTGTCAGTTTTTTAAAAACATGTTCTTATGTGTTATATAAGAATTTAAAATCTAGGTAACTTCTTGTCCTATTTATGTTAGCATGTGTCTAGGTCAATGGGGAAGATATAAAAAAATACTTTAGACTTATATGATGGCTAATTTCAGATGTCAACTTGGCTAGATTAAGAGATAACTATATAGAAGATAAAG
>CM053411.1:21377448-21406767 GCA_028644305.1 Xerus rutilus | reverse complement strand
AAGCCAAAAAGTAATTGTCCGTTTAAAGAGAAAATTGGATGTATGAACCATAGGGGAAAATAAGAAAAAGATACAAAAGAGAGAAAACAAATTATGAAAATGTCCCTTTTTAAAAATCATTCTATAATTAATTTCTTATTGACTCTCAGGAGGCTAAAATGTAGGACATGTGCCATACTACACAAAAGGTGGCATTAGCTCCTTTCACAGTGTCAGTAAGATTTTGCATATGAATCAGCTGTCCTGATGAAGATAGCTCAGCAAGTTCTGACCTCCTGTCCAGGGCCATAGTACAACTGTGGACACCAGGAGATGATTGGCAGGTCCTGAGCATACCTGGCTTCTGTTAGAGGTCAGTACTTTACAAAAGTGATGAAATCAATACTCACAATATACATAGTACCTCTCCTAGACTCATCTTTAAGTTATTCTTTTGTCTACAACAACAGTAACTAAACTTCTAGGGAAAAATTAGAGTTTTGCATCTATATAATCAATATTAAATCAATATTAAATCAATATTAAATTTATTTTTTAAAAATCCTTGATCTTCTCTGTAGTCTGAATTTTAAAATTAATATTATCTGAAGTGTTCTAGTGGGGAAAACACTGAGAAAGTTATAAAAATGATTCTCGTTCTGTCTTCCTTCTTTAGGTCCATTTTTCCATAAAAAAATGGAAGTAACGTACTTTTGAATACACACACACACACACACACACACACACACACACATAGATATAACAAAGTAAAGTAAATGTGACCAGCTGGATATGTTTTTGCTAACTACACTGCTATTGTACTTTGTATTAACAATAGAAAATTGTGGGGCTTGGAATAAATGGCATCACAGCTGTGGAGGGTGAAAAGCTTCCACTCTCTTCCAGTTCTGGGTCCACTCCCTCTTCTTCCTTCCTTTGTCTCAAATAGGGTAAAAGAAAGACAGTATTTGCTAATTTGATTATTTAAAGCCAAGAGTAATGATAGTAATCATTTAGTACATGCTAGGGACTGTCCAAGCATCTCACATGTACTCATTCACTATGTCCTTACTTCAGTATTACCCGTGCTTCACAGGTGGGAGAACAGAAGAACAGAGGAGTTAAGTGATCTGCCAAAGAGACCACACTCCTCTCCATTTGCTAGTCTGCCATCTTGAGTCTCATGAATGTGAAGTTATGCTGAGTTGTTTATTATGATCACACCTGGGGACTTCAACTTCTTTAGGATGCTATATTGAATAAAGGAAAAATAATTATTGTTTGGTTTTAATATTTCTTTGGGCTTGTTGAATGTTGTAGGACCCCATATTGCTCAACTGTAAGATGTTTTATTTTATGTAAACTGTGTTCTTACAGAGGACTCATAGTATCACCTTTGGAGAGTCTGATTGCACCATGAGAAGTATGAATTGTTTGAGATGGGAAATAAATTCAGGGTGAATTTTTGAGGTGGATAATTTGGAGATATAGATTTGGCTTTCTCAGGAGCTTCCACTGAGTATAAAGAAACTGTGTTAAGCATTTGAGTCATAATAGTATCCCACACAACTCATTCAGTTTCTAGTTTCCTCTGTGGTAAAGTCCTAGTGGAGGACCTCATGTCTCCTGCTTGTCCTTGCTTTGACCATTACTTTAAAAGAGTAAAGAGAAAAAAATAAAATGGAAGAGGAAGAGGAAGCTGGGGTAAAGGATTAAGGGAAGCTGTGTGTGCTTGCCCATCCCATCCCAGATTCCATCTACCCCTGTCAACATTCTTCCTCAAGGGAGGGGAAGCTACTCATCAGGTAGTTGACATTGACTGAGCCAAAATTACTACTGGTGGCCTTAAAATTCAAGAAGCCATGCCTGTCCTATGTCTCTTTATCTCACTTCATGCTCCTTGCTTCCAACATGAAATCTTCTAACTCTCTCTTTCTGTTTATCTCTCTAGATCTACATGACTGGGCAGATATTGATAACGACTTCACTCAGTCTCCTCAACAGCAAGGACCCACACCCTCAAGAAGTGGCCATATCCTTTTTTTCCCCATTTCCTGCCGCTAAAAAGAAAAGCTTGAGATAAGGCCATTTTTGAGTCCCCATAGACACAACTGAGTACAGGTATCCTAAAATCTAGAAATGGAGGATCGAATGTACCTACATAAACCTCAATTCTAAACAGTCTGCTCTGACTCTGACTTTTCTAGCACTTTTCATCTTAACTGAAAACTGAGGCTTGCCAAGAACTTCTCTGATTCTTGTCTTTTTATTGCTATGTATGTGACTTCTTTAGAAACCTCCGAGGAAAGGAGAAGTGAAGGTATATTGTAGATTTCTATGTGCCTGGATATAATCTACTTTAACAGGATTAAAATTACATCCTTAATAATTAGCAAAATTCAATCCCTGTTATGTCAAACGTTCCTCTTTTATTATTACAAAGTATCTTGGATTTCAGTCATAAACTTAAACAACGACATTAGAAAAATATTTTTTGTTTACTTTTAGGAGGACGGGGGATTATAGATGAATGTGTAGGAGGAAACTGACATGTATGAATGGACACAAATAGTTCCATTTCACTTCTAATTTTCTTAAGAATTCTGAGGAAATAAATTTGATATGGTGGCACAGGTCACATGCCTGTGTAGATTAAGTGCTAGAAATAATTCAAAACTATTTTCACCAGGTCCCAAACAAACTGATCAAATATGTAATATTTTCATAGAACTATTTAAAATCAGTTCAAAACAATCTTAAAGAAAACTTCTAACTGGTTAAATTCACATTTTAGTGCTGGGCATGAAATTTGTTCTTTACAAAGCTATTCATGTTTCCTTTGCGATTATAGTCATCCTATCAAGGGGGAGTGTCACTCTACAGAGTTCTGAAGTTGTCAACCATTAAGTCTAATGCTAAAGATTACTAAAAATATTTTTATAAGAAAACGATGTAGAATCCAATGTAGATTCTATATCTATGATGTAGACTTAACTTAAACACAGAATTAAATTTAGTCTAAATGGGCTGAAATAGAAGCACTAAACAAATATTCATTTAGGTCAGTGGTTCTTCCAATTCATGGGTATAGAAGTTATCTGAGATAATTGCTTAAAAGCTGAAGATTCCAGAGGCCCACTTCCAGAGATTTTTGCTAAGCAGGTTTGACACCAGGACCAAATGCTCAATGATTTTCATGAATTTGGCTCATTGATCCCTTTAGGGGTGAAAAGTAACTTAAGATGCAGTTTCTCTTTTTACTAAAGATTGGGGAGATAGCTAGAAAATCATCTTTGCAATGAAGTATCTCAAAAATAGAAAAAAATATTTTAAGGTAGTTAAAATAATGAATAAATAAGACAATAACCCATGTGACTGAGGAAGAATACACACAGTACTCAAAAGACTGAAGTGAAGGGGGCCATAATGCCTCAGTGGAGGTTAGGGAAAGCTTCACAGACACAGGAACACGTAGAGTAGTGAAAAATCCCCTAAAAATTAATTAGGAAAAGACATAGGTTAAGAGTAATAAAGACAGACTGTGTGTGTGTGTGTGTGTGTGTGTGTATGTGTGTGTGTGTGCGCGTGTGTGTGTGTATGTGTGTGTGTGGAGAGAGAGAGCGATTGGGAGCTTCAAATAGTTTGCTAAATTCAAGACAGAATCACATGTGGGAAAATGAGGTGGTAGAATAGGCTCTGGAAGTAGCCTTGCCTATAATGAATGTAACTGTCCCTCTATGACATGGCAATCTAAAGTTTGTTTTAGATTAAATGTACTACAATTAAAAACTGTCCTGTAGGGGAATACTTACACATTTGATCAGAATGAGTAGAGACTGTAAATGGGAAAATAGAGATCTATGGACATAATGCTGCCAATCAACAATGATAGCAACATCAAAAGTAGTGGCAATGCTTTGGGGGTAGAGAAGATAAATAGCATTGAAAGGCACTCTGAAGCTATAGTTGACAATAATTGGAGATTGGTTATGGAGCATGGGTCCTAGTTAACTTTAGACTTGTGGAGGAATACATTCATCAAGTTGAAATAGTGAGTTAGGTTGAATGTAACAGAAATTTACAGGACACTGGCTATCCTAATATTTATGTGAAGTCTTCCAGTTTTTAAGTGTTGATAACTAATTTAAAACATTTGAAATAGCATAACTAACCAAACAGAACATATTCCTTGAGCATGCATGGCCCATATTTTGCAGTATGCACCTCTGAGTTGAAGGAAAAACAGAAAAATGAGAGATCATTCTGAAGACACAGGATAGCGCTGTCTCAGTGACTCATCAGGATAGTGAGGTGAGGGGCACAAAAATTACTTGTGTGTTTTAGAAGTGTGTGTGTGTATGCATATAGTCACTATCTTAGTCAGCTTTGCATTACTGTGACCAAAAGACTTGTCAAGAGCAACACACAGCAGGAAAAGTTTATTTTGGCTCACAGTTTCAGAGGTTCAGTCCATGGTCGGCTGAATATATAGCTCTGGACAGAAGATGAAGCAGAACATCATGGTGGCAAGGCATAGCACAAAGAAGCTAATCAGAACATGGCAATGAGGAAGTACAGAGAATTTCATTCACCAAGGACAAGATATAAACACCAAAGACACCCCTTTAGTGACCTACTTCCTTTAGCCACATCATACATACCTACAGTTACTGCCTAGTTAATCCAGATCAGAGGATTAACTCAATGATTTGGTTAGACCTCTAATAATATAATCATTTCACCTCTGAAAATTCTTGCATTGTCTCACATATGAGCCTTGGGGAAACACCTTGTATCTAAACCATAATAGTCACTATAGTGCTTTTAAAGTTCTGATTAACTTGACAAGGTAAAGGTAGGGTTAATTATTCTGTGTCTAAATTACTTTGGTTGAACTGTTTTGCTTTATATTATTTCTTTTAATTTTTTATGTAATGAATATCAATATGCACAAAATTAAATTCACTGTAATTATCATTCTAAGTCTTTTCTGAATGTAAGCCAGGTGAATCATTTTTAAGCAGAACCATATCATGAAGATGAAGAATAGTTCCAGGGTTGGTAGTAACAGGCATGCTAATAAAATATTCTTAGAGCCAAATTTAAATCATTTTGACCTAAATTGTCAAAAAAATTATAAAGTATTTTGTTTTCAGAAAAAAAATTCATTAAAATGATGCATATTCCTCCTTGTATCAAAAAAGGGCCCATACATAACTACCTGATTATTAAGGTAAAAATTATGACCTTAATTAATAAAATAGTGCTAATATGTGAACAAATGTGTATGCTACCTGAATTTACGTGTCCTTCTCATAACCTGAAAGAGAGTAAAATGTTAATAAAATATTATATGGGATATAGGAAAAAGGAAGGCCAGAAATAAGCAATGTCGCTGATGGCTAGTTGATAGCTATATGGCACCAAAAGAAGAAATGAGTATCTTGGCAGACAGTGAGTGAGGGAAAACAATAAAGGATATTGAATTGCCTTTAGTATCAGGAAAAGGTGGCAGGAGGTTGGAGGTGGAAAAGACAGAAATGTTTTTAATTTTTTAATTTTTAATTTGTTCTAATTAGTTATACATGGCAGCAGAATGCATTTTGATTCATTGTACACAATTGGAGCACAACTTTCATTTCTCTGGTTGCACATAATGTAGAGTCGCACCACATGTGCAGTCATACATGTACCCAGGGTAATGATGTTCATCTCATTCCACCATCTTTCCTGCCCCCATGCGCCCTCCTTCTCCTTACCTCCCCTTTACCCAAAGTTCCTTTATTTTCCCCACACACCTCCCCCATTATGGATTAGCATCCACTGATCAGAGAGAACATTTGGCCTTTGGTTTTTTGGGATTGTCTTACGTCGCTTAGTATGATATTCTCCAACTCCCTCTGCTTACCTGCAAATGCCATAATTTTATTGTATTTTAGTGCTGAGTAATATTCCATTGTGTATATGTAGCACAATTTCTTTATCTATTCATCTGTTAAAGGACATCTAGGTGAGTTCCACAGTTTAGCTACTGTGAATTGAGCTGTTATGAACATTGATGTGGCTGTGTCACCGTAATGTGCTGATTTTAAGTCCTTTGGGTATAAACTGAGGTGTGGGATATCAGGATCAAATGGTGGTTCCATTCCAAGTTTTCTAAGGAATATCCATATTGCTTTCCATAGTGGTTACACCAATTTGCAGTACCACCAGCAATGTATGAGTGTACATTATTCTCCACATGCCAAAAAAACATTGATAAAATATAACACCCTTTTATGTTCAGAACACTAGAAAAACTAGGGATACTAGGAACATAACTCAACACTATAAAAACTATCTATGCTAAGCCCAAGGCCAACATTATCCTAAATGGAGAAATTAGAGAGGCATTCCCTCTATGAAATGGAACAAGACAGGGATGCCCTCTCTCACCATTCCTATTCAACACAGTCCTTGAGATTCTAGCCAGAGCAATTAGACAAAAGAAATTAAAGGGACACAAATAGGTAAAAAACTCAAACTATCACTATTTGCCCACCACATAATTCTATACTTAAAGGATCCAATAAACTCCACCAGAAAAACTTCTAGAATTAATAAATGAATTCAGCAAAGTAGCAGAATTTTTAAAGTTACAAATTATTTCTTAAATGCTCTGCATAGAATCAGCCCCAGTAGGATTCATGTTCTCCAAAGCCATTACCTTATATCAAAGATCTTAAGATTTTGAATTTTGCACAAAGAATTATATGCCAGTTACCTTTTTTTGTCATTTTTCCTCAAATGTGATTATTATGTACTTAATAGTGCATAACACCTGTATTTACTTCTTAAATGCATTAATAAAAGTTATCCAGATTAAAAAATGGAACATTGCCTGTACCTTCAAGATTCTCTCTGTACTAATTTTTTGATAATATCTATTTTTACCTTCCACAGCAACTCTGCATAATTGTTAAATAAATATTTTCCTTAATAATTTTCCCATTATCAATATATACAAAATAAGATTCCATTAGGTTTTTCTTGATTTAAAACTTTATATGAATTGAATCATGCTGCATATTTAGATTTTTGTGAGTTGCTCCTTTCATCTAATTTTATGTCCTTGAGATTCTTTCATGTTGATGTGTGCAGCTACAATATAAACAAAATAAATATAAAATGAAATACAAATAAAATATGTTTTTCCTGCTGTGTAGTATTCTATTGTATAAAGTGAAAATCTATTTTCCACTCTTCTATTAATAGATCTGTGCCATTCAGTTTGGGCTATTTTGAATGGTACAACTATATTTGTGTGAGTACATGAGCAAGAATTTATTTGAGATACAATATTATAAGTAGAAATACCATGTTGTACAGTAATCCTCAATGTAATATGCTATTTTTTTAAAGTGGATGATCTTTGTCAAGGATCAAAACAGTACATTACTTATGAATATGTCTAGTAAAATTGAGAAGGTATTTTTAGTTTTTAGCAGAATATTTATTCAAATTTAACAATATCAATAAGCAATGATCCTCACATGATATTTATGAAAAGTAGCAGGTTTAAACGACTTTAATGCATTTGTAGCATATATTGGCATATTTTAAATGTAATAATATTGAATGTAGATAAATTAGAATTACTTTTACAATTTCTTCTGTGTGTGACATACATCATGAGTAATAATATGAGTAACAGCACTGGATTGAGTTTAGAAATTTTTTGTATGTTTATATGGTCCTTTCCTGTCATTGGAAATTTTACATTAATGAAATATTTAGAATCTTATGAATTTGATGATTTAAGCCACCATGAATATAGTATGTAGACTTAAGGTAACTTTTAATATTTTAATTGACATTTAAAATGAAAAAAATTAAAGTAATAGACAAATGTAGACCAATGTTCTTTCTTCCCTTTGTAGAAATGATGAAAACAAGATTTAGAAGAATTAAGAAACTCGTCTATGGCAGAATATATTACATAGCACAGCCTGTAAATATAAAGAAGCCAGACGTGGTGGCACACACCTGTAATCTCAGCACTTTGGGAAGCTGACACAGGGGAATTGCGATTTCAAAGCCAGCCTCAGCAACCTCGAGGTGCTAAGAACTCAGTGAGACCTTGTCTCTAAATTTAAACACACACACACACACACACACACACACACACACACACACACACACATATACACACAGACACACACAAAATGGGGATGGGGATTAGGCTCAGTGGTCTAGCTCACCTGAGTTCAATCCCCAGTACCAAAAAAAAAAAAAAAAAAAAGAGGAAAAATAGAAGTCTAAAAATCAGTAAATTAATAAAAGTTTTGCAACACAGGTTCACCAGAATAGAATTTAGAACAGTTAGACTAGAGATTTTTAAAATAATTATAATACTGGTGTTGTGGCAAGTCTTAATGAGATAATTCCTAACAGTTGAAGTTTGTTATTTTTGTTTCTTTGCCATTTCAGAATTGTGAAACATCTTCTGTTTAGGAAATCTTCCACCTCATGAGGCAGAACATTCCTGAAATTGTAGAAGCTCAGTTGTCAGCCTCCTTTCTCAGTCTCCCTCATTACTAGGGCACATTTAGTTGACTAGACTGTGCCAATCAATGCAGCCTCCCCAACCTGGAGAAAATAAAATCCAGGGATATAAAGCAGCAGGAATTGTAGAGTCCACCATGGAAAGCGGCAGCCACTGTGATAACGATATCTACTTTCCAGAGGTAGCAGTTCTGGGGTTCAGTGTGCTATACTGCTGGGGTTAGCATTGCCAGCTTCAGCCTCTGGTGCCCAGTGCCACCAGTGTTGCTTCACTGGATCATTTCTTTTGACATGAATTTGGACACTACTGTTGGCAATGTCACCTCAAATCCTCTATCTCCAGCTCCACTGGTAATGAATTCTACTCCTACTTAAATTTTTCAGAGTCAGTTTCTTTTTCTACTGGCAATAAACCTTGATTCCTACCGTATGTTATATACTTAAGCAATACCAGGTCTATAGTAACAATGCATAGTAACTCCAAGAAATTAGGAATTGTGTAGGACTTGTTCAGTTGTTACTTTCCCAGCACCTACGTCAGACTAGCATAGAATGAGCACTAAATGAATCTTCAGTGGATGAAGGCTTGCGATTATCATTTCAAACATATTTGTCAGACAAAATTTAGTCATAAAAATTAATACTTGGTTTATTGAAAGCATTATTAGAAATGTTTGATATAATATTTTGATGACACCTAGCACTACTTGGTGGTTTCATAATTGATTTAGAAAGAAGTTAATCAATCGTTTGGGAATTACAATAAAACACACACATGCATTCACACACACACACACACACACGCATGCGCACGCGCGTGCATGTGCGCACACACTTCATTAGCTTAAAACATTACAGAACACCTAATAAAAATTATCATGTGCTATTATCATTAATCAGGTACTACATTTCCCTGGTCTATCTGTCTTGGACTTAAATCTGAATTTCAATTTAAGTTAATAACAAAAGAAAAGAACAGCTTTATTTATTTTTTTGATTCTGTTTTTAACTGAACACTTAAGTTATAAAGTAAATAAAGCATAAATATAAAATTTAATAAAATAGGCAAGTGTATTTATTCTTCCTCTAACTGCCTATCATCAGCATTGGCCCTGGATGGACTTTCAGAAACTTCAAAAAATTGAAACACATCTATCTAGTAAAGCAGAAATCAACTTATACTAGAAATTTCCACCTACTGTTCATCTTCAGATCACAAAACTGAAACAATAACCAAAAATTTTATTTCTGTTCTTCCAAAAGAAACTGTAACTGGTCCTGTACCAAAGGCTTGCTATGTTTATCTTCCCAGTACAATTTTCCATGTAAACATATGAGCTGAAGCACTTATTTGTGTCTAGACAATTCTAATCTAACTTTTATTATCAACTCCAAGTTCCTGCTTATTGTACAAATTTTTGTAGATTAAATTCTAACATGTCACTTTCCCTAATATTACTCCCCTACAAAAAACGATTTATGGATCTTCATTGCTTGCATTTTGACTTTTAAATGGATTTAGCTGAAGCATCTTCACAATTTAACTAAACATAAACCCCCAAATTATTTTCCATGGATTCCACATGTAAACTTTTGCAATATACAAAACAATTTACACACTGGGCAATAAAATCTCTTTGAAGAAGTTTATATCCACATTTGCAAGTCTTGTTCTTAAAACCCAGTCCAGAACTGTTTCTTCCTGAAGTCATCCCTGGTCATTCCAATCTTCATCTCATGGATTTTGTTAGCTTTTTGATTATGTCCCATGAATGACATTGTCAGATAGCATCTAGTCCCCTCTAATAAGTGGTACAAACATTGTTTTACTTTTTAATTTCCCACATCACCTAATCCTGCTCAATGACTAAAAGAGGCAATCAATAAGTATCTGTCAATTGATTTTTAGATGCAATCGAGCATCAGTGCTGTTCTTCCTGATGAGCTGGAAAATGAAACATGGAGGTTCAGTGAACTTGATTAGACATGAGAATTGAAATACAGACTCAGACATGCATCTTATTTTGGATGTGGGGAAAACACTTGCATGTGCTCGCTCTTTCTTTTAATGCTTAATTTTTAATTTTCTGACAACATTTTGAGAATAAAGCTTGCACTATTTCTCCTTGCAATTTCCCTAAATTCAAAGTACTACTCTAAAAACTGAGAAGATGTTTTTCTCACAGATCTTTAAAATAGCTGGAAGCACAACAGCTCTCTAACTAACGAATTAACTAATTACCAAATAAATAAATTAGGGGATCTTCGATGGCAATTACTTTGAATACATCCATGGGGTAAAGAAACAAAAGGTAATTGGGGAGAGGTGGTTAAAAGTAGAATTTCTGATGTGCCAGTACACTTTTTGCTTACAGGCCACTGGAAGGATAGAGAATCAGGATTGAAGAGGTGCATGCATGAGAAAGGGGAGACATGGGAGGGGCTGAGATTTTACATAATATGCAATGGAAATCCACCAAAGGCATCATATGATCTTAATTATGGTTCTAGAGTTTACAATTGTGCAGAAAAGGGCTTTCTAAAAATGAAAACTGATCAAGGGATACCATCTTTTAAGCTATTGTAGTGGTACCATGTGGCATGGGATAGGAGGATAGCAGTGGAGTTGTGAAGCTGACAAATTCATACTATTGTGGGTGGTAGAACCTATAGAACTTGCTAACAGACTATATGTGGGAAGGAAAGAACAAGAATGAAATCAAAGCCAAGTTCTGATTGCTTAGTAAGGACTTTGGATTTTATTCTTAGATACATAACAGAATTTTGAGAATTTTAAAAATGGATATGTCATGGGATCACCTTAATCACATTTCTAACAAATGAAGATATTCTGTATATGTAATGGGAAGTTCAGGACAGTTGTACTAAAACCACAACAATAGAATCGGGTAAAATCATTTTAACTCATTTTGACTGAGGTTAAGAGGCAGAGAAACGTGCTTTAAAGGGACACTAGGTGTGAAATCTGCACGGTGACATAGTCTCCATGCTCAGATGGACCATTTGTTTGGTTTAAAGCTTTGCTGTGGCTAATGTGAAATTCTGCAACTGTTGGAAGAAAACATAGGGAAAACACTCCAACATATAGATGCAGGCAATGACTTCCTCAATAGGATTCCTATAACCCAGAAAATAATACTAAATTTTAATAAATGGGATAACATCAAACTAAAAAGTCTATGCTCAGGAAACACTAACATGAAGAAAGAGCTTAAAAAGTTAGAAAAAATCTCTGCTAACTACTCTTCCAACAAGGGATAATATCCAGAATAAATAAAGAACTCAAACAACACTAAAAACTCAATAACCCATTGGCTAAATGGGCAAATGCACTAAACTGACATTCTCAAAAGAACAAATTTAAGTTATTTTAAAATATATGAAAAAATTTTCAACATCTTTAGCAATAGGGGAAATGCAAATCAAAACTATTGAAATTTATTCTTACTTCAGTTAGAATGACAATCATTAAGAATAAAAAAATGCTGGCAAAGATGTGGAGGAAAAAGGAACTCTTATATGTTGTTGATAGGAATGTATCAACATTTTCATAGTGGAAATCAGTATATAGTTTCCTCAAAAGACTGGGAATGGAACCACTTTGTGATCTAGTTATACCATTTCTCAAAATTCTTAATAATTTTTAAGAAAAGGTCTGGCATTTTTATTTTGTGGTAGGGCTTTCAGAGAGCCATGCTCAAGAATAGAAAGTAAATTTGGAGCATGAACTGATAGTAGCTTTGTAAGCCAAGATTTTATAACAGTTTCAGTGTACCAGGAGTCACTGTAGAAGAGCAAAGATTTACATTTTTACCTTGTAAGTCTTTATTTAGTGCTATTTTCCATAAGATGAACTGCTTCCAAATATCTGAAACAAATCTGTTGATCATTTCTATATGATTACATGGTATTTTATACAAATATTCCATGCAAATTTTGAAATATTTCCCGATATAGCATAGAAATTTTGGCATAGATGCACTAATCCAAATTTATTACTAATACTGTTTAAATCTTATAAATCTACGTTTTTGTCATTTTTATGATATGCCACAGATAGATAAATATTGTAATATATTCCAGTACAATTTCAATTTGTCAATTTCTTAAATGTTTACCTTCTCTGCAAATATTGATTTTAAAGCTTTGGTTTTTAAAGATTCCCTTGTGGTCTATCTTAACTGTAAATGACACATTCAATACTTGTAAAATAGTGATCAATGCTATTTGATAACTGCTTTTAGTATTCTAATTTTCTTGATATCAGTATTCCTATTTAAATCCATATTATCTTTTGTATGTCTCTAGTTTGTCAATATTTCTTTATCTTTCTGTCTTTGATGGTTCTGTGGTATTTTGTTTTGGTTGTAATTTTTTGCAAGATCTATATTGTTGAATTATTTTCCTATAATGTTGCTTAATATATGCATATTTATTTTGATAGCTTTTATTTATGTTTTCATATTACTACTTATTTTTTTCTTTTGTTTTGCTCTTATTTTCTTACTTGCATTCCCATGGTGATTAAATTTTCTTAATATTTTGATTCTCCGGAGCAATTTCCATTCTGATTCACCTGGTTAGCATGTGCTTATAATTCAGATTTCAACACAAAGTCTCTTTTCGTATCTCACAGAAATGATCTCTCCCTTAGTTTTTTCTTCTTGCAACACACCACACTTAAAAAAAATACCCTACCATAATTTGTAATTACATATTTGATTACAGTTAGAAATTGGAAATCCTAACTGATTATTCTATAAAATCTGTTAAAGCATATATTAATAAAATAACATAAACAAAACTTACTTTTAAAGTTTTAAATTAAAATCTATAAATGTAGTTTCTTTTATATTTGGATGGAAGTCCACCTTTATTTCTTATAAAAGAGGAATAGAAACTTATCCACACTGGCTGGGGAATTTGAGAGGAGTCTTCTTTTTTATTGCTTTTACCCAATCATTTAGAAGTGTACTAATCACATCTAATTCTACATAGCAGAGGATTTCAGTGATTTTTCTTAACCACATGTTTAAAACATTAAAGTTTGTTTTCATAAATAAACAATTGCCAAGGTTTATATAATATTTAATTAAATTTTATCATTACAAAGCAAGTACAATATAGAAACAGACTGAAATAAACTCAAAGGACTCTGGTTGCATCAGAAATTCTTGGTATATACTTAAGTAGCAACTAATTGCTATTATTGGCAGTGCTATCAAAGTCTAGTAAATGTTACAGAGATAAAAGTTTTTGTTTGTTGTTATTATATTTTCTGAATCATTCAAATTACAAAAGTTTAGAAAAGCTAGATGATTTGTTAAGTAAAGTTAGAAAACATGTTTGTTTTGCTTAATAATATACCACCAGCATGTAGGTCAGTATTGGACATACAAATCTTCCATACACAATATCATGAATGAGTGACAAGGTTTCTGGTTTCCTTTTTATCAAAAAGCTCGACATACTTTCTTGCATGAATGACCTGAACTTTTATTTAATCCTGAGCAATAAAGACTAAACAATTTTATTATATTTTTAAAATGATGCTAGATGAGCATGTAATTTTTTAAAAGATTAGATCTGTATAGTTATATGTAGTAGTGGGATTTATCCCAACAAATTTGCACATGATGGAATTTGATTTCAGTGCATGATCCCTCCTTTCCCTCCAACCTCCTGTCTCCTTCCTCTACTCTACTAGACTTCCTTATGCAGAAAGGTGAAATTCCTATGGTGTATTTATATATGCACATGCATGGTTTTTTAAGAACTCTTTATGCATTGTCCCCTTACCTAGCTCTCTACTCTGCCTCTTGATATCCTTCTTCTACATTACTGATCTTCCCTTTATCTTTAATTTATCCTATCTTTTCTTCCTTTTTTCCTTTATTTTACACTTGCTTCTGTATTGGGGAGAAAAATTCGAACTTCGACTTTCTGATTTTAGTTTATTTCACTTAGCATGATATTCTCTATTTCCACCCATTTACCAGCAAATGCCATAATTTAATTCTTCTGTATGGCTGAGTAGAACTCCATTGTGTGTGTGTGTGTGTGTGTGTGTGTGTGTGTGTCTGTGTATCACAATTTCTTAATTCATTCATCTATTGACAGTAACTGGGCTGATTCCATAATTCAGGTATTGTGAACTGTGCCGCTGTAAACATTGAGGTGGCTGTTTCTTTATAGTATGCTGATTTTAGATCTTTGGGTAAATACTAAGGAGTGAGACATTGGGGTCATATGGTGTTTCATCCTTAGCTTTTGAGGAATCTCCATGTTGCTTTCCAGAGTGGTTGCAGTAGTAGTCTGCAGTCCCATCAACAATATACAATTGTAGCTATGCCCCTACAAACCCACCCATGTAATTTTTATAATAATTTTTATAAATGTTTCAATGTTCATTCTAAAATCAAAATATGAGGGGCTAGAACTCCAGGTGAGCCTTTAGCAAAATTTTTATGTATTCAACCTCCCTTCATGTTATGCAACTTGAAATCTAATTGACTCACAAGGATCCTGCTTTCATTGCAGACTTCTCTAAAATGAGCTTGTCCCCCGCAAACCACACACTTCTAACTTAAGGTAGGATAAATATACCTGTCACTCTCTTTTTACCCTTTTCTTCCATACTCTTCCCAAACCTCAGTTTTCTTTTCTTTCCTCCTTCCTAAACCTTCTCCTTCATTATTATCTCATACTTACTTGTCACTCTTTATCACTTACTTACTTCGGTCTCACACGCTTGGTCTGGCATCACATTGCCTCTTAGTTCCTAAGTGTCTTGCACCCTACTTGTCTTTTTTTACCACTTCGCATTAGCCTTCCACTTGCATTGCCCTGTTCTATTTTGTTTTTTAATTGGAAGTTGCACTTCCAATACAATCTGTATTTGGTATAGCTTACTCTTCAATGTCACTCTCCACTACTCCAGGATACTTACTGAGATGGCATTACTGAATATCCCCTTGCCTATAATCAAATGTTTTCATCAGCAGCAGCTCCTTCATGACCTCACTTCCCTCCACACCTAGTTTAGAATACACTCTCTACGAATGGTGTACGCTCCTTGTCAACATACTTATGTTTCCTGCCACTTCTTCCATCTTGAACTCTGTTGTCAAAATCTCAGAACCGATTATACCCAATCAGCTGAACATGGCTATAGAAAATCACAAACCCTTACTGACTGAATCCACTTTACAGTTGTGCTTATAAATTTCAAGAAGGCACTTAGCAATCCAGAAAATCCTACTGCAATCTTCTATTTTTTATTTACTATGCCTCCCTGAAACTTCTCTGAAATCTCTAGTACCTTTTCCCAGAATCATGCTCTCAATTACTAATGTTTCCTAATACTTTGTAGAGAAATGGTTAAAACAACCATGTATTTCATTTTCCTCTTATCGGGTAAGCCTACCTACTACTTTCCACAAATACTCTGCATTCTCAAACTAACTAAGGTTAGATGTCCATGTTCATAACTGAAGTAAACTTTCCCTCTGAAATCTGTTCTCCAAAATTTATTCACCCATTGACTTTATGCATGAAATTATCCTTGTTTCCTTCAACATCCTCAATTTCTCTCTTTCCATGAGATTATTCCCATCTACCAACAGACGTGTTTTTAATGTTATTTATCTCAAGTAAAATTCTTCTTTAACCTGATGCTCTCCCCTTCTCCCAATCTGGAAGAGGCTGCTTTTCAGCTGTTTTTCAGTAAAACTTCTACTCTGTTGAAAAGGTTCTTATCAGGCCACCAGTGCCATCAATTCTCAGGACCCCAGGTGTATTTCCTAATCTTATCTTATCTGTCATGATTAATA
This sequence comes from Xerus rutilus, assembly GCA_028644305.1. NCBI lineage: Eukaryota > Metazoa > Chordata > Mammalia > Rodentia > Sciuridae > Xerus > Xerus rutilus. The sequence continues at coordinate 21,390,391 of CM053411.1, read as the reverse complement.
TTGATAATAATTATTTACTAACTCATTCCCTTCTCTAACTTTCTGTAACACCATCCACCATTTTCTCTCATCTCCCAACCCGACTGATCTTTTCTGACTCCTTTTTCTCTGCAAATCTGTTGTTTTCTCCCTGGGGCTGTATGGCAAGGCTTCTTTGGTTTTCATACCTTGGTTCTCTTTTTGCTCAGTAGTTTTTAAAATATTCCCTGTATTCTGATTAATTTTAAGCCATATCCCAATTTCGATCATTCCTCCACAGAGTTTCAATAACATCTTACAATTAAAAAGTCATCAGCACATCAGTTTCTACATCTCCACCATAAAATGTGTTTTTCCTTCAGATTTCTATTTCTAAGTAAATGGAAGTGTGCTGGGCTAAATATCATCCTGATGGTTTTGTTCCCCTCACCATCTCTATCTCTTAACACACATCCCCAAACTCTTGAGTTCTGTTCTATACCACTACATAATCCATCTTCTAGCCTCAATTCCAACCCAGTCACTTTCGCATCTAATCTGAACTGCAACATCTTCCTCCACACCGAACTTCCTGCTTTCATTCCTTTTCCATACAGAAGCCAGAATATTTTAAAATATAAATCACATCATATATGTGTCCAAGTTATAAACAGATAACAGCTTTCTGTATTGCCCTTAAAAAATGTCCTAGTTCTACATCATGGACTATAAGACCTAACAAACCTTCCTAATGCCCACTTGCTAATTCCCTTAGATTATCTTATACCTTCTCTTCTGTCAGTTCTAGGAAGCCACTGTATTTGTTTTTGTTCTTCTATCATGAACATGGTATTCTTGAACTAATGTTTAGAACTTTCTGTCTTCTCTGTCCAGAAGGGTCTTCCAGAATACCATCACTTGACAATTTCTTCTGCTTCTCACACCTAAGCTCAGCACTTTCTACCTAAGAGACGATCTTTGTGGATCACCCTGCATTCCTGCCACAGTTTTATTTTAGAGAGTTCACTCTGGCTTCAGTGCCCATTATGGATTTAGAGAAAGGAAGACAGACTAGAAGCTAGAAGCATAATTTAGTTACAATTAAAATTATCCAGGTAAGAGAAATGCCAATCTGCCTCATAGGTAGCATTGGTTTGAGTCCTTAGATTAGCTCTCTTTCTGAAACCTAATCCTTGCATATGTCCAATATTTTTCCACCCCTACAGAGTACAAACAGTCAATGATACTTTTCTAGCTTTGGGATTTGAGACAGGATCTATCAGAGATTTTGTTGATCTCTGTTCAAATATTTCAGGACCAGAAAAAAGAATAGAGGACAAGTTTTAGAGTTGCTCTATTTTCACTTGCCAGGATGGAGCAGCAAGGGAGCTGTAGCCAGAAAGAGCAGAGACATAGTGCTTCACCTTTCTGCCAAGCCGTTTCTTTTTGTATTTCTCAGAGCAGCAGGCATTAGCTGGGTCAGTGGCACTCTTTGGAGCTGGCACCACATCCTTCATTCAGAGCCAGCTGTAGTATTGCCCTGCTTTATTTAAAATGCCATACATGTCAATGCAACCTGGGAGGCAGCACCATGGCAGGGTTGTCCTATGGAACTGACTCCAGTGTTTGGTATAAATCTTGAGGGAATAATGAGATCAATTCCTGCTTCTCATCAACTGCCCTTGGCTGCCCTTGGCTCAGGCTTCCACTGAAGCAAAGGACAGAGAATTGGTTGAGATTCTGTAGTAGCTCCTGCTCTATAGATCAGGTGGAGTTTTCCTTCCTTGCAGAGACTCTTTGGATGGTTGACTCTCTTTTTATAATGCTCCTTCCTACAATATATTTTGCAGAAAAATTTCCATATTTGTGTGCTCTTCTAGAATTTGATATTGTTAGGAATTTTCACTTTTATTACATTTTTTTGCTCATTTGGTGGAAATTAAACATAAGGAAGAAAATTTAAACATGTGATCTCCAAATTTCATCTTACAATACACATATTAAATACATGGGTGACTGAAAATAATAGTGCCATTTCCATACGTTCATGGCACCATATCTTTTGGTTTTCTATTGCTTCTAGTACCATATTATCTTTTACATAAAGTTTTCAAAAATTTATAGTATTAAATATGAATTCTTACTTTAGAAAATCTTGAACATATCACAGTGTTCATATTTTTTGAAAAAATTTAGATAGTCACTTCTTGTTATATCTCTAAAACTTGTAATAACACTAAAATAATAAATCCCACACCAAATGCCTGAAGGAAGTAGTATCTGTCACCTCAAAAACTCAACTTTTCTTTAACCTTATTCTTGGGAGTAGTGTGCCTGGTTTGATTTAACTTTTGTTACTCAGTATTCAGTTGTATATCACTTGAGCAGAAATAAATGATCACCAAAAAAGGTGATTATTTCAGTGTACCCCAAATAAAACATATTAAAGTGAGGGTAATTTTCAATGTTTAAATAATTAAATCACATATACAAATATAGCAACAAATAATGTGGGTCCACCCATGATCCTTATCTATAAGCTCTTGTCGGGCTGAGGGTACGGCTCAGTATCAGAGAATTGTCTGCAATCACAAGTCCTTGGGTTCAATCCTCAATGCTACACACACACACACACACACACACACACACACACACACATGATCTTATTGATAAATTCAAATTCAGATTTTTTAAAAAACCAGGGTGTGGCCTTTTATTATCACCTGGGTGAAACTCCATTGAAATATATTTCAGTAAAACAGACAGAAAAAAAAGTGAATTCTTTTTCAAAGATACATTCTAAAGGCTTCATACTTTTAGTGTATGAATGGCTTTGACTTAAAAAGAAGAAATAAACAAACAAAAAACCCAAAACCTCACATCAAATGATGTGGCTTTTGAATAATCATTTATGTTAATGGAATCTTGAATGCTTATGAATTAATCTTGCATTCTAACAATGGGTTTCTGCCTTGTATTATAGACACATAACTCTTTTTATAATGACCATTTCATCAAATCCCAGTCTGTCTTAAGATCATGATGAAAAATGATAATCAGATTACTAAATTCCTCTTTCCATATGAGTGAACTAATTGAAAGAATTTCACATCTGCATTCTCCACTAATACCTTGAGGAATACAAGAAAGCATCTGGGAACTAACTGAATACTTAAATATCTAGATAGCTGCTGATGAACATGTTTTTGTATATGTTAAATATACTGATAATCTGAATATCTCCCACATATTCAAGTTAGCCTAAGCTGCTTCCCAAAACTGAAGTCCAGTTTTATTGTCTTTTTAAAAGAATATATATTATTTGATCACATTTAATTATGTATAGTGGAAGTAGTATAACTGCTGGACTAAAACAAAACTGAATTTGCACACTTGTTAGTGATAATTCTGGTTAAATTACATAAGTACTGTTAGCTTTCTGTTATCAGTAAAAAAGAAGGCTTTATAGCTACTAATCTGATGATGATGACAATATTTTTTGCATGTCTTTTTGGCCCAGACAAGAGAAAAAGTTACCCTAGGTGGTTTATTTGTTGAGCCCACATAATAAGCAGATTAAAAGTCCCCCAGAGATATTCACTGCTATGGATATTTAATTTTTTTTGATTATTGTGCATATTCTCAAGTGTAGAGAAATTTATTCTACAGTGCCAGTATTTGAATTTCCCTGGCTCTGCTTATTTGAGTGTTGGTTCAGTATCTTCTCATATTTGTAACTGGATGAGCATAGCTTCCTATCCTGGCAGGTTTTAAGACCTTTAGATGTCATATGGATTAAAACATCTCCAATTACCATTATGAAATGAAACACAGATACATTACAGTACTGTAGAATAATCATAAAGGATATCATTTTTTCTAATGAGTACTATTTTATGATATTTCTGAAATAACAAGTAACTTGTTTAAAAAATTGCATGCATAATGCTCTTTTACTGAAAACTTAAGGAACTTCTCCATCGATAATCTGATTTATTCTGAGGATCTAGGAACATTAGAGACTTTACACTGAACGTACCCTTTTCTGGCTGATTTTGGCCACTCAACTTGTAAGTATTGAATTATATTGAGCCAATTTGATTTTTCTTGAATTACATAGAGCAGAATGATTTTTCAATCAGTTGCTTCAAATGGATGACTGAACTGCTATTCCTTTCTCCCATGACTTCTTTTATTTGTCTGCTTGCTTTTGGCAAGATGTTATTGGTGGTTTTTGCCATTGTGTACATATTAATTAACATTAGTCAGTTTATAACACATGAGCATTTTAATAAAAAGTATCTTGAACTCTCTGCTTTTGACAGCAAACTGAAAGAAATTGAGGGCATTTTGTCTCCTGTTCCCCTAGTCACCTATTCATTAAGCCCAGCAGCAGCTCAATTGACACTTTCTTTGGAAAGTCAGGCTTAAATGCTTCATATACTCTGTTCTGGCAACGTCTCATACAATACTCCACCATGATATGTCCTATTGTAAAGTTTAGTTTGTTTGCTGTTTCTTTCAGTATTGTGAAAACCACAATATGTGAGCTCTGAAGTATATACCATTACATTCCCAGTATACTGTCCAAGCATCTGACAGAGAGGACATTATCAAAACAAAACTCACTTGGCTGGGAATGGAGCTCTGTGGCAGAGTACAGCACAAGGCACTGGGTTCCATTCCCAGCACCAGAAAACAAACAAATGAAATAAAATCAACCAAATCTCCCAAAATAATTTCATTGTCAAAAAGGTAATCAGTCAAAATCTTTAAAAAGTCTTCCCTCACATAGGAATTGTTGGGGTTTACCACTCTGCCCTTATAGATATTTACACAAGCTCAGTGGAAAAGGGCAACAAGCATTATTTAGAGCCCAGGATTGCTCTCGTACTTCTTCACACAATCCTTTTCTTTCTACTCTCCATCACCATTTAGTCAATAAACTGCCAGCCTTTAAAGTAAGGAATCCTTATAAGGAAAATGTTCTATCATATGGAAATTCCTCATCATCTCACCAGGAAAAAAATAAAAAAATAAAAACAGGTGGTAGGAAGATCTACCAACAGCTCTCTCTTTGATATTCATGCTGTTGCTGGATTCACAGATGATGAAATACTCCCGGGCTAAGTCTTTTAAATGGAAACAAAACAGGTCTTGCATCCGCCTTAATTAGCAATCAGCATAAGGAAAAATAAAATCACAAATTGCCTACCTGTGCAGAAATCAAGGCACACATGGTTTTAAAATTGTGAGATGAGGATAACCCTTCTTATTTTAGGAGAACACTCAAAAAGGACTCTTTGTGTGGGTATGTGTGTGTATTAGGAATGAGAACAAGAACAACCTGAATTGATAATAAAGAACAATCTAGGCAAACATTATGATAGGCTCAAAGAAAAGATGATTAAGAAACCAGAAAGAATCAAATTATTATTTGTGTCATTCTAGTAAATAAATAACAAATCTGTTTCTGTGTCCAAGTATTTTTATAAATAAAATGTACATTGCAAATCTTAAAAATCATGCATGCATAGAAATATTCTCTTTAAGCAATATATCAAAATCTCCCACATGTTTATAATTGCAGAATTCACAGTAGCATAAAAATACTGACATTATAACACAACACCATAGAAAATGTTTAGAGCTTCCAAGTGCATTTTGATGATTGGAATTAGTCTCCAAGAAAACTCACCAGAGAATAAAGACTATAGCTTATATAAATAATAAATTAGTATATATTTTAAGTGATTCTAAGATTGTGTTCATCCACAGACCTAGTCACATTAATCCTGGTTGAAACCCTTTGAAAAACATGGAAAAATGGGTAATAAAGTTAATGTACATATTTTATTGTAGTGGCACTGTAGAATCAACTTGAGTGATCCATTTTACAATATTAGTGTAGCCAGTGATTACATACTTCCTCTGTACACTGCATGGCCGTTATGCTATGTGGCTGGTTACACAATGATGGGAAATATTACCACTGCACCATTATACAACAGTGTCTTCCACAGTTACTGGTGCCTTGTGATTGATTAATAATTTTTTAGTTAATTGATGAATTAATGAATACATAGTTGTATAAGTATAGGCAAATTAGAAATGTTTCTGAGAGAAGATGAGATTAGAACTGAACTTGATGAAATAGTTGCACTGCCAAATACTTGAAGTATATTCTTGTTTGGAAAGAAAGACAAGACACATGAACTGTACATAGGCTGATACAGAGCCTAGCAAGGGCAGAGAACACTTGACCTTGGTATAGCTAGGAGATATGGATAAGATCAAGCAAGAATCAGGAAGGCCATGTATGATGCAGTAACATGACATTGGGAAGCAAGTTCAAGATAACAGTGATATCACTTCCCACAGATTTTTTTTTCCCAATGAATAAGCATTTATACTTAGTTTAAAGTAGCACAGTCCAATAGAAAGAAAACATGAGCCATATGTAGAATTATAATTTTTAGTGGCATCATAAAAATATAAAAAAGGATTCTCACTGAACTGTGCAACCTCTCTTTTTTCATAGGAACTTTTCAAAATCCAGTGTGTTCTTTGCACTTTCAGCCCATCTCTGAGCATTCATGCTTTGAGAGCTCCAGATTCATAAGAATTGATAGAACAGCTCTTAATGTGAACTGGCCATTTATTCTTCAGAATATTTGCTTTTGGCAACTGGCATCAAGGTTGGTAACCAATGTTAATTATCCATTCCTTGGGGCAATTTTCTTCTCAAAGTGTGGCCAATAGATCACCTACGGTAGAATCATCTCAGATACTTACTAAATAATCTATCAAGGATGATTATATAAGAAACTCTGAATTTGGCATTAAAAAACTGCATTAAAAAAATCCACTAACCTGGTGTTTCTTATGTAATGATCAAAAGCATTTTATTGAAAAATATTCTCTCGCAATAAACAAATGGTATAAGGAGAGACTATATAAAACCTTTAACAGTTTATCATCAAATCACCTCTAATCTGTTTCCCTTGAGAGGAAGAACAGTGAAGGAGAAAAAAAAATGGATATCTCATTGTCTCAAAAATTGAAATTCTTACTTTTTACACTGTAATATGACTTGTTGATTGCCTTTCTACTACTAGTAGCATATAATTGTCATGAGTTTTGGATTGATCACCTTATACCATATATATATACATGATGAGAGAGAGAGAGAGAGAGAGAGAGAGAGAGAGATTGTCTAGAAAGACAGCCAGATAGTCTATATCTATTCAAATAGTGTCCAGTTAAATATTAGGTGTTAACAGAGATTTGATTTATGAATGAATGAAATTGTTTCTTTAGTGGGTCATTGCCAAGTATCCCAAGTTATTTCCAATAATCCACAAATTGAATATAATATGTATCTCAAAATATTGTATGAATGAAAACTGAGTATATATACAGGGACTTTGTTTAACACAACTTTCCCCACTGCTTGTCCATTTTTCTTACAAGGAAGAAAGGTACATAACATCGATAATGTTTAATAATGTGTTTATTTTCTCTCCCCAAAACATTTACATTTTACAAGCAAATACTCAAAGAGATCCTCTTCAGTCTATAAGAGGTTGCTTTAATAGTTGTTGTTCTGCCTTGTGACAATGGTGCAGGACAAGGCAAATTCCCTCAAATTTTATTATACAGCAAGGCAGCTACCATTCTCCCATGCACTTAAACCTGGTTCAGAATAATAACACATTTGCTTTTTCCAAAAGAAAAAAGTGATCCTGAAAAGCATTTTCCTTCAAAATGCAGCAGTTCCAAAGTTATAGTTTCTGTTTGGATTTATTGTTTTAAGCAAAATTTCTCTGTTTTTCACAGACATTGTGTTTCTAGTCTCTGCACTGATTAGACTGGTGTTACAGAACAATACGTACAGGCAGCTGGCACCTAAGGTAATGGTAAAAACAGCAGGCTTCTCAAATGTAGTATGAACTATTTTCCATTGTGATTCTATTTTGCTTAGTGATTATAATCCATTCACAGAACATAAAACTTGTCTAAGTCTGGCCCTAAGCAACCATGACTCTTTTTATGTAAGGAGAAGATCTTTGTTTTCAAGAAAAACAACAAGACTTTAACTATGGGATACATTTCTTAGAAACAATAGAATTAAATTCAGATCAGCTCTCCACAGAGTTTCAATTCTCAACAAAGCTTATCAGAAAGGGGCATATGGGGACACTAAAGGCTTGTGAATTTAATTGAAAGGAAGTGGAAAAAACCCTGCTTCTGCAGAATAGTAATTTTTAAAAGACCCTAAATTAATTATTTCCGGGGAGTCTGAATTAAATTTGTCTTGGTTACCACTGAGCATGGAAAATAAAATAATGAGAATATCTGGAAGCTAAGTATAAATATTTTGAATTTTGTAACTTCAAAGATGAGGTTTTCATTCAAAGATTTTTCTTTTGGAAAAAGTAATGTGTTATTATTTTGAACCAGATTTAAGTACATGGGAGAATGGTAGCTGCCTTGCTGTATAATAGAATTTGGGGGAATTCGGGTCTGGGAGAGATGCCTTAATGTAAGGAGTGAAGTTGCTGATGCAATTTACTAAAGTTACTTAATAAATAATAGCATCCATCTACTGGTTCATTTTAAAAACATTCCTTCATTTTCTTTTATTGTTAGCACTTAAGTGATAACATACCTTCACATCATTGCTTTTCTTTGTTAAAATTCAGCAAATTCAGGTATTTAAGACAAAATCCCAACAAAATTTATTTTCCCATCCTTTGTTTCTTAAGTATATATCTCCAATAATAATATTTGATGCTAGAAAAAGTAAGCTTCCAAACCATAGCAAATTGACTTTCTTTTTGTAAACTTGTTTTTGCTACCGAAAACTAAAGATTAAATTTTACATGATTTTTATATTAATAAATTCATTGTTGTTGTTGTTGTTATGACTTTGTGGTTAAGGAGAGGAGTCTAGTTTGTGTGATAAAAGATATAGGTCATTGACAGGTCTGACTCCTGGGTTTTTCTCAGTCTAGAAATCAGCATATTGATTCTCTCTTTTCTAAGTATTCTCAGTTTGGAATGACCCTTAATGGGCAATAGCAAGACTAGGTCCTTTCCATGGATAATTCCAGCTATTACATCCCTATTGTGTGGAATTCAGAGAGAACAAGTCATGCTGTTGTTGCTCTGGATTCTTACCTCTCAGGGACTATCAGGAATGAATCAAGCCAGCCAGTTATTTTCATATTCTTTTAAGGTCTGGATGCTTGGATGAAATGTCTGGATGCTACTACAGGTGGGCCAGGATTCTACACACATTAATTCACACATTTAGGAGTGCATATGTGTATGTATAGAATTGTACACTTGCATTTTTAATCACCAGGACAGTGAGGAAAATCTTTTAAACATATTCTAAGAATGATAAGTGTCAAAAAAAATTAAGACCAAGGACAACAATCTGATTATTAGTTAGGCTGAGAGTGAGTATATTTATAATGCAGCAGTGTCTTTAGACACATTCAGAAAAGACATTTTGTTTTGAACATCATATATTTTTTAAGAAAAAATTAAAGTGATGATAATTATGTATGGCAGGAAAAATGATAAGAAATTTATGAAAAAAAAGCTACATTTGTGTGCTGTAAAATCAATGTGTCAACTCTGAAAAAATATTTTGACTGAATGTCAGAGGTCATTTATTGATTTCTTTTTCTCCCTCATTCTTGTTTACTTTTGAGTTGTAATCAAAGGCACTTACATAGTTCTCTATGCCAGCCAAGGGGTTTAAAAAAAAAAAACATGTTACTTGTGTTTATGTTTATTTATTTGTTTTTGTTTTATTGTATTTTAATTGTTTTCATCAAAATATCTATTGAGTTACCAAAATTCCTCATGGAATAACCTGCTAGTGACAGTAGTATCCATTTTATACCCCTCTCTTCTTGCTTCTCTCCATAGAATAAATACCAAAGGATAAGAGAACAGCAGAGAACTCCTTCATCAAAACTACAGCAACTTGGGAGGCTGGTAAGTTAGAAGCCAGCCTTGATAACTTAGTGAGAACCTGCCTCAAAATTAAAAGAAAAAAATTAATAGGGCCAGGGATGTATTTCAGGGATAAAGCATCCCATGTTGGATTCCCAATATCAATCCCTCAAAAAAAAAAAAAAAAAAAAAGCAAAACTACATGATTGTATATGCTTAGCTATAACAAATAATAATTATAATATTATTTTTCATTATTCCATTTGTATCTTCATGTGACAAATATTTAATTTTCCCTACTAGCTTAGTATTATGTTTAGTCATAAATTATTAGTATTAGTATTATTAGTCATTTATTTAGAATGCAAAGATCCACTATACACATATCTTTTGCACAAAAGCCGACAGTCAGGCAAATTGAGCATTGCGTTACAATGTGCTATAAAATGAAGGTAAAATTAAAGTGATCTTGAAATAGTCTTTATTTATTCTTCAAATATTGAAAATCTTCTAATACTGAAATATCTGGTACCATGTCTGCTTTGTTCTTAGAATCTAAATGGGAAGACTGACATATCCTGGGATAATTGGGGGGGGCAGTGCTCTGGTGCCATCATAGTTGCTCTTACTTAGCTCAGGCTTGGGGACATTAATTCTGACTGGAGGAGTCTGGATGATTTCACCTACTACCATGATGTTCTTTCTGTTTCCCTCTGGTTCCAATGTCTCACTTAATAATATGACATCCACCCCCATACAGTTTACTACCCTAAGTTCCAAACTGATCATTTTTCCTTTCTCTCATTTTAGCAGTACAAGGCGGACATGATAGAAAACATCTGCTGAAGGAGGCCACCCTGAGATTTTAATGACTTAGAAGTGCTTGGTATGCTGCCTGTTGTTGCCACATTGGTGCTGAAATTGAAAACTAATCTAGTTTTTTACTTAGGAGTAGCCAAATCATACCCTATCTGTGTAGATGGTGTTTCAGGTAGGGAAGGACAGAAGCTAGTGAAGAGGGAAATACAAGAGGGGGCTAGGTTGGCCTTCCTTGTGCTTAAGCATTTACATTTGGGGAAAGTAGTTAGACTGCAGTGGAAGTCTCTAAATTGTGCAGAATATGCCTGGGCAAAAAGGCAGCAAGGGTTTGCCTCTGAAAGCAGAGGCAGCAGGCAAACCACAGCCCACACAGAAGCGCCTTTATTTCACAGAAGGCAACTAATAAACTCCCAAAACAGAAGCCTATTTGATAGAGAAAAAGAATGTGTCAGGGGGCAGGGAAAAAAATCCTGCAAAGAATTCAAACTGAAATTTAGTAATAGAGAGCTAATGTACTGAAAAAATAAGCTTGCTGCTAACAGTAAAGACACTGCCAAGAAGTAGATGGGAATTAGTGCCAGGTTAACACATAAATCAAAATTTTGCAATTATGCAAATGAGAAAGCCAAAGACTTTATTTCATTTCCATCTGATTCTACAATAAAGGCCCTAATTTTGATGAATATATAAAAAGATTTTAAGAAAGCGAGATGATGAATTGCAGCAAACTAAAGTTATCAATCTCCTTCTGAAAAAGAGAGATGATTAAATGCTTATATATGTATATAATATATGTATTTGAAACATATACATGAATTCATATATTTCTATAAATATATTCTGTATTATAATTCATACATTTTCAAGTGAAACCTCCTTTTTCTAAAGCACTTCATACTCTGTGTAACATTTATACACAACTCTTGAGGGTAAATAAGGTAGATATTATCTCATTTTTAAGTGCTGATTAGTTTAATATCTTCATTATTAAATAGGTTTCCTATTTTTTTTTTTTTTGGTACTAGAGATTGAACTCAGGGGCACTTGACCACTGAGCCACATCCCCAGCCCTATTTTTTGTGCTTTATGTAGAGACAGGGTCTCACTGAGTTGTTTAGCACCTTGCCAGGTTTCCTATTTTTAAAAATTCAGCTAATCACAATAAATTTATATTCTTGGAAATGTAAGATTATAAACTGCTTTGAAAGGTGTCATTGGTTCACATAGGATAAGAAGTGAAAGTCATTCACTATATGTATTGGCTCTATAAAGCACAGGTTCTTAGATCTGACCCAAAACACTAAAGGACAGTGAGAGCACATATTTGAGGCTTTAGAAAACAAACATTTTAAAATGCATAAAATTAACAAGTTTGTTAGGTATGTCATTCATGACCACACATCATATAAAAAGGTATAGTAATTCATCTTAAGTAGTCCAATTTCCCCCTTAAGAGCTAAGAATTAAGAGCCATATATCCTGGTTTTGGCATATGGACAAGCAGATGGATGGACGTAAGAATTTTGGAAGGCACACCAAGTTGATGCCAAATATGTTGAAAATTATATAAAACAGAGACCGAATAACACAAAGCAAGTGTTTGAAAGCATGAAATACTTTTGAAAAGAAGGACATGAGAATGTATTTTTAGAACAACTAAAATACTAACCTACAAAAAGGCATTTGGTTTGCTACCCAGTAAAGCTACACTGAACAAAAAGGTGAATCTGGCTCTGATGTGTAAGGTTTAGATGGAACCAAGCACTTTGGATCAAGTAACATAAGAATGTTCCCGGTTCAACCACAAATTTTGGTTGTTGATAGCTCATATAAATGCACCCCAGCACCACGGGGTGGATTCTGATCAGAACTAACACTTTGCCTTAAGGATGTTTGCCTGAAGATTGTACATTTGCAGGTACAGAACACAAAAATTAATATTCTGCTCTCTTTAAACAGAACCCAACTTTTTCCTCCCAATAAACAACTTTTCTTTTCAATTTAAATTGTAAGAATTAGGCTACAACAGAATCATAGCAATTGACTCAAAAATCATAGAAATTTTTTAGGACTCAATTAATGCCAATAGAGTAGTTACAAACAATTATTAAAACCATACTCTGTTGATTCAATGTGTAGGATTCACTTTTAGGGCCTCTTCTCCCGCAATGATTATACTTCATAATCCCTTTCT
>CM053411.1:21354290-21376948 GCA_028644305.1 Xerus rutilus | reverse complement strand
TTCAATTTAAATTGTAAGAATTAGGCTACAACAGAATCATAGCAATTGACTCAAAAATCATAGAAATTTTTTAGGACTCAATTAATGCCAATAGAGTAGTTACAAACAATTATTAAAACCATACTCTGTTGATTCAATGTGTAGGATTCACTTTTAGGGCCTCTTCTCCCGCAATGATTATACTTCATAATCCCTTTCTATCATGGCTTTAAAAATCTTCCATGTGTTGCTGATTCCTAAGATAAATGTGTGTGTATACACACACACACACACACACACACACACATATGTGTGTATATATATAAACGTATATATATACATATATATATATATATCAGATCAGGTATCATCTGAACTTGACATATTGACATATAAAAAACCTATTTATTGTCCTTCCCCACAAATCACCTTTCACACAGCTTCTGTCTCTTCTTGAATGAAATTCCATTTTACCAGCTATTCAGAAAATTATAGTTATCATAAATCTCTCTATTTCTATAAATTTTACACCATCAATAAATCCTATTAATTGTATTTTCCAACATAATCCTAAATCTGACTACTCTTGATCATCCTGATCTAAAGTATCATCATCTCTTGGCCAAACTACCACAGTAAACTCCAGAATTCTAATATCTTGTTAAGTGAAAACTTTGACCTTTAGAATGCTTCTATCTATTCTCCACAAAAACCAAGTGATCCATTTTAAGTATGACTGATTATTTCATTCATTTTCTCAAACCTTCCTTGACTTATTTGTCATTTCCTTCTCTAATGTCTCACATGACCTGCCCCCTTGCAACCTCTCTGACCCCATCTCCTTTATAACTCCACTGCATTTCCCTAAGTCCACTTGCCTTCTTGCTCATCCTCCAACTAGCCCATTATGATACTGACCCAAGTCATTCACCCTTGCTTTTCTTTGTCTAGAAGTCATTTCTAATAAATATCCACTTGGTATCCTCCATAAAGTTTCTTTGTTCCAAAGCCAGCTTATCATAGAAGTCTTTGCTAACTACCCTAGATACATACCACACAGTCACCATCACCACCAGCAACAATCTCTGTCCGCTTTGCCCTGATTTGTTTTCTTCTATAGTACTTTTTACCACCTAGTGTAGTTAAGACATACACATATGCATATAATCTGTCATAATCATTCATAAATTCTGTATTCAAAGATTTGCTTCCTCACTAAAATGTATTTGTAGAATCAAATCTAATACTCATGGTGCTTTCATGGTCATTTCAGGCATACACAGAGCTAGGACAAATTTGCATCACCTGGGGCGTTCATTCCCAGTTGAGAGTATGGCAAGCAGACTCTCTGTCTTCACTTTTCAGCTTTGATGGTAAACAAGGGTCCTTTCCATAGTCATTTTTGTGCTTTTTGCTGGTAATTTTACTGCTTAAAATGGCCCCCAAATGTAGCACTGAAGTGCTGTCTACTGTTATTAAGTGCAAGAAAACTACGTTATGTCCTACAGAGAAAATATGTATGTTAGATGAGCTTTGTTTAGGCATGAGTTAGAGTACTGTTGCATGTGAGTTCAGTGTTAGTGAACAACTTATATTAAATAAGATGTCTTTAAGCAGAAACACACATAAAACAAGGTTATATACTGATCACTTCATAAAAGTATTGTGACAAGAGGCTCACAGGGACTTACCCTGTGTTTCTCTTAGGATCATTGGTTTAGTCTGTGATAATTCAGTTTTGGGGTTACTTTATAGGACATGAGATTCAACTACTATATTAGCTTATTTTTGTTTGTTATAGCTTTCCTAGATTGTAGGATATTCCACAAACACAGGTCCTGAGCTGGGAATGAAGTTTAGTAGTAATAATAATACATGATTATATCATGTATTATTATTATTATCTCATTTTTAAGTGCTGATTAGTTTGCTATCTTCATCATTAAATAGGTTTCCTATTTTTTTTTTTTTTTTTGGTACTGGAGATTGAACTCAGGGGCACTTGACCACTAAGCCACATCCCCAGCCCTATTTTTCTATTATATCATCTAATCTTCCCAGAAATTCAATGTTGTAGGGCTATTGCATGCATTTAATATACAAAGAAGCTTATAACAGGGAGGTCAACATTTGCTTGAGGTCACATGGTGGTAAGTGTCAGTAGTAAAATGTGGAACAGGAAGTGTTTGGAGGTTCCTAACTATTGTAGTACTGTTCATGATGAAATTGTATTTCAGGTAAAATGATATGAAAGAAGGGATAAATGAATGAATGAAATGGCAATTCATTCAATTTTAAGTATACATAATTACAATCTGAATTTATCATCTTTTCCTCACAGAGAAGTCTGTATCACTTGTTATAAAACAAATTGTGATATGAAGATTTACTATTATTCATAAGTTCAAATGATAAGTAGATACATGCAGAGATTAATCTAAACCTAAAAGGAGCCTAGAAGAGATTGCAGACCACGGATATAAAGACAGAGAATCTGGAATTTCTGTTTCATGATACATTTTTCTGGAATTTAGGGGACACTATAATAAACAAATCTTCCAAGCCAAATTTTCTAAATTGTCAAAGCAATCAGGAAGTACAGGAATATAAAAGCAACTTGAAAATGACTAATTGTTGACATATTAAAATCATGAAAAACCATTATACAACATTAAGCATTCTTCTGAAATTTAGAACAATTGTTTATTAAGGAATTCAGAAGGAGGCAGTTTTAAGATGTATATAAGCCTGTTGACATGATAAGAAACCATGTGAAATCAAAGACACACAAATCAACAAAAGAGTTTTACTTTCCTTTTGGCTAATGAGATTGATTTTATACACAGTGCTCACCTGATGGCTCTATTAGCCTTTTTTTTTTTTTTTCCTTTCTAGAAATAAGTGAGACTAGAGTATAAGTAAAATCAAATAAAGAGAGGGCCATTGACCTGACTGCAACCTGACAACTGTGACACAGAGCAGCCTCTCCGCCGACTTGAGCTTTGGTTTTCACCTCATGAGGGCTTCTGAGCTGTCACTTTGACTTAATTGTTTCTTTGGGGAGAAAGAACTGATAGTTGACCATGATTTGTGTTGATTTTCAATAAAGTTACTGCCAGGGGTATTTAAACCAAAACATCTGCCTGACAGCTTTATTGGCACTAGTATATGTGACACTAATAAAGAAATGAAAAGGAGATTTCCTTCTATTGTGAGTTTTCTCCACTTTTGTTAGCAGGTGGAATTTTAAGCTCTGCAACAGCTTTGCCAAACTTTCTTGTACATCTTTTTATTTTCCCTCCACAAGTAATCATTTACTCAATTAGTCCTAGCAATTTAGAATGTGTTCATTGTCACTCCCTGCTTAGAATGTGAGCCAGGTGGATGTAAGCTTTGTACCTATTTTGTTATCTATTATAGCTTAAAACAAATAAATGTTTCTTGTTATTTCTGATATTTTAAAATTCCGAGCCAGAAATGTGTTTTTGTTGTTGTTGTTATTTCTGGGTCAATAATACAGAATAAATATTAACCATGACATTGAAGGTCTTTATTATTTTTTTTCTTTTTTATAGAAAAATAGAAAGGAAATCACTTTAAAAATTAGCATGTGGAGGGGCTGTCTAACACAAAAGAAAGGAAGGAGGGTGGAAAGCCAAGAGCACATGTGAAAGAGGGTGGTAGCAGCTGAGAAGGGGATTTAGTAGATTTTGAGACATTCAAGACTGCAACTGTTTATGGCAGTAAGATTTTATAACATAAATTATCAATCTTATTTCTTGCTTTGTTGACCTACACACATGGCTTTCTGACTGAGGCCAGAACTGCCAACTTTTAGATGACTTACTATATATAAAGCAGCCATAGAAGACTATTTCATGACTACTTCTCAATAGAGTTGCTACAGCAATGTAAAAGCTAAGTTTATGATAGAGTCAACATGGTACTGAGATTTGGTTGAACCAAAAAATGTCAAAATTAAATGAAAATAATACAACGGTAAAAACTCAAATAAATTTTATAAGAAATCTAGTACCAAACTGTTACAATAAAATTATAAAACCCTATTTACCCTTTAGTTTTTTTTCTTTTCTCTACAATGAACCCATATTTGACCCTTTTAATAAAACATGTTCATAAATAAGGATTAAAATGTTTCCAGTGTATGTAGCAATGATCACCTATGAGACAATTACGTTATTTATGAGATCAGCAATACTTTCCCATTGCACTCCTTATAAAGTAATAAAGGTACACTATGATGGAATGTTCAAATAATCAATACCTCCCTTTGTGAAAAAAATAGCTTTGATGACTGCCAGGCAGGATCAAATTCCACTTTTTAAAATAAGTTTTAAATAATGGACAGAGGGAATCAGTATATTATATACAATTGATTTCTTGGAAGCCAGAAAAAACTGATATCAAGAAAAATGTGAGACTACCAATTTTCCTCCAAAATGTATAAAAGATTAAAAAAGTTCTTTCCCTAGTAGAGCGAAAATATTGTACAGTTAAGCAATTCAAACCCATGCCTGTGGGAAGCACAAGTGGTTCTGGGTTTGTAACTCCATTTATTCATAAGCACTTTAGCTTTAATTTGGGGCAACATTCTTCCTAATAGGGAGGAGGATACAAGAACTTTAAGCTTCAAACTTGAACAAGTAGCCCATATTACTTTTATTGCCCTTTGCACACTGCTAGATATTGCAAGTTGGTAACATGATGAGCAATGGCTAAATTAATTTTTACAAGTATATGTATTTTAAATGGTAGTAGTATTTTATTGAAAGAATATATAATAGAATCATCTAGATTTTTTTCCCTCTTTATAGATCTTTTTTCTCCCACAGATCAGTCAAAGATAAATGTCTATTATTCCTTGAGCCAATGTTTCAGATATGTCCTTTTAAATGAAAAAATATGCACATTTTAAAGTATTTTATATTTCTAAATTGCCTTCTACATGATATGAACATTTCCATTATCTCATGTTCTTACCAACACTAGAGTGATAATTTTAAAACATTTATTTATTCTGCCAAGATAAAGAAGTTAATTAAATTTAATATATTTAGTATATAATTTGAATGTCTTTTATATACATTTGAATTTAGGTATTTTTACAAATATTGACAATTTATGATTCTTTTTCGTTTTTTTCTGTTTTTCCTGTTCATATTCTTTGCCCATTTTTATATAATATATCTGATACTTTATCTTTGATTGGTTTATCTGTAGATCCACTTTTCCTATTTAATAAAAAACTTATTTTTCAATTATATTATTCTATGTATTATCTCTCATTGTAATTTTGCTTAAGGTTTTATTATGCAAAAAAAGGTAAACTTTTGTATTCCCTTACTGATCAATGCTGACCTTTTCTACTATAAACACACTCGAAAACTTATTAAAGTAATGGAGTTTTTCTCATCGGAAAATGTACCCAGAAAGATTTTTTTACAGATAAAAAAGATTCATGAACCACCTGAGCCCATTAATGGGCTCTGAGAGAAAAAGAAAACCTCTTTTCTTTGTTGTTACCTCTCCAGGCTCAGACTCTAATACACTTTCCAATGATGTAATCTAAACATCTACTAGTACATTTCCTATCTTTAAGAATATCATGTATTTTCATATGCCCATTTATTAAGTAAAGCAATTATTATCATAATGTTAATAAATTACTTCTTTTTAAAATAAAATAATTAACCAATTCCATTAAAGTAATAGCCCACTTCTCACAGAAAAAATTGTTGGTGCATATTTGTAAGACACATAAATTTATTACCTTTCATTCAAGTTTTAATTTTTCCACTCTTTAAGAGGAGAGGTCCTTGACATATTGAGATTGTTATACGTAAGTGAAATTTTCAAAACTTGAATAATATAATTGATAGATTCATTTTAGAGTTATGTATTGAAATATCTGTAATACAAAGAGGACATTTTCTTATGTGCTCCTAGGATATTTGTAAAACTTATAAAAGTAAATACAGAAAGTTCAAACCAGTAAGTATATAGATTGAATCATTTGGTCATAATGCAATAAAAGCCAAACGTTAATTTTACTAGCAAAAAGAAAAAAATTTTCACAATTTTAAAGTAAGCATTCTTAATAATTAATAATAAATAATTTGTACAGAAAAGAAACAAATCCAAAATCAGTATTTTAAAAATCCTCAGAATATAATGAAAAGTTTAGAATCTCTAAATTATAAAGTGATAATCAAAGCCTTATTTTTGTGGGGAGGGGTGTAGTGAAGATTGAACTCAAGGGCACTCAACCACTGAGCCACATCCCTAGCCCTATTTTTGTATTTTATTTGGAGATAGGGTCTCACTCAGTTGCTTAGCACTTCACTTTTGATGAGTTTGGCTTTGAACTCACAGTCCTACTGCCTCTGCCTCCAGAGCCTCTGGGATTACAGGTGTGCACCACTATGCCTGGCTCAAAGTCTTATTTATTTTGGAAAAATTTTCAATATTACAGAGTGCAATCATCAAATAATGTTACAATATTTTCATGACATGTAATGATTGCCATACTAAAGTCAGTTATAAACATTATTAGTAGTAATTGTCTAATTTTTGTAAACTAATAGTCAGACTGAAAAATTTATTGCAGCCTATTTTACCAGAAAAATAATCAAATGATGGTTTTCTTCAAGGGATGAAGTTACAGATGATTTGCTGTTTTTTCCTCTCAGTACACATTATTCATTTCTCCTCTAAAAAGCACTACCCTTAAAAGACAGAAAAATACATTCAGGAATATATGGAATAATGATTTTTTACGAGAGTGATGTATATGTAAGTGTGTATTGCTATCTCAAAAATGAAATATGATAAATACTATTCTACAGAGGGATGGCTTACTAGATTTTCAATGTCTTCTCCAGAAATAGA
This sequence comes from Xerus rutilus, assembly GCA_028644305.1. Taxonomy (NCBI): domain Eukaryota; kingdom Metazoa; phylum Chordata; class Mammalia; order Rodentia; family Sciuridae; genus Xerus; species Xerus rutilus. The sequence goes on along the minus strand of CM053411.1, from coordinate 21,370,060 downwards.
AGAAAAGGAGAATGGTGTTATGAGCCGGTATATGAGAGAGATACAGAAGACAGAATGTAGGCCACAAAATCTAACATTGACATTAAAGAAGACTTACAGAGGATTTAGGAAAACAATTGTGAGAAAATCAAGGGTCATCATAGAAAGTAAAAGTGCATAATACAATGCATCTAAAAAATTCCAATTTTCATGGCAAAAAACAATGAATTTCTGAATTAGAAATATTCATCCTCACTACAGGAAATCCAGAAATGAGATTTGTCAAAGCATTGGCCCCATTCTGAAGAAAAAACTCTATTTCAAACTTTTCCATAGGTATACATGACAAATTATGTTCCTATTTTCTTTCTTTTTGGGGAAAAAAAAAACAAAGAAAAAAAAACAACTATTTTGAAATGTATGTTTGTAAATGTCATATAGCATTTGAAATCACATTTGATGTTTTGTAGTTTTAAACAACTACATGAAGCAAGAAATATTACAGTTTCATCTTATGAATGAGAGATTCAAGTTCAAATATGTTTAGTATCTTCAAGTTTACATAAATTCTAAATTCCTAGATTAGGTAAAGTCTACTTTCAGCAGCCTCAGAAGCCACTGTGCTTATTACCTGCTGCCTTTTCAATATTTTCCTTCTCCTCTATTTTCTTTTTTATCTCACATATTATCAAGCTTGATTAGTACTTACATGGAGACAATGGAAACAACATTTCAAACTATTCATGGAAAACCATAATTTTTATTATAAACACAAAATGTGATCTAAGTTAAAAAATGCTTTTTTTAAAAATTGTAATTTTAGCTTTGCCTCTATGCAAATACTATTTATTTTTAAAATCTTAGTTCAGTTTTCAATGTTTCAGAACCACAATACATTCCTTATTCTGTAGTCTCTTCTTTAAAGTATTAGAGTTCTCATAGGTAATTTGGCGTGTTTACACATCTAAGCATATAGTATTCTCGGTTAGTAGCTAGTTAGTATTTTAAATACTTCTTTCTTTTTACTAGATTCCTTAAAGGGAGAAACTTGGTTCTTGCAAACAAGTTAGCGTTGATCAACTTTGAAACTTTTGCACAAATGGCTGCTTATTCACAGACACTCTTCTGTACGCACATCCTGACACACACTAATGCCTTTCCCGAAAAGCAATCTGTGCTTTCAAGATTTTCAATTAGATAAAATGAAGTTTTATTTGTTCATGTCATTCAGAGGCAATTACTTCCATAGAGATGTAACTGGTCTCTAATATGAAGACAGTGTCTGCTATAATTGCCACATAGCAGTTGACAAGTTTTATTTTTTAAAAGAAAGAAAAAAAAAAGTGTTAGTCTTGATCTATCCTCTACAGTGAAGGATCTTTATGTAATTCAATATTTATTTTTATATAAGGACTTTTCTGTCTCATAAATAATTGAACTTCCTTGTTGACCTTTTCGTTAATGTCAGTCTAATTTTTTACATGAAGGTAAATGTGAGAGTCTCTTAATAGGCTCTGTAGCACTCATCATAAGACTGTATAGAAAATCTGATACTCCAGAAATGAATATTTTTCTGTTAACAAAGTATAACTGACAAAAAAAGAGATCAAATAGGCAGTCCACTTTGTAAAAGCTCTGGAGGTTTCAAAAAGCAAGTCCTCAGGGCTTACTGGACAGTGTGCACCTTAGCAGGATGCTAATCTCTCCAGACTCCTAAACAAAGATAACTAACAGACAGGTGACTTTGACTGGGAAAGCAATGTGACCCGCGGGAAGTACACAGTACATTACTGCCCTGCAAGTCATCCTGAGCCACAGTGGTTCTCAGGGTTAGAGTAAGAATCCTGCCAGTCCTTCATGTCATTTCCTGCCCTCTCTCCCTCTCATGTCCCTGGCTCCTCATGCCTTTCAGAATGATTGTACACTTCATCTTCAACCACATGTTATTCAAGTGATACAGAAACAGGAAAAGGATAAAGGTTTAGGGAAAAAGAAATGTACTTCAAGTAATACTTTACATACCATACTAAGGTTTCCCTTCTAAAATCTTATTTCACCCTAAGCCCTAGTTTGGTTTGGCATATGATGGTGATACCATCAACAACCAAAAGAAGAAAGCATACTTCCCAGAATTAGAGTGCTCAGCCAGCATTAGCAGGATTGAGATTTGGTGTAAGGAAGACTCAGCCGGTGCTCTTTCCATGAAGCTACGTTGCCTCCCATTATTAACCTCAGCAAATCCTGACTAATCAATAAAGTTGATGTTTGTGGATTTCTACCACGACAAAATTGCCAAGTTTAAGGAGCCACAGAAGAGAAGAGCCAAAGGACTTACAAAATATCTCCAGTCCTATTGCCTGCCAGCAGATTATTTTCAGCTGATTCAGAAAATTTTCACTCTTCCTTAGAGATGTTTTGTGCCAATTCTTGCCCTTTCCCTAATGGAATGGTTTGCTCCTTCTGTTTTACGGAATTAGCAATGCAAAGAGAAGACAGCACAGCCCATGGAAAATAAGCAACTGCCTCACCCAGGGTTAAGGGTGATCTGCTCATCGGATAATTGTTCAACTCAAATTGTGAAGACAAGCAGGCTTAAGCAAATCGATTAATGTATCATTTCAATTCCTAGATAGATCCCTTTCTGCCTACTCCACATGACCACTATTAATGAAGCAGGCAAATTAAGCACTGCCAGCAGCAGGAGGCAAAAAGAAAAGTGTAAGCGTAAAAGCTCAGAGTTTACTAAAACCCATGTTTGTCATTCAGCATCACTCTCTGACACTGACACACAAGGCATATTTGCTATATGTGGTTTTTTAAGGGGTGAGGTGTGTGTGTGTGATTACAGTGTATAAGAGAGAGAGAGAGAGAGGGAAACAAATACTGGATAGCTCTTATGCAAGTTTTAATTTTGTTTTTCTTTTCCTTCACAATTGGATGCTGCATGCAAATCGACAGAACGTAACTGAGTCATTCCACACATCCTCAGTTGCTACATCTGACAGAGCCTTGAACTGACAGCAGTTTTCTCAGATATGACCTAGGTGGAAAGACAGTGTTGGACAACCTCTGCAGGCTCTTCTAGAGCAATTCTCAACTCTTCCACTAGGCCTACACGTTCTTCCCTCACTTGATTGCACCTACCAAGAATATTATTTAACCTATTAACCACTTTTCTTACACCAAGCATTGTTCTAAACTGACACGTGTGTTAGCCCATTGAATTCTTGCTTCGACTCTTTGAGGCAGGGTCTATTGTTGTGTCCACTTTACAGTGAATAAAACTGAGAATCAGAGGAGTAAAATAACCTGCCTAGGATCATAGGTCTGGGGCATGGCAAAACTGAACTTTAAATGCAGCAATCTGGCTGCAGAAGCAGCTTTCCTAACCATGAACATTATCAAAGGAGGGGGAAACTAATGCATTGGCTTTGGCATGAAAATCCATTACTTCTCCCTCCTTTTTGCACACTGCAGAATGAGCAGACCAAGGTAGGTGGATTCTGCCTTTGTCCAAGAAATCAAATATGGAGGTTTCATAATATTAAAAGAGAAAAAAAAATTGTGGTTCTCTAGTTATTTGAGTTTGCTAGTCCTCTAGGATCTAGATAAAGCCCAGGAAAAACATGTCCAGGACAGAGAAGACCATCCCAGGTCTTCCCAAGTAATAGAAGCCACTCTTAGTTTCCCTTTCCAAGTGCTTTGCTTCTCATTTTAGGGCTGTGAGATTGGACACATGTGGTATTTGTCTCAAAAACACCTTGTCAGTTTCTTTCTATGGATGCACAAAATAGAAAGTTCCATTTCCAAAACAGTATGATTTTCCAAGGAATGAAGGAAACTGCTGTTCTGTGTTAACTTGTTTCACAAGACAAACATAAGAATGGGGAGGAGGTTGTTTACTTTTTTCCTTCAGGTTATTTTGGGACGTGATACTAAGTATAAAATGTACCAGTTTTCTCAGCAGGCATAGATTGCTTTAAAGTACTTTTGTAATTTTTATGAACTAAAACTTTCTAACCAGTTCTATGACTATAATAAAAAAGTTTACAATATTTCAAATCACATGTTATATGTTTCTGGTCAATGGATGGCTAAACTGTTCCTGCCATTGAATTAGTACCTTTTTTAAAACAGAAAATAATAGACAGAATAATCATATTTTAAACCACCATAAACAGTTCTCACTAATTTGACATTGCTGGATTTTTTCTTTCAATATGGTTTAACCAATCTTTATCTAACTGTGAGAGGACAAGAGGAAACTTCATTTCTTATTTGATTTCCTACAAGGCATTGGCTTATAAATTGGAATACCCTACATGATACTTTTGAAACTTCAGGAAATAACTAAAAAGGCAGAAAAAAAAACAACAAGAGATATAAATTGCCATAAGAGATAATGTTTTTTAAAATTCAAAAATATCCATAGTAAGATTTAAATGCATACACACACGTACACACACACACACACACACACACACACACACACCAGGACCTACCTGTGATTAGCTTTCTAATTTCTTAAATACATTAGAAAATAAAACTACACAAATTACAGAGAGGTATTGATTGAGAGGGAAAAAGAAAAATTACAGATAAATTTAAAAGAAGTTTAAAATCATTTCATAATGTAATGGTTGACATATTTTTATGTGTATGATGCTATGGCAAAATATATTTTCTCTAATTTTAATACAAATATTTGGTAATTTTTATCACAAGTTGATTTTTAAAAGTTTATCAATTCATAAACTAATCACTCTTAAGCGAAAATAAATAGAACTGTTTGTATGCCCCAAATATTTTCCTGGCTAGCATATAACCTCATGTTATTAGGCTGAATGCCATGAGGTTCTAAGTGACAATGCATGTATGATAAGTTAATTCTTCACCGCAGATGAAGATCTAAAAGATTGAAATTTTAAAAATTTATTTGGAAGATGGGTGAATATAGAATATAAGGAGATAAAATCTTACAAAGAGAACTTGGAGTGGAGTTTTTCCTTAAGAAAAAACTATTTAACTAGAGAACAAAAATGATGCAGAGTATAAGTTGAAGTCTGAAAATTTTCTTAATGTGGATTAAGAAAATGTTGGGAGATTGATGTGAAAAAAAAAACTTCTTTCTAATAACTTGTACTAACAGAAACTGTGATAACTGTAGCAAGTTAATCATCTAAGTATAGCTGAATGGTAATTATCTTAACAATAGCTTGAATTTGTTGCTCACCTATTCTATGTCAGAGATTCCATCATCCAATATAGAAACTCTATCTTCATTCTTCAAAGTGGGTGTTTTATTTTCAATCACTAGTAACTATATCTTAAAGGTTTTCTAAGATCACAAATCATATATGTTGTATTACCAATAAACCAGAGCATAGAGAAGTGCAAATGGGCCAAGTTTATCTGACTTGTTTGAGTCAAACCAAAGGGTATTTCAGCACACACAGGTTAAGAATTGTGCCATTCACAATCAGACATAATTATCCTATGTTCACATATGAATACAGGACCAGTGTAACTCCACATCATGTACAACCACAAGAATGGGATGTTATACTCCATGTATATATAATATGTCAAAACATACTCTACTGTCATGTGTATCTAAAAAGAACAAATAAAAAATAAAAATAAATTTTAAAAAAGAAGAGAATTGTGTCATTCATAGGTAGACAATGTGAATGTTTAAGGCACTAAGTCAGGAATTTTGACCACAGGGTAACTGAGAATTTAAGTCTAATTTAAATATTTTTACAGTCTAATGCTTATTTTTGATATATTGTGTTCTATATTGTTTCCCTAGAATTCTTTCACTGAATTTTGTGGCAAATTGTATGATACTACATCATGGAATTATTTACATACTTTCACAAGGTTTACATTCTGTATTTGAATATCTTACTATAGTTTCAAGACAGATGAGAGACGAAAAGGGGTGACCACATATACCACAGATTCAGTGGTATGATTCACTATGGTATGATTACTTTCCTTTCTTTTAAATTTTATAATTTTTCTTTTAAGTACCTCTTTATCAAGGTCACAGATAAAGCCTAAAGTTAGAGAATTAGCAATTGTAATAAAATTTGTTTAAATTTATCATTGTTTGTATATGAAATGTATGCTCTAGGCATCTACAAGATGATTTACAACTCTAGAAAATATGACTAACTTCAAAATCATTTTTGTAAGATTGAATACAAATACTTATAAGTTAAAAATATTTTCATGGATTTTATTTATTTTCAGTTCTGGTTTTTTGTTTTTTTTTTGGTACTGGAGATTGAACTCAGCTCGACCACTGAGCCAAATCCCCAGCCCTATTTTGTGTTTTATGTAGAGACAGGGTCTCACTGAGTTGCTTAGGGCCTTGCCTCACTGTTGTTGAGGCTGGCTTTGAACTGGTGACTTTCCTGTCTCAGCCTCCCAAAGTGCTAGAATTATAGGCGTGCACCACGGCGCCCAGCTTATTTTCAGTTCTTTATTGATAAACTCATTTTCCCTTTATTATTTTTAACGTTAATAAAGAATAATCATGGGATTACTGAATTTAATTACTAACTCATGGTTCCTCAAGCACAAGTAGGAGTTAATAGCATGTTTGTCAGTAAATGGCACCAAGGAATATCTAGATTTCAAATCTTTGTAGCAAGAATGTAAACACTCAGGATAAAAAAAATACTCAATGAATCAAGAACTAAAGTAGAATTATAAGTTCCATAATTGGATTATGTTTAATGATTTACTTGCAATATTTATGAAAAGATGTTTACTTTTAGAATTTATGGTGGACAAGCTTGTATGAGAAAGAAAATTTACTAGACTCTTAGATATAAAATATAAACAGAATATAAATATAAGAAGCTCAAATTCAAATGTAAAGAGTGGTATGTAAACAAAACTTTAAAGTTGGTCATATAATTAAGAAGAGAGAGAACAAGTGAACTTTGGGAAAACATAAGAGGGCACCACTATTAGAGGATCAAAACTAAAATGAGCTGGATCTAAACTGATAGTGATTTTTCAAGTAGATGAAAGAGGACACAGTGTAATCTATATCCAGAGGAAACTATGAAGAAAAACCCTATGATTGAAGAAAATTTTAATATTCCTGAATAATTGTGGACCAATGAGTTCATAATGAAAAGCAAAATAATACATAAAAATGAATACTATCAGGAATTTAACAGGTTATAAATCATGTTATAAAGAGTCTGGGAGTATGGATGTTAGAGAAAGATCAAGAAAGCCAAGGTATACAAGTCAGGGTAGAAAAATATTTTGGAAATAAATTTGAAAAATTTACTATGCTGCCTTTCTCTACCTAATTAAAGAAAAAAAGAAATGGGGAGAAGAATATTGATTTCCATTTTTTCATATTTCTGTCTTATAAAAACACAATATTTTTCTTATATTTTAAGTAGACTTTTATGTAAGTAACCATAATGTTCTTATTTTAAAAATAACATTAAAAATGGCATAGTTACAAATTTATGGAGTGTAAAGATGAATCCAGTATAAACATATATTTTTTATAAGAAAGAAATAGGCTACATTATTAACTAAGTTACAAAAATAAATTCTTTGGAGGTGAAGCAAGATGGCTAAGATTGCTTAGCAATTATCTCTGCACAGATAAAATTTGAACAAATATTCACATACTAAACTACCTGCACAAGAGCTACAGAAACTGGGTGAGAGATCATCATGTCTGCCTTTAGTATCACAAACTGAAAAGACACATTGACAAAGTCAAGAAGGAAGAATTGCCTTTGTCACCTTATCCCAATTCCAGGCAGTGCAGCCTTGAGAGAGACATCTCCTGCTTGGGGAAGGGAGAAGGGTTAAGTTCAGATCTGAGATTTGAAAACGAGTGCCAGGCCCAACAAGCGAAACTACTACTGGGTAGAGTCACATCACTTCTACCACCAAAACAATATCTGCAGAATGAACTGTGAGGACTTTGGTAACTATACAGCAGAGACTACCTTTACAATCTTTCCATCAACCTTGAGGGACAGAGAAGAGAACAGGACACTACTTGCTAGGGATCAGGGCAAGAAAACTACCACAAAACTTTGTCTTGGATTTCACTGCCAGGACCAGGAGATGAGACCTAGCACAAGGTAGAAACCAAGAGCACTGTGAATGGCCCAGAGCTGGCAGATGGAGCTTCTAGGCATGGACCAGCATCAAGCAGATGGGCATACTCATAAAAAAGACTTGAGTTGTGGCTTCTAATATTGCCAGCTTTCGAGTTGGCCTGGGAAGATACCACCTAAAACTGCAGATCCTTGTGTTTGAGAATCTCAGGTGTGATCTAGGTTTGCACCAGTTTGAGTGGTAAATTGACTGTATCTATCACCCATTCTCCAACCTCAGGCAGCACAGCTATGGCCAGAGAAGTGCTCAAAGACAGAGGTTACAGATCTCTGACACCAGGCAGAGACCTGTAACCTGATACAATAAAATCATGGATGGGCCTTGGCATAGACCTTGGCATGTGCCTGGAAGTGTGCATGTCCTTGCAACTATGAGATTTAGATGCAACACAGTTTAGCATCAACCTAGTCGGACAAAACAATGCCTTCACAAACACTTCCCCAGATTATGGAGCATGGCATGGAAAAAGTTCCCATTATTTTGGGACTGGAAAGATTAGCAAGCACAGGATGTTGCCCAGGAATAGTGTCAAGTTGGTTAACATGGGCAGATCCTGACGGTCCCGATTGCCAGCATGCCTATAGATGGATTCCCTGAAACAGCCCCAGTGCTTGGAAGAAATATGCAGCCAGAATATTTCTGACCAGAATAGAAGACATCTATTCTTCTAGTCTCACCTATGGTTGATTATATTGTTCTTGGCCATGATTCTACTTCAGCAGTAGGTAAACTACAGTACTGTGGGCCTTGGTCCTACCCGACTGCTATTCTGGTCTTGTCAAGCTATAGGCTCAAGTTGTAATATAGCCTGGGGCTGGTCTATCCATGGTGGAGAACATCATAGTGCCTGGAAACAGGGCAGTGACTGTAGATAAGGTGCATGGGCCTATACCAGTCCCACTCCCGTGGCTCATTCTGAACAACAGAATTGTAGATTTCAGACAAACTTGGGTTGCATCAACCTTTAATCTGATACAGTGACAACACACTAACAGCTGACTGGTTGCAAACTTAAATTGGATGCCATTCAGAGATGAAATAATGAAAGCTGTACTAGACTTAGAGAAAATAAGCATCCTGCTTAGAATTTCTGGAAAGTCAAACACAAACCAAAATAAATAAGGAAGACTGGAATGAATTCCTCATTTTTCAATGCCTGGACAATATCACATACCAGGAAGCATCAAGAGCTCCCAGATAACCATGACTTCACCTACTACTCAAAATAAGGAACCAGAAAATGGCTGTACAGCATAAGAGCACACTCAGATGGAGAATTTAAAGTATCAATTTTAGCCAGGTGTGGTGGTGCACACCTGTAAACCCAGCATTTTGGGGGACTGAGGCAGGAGGATCACGAATTCAAAGCCAGCCTCAGCAATAGCGAGGTGCTAAGCAACTCAGTGAGACTCTGTCTCTACATAAAACACAAAATAGGGTTGAGGATGTGGCTCAGTGGTCGAGTACCATTGAGTTCAATCCCCGGTAACAACAACAACAAAAAAGATAAATAAATGAATAAATAAATATAAATAAATAAAATAAAATATCAATTTTAAAGAAACTCAAACATAAAAAATAATAATACAGGAAATGATCCAGTATTCTAAGAGAAAAGCTTAACGAAGAGATGAAAATGTTAAAAAGAATAAACCCTTGAGGTAAAATATATCCTAAATTATATTAAAATTGTGTAGAAATAATTGATACTAGGAGAGATAAATAAATAAACAAAAAAAGGAATAAGCTCTATGACAGTTTACTTCAAAATACACAGAAAAAAACAAAGAGAAAGGAATAAAGATGAAAATTTCTAGAAAATTTGGAACAGAATTAACAGAATAAATATTTTGTTTATTGAGGTTCAAAAGATACTTGTAAATGCCAAAGAAGTAAAAAACTTATTTAAAAGAATAACAAAAACATTTTCCAAACCCAGCGAATGATACAAATATCTACAAGATAGGAACAAGATGGCCCAAAGTCAGCAGTCAGATTCAAATCAGTCAGTTATACCTCAAGCATATACTCACCTTCCAAAGGCAAAAGATAAAGAGAGGATTCTCAAAGTACCAAGAGAAAAGAGGCAACACTTAAGGGTGTACAACTGACCTGACAGAAGATTTCTGAGCAGAAACTTAAAAAGATGGGTGAGTGGCATAAAATTTTTCACAGTACTGAAGAAAAAAAAAAAGAAAACCTTCCAACAGATAATATTGTACACACTAAATCTATTCGCTAAAAATAGAGTGAAGATAAAAATATTTCCAAACCAAATCTGAGAGAATATATCTAACAAGAAATGCTGAAGGTAGTTTTTCAAATATAGAGAAATGAGTTAGAAGGAAACATCAGAAGATTTAAAACTCACTGAAAATAGTAACTATACAAATTCAGAATGCTCTAATATTATAACATGATGCTTTAAACCATTTATATCTTTTGTATACAGGCTAAATAAAACAATTAAAAAAATTACATAAACATGTTTAGAGATAGGCAACATCAGGAAAGGTAACATGGGATGACAAAAATACAAAATGTGGGGAAAAATAGAGTGAAAGTATAGAGGTTTTTAATAGCTCATTTTATCTCTCTTTTTAAAAGTTTTAGTTGTTGTATTTATTATCATCATAAGTTGCTATTATTTCAAAATAAGTTGACATAGCCAAAAGATTTTTAATTTTCATTATGACTACAAAGTAAAAATTTATAATAAACAAACAAAAATAGTGAATAGGAATAAAAAGACACTCCTAAAGAAAATTTCTTAACTACAAAGGAAAACAGAGATAAACATAAAAAAAGACAATAAAATTATAAAACAAGCTACAAAATGGTTGTAGTAAGATATCTCCTATTAATAATTACTTTAAATGTAAGTCAAATTCAATTAAAAGATATAAAGTGACTGAATGGATTTTTTAAAAAGACCAAAGTTTATTTATTTACAAGAAATTTTTTTTTTTAGTACTGGGGATTGAACTCAGGGGTACTCCACCACTGAGCAACATCCCCAGCCCTATTTTGTGTTTCATTTAGAGACAGGGTCTCATGAGTTGTTCAGTGCCTCGCCGTTGCTAAGACTGACTTTGAAGTGGTGATTCTCCTGTCTCAGCCTCAAAAGACATTTGAAAAGACATATCATCTGAAAACACAGACTGAAAATGAAGGGATGGAATAACATCATGTAAATGGAATTCAAAAGAAAGCAGGAGTAGCCAGGCTTGTATCAGATAAAACAATTTAAATCAAAAGCAGTATAAAGAAGCAAGGAATGTCATGTCAATTCGACATGAGAAATAAAATAATTCTAAATAAATATGCACCCAATATTGATGTAATCACATATATAAAGCAACTATTAGCAATATAGACTTCAATAGAAATAATAGTAAATGGACTAAATATGGACTTGAACACCTGTATTTAGCAATAGTCAGATCATTCAGATAGAAAAATTAATGAAGAAACAGCAGAATTATATTGCAGAATTATATATGTTCATAAACAACAGAATTATATATGTACATAAACTAAATGAACATAACAGACATCTACAGAATACTTTACAAAAAACCAAAAAAATAAAAATAAGTAAATAAACTCTTCTCAGTAGTGCATGGAATATTCACAGGACAGATCATATAATAGGAATAAAGAAGATTGTCAATACACTTCAAATTTTGGAATCATATTGAGTATCTGTTCTGACTATATGCAATAAAACTAGAAATCAAGAACAATAATAAAAACAAGAAACTTGTGAAAACTCGACAGATAATATATATAAGTAACTTACTTTTAAACAACAAATGGATAAAGAAAGAAATCAATGTAGAAATTAAAAGCTTTTTTAAACAGATGGTAATTGTCAAAATGAGATACAACAAAGGAGTACAAAGAGGAAATTTTAAAATCAACACCTAAATCCAAAAGGGATAAAATTCTCCAACATCATATTGGCGCATCTCAAGGAGCTAGAAAAACAAAAAGAAAAATAAACACAAAATTAGTTAAAAGGAAAGAAATGATGCAGAGAACTAATAAAAGACAGAGACTAAAAATAAAACAAAATGTCAATGGAAACCTTATTCTTCTAAAAGCTAAACAAAATAGACATACTCTTAGCTAGAATAACAAAGAAAAGGAGAAGACTCTAAGATCAGAGACAAAAAGAGAAGACATTAGAGTTGACATTACAGACATTCAAAAGCTTATCACTGATTGAAATTAACAATATATCATTTTATTTCTTAAAAGTAAAGATTAAATTTCTGTATGTATTCACCTTAGTAACACTGAATCATGAAAAAAATAGAAAGCCAGAACATACCAATAACAAGTACACACATCAAATCAGTAATAAAAAGTCTCTTATCAAAGAAATCTCCAGGACTAAACAAGTTCATTGCTAAGTTCTACCAAGCATTTAAAGAAAAAAACTAAAGCCAATTGTTCCTAAATTATTTAAAGAAATAGAAAAGAAAGGAATTCTTCCAAGCACATTCTATAAGTCTTGAAATATCCTAGTACCAAATAAGAACAAAACAACAACAAAATAAAAAAAGAAAAAAAAAAAGAAAAAGAAAATGACAACTCAACATTCTCAATAAATATTGGGACAAAAATTCTCAAAAAATGCTAGCAAATAAAACCTAAGATCAGATTAAATATTCACCATGTTCAAGGGGATTCATTTTAGGGATACAAGAATGGTTCAATTTATGGAATCAACTAATGTGATATGACATATCAACAGAATGGACAAAAACTATATGATCATCTCAATAGATACAGAAGAGGAAATGGATAAAATTCAACATACTTTTATAATTTTAAAAAAAAACACTGAATGAATTTGGTATAGAAAAATAAAAGTCATTGATAATAAGACACCAGATAATATTATACCAAATGAGGATACTCTGGAAGTTTTCTAAAATTTGGAATGATTGAGGATGCTCATATTCACCATTTTTATTTAACACAGTGCTACAAGGCCTAGCTAGAGCAATAAGTGAAGAGAAAGAATAAAGGACATCCAAATTGGAAAAGAGGAAGTCAATTGTCACTGTTTTCAGCTGACATATCCTATGGGAAAAAATAAAATAAAATCAAAGACTTCACAAAGAAAGTAGAACTAATAAATTATTCAGCAAGATTTTAGGATAAAATATCACCATGCAAATTAGAAACATCATTATATGCCAGTAGCAAATAATCTGAAATAAAAATCTGAAAAACATTTATAATAACTACAAAAAATAAAGTACCTATAAATGAATTAACCAAAAAGATAAAAAATATCTAAATATCTCTATAATGAAAACTTTAAAATATTGATGGTAAAAATTGATCTAAAGAAGATAAAAATCACAGAAAGACATCCCATGTCCATGGATTGAAAAAAATTAATATATTTAAAACTACTATACTTTCCAAAACAATCTATTGACTCAATGTAATCTCTATAAGAATACCAAGGTACTCTTCACAGAGCTAAGAAAAATCCTAAATTTTGTATGGAAAAAAAAATTCCAGATAGCCACAGCCATCTTAAAGAAAAAATAACAAAATAGGAGGAATTATACTACCTGACATCAAAATATAATATAAAGCTATAGTAATCAAAGTAGCATGACTTTGCTCCAGGTGCTGTGCTGCACACCTGTAATCCTAGCACTTTGGGAGGTTGAGACAGGAAAATCACAAGTTCAAAGCCAGCCTCAGTAATGGCGAGGTGCTCAGCAACTCAGTGAGACCGTCTCTGAATAAAACACAAAATAGGGCTGGGGGTGTGGCTTAGTGGTCAAATGTCCCTCAGTTCAATCCCCAGTACCAAAAAAAAAAAAGAAAAAAAAAGTAGCATGACTTTGGTGTAAATATAGACATATAGATCTATAAAAAATAATAGAGAGCCTAGAAGTGAACCCACACATCTACAGTCACATGATTTTCAACAAAGGCGCTAGGAACACAAATTGGAGAAGCAACATTCTTTCTTACAAATGATGATAGGAAAATTGGATATCCATATACAGAAGAATGAAGCTACAAGAAGAAAACACAAGGGAAGGGTTGCAGGATATTAAAATAAGCAATGCTTTTTTGGACAAGACCCCCCCAAAGTAGTAAACCAAAACAAGAATAGACAAATATGATTACATTAAACTAAATGCTTTGGCCAGCAAAGGAAACAAAAATTAGTGAAAGGACAGCCTACATGATGGGAGAAGATATTTGCAAACTATACATCTAACAAGGGATTGATATCTAGAATACATAAGGAAATCCAAAATCTCAATAGCAAAAAACAAAAAACACCCCCCTGACAAACCCCCACAAATAACTCAATTAAAATTGACTCTAGACCAAAATAGACATTTTTCAAAAGAAGACATACAAATGATAAATATTTGAAAAATGTTCATCACTAATTATCAGGGAAATGCAATTTTAAACAGCAATGAGATATCATTGCTGTAAGATATCAACCCAATAAGAATGATTATTATCAAAAAGACTAAAGAAAACAACTACTGATGAGAATGTGGAGAAAAAGGAACTTTGCATGTTGTTTGTGGAATATATATTAGTATAGTTGTTATGGAAAACAGCATGGTGGTGCTTCAAAAAAATTTAGAGCTACCATATGATCCAGTAATCATACTACTGGGGAAATGAAACAGGGAAATAAAGAAAATGAAATATGAATGTTGTAAAGACAACAATACACCCTTGGTCACTGCAGCAACATTCATAATAGCCAAGAAATGGAAACAACCTGAGTGTCCATCAATTGATGAGTGGATAAAGAAAATGTGGTATATTTATACAATGAAATACTATTTAGTCAAAAAACACAATGAAATCTGGTCATTTGTGACAACACAAATGGAAAAGGAGATCATTATGTTAAATGAAATACGCCAGGTCCAGAAAGAAAGTACAAAATGATCTCACTCATATATGGAATCTAAAAAAGTGGATCTCACAGAAGTTTTGAGCAGAATAGTGGTTACCAAGGCTGGAGAGAGTAGCAAGCAGGGATAAGGAAGGGTCAATCAAAGGGTACTAAATTACTGCTGCATAGAAATAAGAAGCTCTTATGTGCTATTGCTTAAAAGAGTGGCTATAAATACCAATCATATACTTTGCATTTCAAAAGTTAGAAGTAAAGATTTTGAATGTTTTCACCATGGAGACAGTTATGTTAAACCTAATTTAAGTATTACACAATGTATAAATATTTTAATATATCACATTGTACCCCATTAATACCATTTTTATATTTTATGTAATCCAATTAAAATTCAAACATAGAAATGTAATAAATAGTAATATAAGAAAAATTACTATTAGCTACTGTATTACACATGGTTTGTGATTATTGCCCCATATACAGTTTTACATAATTGCACTGAAATGAAGAAATAAGTCAATGCACAGAGACATACGCCATTCGTTGTTTCCTAATGGTGGTATTGCCCATTTCTAACTATTGTGATAAAGATCTAAGAATATCATATTTATAGTAGGAATGACCTCCTCTCATTTGAATTCATGAAGCATGTTAGAGGTAACTTAGCATGCAGCAAGAATAAAAAATTAAATAG
>CM053411.1:21285578-21346787 GCA_028644305.1 Xerus rutilus | reverse complement strand
GGGGGAGGGGGCATGGGGACAGCAAAGGTGGTGGAATATGATGGTCATAATAACCCTAACTTTATGTATGACTGCATATATGTTGTGATTCTATACAACTTACAACTAGAGAATTGATATATTATCCTCTATCTATGTACAATGAATCAACTTGCACTGTTAACGTGTAAGCCTAAATAAAAAATTAAAAAAAAAAAAAAAAAAGGGATGGGGATGTGGCTCAGTGGATAACGGCTCTTGGGTTCAGTTCCTGGTAACTACAAAAAAAAAAAAAAGGAAAGAAAGATAAAATGGGCAAAATACAACAGGCTGTCTCGTTAAGAATAAATAGTTACTCCACATCATCATAATTATGTAATATTATTCTAAAATTTTTAGTCAATAAAATATGGAAGTATAAGAAAATAATAAAGGTAAATGCTATAATTTTGTATTTTACCAAAGTATTTCTGAACTAGAAATTTCAAAAGCATTAACTTAAATCTACTAAAATTAATAGATATAATCAAAATACTGGTAACTACATATACCTAGAGAAGAATACATTATATGTCTTAAAATTTAAAAATAAAGCAAATCAACTTCAACTCTGGAGTCATAAGAATGATACATATGGAGCTCTATGACATTTTTATACTATTTTTAAGAATTTCTTAGAACAATAAAGATTTCCATCATCGAAGAATTAATTTATAGGCTTATATAATCATAATTAAAAAAACATATCTGTGTGTTCATGGGAGGAAAAAGAGAGAGATACAAAATTTTGCCTCAAATAAAATACAGAAGATAAACCAAAATAATTAAAAATATGTAAAATTTGCTGATTGTATCAAGGATAACTATTTACAAAAATTAAAATGTATTGTAAAAACTTAATGTTGTTTAAGGATATGAGAATGACAGTAGAAAGTGAATCCATGGGAAGATATGGAAAGTACAAAAATAATTTGAATATATGAAAATTTTGTTTTCAAGGCTATAAAACATCCTTGAAAAATTATAATTATTTAGTGGGAAAAACAGGTAGTTCTCTATTTTGTATAGTATGTAAAGTAAGTTTTAAATAGAGTAGTGAATTAGATAAAAAAATAAGCTCGTAGAAGAAATGATCAAAGCATAATACATATTTGCTATACCCACGATGAGGAAGATCTTTTAAAAATTCAAGCAATTTAACAAATTGTAATGAAAACATTATTTTGGATCTCAAGGACTGTTCATATGCAGAATGTCAAAATACAAAATCCAATAAAACAAATTGTTTTAAAAAAGATTCTACTGTGTTAGATTCAAAGATATAAAAATTAAACACTAAAAAATAATCTGTTCAGCTGGAAGTATAGCTCAGTGCGAGACTGCATGCCTAGCATGCACGAGGCCTTGGATTTGATCCTCAGTACTGCAAATAAATACATAAATAAATAACCTATCAACTTGTTATAAAATGATAAATAATGTTGCCATATATGTTGAAAATGGAAACTCTTGTAAAACATGGGGTAATAAAATAAGTTACATATTTTTAAAAGCAGTTTGGAAATATAGTAAACTTTTACTCCTTTTGGCCATGTTTTTCTCTTCTAGAAATGTATATTCATGAGGAGTTTATTTAAGATATATTTATTACAATGAAACAGAGCATCATAACTGTCTACCAAAAATAGAAAAGCTTAAATAAAATATGGCCCATTTTAGGGATAAATTTTTAAATATTCAATAAGTACTCCTCTTTATCACAAAATGTGAATAAAAAAAAACAGTATGCAAAATTACATAGTTTCCAATACCAGATAATTTTGTATAATTCCCATATTTCCATATATATGCATATGATAGAATATATCAAAATTTCTAAAGTATTATCTTTGCATATTAGAACTTTTGATAAGTTTTGTTTCATTTACAAATAATTTCATGTTTCAACACTTCAAAATTGTGTATCGAAGCATTCATTTATTTTGTAATTAGAAAACAATGGAAAATAAAACACATCAAGTGAATCCACAAAATTATATGTTAATATTTCGGAATAAACTGTATCTTCCTAATTGTTTTTAAGAGTAGGATAGAAATGAGTTTGACAACTTTATATAATATAATGATATATTTGCTTATATAGTAAATCACGTTTCAATAAGGTCTCAGAAAAAAATCAATGAGAAAGAGAATAGAAATTCTCTGCCAGTGATTTTTGTGAATCTTCATTTTTTGTTGAAGAATCATGTATGAGCGTGTGTATGTGTATCTGTTCCCAAGGAAGATGTTATACCAAAATTGAAGGGGAAACATGTTGAAAAACTGATTCTGAATCATCTCTTAACTTCCAGTCATTTAAGAAAAGAACATTATGGGTGGACAGATAGTAAAAGGAATTATAATTTGCAAGAGTTAAAATTTTATATTTAAAATTTACAAACTGTTCCAAGTTACAAAGTTGGGATATAGGCAATATTTTGTTATTGTTATTTTTATTGTTCTACAACTGTGCTCCATCTCCACCCCTATTTTATTTTTATTTTAACACAGGGTCTTGCTAAATTGAGGAGGCTGGTCTTGAACTTGGGATTCTCCTGTTTCAGCTTCCCAAGTTGCTGGGATTATAAGTGAGCACCACCCTGCCTGGCTCAAGCAATGTTCTCAAAATTGAATACAAATTAGAATGAAAAGAAAGTCTGATTAGAGTACCAAAGGCCATGACCCAAGATGGGGAGAAAACAAAAATATTTGCATAAAAATGTTTAGGGTTATCAATTCTGTGGTTGCTCTTTCTGGTTCAGAAATTGCAATGGGAACAGGTGCATTTGGGGTCCTTAGATGTAATGAAAATAATGGGATCCAGGGTTGCACAGTCCTGCCTGAGCTCTTCATCATCATAGACAAGGTAGGCATAGTTACCAGGATGCCAACAAAGTCAAAGCCACAAGAATAGCCTGGTTCACAAGAGATATAAGATGTTGGCTATTGGATTACATTGTCCCTAAAAAAGAAGCACATGGGCAGTCAACTAAATTCTTACTTGGTCTGTATAAGCAAATGAATTCCAGGTTGAATTAATTGAAGTCTAACTTGAATCATCAAGAGAGAATCACAACTCTATAAGCTATTCCCAGACATGAGCCAGTTTATAAACACACAGCACATTGAATGAAACTGAGCCCAGATCTCCTTGAGCAAAAGATCTGCTACCCTACCAAAAATTATAGTGGTTCCTCTTTCTCCAAGCCCTCTCCAAAGGGAATTGCAGCAGTTTATCAAAGTGACTGTGCACTGAGAAATGTGAAGTAATCAGATTTGGGGGCTTACTGGACAATTATTGAAGTGACACTAATATCTGATGATCCAAAACATCACTGTGATCCTGCAGTCAGAGTAAGAACTTGTGGAAGTCAGGTGATGACTGGAGTTTTAGCTCAGGTACATCTCACAGTGAGTTGTGGGTCCCCAAACCCATCCTGTGGTTATTTCCTCAGTTCAATAAAATTAAATTATGGTAGACAGAGCAACAAGCACAGTTCCCCATATTATAATAATTCTGCTTTTCTAATCATGAAGCAAACCATTTGTCTTCTCTAATCAAAAGAAGATTCTTCTTTTGTCTTTTCGCTTGTATGGAGTTTAAATTTACTAAGGACCTTGTTCAGTGTTGCCCCTTCTATTTAATAGCACACAAGGGTATCATAGGAAATAGTCCATGAGGAAACTTAGAACGGATATGGGTACACAGAGAACTGTATGCTACATATCAATGTCTCAGTTGACACGGTACTTCGTGCATGATGGTAGTCCATGGGATTACATTCCCCAGTGACAGTTTAGCCATCTTAGTTTATGTAAGTGCCTTCTATGATGCTCACACAATGATGACATGAGAAATCTGCATTAAGAAGCTTTTCTCAGAACATGTCCCTGTTTTTAAGCAATTAATGTGTGTGTATGCTACAGAATTATCAGTTCTTAAAGTTAGTCATTAACTTAGTATACAAGGGATATTCCATATATTGTTGAAAATGCCTATTTATAATGGATAAACATTTGAGGAATTAAAATTTCCTTCACTGGTTAAGAAAATGAACTGAAAGAGCAATACTCAATGAGATTGGGAATTTACAAGTTGTTTCTATAACTTGTTTCATCTTCAGAGTTAGTACCAATAAAAGAATTGTAAGTGCCGCTTTCTGAGAAAGGTGAATAAAATGTTCAGCCAAGGGATTATTTTACAAATCTTGAGGTATTATTAAATATTATGGTGTCAGGTACCCAAACTAAATTAGAGCTCAGACAAGGGACTGAAAGGTCAGGTTTTATTATTCACTTCAGTTAAAATGTAACCACAATACTTGTTTCTACATCAGGGAGGATTATAAGTATCACTATAACTGGTAATAACAATGAAAATAATACAGTAACATTGAATTTTGCATTTTTCAGTAGACAGTAGGGCATATAGTTAATAATCACTTATATTTACACTGAGTATTTTATGAAGGAGTTCAGAGTGGTTTTTCAAATAATACCTCATTAATCATTTCAGCAAGTTACTTGGAAAGTTATTATCCCAGTTCAATAGATAGAAAAATTATATCAGAGAAAGGTCAGATATATATTTACTTGTCCAATATTAGAGAAGGAAAATGAATCAGTTTCAAATCTGAGACCTCTTTTTCACCCTTGATCTAACCACTGGACCAATGAAATATCCGTCCATGTTGTGGTTAGACTAGCAACTTGAAGGCCTTCAAGGCTGACCTCTCTGCTATTACTTTTACAGATCTATAAACCCAGAAGAGAATATCAATTTTTCATCTAAGGTGACCAAAAAAAGACTTAGGCATAATTAATTTATATTTTCATTTTTTCCTAGTCTTTTAGAAATACTTGACTGTTGGTGTCAATTTAAATTTATAAATATCAAATATTTCACTAGGAGATGCATTATGATCAAAATTAAGATGTAATAAATAAGTGATATATTCAGTGCTTCATTTGAAGTTAAATGTATTTTATACACTTATTAAATTATTACAAAAAAATAAGAAATCACCTTTAAATAATTCTCAACACTTCAATTATGTAGATGTCTAGGAGCAGAAGAAAGAACCAATGAGTCTGTAAATATGACTTGAAGGAGGAGGGAAAATTTAAAAAGAAAGTATTGAACTTATTCCCAAGGACTATTTCTGCCTGTTTGTTTTAATAAAATCAGTATAATTTTATTTCTTTATATAATGACATTTACTTTTAAAAGAAAGCAGCTAAACAATTGTTAATCCTTTAAAGTAAAAATATACAGTGCATATGAATTACATAGTATAACCTTTCCAAAAAAAACCTTCTCACGCATTTTTATCTCCTTCTCTATATCATTTGTTATTCCAAAATTAGTATCTATGTAGTTTTCCTTTAACTATAAAAATTCCCTGAATAGAATTAATGCATAACTCTACATAGTCCTATTTTGAAGTATAGTTTTGTTTACCTAGATCCTAAAGAAAGAATAACTTCTCTTAACGTATCAATATTCAACTTAGTTGAAGGCTTTGAAAACAATAAGTTGTTGAAATAAACCTTAGTTTTATTAGTTTGTAGGATTTGAAACAAGCTGTTGAAATAAACCTTCAAAAATAATAAATGTTTCCATTTTTAAGTTCCATGAAATTTGAAGATTCCAATAATTAAAAGATTAGGTAGTAATGAAAAATATACATTTGTGTTAAAGGTTTCGAAGCTGTTTTCTCTTTTGAACTTACAATTTTTTAAAAACTTGACTAAAATATGTAATTTACTTTTATTAGAAAAAAATGTTTTCAATATATAAGGCAAGGAATAAGATGATTTTTCTTGCTAGATTTAATGAATAAATCTTTGCCCCTATCTCTGAGATCTGAGAATTCATTAAAAACTGAAAAACAGGTAAAGCAGAGAATACTACCTTCTAAGAGATGGTGTGGAGATCCCAAAATTCAGAAAACAGACTAAATTGGAGGCAATGAAAGAGGCAACAAAAAGTTTTTTTTTTTTTTAATGACTTAAAATTCCCCCCTTTTTTTTGTATCTACCCAAAGTATTTGCTTTGGACACAAATCATATAAACTGGACAAGTTAGTATAGAACTAGGTTTATTCAAAAGTGAAATGTGTTACTCTACTGTTTTTAAATAATGCATATTTCAGCATTTTAAAAACAATTACATAAGATATATGGGTGTTTATTTGTATGTGGCTCATAAAATGCAATAATATTTTAGTGACTTTTTTACTTGTGTTGGAGGGAATCATTTATATAACATTAAGATATTAGGATAACTCCTTTTCGTGTGTAAACAATATTTCTAAATATTACAACCTTAGTTATATATTTGTTTTTTTATTGCTTGATTTGATAATAAGGCATCAGTTTTAATAAATGTCTTTTATTCATGCCTCTTCAAAATTTTTGTACAAGATATGTCTGAAGATTTTTAAATTTTCACCATTTTCCACCTTTTCCTAATGTATATAAGGCTTTGCTGTCATTTCACTGGCAAATCTTGTATTTATAAATATTACAATGTACTTGATAATGTCAAATATTTTATTTTTTGAAAGAGTTCATTTTGCATTTATCTAGACATTCATTTCTCTTGACAGTATTTAAACCCTGGAGCAGGAATTTTAATACATAGTCTTTGTACATACCTAACAGTACTAAGCAGATATTCATTTAAAAAACAATGGTTTTGATACCATAGGAAATACTGTGTTTTACTCAACTTCCTCAACTTACAGTTAAAATTTTAATGGCTTATGGAGTGCATAAGAAAAATAGCCCCATAATTTCTCTTCCCTTTTAAGAATATTGAGATTTTTATTAAAATGACTGCATGAATGATGGTTCTTCTGGTACTATAAAAAGCAATTTTAATTTTTAAAATATATTCAACAGCACTTCATGCTTTTCACTGATCAAAAGACTACCGATTTTTCAAAACTTCTAGTGTCTTGTGATACACAAGTTGCCCCTCTTTCACATTGATTTAGTGAATCATGAAAAACTCTAATGAAAATTCAGTTGAGTCACCAAGTACCCAATGATAATATTACTGAGCAACTTCTAAAGCTTAAAACTCTCTGTAAATGAAATTCTTGAGAAAAATGAAGGATGATCAGATTTTATTGAGTGTAGAAAAGTCTCACAAATTAAAGTTCTATAATTATGTGGAGATTACTGAGTTTTCTCAAAAGCCATATATTCCTAAGATGATAGTCAGACTCCACAGTTTGGAACTTTAGTCAGAGCTCAATTATTCAAACTTTGCCCATGAGATGCAAATACCAGCTAATTCTAGAAAAATAATTGAACCAGTTTAAGTGAGTATAAAAATCTTTCCTAATTTAGCCATGTCAGACCTTTTTGGCAGCTGTCAGTCTTTACCACCACCATTTGCAAATTCTAATGAAAACGCTATTCAAAAAGAGATTTTAATTGGATCAAATTCTGACAATTTTTAAAAAAAGAGTTACAGTTTTAACTGCTTTCCCAACAACTAGCTACTTGGAAGAATTTAAGAGACAAGTATAGTTGAGCACGCACACGTGTGCTCATGCACATTTGTGTGTGCATGTTACATATTTCCCTGAAGCATGGATGCAGTTCATGACTGTTTACCTGAACACAGCAGGTTTAATAACCCAAAAAGCTCTTTCTGTTCTCATCAACAAATGAACATACATAGATCATTTTTCCTCAATATCTCATCTTGCTTTTTTCTGTCCTAAAAATGAATATAGTAATTTTACAAAATTTCCTAATCTAAGGATTGCTTTGAATTGGGAAATACAGTGCTAGTCTTCAACAGACACTCATTTGAGTGACGAGTCAAAGAGAAATTAAATAACTAACCCAAAGTCACATCATCAGTGGCAATATGCAGTATAGACACAGATTTAACTACCATACATTACTTTAAAAAAGAATTTTAGGCAGTGAAGATGAAAGATACTATTTAAGATAATGAAATGTTTAACTTAAGAAGTATATTTCTAACTAACAAATATCCATTTTTTGTAAACCAAGATTTTTTTTTTATTTTACTAATATTTCAAAAAGTTTGAAGTGGACGTTAATTCTAATGAAGAAATATTTATATTTCTCTTTGTCCTCTTGTATCCCCTGCCCCAAATACATATGAGCATATAAATACAAACTCACATACAAATCACGCATCTGCACACGTATAAATATATCCTCTGTGAATATATAAAACATAGTTTCAATTATAACATTCTATTGTGATGTAGTATTCAGCCACCTAAATAAATAGTTTTTTTTTTTTTATCAATAAAGCATTAATTAAATTCCATATTGGACCTGCTTCACTCAGAATCCTCTTTTAACATAGAATGTGCCTTAGAGTCCTTGGAAATCCATTAAGTACACTGTAAAACGGCAACTTCTATAGTGTCAAAAGAAGTTAATATTACAATGAAATCAATAATTTAAACTTTATTTAATTCCTTCAATAAACATAAATGTTTAAGTAAAGATGTATCCTGTGGGCTTTCAGTTTTTTTTTTTCTGGATTCTTACTGTAGACAAATTATTCAGTTCAACCAAGCACACCGATCCACTCAAAGTATGATGATTGAGATGTATGTGTCTCTTGTACTTGTTCCATTAATCATATTAATTATTCATAACTATCTTACTCTATTCCTCTTTTATAGATACAAGAAATTTTACTGCCTAAGTTATTATAAGATTCCTTCTCAATTTATTAGTATGATATGTGCACATGAGCTTTTCAAAATTTAAATTTGCAACGTTTTAAATAATTAAAATTATTTAATTTGAAAATCGCATGCTATATGTATGCAGTTGCTTACAGATGTATTTTGAATAAAGAAATTTAATACTTCTACTTTTAAAGAGACAGTGAATATTTCAACTATATTTAGGCTATCATAACTGAATATAAAATTAAGTAGAAAGTGAAATTTTCAATTTAATGTGATTTTTTTCAAGGTACAATCTTAGAAAATTAACATAAAATATTTATGGCTTTATTGGGTAGAATTTAGCATTTACATTTAAAAAATCTACCTCATAAAATTGTATTACAAATAGATTAATTGTTCTTTAGCTTCTAAGCTGTTGGTATTTGAAAGTTATGAACAATGCTGAGTTCAAATTCAACATATAATTACTTTTTCTAAAATAATTTTAAACTTAGGAAAATCATTCCTTTTTCTTGACTATTTTGTAGGAAAGTTTTCTCTCCAGGGATATTTCTCAATAGGAGTAATTTTTTGCTGGGTTGACACAGAAGTCAGGATAAACTGGGGATTTCATAATAACACTTTCTTAGAATTTGCTTATTTTTTATCCACCTAGAATGAACACCTTGTCAAAAAGGGACATGGTTGGCTGCATCACTTGCTTTAATGTGTTTGTGTTTCAAAACAAGTTAATATTCATCTACTTATAGCTTGATGGCACCCCTGTACATTCCCAAGTGAATGCAATGGGGTTAAATGTATATATAGTCTACCATTTTCCACCTTTTATGCCATGGAGACTGTGATGTGCCCCAGTAGTTGTCATTTTGACTCCACACCATCATTACCATAGTTAACAGAATTAGTAATTGTTTAATGCCTTCATAACCACTTCATTCTCAACAATGCTAGAGCAATTTCACAACCTTATACTCTACTTATGCAACACACACAGTAGCACAGTGTTTTGTTCTTGTTTTTTGGTTTTTGGTTTTTTCCTATCATGGCAATGCCTAGAGTTTTAAAGGAATAACCTATGGAATTTAAATGCTGGAAAACATTAGGACATCTGTTTTTAGGTCCTAACTTTTTAAAAATCTTTCTTCCTTCTGGTGATTTTACTACACAAAGATTACCATTCTATTCCAGAAGTCAAGAGTAAATGAATGAATACACCTGGATTTCCTCTTTTTTTTTTTCTATGTTACTATCCTCTAAGAGGAACACAAAATACAAGAAGAACCCAGAATAAAATACCATGACTTTGTGTTACTTATATTCATATTATGTTATATCAATGTGGGCCTGCAAGAAAAACATCAAGCTTTGTTAGACTTTTATAGAAATATTTTATTCTCTTTATTTTGAAGGGCAATTGCTTATACAGATTTTTTTTCAGGGACTTATTATCTGAGGTTCAGTTTCTTCTTTTCAATGATACACAAGAAAAGGAGAAAATATACTCTGAGAACAGTTCAATAGTCCAAATTGTACTGAGTTGGATATTGTTTCAAATTCGGTGCTCTGTCTAAAAACATTTTCAATAGCATCTGTATTGAGGATTATGGAAAAATTGGAGGATATATTGTCAAAGAGAAAATCATGTTTTCCAACTGTTATAACTAATATTAGAAAGGTCAAAGTCTTTAAATGCTCATTAAAATTCATTTGAAAAAGTAATGATCTAAAATCAGATACTAAAAGAGCAAATTGCCAGAGCACAACCTCTCTTTACTAGTTTATTCCAGCAACAAGGCTTGGGCAGTCTTTGCACATTATGATCAGTTTTATCAAGAAAAGAACAATTATATCCAGTGTCACATATTGACAAGTCAGAAGCTTGTGACTATTTTTCTACTCATTAACACATTCCTATAAGTGATCTTTAAAATTAAATAATCAGAAACTGTGTCCAAATTTATTCCCCTGTGTACAAAAATAGCATATCATGAAATGCATACCTTTGTTCAAGGATGCTACAGATAGGGAGAACACCTAGAATAAGCCTAACTCCTTATATTTGTAAATATTTTCATCACTTAATTTTGGGTAAGATTAACAAGAACACAAGTCATTTCTTTTGGAGATGACAGCAAAACTGACAGTCCCTGTTATGCCTGTCATTATGTCATTGCTAAATCATTCACAACATTGTTCCTGATATTAGTTACCAGGGACAAAGCCAAAACATGGAATTAAAGTTTCATTCTCATTACACACAAATAGCCAGCACTTAAAAAACCTTTGAAAAATGATCTATGTCCCAGTAACTTAAAAAATAATAATAAAAAGGGATGAAAGGAAGGAAAGAAGGAAAGAAAGAAAGAAGGAAGGAAGAAAAAAAGGAAGGAAAAAAAGGAAGGAAGGAAGGAAGGAAAGAAGGAAGGAAGGATCCTTAATAGCTTGATACAATTACACAGTAGGCCTCTGACATTCTTTATGCTGGTATAATAACTAAATGGCAAATGACAGGTCTATGAGATCCCTGTTGCATGCTTTAATTAAAACTGAAAATTTACAACAAAATCAACCCTAGGGTAAAGTGCTCTTTGGTTTAAATCTTCTTTGTTACCTCCTGAAATTTTGGTAAACTTACTTTGTTTTTAAATTAAGCTGGTCCCTCCTTCTTTACTCCATTACAAAAGTCAAATACCAAGAACCAGACTGTAAAGTTTCAGAATGAAAAGAGTTTTGTTTGTGTGTGTGTGTTTTTAAGTCCAACCCCTGTATACAAACTGTTAAAAAAAAAACAGGTGTTTTAACATAATGCTTTATTCCAACTTAATCTCATCCTTGAATGAACTTCCTTCAAGTTTCAACCATTAAAAAAAAAAAAGCAGTCAATTTCCTGGTGGTTGTAATTTAATTAAGTAACCTTTCACACTGAGCAAAACCCAAAAGCAAAAGGGTCATTAATCTCTCTAGTGATTAGAGACACCTCTAGAGCTTCAAACATTTACCTCTCCTTCCCCGCAGTAGAAATGCTTTTAGGAGGATCATGGTTCATACCTCACATTCCCTGGAGCCAGAGATGGTATATGTGCAGGGCCCAGATCCATTGACGGATATATCCATGGTCTCAGAGTTTGTAGGCTTGTAGTCCACATAATACTCCTGTAAAGGGGAATTCATTTGTCTTTCAGACTCTCTGGCCTTTTTCCGCCGCCTCTTCATGAGAGAGTGTTGCTGGAGTTGTTTCATGCTGGCGGGATAGCGTTTCCAAGACACATAGATTACCAAGAGGATCATGGCCACTGAGAGAAACAGAGCCACACTCCCTGCAATAATTTTGTGAAATGAAACATGCTCATACTCTTGCTCTGTGCCAGGAATGTGGAACCCTGGGGAAGGACTTGGTGTTTCGAGGGTGGGTTGGGTGGCATCTGGTTTGAAGATGGTAGGTTTAGGGATAACCATAGGCTTGTGTGGAGTTTGCGGCATCAGGTGTGACTTCTCCGTATTGACCACCTGGACTTCAGAACATATATTATATGTTTCCACTGCATCACTAACCTTTTCGCCCTGAATGTGCTTAGGTCCTGCACATATCATGGTGCTTTCCTTATTACCTTTGAAATTCTTAAGCCAATAATATAGAGGACAGATGCTCCGACTGCATTCCCACATATTTCCAGACAACGTAATGGATATTAATGATATCCACGCGTTCACAGTTTCCTGTGAGATGTTGGTGAGCTTGTTGGAATCCAAATTCAATTTCTGCAAATTGGGGAGGCATTTAAATGTGCCCGGCTCAATTCCTTGGATATCATTCCCTGATAAATCCAAGTTGTGTAAGGAACTCCAAGTCCATGTCAAGCCTTGGCTAATGGAGCGAATCCTGTTCCACTGTAAGTAAATCGAACGGAGGTTGAAGAGACGTGGAAAATGAGCAAAGTTGATCTTGGAAAATTGGTTGTGCTCCAAGTGGAGCTCCTTTAATTTCAAAAGGCCAGCAAACGCATTTCGAGATAGGCTTCTAAGACGATTGTACCCCAAATCCAGAAAGTCAAGATTCCGACAGTCTTGAAAAACTCTTATCGGCA
The DNA here is from genome assembly GCA_028644305.1 of Xerus rutilus. Lineage (NCBI taxonomy): Eukaryota > Metazoa > Chordata > Mammalia > Rodentia > Sciuridae > Xerus > Xerus rutilus. The sequence goes on along the minus strand of CM053411.1, from coordinate 21,333,985 downwards.
CAGTCTTGAGCGAGTTAGATCTCAAGTGCAAAATGATGAGTTTCCGAAGGCCTTTAAATTGTTCAGATTGCAATGTCTGAAGTTTATTGTAGGAGAGGTCCAGATTGCGGAGATTGGGAACTGGGTGAAATGTTTTATTGTGCAGATAGGTAATTTTGTTGGAGCTTAAAATTAATTCTTTGAGTCGACGGATCCCTTGAAATGCATCTTCATCCACTGAGCTAATGTAATTATGGTCGAGATAAAGCCATATAAGCTGGTTAAGGCCGGCAAACTGATTGGATTTGAGCTTCTGAATGCTGTTGAACCTTAATGATAAGCCTTGTGACCCTCCAGAAATGTTCTCAGGGATATCTGCAAAAGCATGAGACTCACAGTACACAATTTTGCCATCACATCTGCAGTTCTTCGGGCAAGCTCTCTGAGCCCCCGTGAGCACAACAAGCAGCAGTGTAGGAAGTAGCACCAGAACCACACTCATGCCTTTCAGCTGCGTAATTAAATGGAAACCTACAATATTAAAAAGAAGACAGATGCACATTGTGAAGCTATTAAAATACATCACCACCAGCTTACTCATATCAGGGGCATTTTGTCTAGTGCAGTAATGGGGCAGTTGATTTAAGAACACATTTAACTAAAGCATCATTTTCTTCAGTGTTGCATATTTTCTGTTTAGGTTTCATTCTTTCTTCCTTGATCTTCAAATCACCACAGAGCCGTAGAAATAAGAAAAGGCTTTTCGAGTTTCAGGAGTTCCTGTATATCTCAACACAGAAAAGCACAGAGCCTTTCTTTTCACTGAAAACTGAGATTTTAACAATAATAATATTTGGCTAGTTACTGTGTTGAACATCAGTACCAAAAGGAAATGTACTACTGCAAAACTGTGACTTGGTAGACCCGGTATTTGCACATCTTTCCTAGTTGAGCAAAGAGCTTGTGATTTAGCAAACAAGCTTCAGGAAGCTGTCAAGGTAATCCAAGTTTGTCCTGCCTGAATTTGTATACTTATTGCGTAATGGGATGAGACTAGCATAGGCAGCCCATGAAGCATGGTATGAAGACTAATAACAGCATGAGGTACTCTTAATTTGTTAATAAGCATATATTGTTGCATACTGTGACTCCAACCCCACTGACACATGAGTTGGGAGACATAAGCACCCTTATCAGACAACACTCCAAAGTTAAGATTGTCAGATTTTTACTAAATATTTGCATAAAATGCAAAATAATCTTGTGCATACTAGTTTGTTGTTATTTTTCAGAGTTGCTTTTGCAAATGTGAGGGATAAACAAGGAAAGAAACAGCAGACTACTAGCCCCCTCCCCATCATCCGGACCTGCTCACATTTCTCACTGACTTACTTTTTCTCCCTGCCTCCATTAACTTCAGAAAGCCTGCAAAGTTGCAATCTATTGGCACTTATGCTGCATTTCCAAGTCATTGCATGTTAAGAGACTTCTTTCCTCTGTCAACAGTAGATTTATTATTTCTTAATGGTAGGAAAAAAAAAAAAACTACCGTGTGCTGCAGTTTTTTTTCCTCTCCTTAATATTCATATTTTAACTGAGAGGCATTCAGCCAAACCCCTAATCTAAAAACCCTCCTTCTTCTCAAACAGTTAAGTTTTTTTTTTTTTTTAATTTAAAACTCGATCTTGCTCTGTCCTTTTGCCAGCTACAGACTCATTGAAATACATTCCAGCTCTCCCAGACAGTAGAAAGGGGGGAAAAAGCCAGTCACACTTGGAAAAATAAGACTGGCAAATGACTGCTGAAAATTTGGAAGCTGTGCTCAGGATACAGCTTCAAAGATAAAACAAGCCCTTGTGCAACCTTTGATAAAGTAAGGACCCCACCCCTACATAGGCACACACACACACACACACTCAGTAAAGTGTTAACAATCTTCCTGACAGCAACCAGAAATACAAGCGTGGCTAATATTAACAAGGAACAGAGGCAAACACAATATTTATCTCATGCTCAATTCCCAAGCTGTGGATACGCAGGCGGCAGAGACGGTCTTAAAGATATTTCTCTAGAGTCTGTTTAAGTCCGTGTTATGCATGTATGGATTAAACAAAAAAAAAAACTGCAAAAAGGAAAATGATCTAAAAATATAATAGCAACTATAGTGAGTCAACTGGCAAACTCAAGGCTGCTGCTTTTTGCCTGTTTCCACGTCTTTTTTCAGCTAATGCCAGGACTGAGGACAGGAAAGCAAGAGGATCAGCTTTGCTAAGAAGGAAACAACAAAAGTTCACTTACCCATCCTTTGTCATCCAAAAACGTTTCCCCCCTCTCTCAGCTTTCTTCTTATTTGGTCTCTCGTGCTGAAATCACCACCACCTTCATGACACAGTGCGGCTGTCATTCACACCATTCTGATCCCGCATGTGAGCTAGTAGCCCCATACAAACTTCCCCGGAGAAGACAGGCAAAAATATATATATACATATATATTTAAAAAAAATCAGCACGGGGTGGGATGAAGGGGCAGGGAGGAGGAAGCTGTTGGGGGGGTGAGGGGGGAGGGCCTCTAGGCTCTGAGGACCATTGTGTAATTCACCAGAGACCCATCAGCAGTAATTGGCAATCTGTGCAAAAGAGCTACAGCCCATCTCGGAGGTAACCAACTTCTCTGTGAAAAGAGAGGAAAAAAATAAAATCTTCAGAATACCTGGCATTCCTTATTGTGCTGGCTTTTGCCATTCCCAGATAAAGCAATTCATCCTCTGGATTTTCAGTTCTTGAAGCAAGCAGGCCTCCTGTGCTGTATGAGACCCCAGTTTAAAAGCTATGCAGGCTAGGTTTATCCATTTAGCTGGTCAGGTTTAAAGTGTTTTGTAGCTGTGCTGAGAGGCAGCCCTTGTCTAATTCAGAAGGCTTTCCAGAGACTGATGATGCTCAGAGCTTGTTGGTGCTAATGCTTGAGTTTGTGATACACTGAGTGCCCTCCGCTGGAGAAAACAGATTGCACATTAAAGACAGGAACAAGTGAGCTTGTCAGTGGTGTGCAGCCTTCCCTTGCTCAGAAAGGGAAATTAAAGGCACAGGATCGCTTTTTTTCTCCTCTCTAATAATATAAATTATGAAAGATTTATGCCAAAGGGTTCCTTCCAGTGACTGCAAATATTAAGTAAAATATTACTTTTCTAAATATTACACAATACTTTTTACAAAGTTGTCTTGACCTGATTTTTTTTCTTCACATCACAAGTGATTTATCATTTTTTAATGACAGAAATAATTTGAGTTTTATTTAATACTACCATTGGTTTGTAATTATTTACATTTTTAAACTAACCACATAAGGAAGCATTCTTACTGTAGGTGGAGATGCAATTTGATATATGATGAAAATAGTTACATTTAAAAATTTAAAGTCTAATTAAAAAGTTTTCAGCTTTCCATAGTTTTCAGCTTTCCATAAAAACATATATTTTCCAATTTTGTGCATTTTGTTGAGCAGTCCAGAATGTGACTTTGTAAAAGTTTATATTTTTTTAGTTTCAAGGTAATTCATGTACACTATTTTACCATGAGTGAAGGTTAAATAAAAGACTAAAAGTAGGATAACAGTGAAGTTCCAGCTCAGAATCCTTAGCACACTTTCCTTAACCTCATCTACATTTATAATGCACTTTTTTCTTATGCAAGTGATTTATTGTAATGTGCAATTCCAGTGAAATAAAAGCACTTCCATCCTATAATATTATGATATTTCTCTAAAATTTCTTTTAAATCCTTTTAAATTTCTCTAAAATCCTCAGAATTAAGACTGAAGAAATCATAAATTATAAGACAGGTAATTTAAAAATCTATGCTTTTCTTAAAATTCTAATGAATAGTAAAATCGTAATAATGTAATGCATCCCCTGCATTTTGTTCCTTACTCTTACTACTTTGTTACATAATTTTCTTGGAGATAACAACTTTCTGAATAATCCAAGAAAATGAACCAATGGAATGCAGAAGAGACACTATCAAGTAAGATTGCTAACCTAATTCAGCAGATATGAGAACTTTAAATGAATTTTACATAAGCATCTAGAATTGCTGTGGATCATTGCAAATGAATATTTTTAGAAATAACTTAGTTTTCAATTATTTGCCAAAATATTAATAATTAAAAGAGGCTTATCATGTGAATAACACACATAATTTGACTGAGATTCATGAGTAGGCAGTCACAAGCAATTGTCTAATTACTAAGATTTCTCCAGGAACAGAAAGGGATAATATGTCCCTCAAATATATCCTTTTCCCATTAACTGATACCTGAATTTCTATTTTAGAAATGTGTGTCTTTGGCTTAAGGCTCAATATCTATTAAAATGCAAATGCACACCACAAGAGGCAATATTATTGTGGTTACTGAAAGGAAATAAATCAATATAAATGATACACATACAATTTGTTCAAAGTACTGCAGTTTACATAGAAACAAATTCCACCCAAATATTCAATAGTAGATGATTGATTAGTTAAGCAAAAAATAATATATTCATGAAAAGGAATGCATACTGCCATTAAAATTATAATCAAGTTTTAAACTGGCCAACAGGAAAGTATGACCACCATGTAGAAAGTAAGGAGGGCAGGAAGAGAGAACTCAAGTAACTAGAAGATGAAGAGAGTCTGGCTATTTATACTCCTATTTTCATTTGCACGGGGCCAAAATAAAATGTTAAGAAATGATTTTTTTAGAAACGTACTCAAAATATATTTGATTTTGCCTGTTAAAAATACTTTGTCTCATTTTCTAATTTCTAAATATAATGAATATATTGTATGCATGATACTTTTCTATTCCATATGTGAGTGTAAAGTTTCTTTGGATATCAGAAAACTATTGAGATATGAGAATAGCTTTTAGAGTATATCCAAAAAAAATGAAGATGATAACCTTCTTTCTAGTGTAATAACAGGGTAAAATGCAAGTTTTGTGTAAGATATCAAGAAACAGACTGAATCCCAATATAGGCACTAGTATAACAGCAATATTGGCAATGTCTTTATGCTATGCTACTCTAGATTAGTTCTACTTTGCAAATTGCCCCTGGTAAAGTTATTCTTTGTTTTTCCCCTTTCACGCACATTTTGTCAGCCTTTAAATGACAGAGACACTAACTGCTACTGTCAGCTATTGCAGGAAAGGGAACTAGAAAAACACTGGCCCTAGGACCTCCAAATCCATAATCTTTAGTTATTCAGAATTTGGAATAGCTGATAGTCTTCAAATAACATCAAAATATAGGTCAAGTATTTGCTAATCCTGTTCTTTAATTAAAAGTGGAATAATGCTTAATTTGGGGGGAAATATGTGATTGTTTAAAGAATTGTAGGGAAAAATAAAGAGTTATGGGGACTGGCCTAGATGATTATGATCAATTATTATCACACTGGCAGAAAAGAAAGAAAAACATTCCTTGACTGATGAAGAAGGTTCCTAAATTTGGATGCAACTCTCAGAATGCAATCTTTCTATTATCCCACTACTGGCCTTCCTTCTCTATAAATGACCCTTTGGAGTTGAGCTTCCTAAGATGGCCTTGGGAAAGAAAATGTTAGGTAGTCAGCTAGGAGCAGGTGCACAAGGAGAAGACAATGAAGGGTCATAACTTACAGGGAGGATATCAGACATATCCATCAAAGAGGGTCCATAAGTCACAGGATTATTGATAGCAGAAAATGATCAAAAGAGACAAATATCTGGAAAATGGGAATTAGAATATCAAACCTCCCCCAGTAGAGTTCATTATAATGCCTTATGGAAACTACTGTTTCAAGACCATGTCACAACTATCTCTTATAACCAGGTCATCACTGAAGCCTTGTTATAGCTACCCCTTATGATCAGGTCATCAGGACCCTCACAAAGAAAATTTGCTAAAGGTTATACAAAAGGCAATAAGATGCTTAAAGGAATATGAGAAACTAGGGCAAGAACAGAGGACCCAAATTCTTTTAAAAACCCAGACTCGGTAAGAGCGATTTCACTGTCTCCAGAAACATCCACTCAGTCTCTGCACTGTGTGCATATCTCACTTTCCCTCTAATAAACTCCTGCTTGTTACTTTGTGCCACCCATTTGAAATCCTTGCTGTAGGATCACAGGAACCAGTTGTTGAAGTCACTTCAACTCTGTGGATTTCCTTTACAAAGATAGCAAACTGCTGTCTTCCTAGGACCCAGAATTTAAATAAACCTGGTTTCCTTCCTGGTTTCTTCTCCATCTGTTGGCTTTTGAGTGACAAAGAGATGGTTTTGAGTCTGGTAATACTAGATAATATGCATAACTTTACAAAGAATATAGACCCTAAATCAGTTTCAGATGTTTTAAATACACTGTGAGAATACAGTTGGGTAAAAAGAGCTGAGAGTGCCACAGAATTTGGTCTAGAAAGTTTGTTTGAAAAGAACTGTCCTGGTATTACTTTTGTCCACACGTCACCAATACACACACACACACACACACACACACACGCATGCATACACAGCTTTGACCCAAGGGAAAGCGGCAGGTATGTCAGCTTCTCTGCCTAAGTGTAGAGATAAGGGCTTCTCCAGGCTCCTTGAGGAGCCTCTGTGGATTTCAGCACTGAGTCCAACAGATGGAAAGAGTGTCTAATTCCTTTTGGGACAATCCAAAAGAAAATAAATGGGTTCTCCAGAATGAAAGAAAGTATTGTGTTGGAATTGGCTTTCACTTTTAGAATTTAGAGAAATATATGTACATGTGTTTCCCATGGAAGAGAACATGACTATGTGGGAAGTCAGATTGGAGCCATTTTAAATCCTAACAGGACTCCCCAGCAGGAAGAATCTGTGACTGCACTGCCAAAGCAAACACAAACACAAACAGAAACCAGTCCAGTGTGGACACCATAAAGATGCAGAAAAATGTGTCATCTTTGGTGATTATTTTTACTGATTTTGTAGGGTATATCAGAGCATCCATGAAAAAATAAAAAATAAATACCTTTTAACATCTCTAGGCTCAGAGATCTCAAAAATCCTTTTTACAATAGTTTCAATCAGTCCAGAAGTCTCATGGGAAGGTCAGAAATAGCAACTTGTATGCGTAGAAGTGATAAACAAGAAGGAAGGAAGCTGACTATACTTTTTCCTTTTTCCTTAAGCACAGACCCAACTGAGGACTAAGGGAAAAACAATTAAGATTTATATAAAGTATAAAATAGTGGACCTAATACTTGAGAATTTATGAGCTAAGGAAATAATATAGTTTTTTGTTACCTCAAAGAGAATTCAGTGACCTCAACTTGGTAACTTGAAATTGACCATAGTGAGAATATTTTATTTATAACACAGATATCAGCAATTAGGTAATTTATTGTATTTTTATGTTTTCAGACTTAAGAAAGTGATCAAAAAATGTTAATAATAGACTCAACTTAAAATGTACTCTGTGTGTAGTTATACATTGTCAATATAAAAATAGAGAAATAATCTTTCAATATTTGAAAACTGTTGGCTGAGCAAATAAGTCATTCATGAAGTTTCAAATAAGCAAGTGAAGTTTCAACATGTGTCTACATCATGTTAATATTGTCTTATTATTGTAAAAATATCAGACAATACTCTTGTAGTTATTGTACACAGAAAGCCAGTTGGTAAAGATTTACCAGCACACCATTGCACATAAGGTTTATATATGTATTACTCCAAATGTGAAGCAGTTTTGACAAATACATGCAGATGATGAACTGATTTGAAGAATCCACCTCTATTCTCAGACTCAATGTAGTATTAAGGGAAAACAAATCCACCAAAACACTTATTACATGTGATCGATATGTGACTCCTTTTCAACTCTGCCACTTCATGCTCAGAATTTTCTTTTTATTAAACACCTGAAATATCAAGACCATTCAAATATATCTGTATTTCTAAAATTTTAATAATATTTGGTCCCATCATGTGAGATTGTTTGGAACACCAACATTTTACACCTAAAGTGACACTGCCAAATTGTAGATGCTCCATAAAATGTTTTTAAAATGAATGAATTAGCCAATAAATTAATCAAGTAAGGTGGCACCCATTACTCAATCAATTGATCAGGTAATCAGTTGTTATTATTGTAATCAATGTCATCTTCAATACTGTAAATACTTTCCCAATATAGTATTAGTTCTCCTCAATTAAAGACTAAAGTTCTGTGTCAACAAATTTGAAGTGGTAAGTGAAAGAAATCTCCACTCAAACTAAAAATAAAATAAAAAATTATTTTCTATTATGTAAATGAACATTCCATACTCAATATAGCTTGATCTAGTGATTAAGCTTATCATGGTATACAGTTTCTTTTGATTTATTTATCAGACCTAACTTCTAAATGTGTCATTTCCAATCAATTCTAGTTTCAAGATATCTCTAGTAGTTTCATTTCCATATATATCAAGATTGAAGAACAAATGCACAACTCATTGTATGCAGTAGCTCTAATGAGGCCTTTTAGTACCTCCCTCCACCAAATGAATTTTCATGTATAGACAAATGAGATTTTCTTGGGTGGTTTATTTAAAGTACATGAATTTTACAATTAGTGTGAGGAACAGTATCAGAATAATAATAAGGACTAGCCTGGAATGGTGGCACATACCTATAATCTCAGTGACTTGGGAGGCTGAGGCAGGAGGATCACAATGTCAAGGCCAGCCTCAGCAACGTAGCAAGAACTTTTCTCAAAATAAAATAACAAGAGAAACAAAAATGACTGGGAATGTACCTCAGCTGCAAAGCACTCAGGTTCTATCTTTAGTACCACAAAACAAACAACCAAAAACAAAACAACAACAAAAAACCATGGACTGAAAGATGAAATACAAAGGTGTACATACATCCAAAGTAGAAAGTAATCCTTAAAAAGTGACTGTTTTAGTTACATGGTTCACACAAGTACCCTGTGTGAACCATGTAACTAATTATCATCCATGGACTATGAGCAGAATTGATGTGTATCACTATGAAGCAAGGCAGTTAGAGTTTCCTTCTTCTTCCTCTGGCTAAAGCTGAGGACTTTGTAGCCCTCTTAAACTACTAGATTTCAGTGGGTTGTGTTAAGAGTGAAAATGGAAGCTGGGCGCGGTGAAGCAAGAAGCCAGGTGAGGTGGCACAAGCCTGTAATCCCAGCACTTAGGAAGGAGAATAGTGAGTTCAAAGTCAGCCTCAGCAATGGCAAGGCGCTAAGCAACTCAGTGAGACCCTGTCTCTACATAAAACACAAAATAGGGCTGGGGATGTGGCTCAGTGGTCGAGTGCCCCTGAGTTCAATCTCTAGTACCAAAAACAAAAAAAAGCAAAGAGTGAAAATGGAATAATGGATAATAATGGACAATGGCAGAGAAAAACATATACATATATATGTATATATATGTATACATGTGTATATCTGTATATATATGTAGATATGTACATACATGTACATATCATGCAAATATATTGCAAACCAACTAAACAGAAACAAAAAAGAGCAAAAACAGAGGGAAAAAGAACAGAGTATGACAACCCCCAATACCCTTGTTTTCTTCTTGCTCAACCCTGGTATTATGTCTACTTATTGCCTCTTTTTTCTTTACTCTCCATACTTAAAATTCTTTCCATTTTGCTTTACTAAATGTCCCTGAACCCCCTCACTTCAGTCTTTGAATGGTAAATGAACATAATTAATATTCTTTTGCTAGGTCCACCCCACAAACACACACTGAAAACCACATCACATACATACATGCTTAAAAATAATTTAAGATGTTTAATTATGTACATAATTCAATTTCAACAGAAAGAGGAATCTCAAGTCATCTTTTGCAAAGTGAATATTCTTTACATCTTTTCAATTTACTCATCATAATTTATTAACTTCTCATTTCTAATATCAATAATAATGCGTTAACTCATTAAAAATTTGAAGACAACTAAAATTTTATTAGTATTCAGCTGCATTTTGGAATACTGATATTCATACTCAAAATCTGTAATCTCCAATTGTATTTTAATTAAGACAATGTTCATATTGTTAATGTAGTCACAACAAAAACTAATGAAATACACATAAAATTAATTCTGTGTCTTATTTTCTTAATCAGTAAATTAACTTATCAAATGAAAAATTAATCATAAATGTTAGGATATTAATTAATTGATAATGATAGTACACTTGTGATAAATATTCCACAGATTGATAGAGGTTATGATGGGTGGGAATTAGAAATAAAATGTCAAAAACAAAATGATTATATAATTTAGAGGTTATAAAAATATTAGTAAGTGGAAAAAAAGGGATGCTATAAACCAATAGTGAGAAGTAATTTGTATCAGAACAGTGGGAAAGGGAGTTTTTGAAAAATCATATTTTAAGGGCCATTCATATAAATGTCTCTCCTATATTTGTGGAAAGAAAATTTACCAGTGTTTTTGTGACCTACAAGATGACCAGGTATGAAACAGGAAAAAAAAATTAGCAAAGAAAAATATATAGCAGAGAAAACAATGAGAGAGATGACTTACTGGTGTGTTCAAAGTAAACAAAAAAACAAGACTATAGAAATAGACTCTCAGATGATTAAAAAATGAAGTTATTAGGAAGATTTGAAAATATTTATTACTACTATGACAAAAATAATAGATTACAATATGGAGAATTTGAGCAGAGAAGTAGAATATGAAAACAAGTATCAAATCAAAATTCTAGTCTTACAAACACAGTAATTGAAATCAATTACTCTAAAGACAGATTTAGATGAAAATTGGACAAAGCAAATAGAATTAATTAATGAACCAGATAAAACAATTGGGTATAAAATGTAGCATAGAGGTTTTAATATATAGGCATATATATACATATATTTTCACCATCATGAACAGAAAATAATATATTTCGAGTGGAGAATACTTTTCATAAAACAACACTTTCTCTGATATATTTATGCTTTAACTTTATTCAAAAACAGCAGATAACTATGTATTTAAACAATCTCTCAGAGTATGTAGTCTAAATGATTATATAAATATATACATATAGAATCTAGAGTTAATCAGCTTTCTAAAAATCTCACAAATAGCTAGTATTAGAGCTATAAATAGAATCTCATGCATGGTCAATGACATTATGTTGTTTATACACCATGTGCAATTTTTTAAGTTTGTAACCAATTCTGGCAGAAAATTTTATTACCAAGAGGGAACTTTGGCATGAGAATATGTAACTATATTCTTGTATAACATACAAGATTATTACACAATATTATATATTACAATGAATATACCACAATGAATGAATATATCACAATAAATCCCATTTTTATATGTAATTATAATACACTAATTAAAATAATATGAATAACAACAACAACAATAATAAAACGGAGATCAATGGAGTAGACAAATGGATCAGAGGAAGGGAGAAGAGGGTAAGAAAAGGTACTGGAGAATGAGATTGATCAAATTATGTTATATGCACATATAAATATGGCATAATAAAAATTGCACTGTTATGTGTAATTATAATTCATCAATGAAAAAGAAAGTCCAAAAAACAAATCACTAAAATATACATGTAGCAAATGTAGAATGATCAATAATCCCCAGTAGGAAAAGACATAAAGGTTAAACCATATACTACTATGGTATTAAATATTATATTTTAAATTATATTAAACATGCTTTTCCATTTGTTGTCAAACCTGTACAGAAAATGGAAATATAAATTAGAAATATTCTTTTTGTCACATACATATCAATGTCTATCAATATTATAGACATTTTTCTAGCCTTTAATCGAGTATTCCCATTCAATAATGTTTTAAAATAATAGAATAAAATATTCAAACATATTGCTATACCATAGTATTTTTAGAAGAAAAAAAAAGTCATAAGATAAATTTACAACACAGAATATTTTACTGAAATATGACATATCCATTAATAAAATAAGTATACCAACTAAAATATAAAAATAATTTTTAATACAAAGGCAAAAATTGGAAAGCAAAATGATATTCATCTAATAATTACAATCATGTAAAAATATATACAAAAAAGGAATAAAAGTAACAGAAAAATATTTACTGGAAGAATTTATAACTATTTGGTTACTTTATAATTTTATTTCTATAATCTCTTTGAATCAGATGGATGGAAGAAAGTTGTTTTGACCCTAAATTATGACAAATTATTTAAGATTTTATAAATTGACATTCCTGATTTTATTATAGAATGCCTTTTCTGATGAGATACACCTTCAATTAGACATTTAGTGGAGGTGGATAATCTGTTAGAGTAGGTATTTTATTATGTAATCCTAATTTTATATGTGAACCAGGCTGATAAATCTCCTTATCTTTTACACATGTTAATCTTCTATCAGTAAAGGAATTGTAACACAAATTTATATAATAAAGATATTTTGAGCACTAATTAATAATTATAGGAAGTACATATTTAACAGTAAAAATGTTTAGTGCCAATATAATATTTTCAGTTAGATTCATGTTTATATAGCAGGTAAAACTATACATACTAGCAGTAAGACTTTTATTTTCTGTATATTGTGTGGCTATATCCACAAATCATATCTTGTTAATTTTCATCACATTGCAATTATTTATTGTTTTTGGTTTTTTACAAAATTGTGGTTTATAATATCTTGCATAAACAAAAAAAATTTAATAATTAATTAAATAGTTATCATTACCATGATATGATATTGCCTATTTGCACAGTCCTTTATGAGGTACTATACAAAACAATTTTCAGTCAAATAGCTCGATCAGGTATTCTTCAGCAAACAATCTATGGAGCCTTAAATAACACTACAGTCAATATCTTTTTCTTTCTGCCACACCAGTACAGTTTTTTATTTCAAATGTAATGAAAACAGTATGTTTTCAAAAAATATGAATACTGAAGTAAAAAGGAAATAAGTTTACATTCTAATGTGTCATTAGTAGCTGTTTCTCCATATGAGAAATATTTGCTAGGAATGCATGGTTATCAGTGATCCAAACAAATATTTCTATCCCCGTGCAGCTTGATAATTTTAACTTAGAATCCTTAACTATAAATTGGAGATAGCAGGATAATATTATAGAATAATATTACGAAATTTCTAAGGTTGTTTGCCTATTACATATGTGCGTGAGTGTGTGTGTGTATATATATACATATATACATATATATATATATATATATATATATATATATATCTCCTTATGATTGTTTAGATAATAATTGTCCCCCAAAAGCTCATTTGTGAGACAACACAAGAATTTTCAAAGGGGAAATTATTCAACAATGAGATGTGTAATCTAACCAGTAGAGTAAGCCACTGATATGGATTAACTGGGTAGTAACTGTAGGCAAGTAGGGTAGAGCTAGAGGAATTAGTGCACTGTGGGTGTGCCTTTGGGTTTCATATTTTGTCTTTGGTGAGCAGAGCTCTTGCTCTGTATCCTGGTTGCCCTGAATGGAGCAGCATTCCTGTGCCACTCCCTTCCACCTTGATGGAATGCCTCACTGTAGGCTCATAAACTGAAACTCTGACCACAAGCCAAAATAAACTTTTCCTCCTCTAAGTTGTTTTTGACAGGAACTTTGGTCACAGAGAAGAAAAACTAACTAAAACAATCTTCATATCAGTATCCATTTTGATAAATGTATCAATATAGTTGTATTTATTTAATGCATGTTCAGTTTCTTCTCCGATAGATTTAATAATATTTGACAGAGCCTGACTGTATATATTTTTGAATTTTTTCCTATCCATTTTACTTGAAAGAGAAATGTTTTATATTTCTTTTTTATTGACTAACACTGCTGTTAATCACCAGGCCTGCTCAAGACCTTTAGTCAAATGTGTCTTATATCATTGGCAAACAATCCTGGCATATGTTATGATCCGAGCTCGACTAGCAATGTGCAAAATGACTTTAGAAACATTACAGTTTATCTAATTCCTCCTCTTCTCTCTAAACAAGGACATTTTTGAGATGTAAATAGTCTCTAGTTAATCACATACTATGTGAATTGTCATAAAGTAACATGTTATATTTATATTAGAAAAATTCAAGTAATTGTTATTCTGCTTCTTGCTTTCTTGTTATTATAAACTTTGAAAAATTTGGATTTATCATGCATTATTCCAATAGTTATTAAAAATTTCTTAATTTCATGTACAATGCAAAACAATAAGAAAATGCGAACTAATTACTTTTTAGTAAATTAGAAAACATTAAGTTACCTGTCCAGATTGAAGTATGTCAATTCATGACTTTATAAATTTCCCCTAATTTTTTGATGAAAGAAAGCTATTCCATAGGAAAAAAATAAACTTTAAATATCTCAAATGTGAACTCTCTTTATTTGCAATGACATAAGGGGCAAATAAAACATACCAACTTAAAAGTGGATTTTAGCTGTACAGTTTGTAACAGCTTCATTGGTAGCATTGAATGTTTTCAGGGTAGTAAGATATATGAATTTATTTCACAAGGACCCCAAATGACTGAATCATTGTCTTATAAAGCAGGCAGCATGAAGTTAATAATGACAATAGTAAATGAACAAAATGAACATACTTCAGCAGCAAAGAGTAGACAGCAAAGAGTAGATTTAATTCCATTTTACAGGAGCATAAATAACAAGGCAACATGGACTTAGATGCTTATCACTGTAACTCCTGTCTCCTCAGAGTTCAAGGGTTAACACATTATTTAAGTGGAAATAAGAATTCTCCAGATATACCAAAACACATGTTCTACCAGGAAATAATTCTGAACTACAAATGCTGATTTGTCACCTAAGCTACCTGGAAATAATTCTGAACTAGAAATGTTGATTTGTGCATACACACAAAACTCACACACACACACACACCTATACAAATATTTTGATTGTCTTGTACGATTTTTACTTATCATAAATTATGTCCCAGGAAAATATACATGTATGTAAAATATTTTTTCCAATTAATATTGTTCACATCTAAAATCTATAATTGGTCATTACTGTTAGGAAATAACCATTATGAAATTTCAATGAAATTAAGAGAGTAAATTGAAAGGGTGTTCCATGAGTGATGTGATTCTAGGCTTTTAGTGCACTCTAGATTCTAAATTTTCCATACATATTTCACAACTCAGGACTACACCTTAAAAAGTGTACATAGCTCACATATTATAAATTGTAACATATTTAATAAACAGTGGATAAAGTTAAAAAGTAATGGTAGATTAAAGTGTATGGACCTAGATACTTTCTCAATCTAAGAAGTATCTCTGATGATTATGACTTGGGTTGTAAATTTGAGGGAGAGGATTTATTTTAGCAGGTGATATGTCCCATTCAATGGGGATTGAAACAGATTGCCCACTCTGACTATCTCACTTTGGCTATAAACCTGAGAACTTGTATCAAAGACAAATGGTCTGGATGGGACGTATGCTCAACACAGATGCTAGGACACCAACAATTTCAAATGTGCAGTACAACTGAAAGAGGGAGCATGTGGAAGAGCAGTTTGTCCTCTGCGTGTGATAGGCTACAAAATCAGATTTCATAGCAATCATCATAATAAAAGTAAAAACTAAAATCTATTTTATCCTTTATGCCAGTCACTGCTCTAAATAGTTTATTTTTTTACAAACATGTGACATATACTGTTAATATTTTTCTTTTACAGGTGGTAAAACTGAAGCACAGATTTTTCAGTCAGTTTCTCATCATTACACAGACAATATGGGATGAAACCAGCATCCTATGGCAAGCAGCTGGATTTCAAAGTCCACACCTTTTACCTTAATCACAGACTGTCCTAGACCAGTTTGTCCTGAAGGGATGAGAGAACACAGGCAAGGATATAAATCCTTATCCACAATGTAGGTAGATTAAGTACATCCTTTACACTAAAGTTGTATGGACAATGGCAAACATGCAAGTTCATTAGGGATTTAACTCATTCTGAGCTAAGAAAAGCATGAGAACAATAATCTCTGGGCATTGCCCCTTGAGCACTGAGTTGTGTGGGCTGAGACCATTTGGTCTCCTTCAGAGAGACAATGGAGGATGCTAAGCTGCTTCCAAGAATTGACTGTAGTTACAGGAACTGGAGAAGATGGCATCATCTATACAGAAACTGGAGGTGCAAGAACAATAGATGGAAGGCTTGTGGGCTGAGGGCTGTAAGAATTTTTGTCATAAAAATACATATATATACTCACACATATATGTTTGTATATATGTGCATATATGAAAAAATGTACATACTCACACACATACATACATACCCATTTTAAACCAAGCAATTGAACTAAAAGTAAAAGTAAGCCTTAAGAGAAACTTCTCTTTTTAATCTCAAGTTCAATAATTCTCTTTCCAGTTATATATCTTCATAAATATAATTCATGGACTATAGGATGGACTAGTAGAAAGGTAAGAATATGTTACTCTATGACCAAACATTTACTGAATATTCATTATTATTTGCTTAGTATGGCATAAGAAAGAGAATGTAAATAAATATGATACATATTAAAATTTGAAAGAATTCTTTTTCTAAAGGAAAGAATTTTTATATTTTAAAGATAGATTAAAATTGTGCTTAAAAACCTACAAAGGAGTGTGACAGACCAAGTATTGAAAGTATAGAATATGAATGTCATGAATTACCCTGTGGCTCATGCAACTTTTGACAGAGAACAAATTTGTAAGGCTAGAAGCCATTTGTCTGTCAACAGAAATGTCAGCAAAACTCTTCTAATATAAGTCTTCTTGGGCTGCATAACAATTCAATCTTTACTTAGGCTATATTTTTAGGTCAAATTTTCACCGATGTAATCATTATATACAGTTAACACTTGAGATTTAATTTGATAAATTTGTAATCCATATTAGCTTCTAATTTGAGTCATGAGAAATTTTGGCATAATGTTGCCTTTTTATATCAATATAAATACATACATTTATCACCATATATACATATATACATATGTATAATATATGTTATATTATTCTACAAAAAGGTAGATATTATTTAAATAAGAAATCATTCATTATTATTTTCAGAAATTATATTTATGAAGCTGGCGTGGTGGTGCACTCCTGTAATCCCAGAAATTTGGGAGACTGAGACAGGAGAATCGCAAGATCAAAGCCAGCCTCAGAAATGGTGAGGCACTAAGCAACTCAGTGAGACCCTGTCTCTAAATAAAAACACAAAATAGGGCTGGGGATGTGGTTCAGTGGTCAAGTAGTACCCTGAGTTTAAACCCCAGTACCAAAAAAAAAAAAAAGAAAAGAAAAAATAAAAGAAAAAGAAAGAAAGGAAGAAAGGAAGAAATTATATTTATGAGAAGGCTGCTATATTAAGTAACATGTGGCATCTTAATTCTAGAGATTTTAATGGACAAGCACAAACTCCATTTTTTTTAACAAAGCAAAACCTATGGATAATTTACAGAGCAAAAGTGTTTTTGATTCATAAACAATATATTCAATATTTCTAAAACAACTTAATTGCGTATTCTCAGTGTTCTGTTTTTACCTCCTAATACCTGCACACACATAGCATTATTTTTGCTTACATACTTTTGAAACTGTTTCTTTGAGAAAATGTTAAAACTAATGATTTTATTATTTATTTATGAATTGTGATTGAATAACTCATTAATTTAAATGATTTGACTAAATACAACACTTAAACCTTATTTGAAATAGCCTTCACCAATGATGTCTAAATTTATGGTGGTGACCTTTAAAGAAAATGCTGGGGGTCCATGTTTAATATTATGTTTTTGGTGAGTGCACACTACTACTTTAGTAGGAGCTATCTCCAGATTGGCACTATTGACATTCTGGACCAAATAATTCCATAAGGGCTGTTTTGTGCATTGTGCTATTTAGCAACACCCCTACACACTAGTTGTAACAGCTCCTCACACCAATTGCAACAACTCAATGTATTTACAAATATTACCAATTATTTCCTGGGATCAAAATATTCTCCATTTTTCCTTCTTATGCACATAAAGAATAGTAAAGAAATTTAGAGATAACAAAACAAAGGATCTTAGCACAAGAATTTTTCTGGAAAGTTCTAGGCACAGGAAAAAATATTCAGTATAAAGTATATTGAAGAACTGAAGTCATTATGTTTTTTAATGCTAAAATAATTAGACTAAATGTTTAATAACATATATACTTTTGAAAGTCAATCAAGTTCAGGTGGAAAAAATGTAATTAGTCATATAGTTTAAATAATTTGAGTTTCCTAATAAGGAAAACATAATCTTTGCAAACACTGCTATTTTTAACAATTTCATTTGGTCTTAAATGACTAGACTCTCAAAGTCCATCTTGTGAACTTTTTTAAAACAGAAGACTGGCATAATTTTGTTTCTGAATATGACTGACATTTTGAGAATGAATTATTTCTCACATTATCAATGGTGGCATTCTTCAGTTACTAATTACTTAAAATGGAAAACTAATTGATGGAAAATACATCTTAAATAGAGGATATTATTTGGCCATCCCAATAAGCACATGAATTAGTATTAAAAAATGAGCAGACAATAATATAGTTATTAGTTTAATCACTCTTTTCTTTAGATAAGTAAACACAGTTACAACAAAATCAGAAACATAGTTTTATTACTACATTTTTAATTAAACATTGTCTTTAAATAAAATGATACTAAAGAAGACTCACATTTACCAGCCCAAACTCCGTTCTATTCGTATGCTGTAGAAATTATCATTTATATTAAAGATCAGCCTAGAGTTAGTTAATTGTCTAGAGTGCCATAAAAATGATTCAAACTTGGCAATTCTTAATAAATTTAAACTCTATAATTTGTGTCAGCCTCAGAACAATTCAATAGGCTAAGAAGTCACTTATCCTGATTCCGAATACTATTAGGAAGGAAACATACGAGATATGCAGTATTCAATTACTGCATTAGCATGTGCTCCTTTATGCTTTGGAGTAGAAAAAGAAACTTCTGGCATTCCTGGAAGCCAAGAAGTGTCAATTTGTAAATCAAGACAAGATTTACTAAACATGTCTGTGATGTATCACAGACGCACCGATAAGCTTCATGCTGTTCTCTCGGGGTGTTGCCTTAGATTTCTGCTTCAAAGAAACATTAAGACATTAAAACTACATCAGGCCATTTGGGGGTTCCTCAGACAATAGCCACACACTATCTGGGGGTCTTCTGTCTATGAGGTACTGACAAATGCCTTATTTCACCATTCATTCAAAATGAGAAGTTAACTCTAAGGCTGCCCTTATGGACATATTCAAGTTGAGATGGGTGAGGAAATAATAAATATATCACATAGTCTAAATTTCAAAAGGAAAAACACTGGTTGATATATTTGTTTTTAATTCTCAGTAGAATTTAAGCTCCCAAAAGCTTTGTTCTTCTACAGTTTTTCATAAAATTAAGGTCACTAAAGACCATCTGTCTCTTAAATAATGGCAAACATTTGTGTTCATTATGGTGCTCTGGATGACACAACTTGAGGTACTACATAGAGAAAGTCATGGCTACTGTATGGCTATAAAAGATGCATATTTATTAACTTTTCCTTTACCAATATTTGAGTTAGACTGCACTTCTTCTGAAAATTATTCTTTGTTATTTATTGGTTCTTTCAGGTATATATATCAGTAGAATCCATTCTGGTACAATTATACAAGAATGGAATATATCTTATTCTATTTAGGACCCCATTCTTCTGGATGTACGCGATGGTGAGGGTCACTGTGTTTTTTATATATATGTACATAAGAAAATTATACCAGATTCATTCTACTGTCTTTCCTTTTCCTATCTCACCTTCCTTCCCTTCATTCCTTATTTCTAATGTACCAAATTTCTATTCTTCCCTCACACCCTTTATTATGAGTTAGCTTCCACATAGCAGAGAAAACATTCATACTTTGGCTTTGGGGCATTGGCTTATTTCACATGAGAGTCTCCAGATTCATCCATTTACTGACAAATGCCATAATTTCATTCTTTTTTATGCCCGAGTAATATTCCATTGTGTATATATATCGCATTTTCTTCATCCATTCATCTGTTGAAGGGCTCCTAGGTTGGTTCCATAGCTTAGCCATTGTGAATTGAGCTACAATCACTGTAGTGGCTGCATCACTCTAAGTGTGCCAATTTTAAGTCCTTTGGATACATGTCAAGTAGTGGAATAACTGGGTCATATGGTGGTTTCATTCTTAGATTTTTGGGGAAATCTCCAAACTGCTTTCTGAGTGGCCACACCATTTTGCAGCAATATATGAGTGTACTTTTCTTTCCACATCTTCCCAACACTTATTGTTACTTGTATTCTTAATAAGTGCATTCTGACTGGAGTGAGATGAAATCTCAGTGCAATTTCAATTTGCATTTCTCTAATTGCTAGAGATGTTGAACATTTTTTCATATATTTGTTGACCATTCACATTTCTTCTTCTGTGAAGTATCTGTTCAATTCCTTTGCACATTTATTGATTGGGTTATTTGCTTATCATGTTAAGTTTTTTGAGTTCTTTATAAATCCTGGAAATTAATGCTCTTCTGATGTACAGATTGCAAAGATTTTCTCCCATGCTGCAGGCTCTCTCTTTATGATCTTGATTGTTTTATTTGCTGTGAAGAAACAAAGATGATATCCCACTTATTGATTTTTTATTTTACTTTTTGCACTTCAGGAGTCTTGTTAAGACAGTCATTTCTGAGCCAATATGTTAGAGTATTGGGTCTATATTTTCTTCTAGTAGGTACAGGGTTTTTGATCTAATATATAGGTTCTTAGTCCAATTTGAGTTGTTTTGTGAAGGGTGAGAGTAGGAGTTCAATTTCATCTTACTACATATGGATTTTAAGTTTTCCCAGGTCCAATTGTTGAAGAGGTTATCTTTTCTTCAATATATTTTTGGTGACTTTGTCTTATATAAGGTAACTCTACTTCTGTGAGTTTGTCTCTGTGTCTTCTAATCTGTTCCATGGGTCTTCTTGTCTGTTTTGGTGCCGATACCATGTTGTTTTTAATTTCTCCACAATATTCCAGGTATTTGTAATACCAGGATAAAGCAAAATTTGTTTTGTTTTGTAAAAGGAAGAATGTTAATTACACATGTTAATTTATATCATATAACATTCATAAAAATTTGAGATGGAGAAATGCAATTCTTGGTTATTCTTATGATCATCTTCCTTTATACTTCACATAAACATCTAGATTTTGGCAACTGGCTGCATCACTTTTTGTAGGCCACACGTGCATTTCAAGTCTTCTTCCATTGGACTCAAATGATTTTATATTCCTTTTTTAAGCCTGCCATTCATGAAGACTGGAATTAACTGAGGTAAGCTATACTTAAATAGGCATTTATAATTATTTATCATAATTAAATGATGTGCTTCAGATTCTGATTACTGTACTTTCTATGACATATTTAGCCTCTTACACACTTTTATTTTTCTGCACTCTAATTTGCAGTTAGACACCACCAATCTTTACAGGCTCCTTGTTTTCTTTCCTTTAACCACATTATCCTTTTTATTATTATTTAATTTAACATTTTTATGTACTACTTCCAGAATTGTTGCGTGGGTGGCATATTAAATGAGTCCTTACAGGTTAGAAAATCCTCTATGATGGATTTAGGAAAGAATGATAGTTAGCTAATTTAAATGTATTCAGTCACAATCTTTCAACCTTAAATTTTGCATTATTCTTTCCTTCCCCTTCTAAATGAAGAGAAACTTGAACAATCAAATTCTTTTTGGCACCCACTATAAGTCATATGATGCTATGCAAGACTGCTTGTGTGATATTTCTGTATTACAAATGTTTATAAATTTTTCTTATAATAAAATTTCAAGCATTCAGAACATATCCCTAAGATGTATAATTATAATTCAATAAAATTAATATATACTTATTTACTTAGTAACAGAAAAAGACAAATGACAGAAACTGAGCAAATATTAAAAATTTCAATAGTTAATATTCATTGAAGATAAGAGATTAGCAAAATTAAATTTTTACCTTCCAATAATGTAATTATTAGTGTATCTGGAAAAATTAATAAATATGCATTCTCTTTTACCCAATAATTTGATGTCTAAGTATTCATTGCAAGGGACTATTTGTACAATGTCATAGACTTACATAGATCATAGGAATCTTGAAGTTTTATACAAAATTTTCAAGGAATTATCTCATAGAGTTGTGTAGGAATTATGGTGTATAGGCGTATAGACCAGTGGAATAACATAGAGACTCCAGAAATATGCTCTCGCAAATATAGCTAAGTGATTTTTGACAAAGATGTCTGGACCATTCATTGGAAGAAGGACAGTTTTTTCTATAAATGGTACTTGGAAAACTGATTATTTACATATGGAAGAATGAAGGTGAATTTTACTATTATGACTTAAATATATGCCCCTCCCCAGTTCTCCTGACAGAATTCGTATGTTGTAACCTAATCCTTATGAGGATAGTGTGAAGAAGTGAGACC
This sequence comes from Xerus rutilus, assembly GCA_028644305.1. Lineage (NCBI taxonomy): Eukaryota > Metazoa > Chordata > Mammalia > Rodentia > Sciuridae > Xerus > Xerus rutilus. Next base: position 21,311,418 of record CM053411.1, on the reverse strand, counting down.
TTGAGGAGGTAATTTGGTCTTGTTGGCAGTCAATATAGTTTTTTTCAAAATAATGTGTGCATGAGTTGAGTTTCTTTCAGCACTCTACATAAGCTTACTTAAAACACTGGCTTTTTAAGTTGTTTCTACTGAAACTTCAGAAGATAATAAAGAATGTATGCAATTTATATAATCCTAGTTCTCCACAATATTCTATCTCTTAAACATAATTAGATATACAAGTGTTGCTTTGAGCAAGGCTTTTTATTATTTTGCAAACACCATATTTAGATGGCCGTTATTTTCTCAGATGTTTCTTGAAAAAGAATCCAATGAACTGCTTCCAGAATTTAACATCAAGGGAATAAGACTGAGATGGGATGAAAATATGTCTATAAAATTAAATTTATATGCCTTTTATTATGTTACATGTTATATGAGAACTTTTATTAAATAATTAAAACTTTAGCAATTGAAACCAAGGCTATCTAATATAAATATAGGAGATGGCACAACCATCAAATTTCAGTTGACATATTCTTAATCTATACACATTCATTGTGATTTTAATTTATTATTTAAATTTACATCAGAATCATCTTTTAGTCATGCATATTTCTCTAAATAACTTTTGGAATAATGATAGTACAATAATGACAGGTAGCATTTATGCATTCGCATTTCTGTACAGGACTTGCTGTAATTAAGTTTACGTATGCTATGTCATTTAAGCCTCACACAAACTGAGGACACTTAGCAGTGTCTCCAGAATATTACTAGAAATGTTTATGCAGTAGCTAGGATGTAATTTAAATATGTACACACGTATACACACACACAAACCTGTTTTATAATCTCAGAATGCTGATTAAATTTGAAAACCTTTCTTAAATAGCTGCTGATATAAAAGGATAGTAGGAATTACATGCATATTTGTTTTTTATGTATTTATGTAATAATTTTTCTGCCTTTATGGATTTGAGTCACTATGTACTAAGTTTTAAAACACATAGTAACCTCCTTCACACTTCTTCCTTTTTTCTCTCACATAGAATCATGCATATTCCTGTTATCAAATAAAATATTCTATTTAATGGAACTTTCCTTGGTTCTCTATTGTCATAAATGCCTTCATATTAGAGACAGTATAACCCATAAATTGCAATTAGGTTATAGACTTAACTTTATTTTTTAAAAAAAAGACTATTATCATCAAAGCACTAAATACTGATTAAATTAAATGTGTTTCAAAATGTCATAGTTTTGTAAAAGGAGTTAGTTTTTTAAAAAATCAATGTCCAAACAATAAGATAAAATGCAAGAAAATATCTTTAGGTGTATAAAAACGGAAAAGGCAAAGATCTGTTTGCCTGTTAAGCCAAATATAAGTCCTGCTTTGTGTACCAGTAGCTCTGAGGCTTTTCAAACTAAAATGTCACTATCACCTGAGAAGTTAAGTAAAACACAGATTGCAGGACTCTATCCTCAAAGGTTCTGTTTGGGTAGGTCTAGGGTAGCCCAAGACTGTGTATTTTTAGCACTTAGGTGATGCTAGCTTGGCTGGCCCAATACGCACACTTTAGGAATCAGCACTGTACAATGTCTCCACAATGCTCTGTAAAAGATCAAACTGGCCACAGCATTCACTCATGCCAACACCTAATCTAGATCAAGGCCCTAACTCTTTTCAATTCCATGAAGGCTGAAAGAGCAAGGAAATGTCAGAAAATTTGAAGCTAGTAGAATTTAGTTCATAATATTAAAAAAGTAAGCCAGCTCCAAAATATAAGAGTAAGATGAAACACTAAGTGCTGATGTAGAAGCTACAGGAAGTTTTAGCTATATCTAAGATAACTGGTGAGGTTTAAAATAAAAAAAAATATAGATTTTCAGTGTATTTTAACTGACCTTATATTTGAAGTAGTTGCCTTAGCTGGAGACATTCATAGCTAGAGAGGAAAAGTCAATGCCTTGTTTCAAGGTTTCATTATGACAGGCTGATTCTTTCAGAGGCAAATGCAGCTAGTGACTTTAAGTAGAAGCAATGCTGATTTATCATCCCTGAAACCCTAGGGCCCTTAAAAATTATATTAATGTGACTCTGTCTGTGCTTTGTAAATGGAACAACAAAGCCTGGATGACAGCACATCTGTTTACAACATGGTTTATTAAATATTATAAGCCCTGCTGAGACTTTCTCAGAAAAAATAAATCACTTTCAAAAATTATTGCTCATTGACAATGCACCCAAAAGCTCTGATGGAGACATACAATGAAATTAATTTCGTTTTTCATGCCTGGTAACACAAAATGCATGGATTAGGCAGTAATTTTGACTTTCAAGTCTTATTACTTAAGGAATACATTTATAAGATTATGCCTTTCATAGAATGAAGAAAGTGGTTTCTTTAGATGGAATCTACTCCAGGAGAAGATACTGTGAATCTTGTTGAAATGATCAGAACGAATAGTGGCCATTTAGAACATTATGTAAACATAGTTGATAAGACAGTAGCAGAGTGTGAGAGGACTGACTCCAGTTTTGCAGAAACATTCTACTGTGGGTAAAATGCTATCAAACAGCATCATTTGCTTCAGAGAAATGTTTAACAAAATAATTGATCAATGCAGCAAATGTCATTGTCATCCAATGTTGAGAAATGAACAGAGCCAGAAGAAACTCAGGCAACCACCACTCTGGTCAATCAAAAGCCATCAATATCAAGGCAGGATCTTCCTTCAGCACACTGAAGGCTTAGGCATTCCTTTGGAGATTTCAGCAGTAAAAAAAATTTTAATTATGGTATATACATTGCTTTGTAGCTATATTGCTATTTCACATTTTCAAAACGTCAGTATAGTGTACATATGACTCATTCACTGGGAAACCAAAAAAATCATATGACTCACTTTATTTCAGTATTAGGCTTATTTTCATAGTCTGGAACTGAATTTGTAATATCTCTCAGGTATGCTTGTTCTTTCTTTTTACTTTCAAAAAGAAAAGGCCTAATTCCACTGCAATTTTATTACCGTCTGCTAATCTAAATCCTCCACAGAGCCTTTTGGGTTCATGAAGTTTCATGCACATGAAGGCCTGCCTCAGTGACAACCAGGAAATGTGACCATGTTTGTGATAAAATAGGTCAGCATAAATTGTCAGAAATTATTTTTTAAAGGAAGGATTGCAGATCTTTTTTTCCTTCGTTCTGTCAATTTCATGGTTGGAATTATACATAGGTTTTTCATTAAAAAAATAAATTCCTGAAAATTTGCATGTAATTTTATATTATAATAAATAACACTTAATCCCAGAAGAATATAAAAATAAACATAGACACACAAGGTATAGAAAACTTGCTTTAGAATAAAAAGAATATAGAAACTGTTAGGCACACAGATACAAGGAGAAAAGGAAGTCATGACTAAATTGTCTACATAAATGAAAAACAATTTCTCCATGAGAAAAATTAAAAAGCAAAACATACCCAGTGAATATTTAAAGTAATTCTGAGAAACACTTATTAATATATTTTATGAAAAGAGCTTCTAAATATTGATAAAATATATGTCAATGTCCCACTAGGTATGCTAGCAATGGGCATGAAAAAGCAATTCACAGGTGGGAAATATAGTTAAGAATACAGTGAATACAATGAAGAAGAACCCAAAGCATGTGTTCCAATCTTACTCTTTTACTTTTTAATAGCATAATTAAATATATGAATTGATGTTGTTTTCTCTCCTTAATCCATTAATAAATTGTTATATAGTGAAGACAATATTTGATGTGTTTTCAACCAAGATAATTAAGATGACCTTGATTCTGCTGCAGCAGCTCAGGGTGTGTAAACAAACACAGGGAGGGTGCCCCTGTCCAGGGATGCCAGCCTGGGCTCTGTCATGGCTCATTGCCTTGAAATAAATCTGCTTCACTCAGAGCCACAGCTAGCTGGGAGTCCTAGGCAAGGAAGAGTGGAATGTATGCACACAGATAGGAAGAGGGAAGTTGCTGTGTCAGGTAGCCGTTTTTGCAGAAAACATTTTCACCTCTTTTAAACTGGTAGTTACTTCATAACATACTGCAATGAAAATCAATTTGCAACCAAACTGATGAACTGTTGATGTTATTTATTACAAATAAACTCAGATATATACAATTTAAACATGTGCATTGTGTATGGAAAGTGTCTTTCTTTATTTAAAAATAGTGCACATATGATAACAAATTATAGATTAGAGAAATCATAAAATTAACCCTCCTTTCTTCTTGTATTTTGACCCCTTTTCCCTCTCTCTAAAATGTAAGTACTATTTAGCTTATACATTTTTTGGGTTTTTTTCAGAAATAAGTAAATATCTGAATTTGTTAATATGAATATAGTTCCAGAGAATAATACAGATATGTGTGTACTCTGTAAAATCTTTTCCCTTTGTTTTTATGTCATGAGATAAATCATATTTGCCTTGACATAGCCGATGATATATGTGGTCCCTAGTATTTCTTAATTAATCACATTTGGAATAAGCAAATGATATTTACTAATAATTATTTGGTATAATTTTAAATTATCAAATATTCATACAACTGTCCTTTTATAACTAAATCTAAATGAGCACAAGATTCATTTATTTACTCAAGATATGCACATCGACAATATCTTGATCAAGTTCCTGAGTCAAACCTCACTCCAGGATGGTAAAATCACACAGACATGCAAAAGGAAATATGGCAATTGTTTTTTCCCTCTGTGTGGGTGGAAGTATTTGTTGTTTCAGAATTTGGAGTCCGAAAGGGCTATCTATGCTAAAAGACATAATCTGTTCTTTGTCCATATCTATTAAACCCAGATGAAAATAAAGAGAATCATTGAGATTCATTGCATTTTCCTTTATCCATGTAGAAATCCAGAGAATGGAATAATTGAAAAAGGAATCTGACACAGCTTATCAGATGTTAAACAAAGAGGCTTGTTGTTTTGGGAAAAACAAAATGAAACCAAAAATGCTTGGAGTAAAGACTTCTGAGCAATTTAATGTTTTGGTAGTAGAAATATTTCTTGAAAAATCAAAAATCAAATTCACTTTTTTTGTTTTGATACTGGGGATTGAACACAAGTTGCTTAACCACTGAGCTACATCTCAGCTCCCCCTTCTCTTTTTAAAATTATTTATCTTAAGACAGGGTCTCATTAAGTTGCTTAAGGCTTGCTAAATTGCTGGAGTGGGCTTTGTACTTGCAATCCTCCTGTGTTAGCCTCCTGAGTCTCTGGGATTACAAGCATGAACCATTGCACTCAGCTCAAATTCACTTCGAGCAAAACCTGTGATGTTATGAATTAGTCTGTAAGCAATTTTCTGTTAATTTGCTTAAAATACATTAAAATTTAGGGGGAGAGCATAATTATTTCAGAGGGCCTATACTGGTGTTTGTTACTTAGCTTTAGAGACATAAAAACACGTTTAATGTGGTGCATTTGTTAAGCCAAATACTTGTGAATAAAGTCTAAACTCTATGATGGCAATTAAATATCACCATAAACAAAAGTAAAAGAGGAAATGACAAGAAGGGGAAGTGTTTGCAAAATATATTTAAGTGACACAATACTTTTATTTTATTTATTTATTTTTTAATGTGGTGCTAAGGATAGAACCCAGTCCCTCATGCATGCTAGGCAAGTGTTCTACCACTGAGCCACAACCTTAGCTCTTTGGCCTTTGGTTTCTTGGGACTGGCTTACTTCGCTTAGCATAATAATCTCCAATAAAAAATAAACATATTCTGTCTATCTATGATTTAAAAAAAAAATTAAAAAAACAACAAAGACCAAATGTTCTCCCTGATAAGTGGATGCTGATCCATCATAGGGGAGGGGGCATGGGAAGAATGGCGGAACTTTGATCAAAGTGGGGGGGAGGGAGCATGAGGGCAGGAAAGATGGTGAAATGAGATGGACATCATAGCCCTAGCTTCATGTATGACTGCACATATGGTGTGATTCTACATCATGTACAACCAGAGAAATGAAAAGTTGTGTTCCATTTGTGTACAATGAATCAAAATGCATTCTGCTATCTATCATGTCTACCTAAGTAGAATAAATAAATCAAAAAAATAAATAACATAAAGGCATTCTGTCCATCTATAACTACCAAAAAAAGAGCTATCAATCAATAAGATAATATTTCATTTGGAATTTTCTGATGACATTAATATTACCCTCTGTATTTAAATGTGAATGCATATAAATTTGATCTAATTACATAAAAATATATTAAAGTGAGAGAATTCATTCAAATAGACATATAAGGGTAAAATTAAGTTAAAGTCATCATTGAAAGAAGATAGATAAGTAAAGATGTAGACATCAGCACACACAAAACAACTCAAATAACAAATGCAAAAAATGTTTTCCCTGATGAATAATAAAATTAATGAAAAATAAACAGAAAAAAGTAATCTTTCACCATTTCTACCCCCTGGGACCTACCTCATCTAAGGCACTGTACTCACTTACCTGAACTATTGAAAGAAACCTCTGCAATTCTACTCTTGCTTTTCTCCAACCTATTCTACATGGAACAGCTAGAGTAATATTTTAATATATACCTATACCATGTCATTCCTGTGCTGAATGATCTTTTGAACTAGCTCCTTCTTGAGAGGACAGTGCAGAGTATAGTCTTGGGGCAGACCAAGCTGCACTGCTCACACATTTCTGCATTTGTGTAGAAGAGTGTACTGAGTTCAGGCTCCTGCCTGCTTCTCAAATAGTCAAATTCTCAAGCATCCGAGGCTTGAACTGGGTTGTTTTATGTTACAGCAAGTGAAGATCAACACAAAGTAAGTTGGAAACAGCATCTTCCTTTGTGCTGATGGTGACTATTCATTCAGGAATATATAATAAAATTAAAATTTGCTCCTCTCAAACTTCAGCATAATCATTCTGTAACTACTGTCTACAGCTCTCCTTCATTCATAACTTCTGTCTGATATTCTGATGTCCTACTAGTATCAGGACAGTTCTTCTTGGCTTCCTTTTTGTTTATCCTCCAACAAACTTTAAATGGATCCTTGTGTTAATTTGCCTTTCCCTCAACCTGTGTGGAGTACATTTTTGAGGAATTTCTAAGAGTGTTCTGTAGGTAAAGGGCATTTACTAAAGCCACTATTGCCTTTTAATTAATTAATTGAAATTTAGTAATACAAAACACCTAATTTGTTGAATGCATTGATTCTGGAGACAGGAATTTGGACAGGGCATAGCAGGGGTGGTTTTCCTCTGCTGGACAATCTCCAGAACCTCAGTTGAGAACTCCCTACATAAGATTGGAATAGGCAACTATGAAAGCTGTTCACTCCTGTATCTGGCAACTGAGATTGGATGGCTTGAACAATAAAAGATACCTACTCCAGCCAAGTCACTTCTCCAAGTGGCTTGGCTTCCTCTTGGCTTAGCTGACTTGGGCTGATTTTATATAATAGCTGGTGGCTTTAATTACAGGTATTATAATTGAACAAGACAGAAGCTTGCTTTTCCTTTTATGTCCCACCCTAGAGTTACAGCATCATTGAGTCCATGGAAGTAGAAGCAGTCATAAGCATGAGCAGATTTTGAGGAGACTACTAAAATCAGAAAGTGTGTGAAAGGAACTGGGGCTCATGCACTAGAATTTCCAAAGCACTCTCCTCAACTTTTGTACTGAATAGTTAGATCGTCCAATTTATAGAACTTTAATCATTATTATGAAATGAGAGCTCAGGTGTAGAGATATCTACTAAGTGAGCTCCAGGAGTGGAGTCCATTTTGAAACCTTATTTGCCTGCATCCATTTGCAGAAAAAAAGTAGAAATTAATACAGATATTAAAAACCAATCTGATCATTTTGCTGATTAGAGCTTTGTGATGATGAAACTGAGGTTGAAGTTTACTTATTAAAGTTTTTGGAATATTTACAACTTGCTTAGAATTAATGAAATGTTCAAAGTCATTATAAAGTCAATCATAACAGGTAGAATTTGCAAAGAAATTTAGAACTGATATTTATAAAATTAAATTGAATATGCAATGAAGATTGGATTTTCTTGGGTGCTTTCTTTGACACTACATGTAATAGTAAAAAGAGAATGTATATAAAATATGTGTATATATTTATCATATTTGCTTTGATGACATGAATTTTCACTAAGTAACCACAGAGAAAGGAAGTCAGAACAGAACCTAATGGGGATAAGGCAGAAGGTTTTACAATGAAAATGGAAATAATATCTAGCAAATAATTTATTAAATTATGAAATGAAGCCAGGCGCGGTGGCTCACGCTTATAATTCCAGCATTTTGGGAGGCTGAGACAGGAGAATTGCCAGTTCAAAGCCAGCCTCAGCAACGTTGAGGTGCTAAGCAACTCAGTGAGACCCTGTCTCTACATAAAACACAAAATCAGGCTAGGGATGTGGCTCAATGGTCGAGTAACCCTGAGTTCAATCCCTGGTACCACAAAAAAAAATTATGAAATGAGCATATGCATGTATGTGAATTATGTGTTTGTATATGTGTGTGTGAAAGAGAGAGAGAGAGAGGAGACTGGCTAAATGAAGTCATATCTCTATAAATCAATAAATCAAGGATCTATGTCTTCTCTCAGTGGAATACTTTTGATATACTTGATATACAACATATTTGGTGTATTTTTCAATGAATATATATAATGCATTATAGTTAATATGACAAAATATTTTAATAATCTTTATTTTTGTTGTCCTTAATACATGTACATTTCAGGATTATCATTTTAATCATAAATTCTTAATGAGGTAAGAATTTTAGAAGTAGCTCAGAGAGAATTCTGGGCAACTTATGAATGGTTATTTAGAACTTTGTTATCTATACCTTTCTTAGAATTAATATATTTTTATAGTATAAATACTCTGCTGCTAACACACAAATATCCTTTAAAAACAGATGGAAATTTTATTCCCATGGGTCCAATTAAGTGTTTCATAGAGAATTCTTACCCAGTATCTGTTTTGAAATAGAGGAATATTATTCCTTAAAGAACATTTGTGAAATATTAGTGATGCAAGTGTCTCTTAGCCTCAAGTGGAAATGCTAAAAAAGATCATGCAACATTATTAAACATTATAACAGTGATCAGATCCTTTTTTCCCTCAGAGGAGCTCTTTTAATTTGAAGCTCTTATCTCTTAAATCCTCTGTATTTCATAATTTACTCCATTATTTCAGTCATATGCAAATATAACATAATATATTGTACCCCCCCATTATTATATTTAAAAAAACAGGACAACAAGAAAATAAATGTCATCCTATAAATTATCTTACACTAATAGCATCGGGTAAAATATTAGGCTTTGTAGCACACCACAAATTATTTTTTGTGGTTGGCAGGAGAGCAGTGGAAATAGGGAATAAAAACACAAATTAAATATTTTGTGCAATGCTCCAGATAATTAATCAAAAATTGCCTGAAGATGGGCATGGTGGCACATGCCTATAATCCCAGCAGCTCGAGAGGCTGAGGCTGGAGGATTATGAGTTGCCAGCCTCAGTAACTTAGCAAGGACTTAAGAAACTCAGTGAGACCTTGTCTCTAAATAAAAGACAAAAAAGAATGAGGAGGGACTGGGATTGTGGCTCAGTGGTAGAATGCTTCCCTCACACATGTGAGGCACTTGGTTCAATCCTCAGCACTACATAAAAATAAATAAGTAAACAAAATAAAGATATTGTGTCCATCAGAAAAAAAGAAAAGAAAAAAAGGTATGGGGATGTGGCTCAGTGATTGGGTGCCTCTGAGTTTAATCCCCAGTACAAAAAAAAAAAAAAATTGGATGTTATCAGCCCTCTATTCTTTTTTTTTATTTAATTAGTTTATTTAGTTGCATTTCAAGTCATAGTACATATATAGAGCTCAGTTTTTCCATTTCTTCTTAAATTTAAAACATTTAAGAGTATATAGGGCCCGGAGCTCAGAGCCTGGACCCAGAACACCTGAGCCCATGCCAGAGCCCAGACCTAGGAACAGCTGTGCCTGGGCCAGTGCCCGGGGAGGAACACCTGTGCCTGTGCAGAAAGGAACACTGCACTGCAGCTCACTATCCACCAACATGAGGCCACATCCAAACTGCCTCCATCTTGGGACACTGCAGCCACCAAAATAGTCCTTTCCACATGGTAATGTACACTGTGGACAGCAGATAGCAACACCACGTACCAGCACCAAACAGGACACCCAACAGGCCACCCAACACCAGTGCACAGACCATCCTTCCAGCCCCACCTCTAAAAGTGGTTGCCTCCAGCTTGGGGAACCTCCACCACAATATGAGGTTACCTTCTCTGTCTCCTCCACCATCTTTAGTTGGGGCAGCTTCCATTTAAAGACACCGACAGGGGCCTGGAGGCCCAATATCAAGGTACCTACAGGCTTGACACTACTGCTGAAACAATCTAGGGATGTGGCCACCTCAATCAAGGGACAATAACCAAGATCTAGAAGATGATCACCAAGGTCTCTGTGAGATGGTTTGCATCAGAGGTATCCCCACTAAGTGTGCTAACAGACACCATCCTGTTGCAGAGGCAGCAAGGAGCCTTGCATGGAGTCGCTTCTCTTTTCCTGCTAACATCCAACTTCTTTTGATTCCCCTTTCACTAGTCCTATAATCTAATACCTCTGTATTCTCACAGCTTATATTATAAACATCACATTATGCCTCCTCCCCACGTTCTTTCTCTGTCCATAAACTGTAAAACCTTATGCAAACCTACTAGATGTATGCTAAAAGGTAATCAAACTTATCATTTCTGTTTAGAGTAAAAAAATGTAAATGTCTAAATAGGAGCTAATTGATTTATGGCTGCATATTGGTTGCATTGGGTGCTAAAAATATTGATCTCCCCCTCAAAGGTGAAATATCAGTAAGCTGCAGGGACACTTCAAGACTACAAGGTAGAAACTGCAATACCTCAAATACACACTGCAAGAAAGGAACATGCATAGACAACATGAAAAAACAAGGGAGGAAAATGCCCCAAACTATCTAAGATACTACAATAATAGAATCCACTGACAGTGCAGTAGTAGATGCAATGTCAAAGAATGAGTTCAGAGTGTACATAATTAAAATAATCTGTGAATTGAAGAATGACCTAAGTGAACAAATACAGACAAAAATTGATCACTCCAACAGAGATAAGAGAGCAAATACAGGCAACTATTGGTCACACCAACAAAGAGATAAAAGAGCAAATATAGGTAGCAAAAGGTTACTTCAAGAAAGAGGTATAGATTTTGAAGAAAAAGCAAACAGAAATCCTTGAAAAGAAGAACACAATAAACCACATAAAAAACCCATTACCAACAAGGGTTAGGATTGTGGCTCAGTGATGGAGCACTTGCATAGCATGTGTGAGGCACTGGGTTCAATTCTCAGCACCATGTTTTAAAAAATTAATAAAAAATAAAGGTATCATGTCCATATACAGCTAAAAATTAAAAAAAGAAAGAAAGAAAGCATCACCAACAGATTAGATCACTTGGAAGACAGAATTCCAGATAATAAAGACAAAATATGAAATCTCAAAAATAAAATTGACCACATACTAAAGATATTAACAATCCATGAACAGAACATTCAAAAATTATGCTATAACATCCAAAGACCAAATCTAAGATTTGTTGGGATAGATGAAGGCACAGAGTTTCAAACCAAAGGAATGCACAACCTCTTCAATGAAATAATATCAGAAAATTTCCCAAACATGAAGAATAAAATGGAAAACCATATACAAGGGGCTTACAGGACACCAAATGTACAATTTACAACAGATTTACACCAAGGCATATTATAGTGAAAATGTCTAACATACAGAATAAGGAGAGAATTTTAAAGGTCACAAGAGAGAGGAATAAGACTACATATAGGAGAGACCAATTTGAATCTCAGCATATTTTTCAACCAGGACTCTCAAAGTGAGGAGAACCTAAAACAACATATAACAAGCTCTGAAGGAAAATGGATGCCAACCAAGAATCTTATACTCAGCAAAATTAAGCTTCAGATTTGATGATAAAATAAAAACCTTCCATGATAAACAAAAGTTAAAGGAATTTACAGTGAGAAAGCTTGCATTACAGATCATTCTCAGCAAAATATTCCATGAGGAGGAACTGATAACCAACAATGAAAAATCTGCAAAGGGATGAATTACATGAAAGTTAAAGCCAATCAAGGAGAAACTAAGTTAAAAACTGAAAATAAAACAAAATGACCGGGAATACACATCATATTTAAATAATAACCCTGAATATGAATGGCCTAAACTCATCAATTAAAGAACATAGACTGACAGATTAGATTTAAAATAAAAGATCTGACAATATGCTGCCTTCAAGACACTCATTTCACAGGGAAAGACATCCACTGACTGAAGCTGAAAGGATGGGAAAAAATGCAGCACTCATATGTAGACTGTGTTAACAAGCAGGGGTTTCCAGCCTCATACCCAATAAAGTGGAGTTCAAACCAAAGTTAATGAAAAGGTACAGAAAGGACATTTCATATTCAAGGGCATCATACATCAAAAAGACATAGCAATCATAACTATCTATGCCCCAAACAATATGACATTTATATATATCAAACAAACCCTTCTCAACTTCAAGAATCTAATAGATCACAACACAATAATACTGAGTGACTTTAACATACCTCTCACACCACTGGATAGTTCATCTAAACAAAAACTAAATAAAGAAACTATAGAACTCAATAAAACAATCAGTAATTTAGACTTAACAGACATGTATAGAATATTCTATCCATCAACAAGTAAATACACTTTTTTATTGGTAGCACATGTATCCTTCTCCAAAATAGACCATATGTTATGACAAAAAACAAGTCTTAGCAAATACAAAAAATAGAGATACTACCCTGTGTTCTATCTGACTATCATGGAATGAAATCAGAAATTAATGCTAAAATGAAAAATAGAGATACTCTAACATCTGGAGACTAAAAAAATACACTATTGAATGATGCATGGATAACAGAAAATATCAGAGAAGAGATAACAAATTCTTAGAGGTAAATGAGAACTCCAGTACAACATATCAAAATCTCCGGGACACTATGAAGGCAGTTCTAAGAGGGAAGTTCATGACATTAATTTCATACATTAAAAAAATTAAAAGTCAACAAATAAACAACCTGATAGTATTTCTCAAAGCCCTAGAAAAAGAAGAACAAACCAACTCTAAAAGTAGTAGAAGAAAATAAATAATTAGAATCAGTGCAGAAATCAATGAGATTTGAAACAAAAGAAACAATTCAAAAAATTGACAAATCTAAAGCTAGTTTTTTGAAAAAATAAATAAAATTGACAAAGCCTTAGCCAACCTCATGAAGAGAGAAAACTCAAATTAATAAAATTTGAGATGAAAAAGGAAATGTCACAAAAGACACTATTGAAATACAGAAGACAATTAGAAACTATTTTGAAAATATATACTTCAGTAAAATAAAAAAACCTCAAAGACACTGACAAATTTCTAGAGGCATATGATCTGTCCAAGCTGAAACAAAAGAGCATACACAATTTAAACACATCAATTTCAAGCAAGTAAATAGAAGACATCATCAAAAGCCTACTAATCAAGAAAAGCCCAGGACCAGACAGAGGCATATCTGAGTTCTATAAGACCTACAAAGAAAAATTAATACCAATATTCCTCAAATTATTCAATAAAATAGAAAAGGAGGAAACCCTTCCAAACTCATTCTATGAAGCTGGTAACATCCTGATAACAAAACCAGGCAGAGACACTTCAGGGAAAGAAAATTTCAGACCAATATCCCTAATGAACATTGACACAAAAATTCTCAATAAAATCTTGGTAAATCACATACAAAAACATATTTAAAAAGTATTGCACCATGGTCAAGTGGGGTTCATTCCAAGGATGCAAGGTTGGTTCAAAATACAGAAATCAATCAATGTAATCCATCACATCAATAGACTTAAAGATAAGACTCATATAATTTTATCAATTGATGCAGAGAGAGCATTTGAAAAAACACTAGAAAAACTATGGATAGTAGAAATATACCTCAACATTGTAAAAGCTATCTATGCTAAACCCAAGGCCAACATCATCCTAAATGGAAAAAAAATGGAAGCATTCCCTCTAGAAAAAGGAATAAGACAGGGATACCCTCTTTCACCACTGCTATTGAACATAGTCTTTGAAATATTATCCAGAGCAATTAGACAGATAAAAGAAATTAAAGGGATATGAATAGGAAAAGAAGAACTCAAACTATAATTATTTGCTGACAATATAATTCTATACTTAGAGGATCCAAAAAATTCCACCATAAAACTTCTAGAATTAATAAATAAATTCAGCAAAGTAGCAGGATATAAAATCAATATCCATAAATCAATTATTTTTCGATACATCAGTGATAAAACCTCTGAAAGATAAATTAGGAAAACTGTCCCATTCACAATAGTCTCAAAAAAATAAAACATTTGAGTATCAATCTAACAAAAGTGGTGAAAGATCTCTACAATGAAAACTACAGAACACTAAAGAAAAAAATTAAGTAAGAACTAGAAGATGGAAAGATCTCCCATGTTCCTGGATAGGCAGAATCAATATTGTCAAAATGACCATAGTACACAAAATACTATACAAATTCAATGTGATTCAAATTAAAATCCCAACGTTATTCCTTATAGAAATAGAAAAAGCAATCATAAAATTTATTTGCTCAGAATAGCCAAAGCAGCCAGGCATGGTGGCACAAGCCTGTAATCCCAGCACTTAGGGAAGCTGAGACAGGAGAATTGCGAGTTGAAAGCCAGCCTCAGCAATGGCGAGGCACTAAGCAACTCAGTGAGACCCTGTCTCTACATAAAACACAAAATAGGGCTAGGGATGTGGCTCAGTGGTCGAGTGCCCCTGAATTCAATCTCCAGTACCAAAAAAAAAAAAAAAAAAGCCAAAACAATCCTTAGCAAGAAGAGTTAAGCAGGAGGCATCAGCATATCAGACCTTAAACTATACTACAAAGCTATAGTAACAAAACTGGCATGATATTGGCACCAAAATAGAATGCAGACCAATAGTATAGAATTAAAGACACAGAGACAAATGTACACAAATACAGTTCTCTTATACTAGACAAAGGCACCAAAACACACATTGGAGAAAAGATAGCCTTTGCAACAATTGTTGCTGGGAAAACTGGAAATCCATATGTAGCAAAATGAAACTAAATCTGTATCTCACCATGCACAAAACATCTTCATCATGTCAGATTAGACCCTGACTTCCTTAATAAGACTCTTAAAGCACAAGAAATAAAATCAAGAATCAATAAATGGGATGTATTCAAACTAAAAAGGTTTTTCTCAGCAAAAGAAACAAGCAAAGAAGTGATGACAGAGTGTACATTTTGGGAACAAAGTTTCACCACATACACATCAGATAGAGCACTGATCTCCAGGATATATAAAGAACTCACAAAACTTAACATCAAAAAAACAAACCCAATCAGTAAATGGGCTAAGGAGCTGAACATACACTTCTCAGAAGAAGATATACAATTGATCAACAAATATGTAAAAAATATTCAACATAGCTAGTAATTACAGAAATGCTATTCAAAACTACTCTAAACTTTCATCTCATGCCAGTCAAAATGGCAATTATCAAGAATACAAGCAACAATAAGTATGGGCAAGGATGTGAGGAAAAAAGCACACTCATACATTGCTGGTGGCATTGCAAATTGGTGCAATCTGGAAAGCGGTATTAAGATTCCTTAGAAAACTTGGAATGGAACCACCATTTCATCCAGCTATCCCAATCCTTGGTCTACACCCAAAGGACTTAAAAACAGCATACTAGAGTGATGCAGCCACATCAATGTTTACAAATTCACAATTCACAATAGCCAAACTGTGGAATCAATCTAAATGCCTGTCAATAGATGATTGGATAAAGAAACTGTGGTATATATACACAGTAGAACATTACTTAGTAATAAAAGAGAATAAAATTATGGGATTTGGAGGTAAATGGATGGAGTTAGATTAATATCATTCTAAGAGAAGTAAGCCAATCCCTAAAAACCGAATATTTAATCCCTAAAGGCTGAATATTTTTTGGTAAGTGGATGCTAATCCATAAAGGGCGTGGACATCAGATAAGTAGAGAAACTTTGGATTAAAAAAGGGGAGGGAGAGAAGAGGAGGGGGCAAGTGGAGTGGAAAGATGATGGAATGAGATGGGCATCATTACCCTAGGTAAATGTATGATTGCATGAATAGTGTGACTCTAATTTGTCTACAATCAGAGATGGGAAAAATTGTGCTACATTTGTGTAGAGTGAATCGAAGAGCATTCTGCTGTCAGGTATAAGTGATTAGAAAAAATAAAAAAGAGTATACAGGTACAAATTATATATGCATAAAATTAACATGATAATTAATAATAAAATATTAGTAACATTGTAACCTGCAAAATATTTTATAAAACTTTTACAAACCTTGTCTACATCATCATATATAACCCAAAAAGAGAGGGCTAGAGAGGCCTGGGAATGTAGCTCAGGGACAGAGCACTTACGCATACACCAAGCCCTGGGTTCAATGCCTAGTGCTGCAAAACAACAAAACAAAAATCAAGCAAATAAACAGACATAAAAATGAGAGAAGATAAAAATGTAAAAAATTAAAGTGGGTTAATTTCCTTTTACCCCAGTTAAAGGTAAATATAATTCTATTTTATGTAGATTTAAAAATTAATATTTTATTTTAAAAATTAATTTGTTTAAAATTGACTTCCACATAGAAGAGTTTCAAATGTGTATTTGAATAATGTAAATTAATTAAAATTCAAATGAACATAAAATTTCCCAAATAATTGAATCATTTTGAGTGAAAAAAATTACAAAATTCATGATAGCTGAAAAGAAACAGTTAAGAAAGCTTTAAAAGCAGGTAATAGTCTAAAAAGGGTACATAATTTATGATCCATTTACACAGATTCCTAGAAAATCAAAACTATATGAGATAGTAAGCAAGACAGTGGTTGCTGCAGATTTAGGGACATAAAAGGGTTGAATAGGAAAATCATAGATTTTTAGGATTATGAAACTATAATGGTTTTAATGCATTATACATTTGACAAAGTATATGAAACTTTACATGAGAAAGAGAGAGCCTTAATATATGGAAATTTAAAAAATCTTTCATGATGTCATGTGATCCCAGGATGAAATGCAGACTGTGATTTAGAAAAAAAAAGTCTCAGTGTATTATAAATGTATAAATAGCTTCACTGAAGAAACTTAAATAATTTTGCTGTGAGAAGAAACTGTAAGACTAAAGGCAAAAAGGACTACGTAGAAGCACTATACCTTAGTAAAGAAAGATTTTGTTTCAATAGAACTATAGGTTAATAGTTTTTGAAACACTACATATGTAGACCCAAGTCCAAAAATGAAGTGCATGAGTGGCATATGGTGGAAACTGGGTGTCTCACTGTCAGAGGTAACAGATAAATAAGCAGAAAATGCCAGCATGACAGGTGAGATACTAGATGAAAGTTGCAGTCATCAGTATAAACTCATGTTTCACTTAATATCACTATATATTGATAAGTTTAGTAGACAAGTCCCTAAGCTATGAGAGGACACACGATTTACAATTACCTAACTCTCAGATCTTGGCTTTTGATACAATTCTTCAAAGAAAGTAGAACCAGGGCTTCAAGGAAAAATGGCTACTATATAGGGAATCTATAGATGAAACAAACACTAAGTTAGACCCTGTCTCTACATAAAACGCAAAATAGGGCTGGGGATATGGCTCAGTGGTCGAGTGCCTCTGAGTTCAATCCTTGGTACCAAAAAAAAAAAAAAAAAAAAAAAAAGATACCTCACAAACACTACCTACAAATGAGATGATCCAGTTTAGTGTTTGTTGATAGTGATTAGTCACACTGATGAATATGTATCCTTGACACAATACAATTTGAATGACGTTTTACATCTGTTGGTCTTCTTCCCCAGAACATATAACCTAGTCTAATAATGAGAAATACATCAGAAAAGATCTAAATTAAGAGATATTCTGCAAACTATCTGGCTGTTATGCCTCAAAACTATAAAGATCATGAAAAACAGTGAAAGTCCGAGAAACTAACTGATATTAATAAGACATAGCTACAAAAGATAATGCATCTAGATGCAATATGAGAACAGAAAAAAAATCATTATGTAAAAATTAAGGAAATCTGAATAATGTATTGGCATTAGTTAATAATAACATGATGGTTTTGGTTCACTAATTGTAAAGGTGAAATAATAATGGGAGAAACTAGATGTGGAAACTATTCTGCCTCTCTCTCTCTCTCTTTCTTTCTTTCATTTGTTTGTTTGGTACCAGGAATTGAACCCAGGGGCAGTAAATCACTGAGCCAGCCCAGCCCATTTTACTTTTTATTTTGAGACAAGATCTCCCTAAATTGCTCAGGAACTCCTAAGTTGCTAAGGTTGGCTCTGAACTTAGAATTCTCCTGCCTCAGCCTCCTAAGCCACTGAGATTACAGGCATGCACCACTGCACCCGGCTCTATAATGTCTTCATAACATATATGCACATCTAAAAGTTTTCTAAAATGAAAAATTTATTATAAAAATCCTTTAATCCATGTGTGGTAATGCAACTTATAATCAATCATGTTCTGTAAACACATGTAAACACAGCTTTAACATTTCAAAAAAAGGGAAAAAATGAGCAGGTGGCATATTCAGACAAAATGTTTCTGAAATTAAATACAAGTAAGTAAATCCTCAGAATTAGAACACAGAGACTTTAAGATTTGGCCATCAACATCTCAGATAAGTTAAAAAATGACACAAGAAAAGAAAAAAATATCCATTGTGAGCAAAAAGCCTCAATGCAATAATGACATAATAATAAGGAATACTATGTAATCATTTCCTTAATTTCATAGATAATATGTAATGATACAGAAGGCTAATCATAATGTACAAAAATATTTTAAGTTATGTTACAAACAGTATATAGTAATGCTGTCTTTAAAAATGCATATGTGCATAACAAATTATTAAAAGAATGTCCAACACAAAAGATTATTATATTTATCTCTATGTAGCATAATATTTTAGGATTATTATCCATTTTATTTTTTATATAATGACTATTTTTAGAAAATGAATAGTTACCAAGCACAGCTAAGACACTGTTATGTTTAATCAATTATGATTCCAAATATAAAAGATTTAATTTCTACAAATTTTGCCCTTAAAATATAATAGCCCCAAATCAAATTACTTGTGTGAATAAATATTGATTTAGTAATACTTAATTATTTTCAAACTGAGATTTTGACTTTGTTATTTAGTTGATGCAAAGTAAAATCATTTATTTAATTATGAAGTTTGGCAGTAGTAAAAGAGACTAATTTCAAACTTTCCTCTGGCCTTTCACAAACCATGGAACTCATTGACTCACTTCTGGCATTAAAACTTATTGCAAGTTGGTAAAATGTTAATGATATTCTGATGGATACCATTCTATTAAAAATGCTTGAAACTTCTGTAAATGAGTTTTCTCAAAGCATTGGGTTACTAGTTTTTCATGTTGCATATGTACCTATTTAGTCTATCACAGTGTAAAACACAGAAATAACTAAAGATGATCATTTGTTCTTTTCAGTCCATTACATTTTTGTTCACATTATATATAATATGAACATGAAGAAATATTTTTAATTTTGTTTGTAAAACTCACATGACACAATATTGAACGTTTTACTAGTACATATGTATGAACTATGTACTAGTTGGTCTTCTAACACTCTTTACAGACAGTGACCTACTATTTTTTTATTATTTTCCTCAGTTTTTGTTAACTTTAAAGAAAAATAATATTCATCTTTGGACAAGAATGTATTTGAAATTGGTTATTTAATAAAATAATTATTAATAATTCATTAAGATTAATCATTTCACTGTATTTGTATATAATTTCCATCCTCACCATCTCCTACAGATTAAATTAAATACTAATCTTTTAAATAATATATGATTTTTCTTCTCTATAAACCATATCAATCATTAAATAGAGTATTTATTGATTGCTTACAGTATGTCAGGAAGAGTTTTAGATATTTTAAATTAATTCAATGTTAACTCATTAAATTTGATTTCCCCAAAACAAGTCCTGAGAACAAGCCTTGTGAATGTGTTTTTTATTAAAGGAGAGTTCTGTGTGTATCCAATAAGGGCAAGAGAAAAGTAGGATTAGAGAAAATAAATGTTATGCTTATGCAAGAATATGAGTTTAGGAAGATCTAACCCAACTTCATTTCAAAGGGATTCTAGTTGGTAAATTGCTCCAAAAACTCTATCCTTCTTTGGATCAAAGAAAACTGCTTTTGTTTTTCTCCAGTAATTGACTGGAGGTTTTTGTGGTTTTGTATTTTTTAGTTTGTAAGTGCAAAAGGAGATGGTTTTAAAGAGGGGTAGGAGAAGAGGAACATAGGCCAGGTACAATGCCTGAGCATCTTAGAGTTAGATAGCTTCAGTTTCCTAAGGATTTTCCTTGGAAGAATGTTCAAGTATGAGCCATGGGGAAGAGTACCCAAGTGGGGGGTTGACCACATTGGGGGTTGACCACATCGAAAGAACTGAAAAATGCCTTCTGGGAGACAACACGAGGTTACACCAACCTTCATTACAACAGATGTTGGATTTCTATCGCTTTAGAACTCTGGGACATTGAGGTACAGAACAATTCTGTTATTTACCCCAGCCATGCAGTTAGGATGTGAATCTTGTCAGTCTGGCTACAGAGCCAAGAAGTCTTTTTTGTGCATATTAAAATGACTAAGATTTTTAAAATAGCATGATATTTATACACATTTTTAAAGTCTGTTCTGGCAAATATTTATTAATTTATACATTTCCCAGAGCATTAAATGAAATGGAAAGTACTACAGATGTTAGAAAACTTATAAGAAAATTTCTTATTAGGTGACTCAAGGCATTTTTTTAAAAAAATCAACTTGTCTTTGAAACATAAATTGGTAGCATAATTATTCTGCATATCTTTTCACTCAAAAGTTCCTTTTTTTAAAATTTTGATTTATATTCCCAGGATATGATTCATATTTTATTATATTATTTGTGTAACTTTTCAGGGATATCAAAATTAATCTATATAGATTTGATTTTTCTCAATTTCAAAGCCAGAGTTTGTCTAGGAAACTTGTTTAAGAAGGAATCCAAAATCAATATGTAATTAAGGCACTCACATGCAAGACTTAAAAAATTACCATAGTAGGAAATATGCAATGGGAAATAAACACTTTAAGTTGAGTGACATGTGGTGCTGCCAACATAAAATAGGATGTAACATACTACAGAACCAGACATTACATTGACTACAATAATAAACATTCAAGAATATAGTGTAATGAGCACATAATTATGAGTTTTAATAAGAATATCCTACAGCTTAAGTTGGAAATACTTTGGGGGTTAATGAACCTTCATCATTTAAAGATAGGCAGTACACTGCAGGCAGTGAAATTCAATTACAGTGACTGCAAGATGCATTGGAACACGCTCCCATGAACCGTAGAAGTTCCAGCATCACTTTGCCGATAATGCTTCTTATAGTTATGGCTGGTCACACTTTTATGTTGATCATTTAATTTATGAACATAATGGAGGAACTAAATGGTTACTGTGGGATTAAAAAATTTAATATTTTATCATAGTGATAAATTCAATCTTCAGAAAAGCATATGTGGACTTTGCAAAACATAGTTTAAAAAGTCAGGGGGTAGCTATTAACTTGGATCCTAAACCTAATAGGAAATGAAAAAAGAGCATATATCAGTGGAAGAAGAAATGTTTATGGTAGTAGAAACATGAAGACTGGCAATTATATTTAGCATACCATTCTGAGATTGACGGGGGATTTGATTGGAACTATTCATTTTGAAGACTGTCAGACAAATTTGGTTGTAGGGGTACTCTTCCAATATTTTCCTCAGGAAATAAATAGCAACATAGTGGGATTTTTCTTTCATTACTTTAATAATTTTATCTACATAATGTTTCTTAGAAGGAGTCCAGGCTTGCTAAATGGTGGATTTAAACTCTGGTTTTATAGAATGCTAGAACAGCATATCTTTTACATAAAGAGTAATTGTGTTTAAGAGTACCTCTTCTCCAAGGAAAATAAAATTGTCTACAATATATGCAAATTGCATGGAAACTGTTATCTGAATGAAATGTTCAGGCCCTTAACAGACAGATTATTACATACTAAGAGGAGAATATACGGCATTACATTCAGCCATAAAAGGAAAGCACACATTCAAACTTTATTTATATGAAAATAGCAAGCAATTGAAAAGTTACATATTAAGTTGCACTATCTAATTTTGCCATTAAATATTATCTAAGTGAATGTAAATATTTTGTTGTTTACTATTGTCTAGATGTTATTTTTTAAAAAGTTGATTGTCACATTAAAAATTTCAATGAAATGTCAACATTATATTTTTTTCATTACAACATCCACCTCCACTCACTAAAATGAAGTCACATGAATAATATCTCTTTGAGAATCATCTTAATAGCAGTGTCTTCTGTCACAATGAATAATAAGGAAAACAATGCTTTCAGAATCCTGGAAAATATATGGAGCTATTATCTTCATATATGATTTTAAATTAAATTTTATTATTGTTTTCTAGATATTTACAAGACAAAAATGAAATTTAAAAAGAAACACAAAGAGCAGGCAAGGATATTTTATTTTATAACCTTAAGTCTCTTTGAGATTCCTGCTTCATTGTTCTTCTTGTCTTGGATTTTTTAAAAATATTCATTTGGCCCCTTCCCAGCCACCACCTCCCACCTCTGGCCTGCTAGTTGCCAGCTCTCCTACCTTTGCTTTGCCAGCCTCCAGCTTCTTCAGTATCTCCTAGGCCTCAATGGCCTCTGTGGGCAAAAGTAAATGACAGAGTATGACCAAGATGGAAAAATAAAGAAGGTTGGATTCCTGGATGTTCTGTGGTATGAAACCAAGAAAGCAGACAGGCAGTTTCTACTCAAAGTGGGTAAACAAAAAAAGGGTGGGAATTACTTCACTGGAACCTAAAAGTGGAAATTCAAAGCAGACTGCCAACACAGGAGGTCAGATATAATAAAATAAGAAAAAAATCCCCTGTGGCACAGCTGCTGTCAGAGCCAGGCCAAAGCTCCAGCCAGAGAGGTCCTTCCATGAGCATAGTAGAGTGATAAGGGAAGCCTGAAGTGTTTCTGGGTATAGAGCATTTACAGACCAAGGACATTGCCCAACAAACATGAAGGATGCCCTGCATGATATCCATGTGTGGGTGAAGAAGCCACCATTTCTTCAAGCAGCATGCAGAGGACAAAGGAAGGAATGATTTTGCAGCTGTGGCTCAGGGGCCAGCAATTGAGAAAGCCAACTCCTAGCAAATATGAGTTTGGACCAAAACACAGGCCCAGTAAACACAGACTTAAGGACCAGAAGAAAGTTAAACGTGTAAAGAGTTTTACACAGGGAACAACTGGTCAAGGACACACACCCAGCTCTTCTCCTCCCTTTCCAACTCAGTTGCTTGCAGGATCTGCTGGGACAGACACATCTGGCCATGGAAAGACGGGCTAGGGTGAGAGAAATCATTTAGAGACTGAACCTGAGACCAGGAAATGTGGGGTCTACAAGGTCACACAGGGGACTAAGAATTGGTTTAGCCATGACATGAGTGGAACCCAGGAAAGATCCCACTTTATCTCAGATTTAATCTGGGGTAAGGTTTTCCAGAGTGAACTACCAGGTCCTGGGCATTGGAGGTACTATGATTTAAAATCTCTAGACCAGTTAGCATCCAATGAAGACTTGGAGCCCAACAAAGCCTGGATTTTTCTTAGAGAATTCCTAGAATTCTAGAATTAGAATTTCCTAGAGAATTCCTAGAATTATCTAGGAATTCTACCTATGGGATTTTCTCTCTCAATCTAGCAATATAAAGGGTGGAGCATCACACTCCAGAATACCTTACTAATAACTGCTGAGAAGGGAAGCTGAGAATATGTTGAACTCCAAAGGAAAGAATTCTTTAACTTTTCATCATGATTTTTTTTAATTTTAAGCTTCAGATTTGATGACAAAATAAAAACCTTTCATGATAAACAAAAGCTAAAAGAATTTATAGCAAGAAAGCCTGCACTACAGGGCATTCTTAGCAAAATATTCCATGAGGAGAAAATGATAACCAACAATGAAAATATACAAGGAGAGGACTATATTAAAGGAAAGGCCAATCAAAGGAGAAAACAAATCAAGGTAAAAATAAAAAATAAACCAAAATGATCAGAAATACAAATTATATTTTAATAATAACCCTGAATGTAAATGGCCTAAACTCATCAATTAAAAGATATACACTGACAGATTGGATTTTAAAAAAAAAATCTAACAATATGCTGCCTCCAAGAGACACATCTCATGGAAAAAGACACCCAGACTGAAGATAAAATGGTGGGAAAAAATGTAGGACTCAAACGGACCATGTAAACAAGCAGGGGTTTCTATCCTCATATCAGATAAGGTGGACTTCAAACCAAAGTTAGTGCAAAGGGATAAAGAAGGACATTTCATACTGGTTAAGAGAATCATACATCCACAAGACATAACAATTGTAAATATCTATGCCCTAAACAACGTGGCATTTATGTATATCAAACAAATTCTTCTCAATTACAAGAATCAAATAGACCATAACACAATACTGGGTGACTTTAATACACCTTTTCACCACTGAATAGATCATCCAAACAAAAAATAATCAAACAAACCATAGAACTCAATAAAACAATCAATAATTTAGAACTAACAGACATGTATAGAATATTCCAACCACCGATGAGTGAATACATTTTTTTCCCTCAGCAGCATGTGAATTCTTCTACAAATTAGATCATATGTTATGCCATAAAGCAAGTCTTAGCAAATACAAAAAAAAAAAAAATAGAGATATTACCCTGCATTCTATCTGATCATCATGGATAAAATTAGAAATTAATGATGAAATAATAAATAGAAACTACCTCAACACCTGGAGACTAAACAATACACCATTCAGTGATGCATTTATAACAGAAGATATCAAGAAGGAGATAAAAAAGAAATTCTTAAGGGTATATAAGCACTTCGAAACAACATATTAAAATCTCTGGGACACAATGAGAGCAGTGCTAAGAGAAAAGTTTATTGCATTAAGTTCATTCATTGAAAATATAAAAAGTCAACAAATAAATGACATAATATTGCATCAAAAATCTCTAGAGAAAGAAGAAAAAATAACACCAAAAGTAATAGAAGACAGGAAATATTTAAAATTAGGGCAGAAATCAATAAAACTGAAACAAACAAACAAAATTCAAAAAATTAACCAAAAAAAAGCAGTTCTATGAAAAAATAAATAAAATTGACAAATCCTTAGTCTCTCTAACAAAAAAAAATAACAAATTAATAAAATTTGTGATAAAAAACAAAATATCATGACACAAACTATTGAAATAATGGAGACAATTAGAAACTATTATGAAAACTTATACTCAGTAAAATAGAAAACCTTGAAGACACTGACAAATTTCTAGAGGCATATGATCTACCCAAACTGAAACAAAAAGACATACACAATTTAAACACATGAATTTCAAGGAAGAAATAGAAGACATCATCA
>CM053411.1:21265352-21285078 GCA_028644305.1 Xerus rutilus | reverse complement strand
TATTTTGAAAATTTATACTCCAATAAAATTGAAAATCTTGAAGACATCAACAAATTCCTAGGACACATTAGCTACCAAAACTGAACCAGGAGGACATAAACAATTTGAAGAGATCAATATCAAACAATGAAATAGAGGAAACTATCAAAAGTCTACCAACTAAGAAAAGCCCAAGATAAGACAGATTTTCATCCAAGTTGGACAAGACCTCCAAAAAAGAATTAAGACCAATACTTCTCAAATACACCATCAAAGAAAATAGGAGGAAATCCTTCCAAATTCATTCTATGAAGCTAGTATCACTGTGATACAAAAAACAAAAATAGACACATCAAGGAAAGAAAACTTCAAACCAATATCCCTGATAAACATAGATGCAAAAATTCTCAATTAAATTCTGGCCAATTGCACACAAAAACATATTGAAAAGATAATGTACCATGATCAAGTGAGGTTCCTCCCAGGGATGCAAGGTTGATTCAATATATAGAAATCAATAAACATAATCCATCACATCAATAGACTTAACAATAAGAATCATATGATTATCCCAATAGATGCAGAGAAAGCATTTCACAAAATACAGCACTTCTTTATGTTCAAAACTCTAGAAAAACTAGAGATAGTAGGAACATTCCTCAACACGGTAAGAGCTATCTATGCTAAACTCAAGGCCAACATAATTCTAAATAGAGAAAAATTAAAAGGATTACCTCTAAACACTGGAACAAGACAAAGATGACCTCTTTCACCACTTTTATATAACATTGTCCTTGAAACTCTAGCCATAGCAATTAGACAGAAGGAAATTAAAAGAATGCAAATAGGAAAAGAAGAACTCAAAATATCATTGTTTGGTAATGACATAATTCTATATTTAGAAGACCCCAAAAAAAATTCCACCATAAAACTTTTAGAACTAATAAATGAATTCAGTAATATATCAAGATATTAAATTAACACCCATAAATTAAATGCATTCTTATACATCATTGATAAATTCATTGAAGGAAAAATTAGAAAAACTACCCTATTCATAATCTTCTCAAAAACAAATATTTGGAAATTAATCTAACAAAAGAAGTGAAACACTTCTACAATTAAAACTACAAAACACTAAAGAAAGAAATTAATGAAGACATTAGAACATGGAAAGATCTCCCATGATTTTGGTTAGGCAGAATTAACATTTCCAAAAGAGCCATACTACCAAAACTGTTGTACAGATTTAATGCAATGCCTATTAAAATCCCAATGACATTCTTCACAGAAATAGAAAGAGCAATCATGAAATTCATTTGGAAAAATAAGAAACCCAAAATAGCCAAAGCAATCCTTAGCAAGAAAAATAAAGCAGGGGCATCACAATACCAGAACTTAAATTATACTACTGTATTAGTAACAAAAACATCATGGTATTGACACCAAAACAGATATATGGACAAATGGTACAGAATAGAAGACACAGAGACAAATCCGCACATATACAGTTATCTCACATGAGACAAAGGTGCCCAAAACATACATTGGAGAAAAGACAGCCTCTTCAACAAATGGTGTGGGGAAAACTGGAAATCCATTTGTAGCAAAATAAAATTAAGCTTCTATCAAGTATAAAATCAACTCAAAGTGGATCAAGGACCTAGAAATTAGACCAGAGACCCTGCTTCTAATAGAATAAAAAGTAGACCCAGCTCTCCACCATGTTGACTTAGGACCTGACTTCCTTAATAAGACTCCTAACATGCAAGAATTAAAATCAAGAATCAATAAGTGATGTGGAATCAAACTAAAAACCTCTACATAGCAAAGTAAACAAACAATGAATAACATGAAGAGAGCGCCTACTGAATGGGAAAAAATCCTTACCACACATACCTCAGATACAGAATTAATCTCCAGGATATATAAAGAACTCAAAAAACCTTAACACCCCCAAACCAAATAGCCCAATCAATAAATGGGCAAAGGAACTGAATAGACCCTTCACATAAAAAATGCCATTGAACAACAAATATTTGAAAAAATGTTCAACATCTCTAGTAATTAGAGAAATGCAAATCAAAACTATGATTTTATCTCACTTCAGTCAGTATGCAATCATCAAGAATACATGCAACAATGAACGTTGGTGAGGATGTGGGGGAAAATGGTACTCTCATATATTGCTGGTGAAACTGCAAATTTGTGCCACCACTATGGAAAGCAGTATGGAGATTCCTCAGAAAACTTGGAATGGAACCACCCTTTAACCCAATCTTCCCAACCCTAGCTTTATACTCAAAGAACTTAAAATCAGCACACTACAGTGATATAGCCATACCAATGTTTATAGCAGCTCAATTCATAATAGCTAAGCTATAGAACCAACCTAGAGGCCATTCAACAGTTGAATGGATAAAGAATCTGTGGTATACATTCACAATGGACTATTAATCAACCTTGAAAAAGAATGAAACTGTAGCATTTGCCAGTACATGGAAGCAACTGGAGAATATTTTATTAAGCAACATAAGACCATCCAAAGAACCAAAGGGCAAATATTTTCTCTGACATGCGGATACTAATCCACAGTAAGGGGAGAGGGATAAAGTTATTTTGGACTAGACAGATGGGAGTGAAAGGAGGGGAGAGGGCTTGGGGGGTAGGAATGATAGTTGAATGAATTGGACATTATTACCATATGTCTATATATGATTACATAACCTATGTATACAACCAGATGAATGAAAAGTTATATTTCATTTATGTAAGATGTGTAAAAATGAATTATACTGACATATATAAATAATTAGAACAAATTAAGAAATATAATTATCTTCAAATTTTAGTAGACTTTCTTTCAGAAAAGTTTTAGGTTTACAGAAAGAAATTGCAGAAAGTACAGAGTTCCCGTATATCCTCCTCTCTTCCCTCACATGCCAACATTTCCCCCTATTATTAACATCTTGCATTGATATGATACATTCTCTATAATTAATGTCCCAGTAAGAATATGGTATTATTACTTAAAATTCAAGGTTCACATCAGGGTTCACTCTTTGTTTTGTAGAGTTCTATGAGTTGTGACAAATACATAATATCATGAGTCCATCATTGTAGTATAATGGAGAGTAATTTCACCACCTTGAAAACTCCCAGGGTTCCACATAGTCATTGTTCCCTTTTTCCATCTCTTCAATGACTTGGAAAATTTACCTTCTTAAGAATTTTTTCCAGAATGTCCTAATGTTTCAATCATACAGAATATAGCCATTTAAAATAAAAATTTAAACTTATCATTGCATTTTAATTTCTTCTATGACTTTTAGTGGCTTAATAACTGATTTATTTTTATTACTACATAATATTACATTATAGGGATATACTACAGTTTGTTTATTCATTCTCTTACTGAAGTACATCTTGGTTGCTTGTAATTAGAACAATTATAAATTATTTCATAATTTTCAGAAATATATGTTTATAGGTATTATGTACATATAAATTTATAACTCATCTAGGTTAATATCTAGCATTGTAGTTTAGATATGAGGTACCTCTGCCATAAGCTCACATTTGAGAAAATGCAAAAAAATTCACAGATGAAATGACTAGATTATGAGAGGTATAACCTCAATAATGGATTAATTCCACTATAAACAGAGTGCCAACTTTAGTGAGGTAGGCTGTGGCTGGAGGAAGTAGGTCACTGGGGATGTACATTTAGTATTTATATTTTGTCCCTGAAGAGTAGAATTTTCTCTTTTTGCTTGCTGGTTGCCATGCACTGAGCTGCTTTCTTCCACCACAAACTTCTGCCATGATAGTCTGCCTCACATTGAGTCAAGAGCTATGGAGCCAGCCAATCATGGACTGAACCTCTGAAACTATAAACCAAAATAAAATTTTCCTCCTTTCCTCTTCTTTTCAGGTACATTGGTCATAGCAATGCAAAAGCTGACTAAAACAGAAATTGGTACTCAGAAATGGGGTCATTGCTGTTAGTAATTTGACCATATTGTTCAGAAGTCTTTGTAGTTACTTGGTAGAAGAAATTTTGAAGCCGGGTGTGGTGGCACAAGCCTGTAATCCCAGCACTTAGGGGGGCTGAGATAGGAAAATCATGAGTTCAAAGCCAGCCTCAGCAACAGCAAGGCGCTAAGCAAATCAGTGAGACCCTGTTTCTACATAAACACAAAATAGGGCTAGGAATGTGGTTCAGTAGTCGAGTGACCCTGAGTTCAATCTCCAGTACCAAAAAAAAAAAAAGAAATTTTGAAAATTTTAGAAATACAAACTGGAAAATCTTTAGAGTTTTGTTTGCAGAGATTAATGAGCAAGGACCCCAAAAGACCAGAATGCAGATAGGGCTATAGAAAGTAAAGGCAGGGATCATGAGCTTCCAGAGAAGTAAGGAGACTCTTAGAAATTGAACTAGAGGCTATTTGTGTTAAATATGGCAAAAAAAAAAGTTTTGCACATGTCCTGAGACTTATGTGAGGATAAAAGTTAAAATGATGGACTCTATTCCTTAGAAAACTTGGATTGAAACCACTATTTGACCCAGCATCCCACTTCTTATCATATACCCAAAGGAATTAAAATCAGAATACTACAGTGACATGGCTACATCAATGTTTATAGCAGCTCATTTCACAATAACTAGACTATGGAACCAACCTAGGTGTCCTTCAGTAGATAAATGAATAAAGAAAATGTGGTATATATACACAATAAAATATTACTCAGCCATAAAGAATAATGAAATTATGGCATTTGATGGTAAATAGATGGAATTGGAGACTATCATGCTAAGTGAAATAAGTCAATCCAAACAACCAAAGACCAATGTTCTCTCTGATATGCAGATAATAACACAGAGTAAGGAGAAGGGAAGGAAGAATAGAAGTTCACTGTACTAGACAAAAGGGAATGAAGGGAAGGGTGTGGAGATGGGAATAGCAAAGAGTGGAATGAATCTGATATAACTTTTCTTATTCATGTATGAATACACAACCAGTATAACTCCATATCATGTACAACCACAGAAATAGGAAGTTATACTCTATGTATGTACAATATGTCAAAACACACTCTACTGTCAAGTATATCTAAAAAGAACAAATTAAAAGATGTTAAACTCATTCTTTAATTTTATTTTTATATTAAAATAGCTTTTGGGGGCTATCACTGACATCCAATGAACTTGATGTATTTACAGTGAACATTTTGGTAAGTTTTAACCTATGTATATACCTCTAGAAGTACCAGCACAATCATAGTGGAAAACACTTTTGTCACTTAGAAATCCCTTTCTGTGCCACCCCATCCCAGTCCTTAGAAGCCCTTATTCTGCATTTCATTGTAAATAAGTTGTCATTTTCTAGAGTTTATATAAACAATCATATTTGTATGTGTAATTTTTTTAAAATGATGGACTAAATTAAGCTGGTGGTGGAAATTCCAAGTCATCACAGCATTCAGGTGGTGACTTGAGTATTACTACAGTTATTTTGCCAAGTTTACTTTGATAATGAGGAGCAGAAAGTGAATCAGAAATGTATGAAAAACTTGCAGTTTAGCCAGAAAAGTGTTAGTAAAACTGGGGCTAATGAAGTTGTGGTTCTTAAAGTGATTACAGCCACTAAGGAAAGGCTGTTATTTACCCAGAGATAATAGAAAAGATAACTAGCTTGAAGGCATCTCAGGAATTGACAAATCACACCCATCACAGGCTCAAGTGTGTAAAAATAAAACTTCATTTGAAAAGAGACCATGGGAGTACCTACTTGCACAAGGGAGCCTAAGAAGTTGTTTCACCATGCTCAGCTGCTTGGAAATCTAGAGAGTATTACAGTCATGGCCCCAGAATGTTGGCTATTGCTCAAGAAGTAGGCAGACCTTGGCATCAACCATGTAATGATGGATCTGCAGGAATGCAGGATGCTGGAGTTAGGGGGTGATGTAGGCTTCCATTAAGATTACATTAAGATTACAAAGGAAGGCCTGTAAAGCAAGGCAAAGTGTAGCAAGGTCAGAATTCCTTTGGGCTACCTCTGAAAGAGCGATTCATGAAGATGTGAGAAGGAAGTCAAAACTGCAATAGGGAGTCCTGAGATTAAGAGAATTGACATCTGCTAAGGAAAGCTGCATTATTTGAGTGAGATAGTCAAGACAGAGGCTATGTAAGTTCTAATCAGCAAGGCCATAAGGGTGGACTTACACCAGCTCTTTGGAGAGAACATCACTATTCATGTGCCCCCGATTCAGGATGTGGAGCTACAGGACTTGTTTGGACAGTCAATTTTCAGTCTCGTTTTCCTTTTCCCCTTTTCTCTTTTATCTATGTCCCCATGAATCTAGTGTTGAATGGAAATGTTTACTCTGTGCCATTATATATTGGATATATATGACTTGCTTTTGATATTTACAGGGAAAAATATCCAGGAGTTTTATTTGACAGATGAGATTTTGGACCAGAACTTTTGGGTAAAGTTAGAACTATTAAGAATATAGGAACTCTTGAAAATGGACTATGTATATTTTGCACTGTGAGATGGGCATGAGCTTTTGGGATCCAGGGGTGGGATGGAATATTTTAGATGAGTTGCACTCTAAAAGTTCATGTGTGACACAATGCAAGAGGTGAGATGAATAGATTATTAGAGATATATCCTAATAATCAGATTAATTCACTGATGGGGATTAGCTGGGTGGTAACTGTAGGCAGATAGGGTGTGGATAGAGCAAATTGGTCACTGTGGATGTGCCTTTGGGATTTATATTTTGTGAGTGGAGCTGCTTGCTGGTTGCCATGGCATGAGCTGCTTTCCTCTAAAACACATTTCTGCAATAGTGTTCTGTTTCATGTTGCGTCGAGAGATATGGAATCAGCTAATGTGGCTGAGCCTCTGAAACTGTTAACCAAAATAAACTTCTTCTTCTGAGTTGTTCTCTTCAGGTCTTTTGGTCACAGCAATGTAAAGCTGACTAAAACATCTAGGGATATAATTGCATGCAAAATCTGTGTTTGGAATTAGGAAAAAATTGTCAGATTCTTCCAAGTGACTGCACCGTTTTGCATTCATCAAGCAAATGAATGAGATTTACTATTATTTCACATTCTTACCAGTATGCAATGTTGCTGGTTCTTTAGACTGTAGCATTTCTAATAGGCGTGTAATGGAATGTCATTGATGTAATTTGGAGTTCTTTTCACATGCGTATTTGCCATCTGTATATCTTTTTTGAGGTATTACATTTTTTACAAGTCCTTAATCAGATATATACTCTAGACATACTTTCTACAAGTTTTTGGCATGTATTTTCACTTTCTCAACAGTATTTCACACAGAAAAGTTTAATTTTAATGAAATTCAACTTTATTTCATAGATCATACTCTTGATATTATATCTAGAAACTCATTGCAAACCCAAATTACCTAGATTTTCTTAAATTATCTACTGTCCTAGAATTTTTATAGTTTTATGTTTCATATTTATATCTCACACATTTTGAGTTAATTTTTGTTAAAGTTATAGTCTGTTTATAAAATGTATTCATTTTTATGTGGATGAACAATTGTCCTGGCACCATTTGATGTAAAGAATCTCCTCTCTCTCCTGAATTGTCTTAGCTCCATTTGAAAATATGGATAGATTACATTTGTGTAGAACAATTTCCAGGATCTCTGGTCTGTTCTACTGATATATTTGTCAATTCTTTACCAATATCATACTATCTGTACTACCATAGCCATCTAGTAAGTTTTAAAATCTCCTATGATCAGTGCTCCTATTCTTTTAGTTCTGTTTGTTGTTAGTACTTTATGGGCCTTTTTTGATCTTCTACTTTTTCATAGAAACTGTAAAATCAATTTCTCAATATAAAAAGATTAACTTACTGGGATTTTGATAGAAATTACATTGTTCCTACAAGTAAAATTGTCAAGAATTAATATTTTAGCAATAGTAAATCTACCTTTTCTCTCAGTATGTAATATTTCTTCATTTATAGGTCAAATTTCAGTTTCTTCCTTCATCAGAGATTTCTTTTTACATATTTTATACACATTTTTGTTAAATTTACACTAAATATTTGATAATTTTGGTGTTAATGTAACTTGTCCTGTTTTCAATTTCAAATTACAAGATTTTAAGAAGTAATTCATTTTTAAAGTGAATTTTGCATCATATCAACACTTTCATTATTTATAAGTTCTTGGATATTCTTTAATTTGGGGAAGATTTTCTATGTAGACTTTCATATTCAATCTCGGAAAGAAAGCTCTAGTTTTTAATCAACATAAACCAATGTGTACCTAGAGTTTCATTATATAATCTTTATTCTATCAAGTTCAGGAAGCTTCACTCTATTCCTTGTTCATCAAGAGTTTTGTTTTAATTATGAATGTGTGTTGGATTTTGTCTAATGCTTTTCTATTACTGATAGTTCTGTTACTCTATTTGTACTGTACTGATATGATCATTTGATTTTCTTGATTATTCTAATGTTATAGATTACATTAATTTATTTTCAAATGGTGATTTAGACTTGAATATCTGGGAATAAACTCCTCTCGGTTATGATTTATAATTATTTATATATTATTGAATTTGGATTGCTAATAATATCTTGCTGAGGATTTCTCATGATATACTGGTCTTTAATTTTTCTTTCTCATAATATCTTTGTCTACTTACGGTAGTAGAGCATTTTATAGAACAAAATTGTTATCATTTTTCATTAATTGTTATAATTTATATGGTGTTTTCTATTTTGGTATTATTAATTATATTTCTGTAATCATCATAAGTCTATTCAGAAAACTTTTTTTTTCATTGAATTTTAGTGACATGTATCTTTGAAGAAAAAGGTCCATTCATTTAATTAATGCAATTTTGGATATAGAGTTATTCATAGTATTCCTGCATTATTTTTAATATGTATAGGATCAGTAGTGATAGCCCTTCTTTCACTTCTGATATTAGTACATTGTGTTTTCTCTCTTTATTCCTTGATTAGCCTGGCAAGAAATTTGTCAGTTTTGAAAATCATATTAAAAACATTTGCTTTAAGTTCTACTGATTTCAATACCATTAATTTTTTTTTGCATGTGTGTGTGTGATGGTGCTGGGGATTGACCCCAGGGCCTTGCGCCTGTGAGGAAAGCACTCTACCAACTGAGCTATATCCTCAGCCCCGATTCCATTAATTTTTTTCTTTATTTTACTATTTGTTTTCTTCTGCTACATTGCATTTAATTTATCCTTCTTTCTCTAGTTTCCTAAAATAGAAGCTTATGTTATTGATTTCAGATACTTCACATACACATATTAATATATATAATATTCAATGCTATGATGCCTTTAAGCACAACCTTCTTTATACCCTACATATTTTGGTATTATATTATCATTTTGTTTATTGTTAAAAATACTTTTTATTTTTTCTCAACAAATCTTCTTTCATCCGTGTTATATATAACTGTTATTTAATCTCTAGATATTTTAGAATTTTTCAGCTGTTATTAAATTTTTAGCTTATTTCCATATGTTTAGAGAGTATATTTTGTATGATTTATATTCTTTTAAATTTGTTGAAGTGTTCCCTATGATTCAGACCATTGTCTATTTTTGTGACTATATGATCTACAATTTAGAAGAATGTGTATCCTGCTGTTGATGTTATTGCACAAGCATGTTATACATTTCAACTAAATCCAGTTGAGTGATTCTGATATTAAATTCACTATCTTTTCTGATTTTCAGCCTATTATATTTGTAAATTACTGATAAAAGTGTATAGAATTCTCCAGCTGAAAGGACGAATTTATCTATTTCTCCTTGTAGTTTTATTAGTTATTGTTTCACAAATTTTGACACTGTATTTATATGCATCCACATTCAGGCTTGCTTTTTTTCTTTGCAAAATTTTTTGTTTATTATTATGTAGTATCATAATTTATCTGTGATAATTTTCTAGTTCTTAAATTTGCTTTGTCTGAATCTTTTGATTCATGTTAGCATGGTTTATCTTTCCCCAACCTTTCCTTTTAATCGCTAGTGACTCCTTCTTTGGACACTAACTTGGTGCTCTACAATTAATGGTACTTTGCAGTTCTGACATACACACGCCAGAATGTATCAGAATCCACAAGTTTAAAGATCCATTTCCTAGGACTGTTCTCACTTCAGACATCATTCGCAATGATAGGGTTCCAGGGTTACCAATACTTCTTCTGGAGGGGACAAGATTTGGATATTCCCTTTCAGCCATGTTCCCTGGGCTGTGTTAAAATGCTGTTCTTGAGAGTAGGCCTTTGTTAATGAGAACAAAATGTTCTGGGTGTATTTCAGAATGTCTTATTTTCTCTTTCTCCTGCAGAAACAAATGGCAGGAGGGGATTTTCTCACCAATCTTCAACCTGAGATGCTGTTGGGGCTTCTACAGGTACTACAAACATCTGAGAGCTCTCTTTAATCTGAGCTGTCAGGAATTTTTATCTTTCAAGCTGATTTATTTTCAATGTCCATGGATTTGCAAATTATGTGGCAAACATTTCTAACAGACTTCAACTGTTCTTCTCCCACTCAGCTCTAATTCTCTGCATTCACATGTCTCTCTGAGTTTCAGAATGGCAGCCTTTCCTGTGACCTCAATTCTGATTAACCTAAAATGTGATATAGATTTTCAGTTTTTTCATCTTTTTTTTTTACTTGTAGTGAGTTCGGTAGTGACAATGACAATATATTGAACCATAAACTAAAATATTCTCTTGGATGTTTTAAGGATGTCGTTAAATATATTATTAATATCCTTAACAAACTCTTGGTAATAAAACTTAAAACAAACTCTTTACATTTAAGCTTTAAATGTTAAGAATATAAATCATAAATGTAAAAAAGTAATTTTTACATTTAAAATATTATGTTAACTTGATTTAAAAATATAATTCTTAAAACTTGAACAAACTGTTTAGATGTAGACCCAGATATCCAAAGTTTTCTTGAATGTTTTGAAGATGTTTTAATATTCTTATAATATGCACACCATGTAATTAATTTCTATGTATTCCTTGGTGCTCTAAATGGGCAACATGTCCTTATTAGTAGTGATCCTTTTCTCAATGATTATTTTCATGGGGTTCCCATTAGCACTAAGAGAAAGAGAAGAGAACTAGGAGATAGCAGCATTCAAAACAAACAAGATCAGAACTTGCCACAAAAGATGAATTAAAAACAACATTTAAGTAGAATGATTGTGCATAATTATATTCTTTAGTGAAAAGGGTACTTAGAGTCAGAACAGTTTGATTTTGTTACTAGTTTGTATTCTTAAATAAGAATGATCTAGTTCTAGTTGTTTTTCTAAACAACTATTTGTATTCTGTAAAAGGAGTTGATAAATTATAAACTATCAAATATTATAGAAATGTAAAAAATGTATTAAATGCATGCAGTAAATTTGAATTCTAATGAAAAACGCATATTTTAGGAAGAATTTATCCTGTGAAATAGTTACTAAGTTCTTGAACTTTTATACATCTTACCACAAGGTTGCTTCATCTTTAAAATATTTGATAAGCATGCCAATTATAGTCTGCACAGCCAAATTTCACACAAGCTCCTTTTATATTTTCCTTCTTAGTGGGAGAAGCATGCAACTGTGGAGGTATTAATTTGTGACATGCTTGAATTTCACACAGAATATCTTTATTAACTTGAGCTTCACTATTATATTTCTATTTACACTGAGCTTTAATCACCTTTTTTGACCTATTTACTCACCTATATTCTGGATATCATATTTTTATTTCCCATAATTAATGTCTTATCCATATTATTTTTAAATTTGTGAGTAGTAATTCAACAGGTAAAAAAATCCATCAGAGAAAGGATCATTAGTAATCAGAAGGACAAATTGACCATTTAGAACACTTGGATTATATGGTAATTAATAATGGCGTATGTGGAATGTAGTAAAACTCCTTAGTGATGCTATTGTGATAATAGGGCAATTGCTTAATTAGACTAACTTTAATGAAACTGTATTTCATATTACTATTAAAATATTTGAATGACCACAATAATTTTTCTATTAATTGGATATTTCCCAAAGATATGTGAACAGTACACGTTACATAATTATTCTTTATACTGTAACATCTTAAAAACTGGTTTTGTCTTCAAAGTTCAAGGTCTTGCCTCAGCAATTCGACAAGGTCAGTCTCAGCAATTCAACAGGCTCTAAGCAATTTAATGAGACACTGTATCAAATTTTTAAAAAATAATAAAAACTAAAAAGAGGTAGCACACTGGTGATGTTTCCCTGGGTTCAATTTCCAGTATTAAAAAAAAATCAAAACTTTGTAAATGTCCAGAAGGTAAATATATCTTTACAACAATTAGTTTATGGCATAGAATGTGTGATAAAGGAAGAAATCCACATTACAAATGATTTTGTATGCCGTGACATGGAGGATGGATTTTATGATTGATAAGGGTGAGTTTCAAGTGATTTTTTTTTTGCAAGTTTATTAAGGGAGATATATTTGACAAGCAGGATATATATTATATACATGTATATATATACACACACAAATACATATATATGAAATCATATACCTGTATTTCTAATATATAGGATATGTAATAATGTATATATAGTCAGATTACAACTTGATATTCTGATATGTGCATATATTGTATATCCACCCCTCATCCTGTAGTTTTGAAAACCACTTTTCTACTCTGTTTCTATGATTTCACTTTTTCAGATTTCATACAAAAGTAAGATAATGCAGTATGTGTCTTTTTGTGTCTGGTTTATTTTCAGTATAAAGTTTTCCAGATTAATCCACGTTGTCACAAATAGTAGGATCTCCTTTATTAAGTCTGAATGATATTTCATATTAATCCATTTATCAATACACACTTAAGTTGTTTCCATATTTTGGTTATTGTAAACAATGCAAAAATTAACATATAAGTACAGATATCTTTTCAAGATACTGAATTCATTTTCCTTCGGACATATTTCAGAACTGGGATTACTAGATCATGTGGTAGTTGTCATTTTTATTTCACTGAGAAGCCTTCATACTATTATCTATGTTTATACCAATTTACACTTTCACCAATAGTGTACAAGTGTTCTTTTTGTTCCATATTCTTGCCAACACTTGCCATAAACACAATAAAGTCCATATATGAAAAGCCCATAGCTAACATCATAACAATCGAGGAAAAACCAAAAACCTTTCTTGCTAAGATCAAGTACTGTGCAACAATGCTCTCTCTCACCTCTTCTATTCAACATAATATTGAAAATCCTAGCCAGAGCAATTAGCAAGGGAAAAGAAAAGCATCCAAGTCAAAGGAAAGAAACAAAATTTTCTCTGCTGATGACATGAACACAACATGCAGAAAACTCTAAAGACTCAGCACAAAAGCTTGCTAAAACTATGTTTAAGTTTAAAGTAGAGGGCTGATATGTTATGATTTAGAGATAAATTATACCATGACAGTGAGAAAAAATCAGAACAGATGTAGGAGCATGGCCACTGAAACTACTGAAACAAGTACCCTGGATGGAGATAGATGGGCTTTCTACTGGGAGGCAGATCCAGCAGGAATTGGTTGAGGGATTAATAGAAAAGGTAAGAAATATAATAAAACAGCAAATATGGGTCTAAGCAACTTGGAGGAATATAATCCATTGTGAAAGGGGATTCTATGAATCAAATTTATAGAGAAAACCAAAGATGTTGCTTTGGACTCATTAAGTTTCACATGAGTAAACCTATGCTGTTCAATACAGTAGCCATTAACCCCAGGAAGCTCTTAAGCAATCAAAATGTGAAAAATTAAAATTAAAATGATTGAAAGTAAAAAATGTACATGGGATTTTAAAAACCTAGTATCAAAATAAAATA
The DNA here is from genome assembly GCA_028644305.1 of Xerus rutilus. NCBI lineage: Eukaryota > Metazoa > Chordata > Mammalia > Rodentia > Sciuridae > Xerus > Xerus rutilus. The sequence goes on along the minus strand of CM053411.1, from coordinate 21,271,159 downwards.
AAGTATCTCAAATAATGTCCTCAATAATTGTTTTAGTCAGCTTTTTTTGCTGCTATGACTAAATGACACAACCAGAACAACTGTCGAGGAAGAAAAACTTATTTGAGGGCTCACGGTTTCAGAGGTCTCCATCCAAACACAGCAGGTTTCATACTCGGGGCTCAAAGTGAGGCAGGACATCATAGCAGAAGAATGTGGCAGAGGGAAGCAGATCACATGGTGATCAAAAAACAGAGAGAAAAAGAGAGTCTCCATTCTCCAGATACAAAATATATATTCCATAGCCACGCTCCCAATGAACAACTTCCTCCAGCTACACACCTGCCTCCAATCACTACTCAGTTAATCCCATCAGAGGGGGGATTTGTTCACTGATTGTTAAGGCTATGGCCTGATCATTTTTTTCCCCAAACCTCTTTCATTGTCTTACATATGATCTTTTGGGGGACACCTCACATCTAAGCCACAGCAATAATTTTTATACTGATTATAAATTGAAATAATATTTGAAAATACAGAATTACATAAAATTTTTAAATGAACAATAAAAATATTTAAAAATTTTGTGAGTCATGTCATATTTTATCAGACCAAATCATATCAAACCAAGTGTCACTACACTATGACCTGTTTTTATGTGGTCTATGAGGTAAAAGTGGTTTTTACAATTATAAAAATTGGTAGAAAATGAAAGAATATGTGACAGGAATGATATGTAACCTACGAAACCTGAAGAACATACTGCTTTCCCATATAAAAATCATTTGTCAATCCTGAATTAGACAGGCATGTGAATGTATAAAATATGCAGTTAGTAAGAGCTGAGAGAGAGGAAGAGAGAGAAAGGGAAAGAGAGAGACAACACTTGGTTATATCAGTCGTCATTGTGGGAGTTATGCACAGAGAGATGGCATTTAATATTTGACCTGGAATAAAATCACTTGAAAGAGTCTTTAAGTATTCACATATTGACCTCACCAACAATATTTAAGAATAAGGTGAATAATGCTGGGAAATATTATCTCTCCTCAAAACATATAATATATAGGATTGGATTATGTTGGTGTTGCATGAGTTAGTAAGAAAAATTAGTTGAATTACCGTTTATATTTTATTTTTAGTAATAATTGTCTTGTACTCTTTCATTTGTCTACACATACGCCCACAGACAAATTAAGGAGATCCACCCTTGTTAATGCTATAAGTTATTTGTTGTACAAACCATTTTCTCAAATTAAAAAAATACATGTTGGCATTTGAAATAGATAACACTTTTCACATAAAATCTAAAAGCAAGAATATATCTTCCTATTTTAAAAACATTAAATTAATAACTTCCATTACTTCCTTTTAAAAATAATTATGTTGTACTGGGTGTGACAAGCATGCCTGTAATTTCAGACACTTGGGAGGTTGAAGCAGGAGGATCACAAGTTTGAGGCCAGACTCAGAGACTTACCCAGACTCTCAACAACTTAGCAAGACTCTGTCTCAAAAAAAGAAGAAAAAAGGCTGGAGACATAGGTAGGTGGTACAGTGCCGCTGAGTTCAATCCTCTGTCTCTCACATACAAATACACACACACAATAATGTTGCTGAACACTACTTTGTCCTGTTATTTAAATTGCCTAAACTTTTTTTTCAAATTTTATTTATTTATGAAAAATAAATCAAGTTTTGAAAATTAGACTTTAATGCATAGGGCAAAATTATATATTTACATAATTAAAAACAGTACTTGAAATATTGTGCACACACACAGTAAATTAGTGGTATGAGGAAAGAACATATTTGTGTTTTTTTCAAGGTATATTTATGCCAAGGCATGGGTGATACATCTAAACATTGAAAGATACATAATTTTTTCCCTACTTTTCAGAAAAGACATAGGGATGTAATCCACAAATAAGACTAGCTTGAGTGAAATTTGAAGTAGACTCAGGTGAGAGACCTTAGTTTTTGTTCTGATTTGGTTATGAAAAGCCCAACTGACATGGGGCAAGTAACAACTTTCATTCTTATTTTTCTCTCTTATAAAATGCCTTGTGGATGGATGATTTCTAAGCTTCTCTCTCATTCCATCACTTTTTGAAAATTACACGTTTTATTACAAAATAATTCTGAAACATAAGAAGCCACAAGTTCACACTCTAACATGATAAGATTATAGAACTCTTCATATTAGTCCATGATAATTATAAAAGATATCCTCTGATAATGTACATGTGACTAGGTAAGTTTTTGCTTGGCAAAGCATTTACAATTTCTGAAAATAATGATTTAGTGGTTATATATAAAACAAAAATATTGTTCTTTCTCTCAATGGTCATTTTTTCCCTATTTTATCACTTTGAGCAAAGAAGCAGAATACAAAATTGTTCATGTTTCATAGGGACACTTTGATACCAAATTTGTTTCTTCCTTTAATCTGTAGTAGTGTTTAAACTTCCTAAAGATAAATGAGATGTATAATTCGTAGCAAAGTAAGGAACATAGTTATAAGTCCTCAAAAGAGATCACCTTCTAATTATTTGAGCTTTATTAAATAATTTTAAAGGAGATAGAAAATAGTTGCATGCAGTATGTCTTATCAAAATATATATTAATGTTCACAGGACTGAAAAGCTGGCAAATTCAAGGAGCAGTTGGCATATGTGTGCAGACTGAATCTCTGGAAACAATTCTCAAGAAATCAGTATTTTCTTTTGAATACAAAGGTGTAAGTCAAGTCAAATGAACTTGATGAAAAGTCAGTAATTATTTGTAAATCAAGAGCACAAGTCTTAAAACTTTATTCATTTATCTTTTATGTACTGGGCTTGAAATATTCAGTATCTTTTCTTGAAAAGGAGGAAAGTCATCCGCTGACAGCACTTAGCTCTAAAGCACACGTACACATCACACTGCCTCCTAATTGGGCTCTATCCTTCTAGCATTTTCTTTCCTTAAATCTCTTTTGTACACCTTTCTTTTGTCAAACTTAGGGAATATCCCTTTAAAATTTACTGCCCTAATCTCAAAAGGTTTCACGGTCTGGACTTAACCTTCTTTTCTGCAATATGTCAAAGAAAAAGCTATTAATATAAGTTTCATTTTATTTTCTTTTTTTTTTCCCCACACTCCCTTAAAGCATAGACAGAGAGATAAGGAAAGAGTCCTGAGGAAGGATAGGGTACAGATCAGGGAGGCAAAAATTTTCCCATAAAACAAAATCTAGAATTGAAATGGAACCCACATTTGGAGAGAACCTGCAACAAAGGCCTGCATGAGAACAAATCTCCAGATTGAGGATGACCTTGAGTAAGAAGGTCTAAGAGACATGATGGAGTGAAGAATCAAGTGGGGTCCCATGAGCCACCAGATACACCAGTACATTTTGGAGAATTCTTCCAGATAGATTATACTACGGGAAATTTTTTAAACTGTGAAGGTGATTTATGTCTTTAGTGCTAATGATAAATGAATACAAAAAGAAATAAGGGAGAGAGAAAAAGAAAGGAAGAAAGAAAACAAAACCATAAGAGTAAAAAAATCTGGGAATTTTCTAGGCCCTCTTGGCCAGAGTATTCCTGAGCTCAGAGGTCATGGATGATGCAGATTCCAGTCTAAAGGATTTAAATGCACTTTTTAAAGGTTGAGTCTTTCAAAATCATAAGAACATTACATCCAGATGAAAGATAATTTTTCATCATATTCTTAGACGCCAGATTCCTTTGAGCAATTTGCAACACTCAAAAAGTATACGACAGATCAGCAAAAATGAAAGGGCATTTCCATCACCTTGAAAAACGGAGATCAAAAGAAATGTGCCAACCAATTAAAGCATGATCAATGCCTCTATTTCTTTTCTTTGCTGTCATAAACTGTGTCTAAAAAAGAATTAGTTATTATTTTTTTCAAAGCCTACCTCATCGTGATAATGTCATAGTGGAATGTTCATAAAAGAAATGATTTGGAGCATAAGAGTTTAAATATACTATTGGTGAATTACATTGATACACTTTTATGATGGCAATATTAATCATGTTTGAAACACATGGCAGTCTGTCTGGTGGTTTCATTCAATTTAAAGCAAAGAAATTGGCATTGGTTTACTCAAAATGTCTTTTATACTTTTTGGAAATATATGTAAAAACAAAATTAGGATGAGTTTCTAGCTTAAGGAATGATGTTCTTTTTTTTTTTTCTTTTTCTTTACTTAAAGTCAATTATAATAAAGTACATTTTCTTCCACAGTGTACTCATTTTCTTATCTCAGAACAAGCTCTGTTTTTCAGTCAGCTTGGTAATTTGGATATATAAAACTCAGAAGCACATTTTCTCTATCTGCTACACAGCATGTATTTAATTTAGGATTTTGATTTATGGATGCAGGTTAGCTTGGAAAGACAGATATAGGTTTGGCACATGCTCAAGTGTCAAAATATAAGGATCCTGGACACATCTGGAACTATTACAGTTCTAGGGCCATTGATTATAAACTGTCAAAACCTCACTGAGAAAATAAGGGTACAAATGAGACTCTCAAGGACAAATGCCTTAAAGTAACAGTCTGTGAACATGCTTGCTTCTTTCATCTCACCCTGGGGGAATTTGCTATTTTCTTCCTGTTTGTAGTGACTTACACAGTCCTTTTGAAACACCCTGTACATAAATCCTTATAGCTTTTGCAATGATTGACTCACAAAACAAAACTTGTAGGTTTGGTAGGTCCCTATCAAGTCTGCTCTGGTGTAGAAACTGCATTAGTCCCCTAACATACCACATGTCATGTTTAAAGTCAACAAAGTTTCTTCTGAAATTGATACACTAATGATACAGGACAAATCAGAGCAGCTAGTTATTTGGAAGGACTTTATAGAAAGCCATGGGAGAGATAATGGTGCATAAGGCCATGTGGTGGATGGGTTGGTGAGAGGGGAGAAGACTGATTTCCTTACCCTTGGCTTCAATTATATTCCCAATGAAGCAGAAAGCAAGGGCAAAGGCATAACATGAGGATGAAAGATTTAATGGGCTTAAAGAATAGAGAAAAAAGGGTGAGAAACTGTGAGAAAGGAAGAAGAAATGGAAGTGTGAGTGGGCTGCGAGGAACTCATAAGATGACTACGTGGAGGCAGAAAAGGTGAAGTCATGATTCATAATCATGGACTTATATTGGGTTTAATAATTGTGCTTGTGAGTTTTGCCTTAGTCATTTCAGCAGCATAGGACTAATTATAGGATAAATTATTTATAGTCACAAAAACAGTGTTTGTCATTATAGATTTATATTTTGCTCTGTTGTTTTGTTTTTATTTTTATTTTTGTATTTTCCTTGTGCTGGGGCTGAACCCGGTGCCTCTTGCATGCTAGGCAAGTGTTCTCTTGTTTTTAAGGGGCACAGTATAAAATAAAACAGATTTTATTTAAGATTATTCTCCACATTTACTTACTATTATAGTGCCTTAGTTTTCCTCTAGCATTAATAATTCATTCCTATGTTAAAGACATAATGCATAAATATTTTGTAATTAGCTAATTTATGTGCTGTTATAAAGTAATAAGTATATTAAGTTAGTTGGAAGATGTTTTCATAATAACAACTATCATGTTTTAAAATAAAGACAAAAATTCAGACAAAATAAAGGTTTGCCTCTTAATATACAAATATTTTAACAGTGTTAGTTTTACCGCTAAACTTTTGACAAAAAAAAAAAATCCAAGATCATCCTTGAAAAACAAATATCACATATCCTGTTCAGTGAAATAAGCCATTCCCAAAAACCAAAGGTTGAATGTTGCTTTGGTTCATAGAAGGCTGGCTC
>CM053411.1:21238946-21264852 GCA_028644305.1 Xerus rutilus | reverse complement strand
TGATATGTTTTTTCCCACCCTTGCACTTTCAGTTTGTGGATGTCTTTTCCTGTAAGATGATTCACATCAATAGACTTAAAGTCAAGAATCAAGCTGAGCATGGTGGCACACACCGATAATCCCAGCACTTTGGGAGGCTGAGACAGAAGAATCATGAGTTCAAAACCAGCCTCAGAAATGGCACGGAGCTAAGCAACTCAGTGAGACTCAGTCTCTAAATAAAACACAAGATAGGGCTGGGGATTTGGCTCAGTGTTCAAGTACTCCTGAGTTCAATCCCTGGTACCAAAAAAAGAATCATATGTTTATCTCTATATGCTGAGAAAGCCTTTGACAAAATAGCACCTCTTCATGTTCAAAACACTAAAAAAAACCCCTAGGAATAGTAGAAACATACTTCAACACTGTAAAAGCTATCTGTGCAAAACTGAAAGCCAACATAATACTCAACAGAAGAAAGTTTGAAGAATTCCCTCTAAAAATGGGAACAAGACAGAGATGTCCTCTTTCACCACTTCTGTTCAACATAGTCCTTTACACTCTAGCCAGAGCAGTTAGACAGACAGAAGAAATTAAAGGGATATGAATAGAAAAAGAAGTTAAACTATCATTCTTTACCAACAACATGATTCTTTGCTTAGAGGTTCCAAACAATTCCACCAGAAAACTTCCAGAATTAATAAATGAATTCAGCAAAGTAGCAGGATTTAAAATCAATACCCATAAATCAAACACATTTCTATACATCAATGATGAATCCTCTGAAAGAGAAATTAGACCAACTACCCCATTCACTGTAGCCTCAAAAAAAAAATAAAATACTTGAGAATCAATTTAACAAAAAGGGTGAAGTACCTCTACAATGAAAACTGCAGAACACTAAAGAAAGAAATTGAAGAAGACCTTAGAAGATGGAAAGATCTCCCATGCTCTTGGATAGGCAGAACCAATATTGTCAAAGTGGCCATACTGTCCAAAGTGTCCTACAGATGCAATGCAATTCCAATTAAAATCCCAACATCATTCTTTACAGAAATAGAAAAAGCAATCATGAAATTCACTTGGAAGGACAAGAGACCCAGAATAAACAAAACAATCCTTAGCAAGAAATGCAAATCAGGAGGCATCACAATACCAGACCTTAGACTATATTGCAAAGCTATAATAACAAAAACAGCATGGTATTGGCACCAAAATAGACATGTAGATCAATGCTATAGAATAGAAGACACAGAGACAAACCCACATATATACAGTTATACTAGACAAAGGTGCCAAAAACATACACTGGAGAAATGATAGCCTCTTCAACAAATAGTGCTAGGAAAACTGGAAATCCATATGCAGCAAAATGAAACTAAACCTCGCTCATCATGCATAAAACTCAACTCAAAGTTGATCAAGGACCTAGAAATTAGATCAGAGACCCTATGCCTAAAAGAAGGAAAAGTAGGCCTAAATCTTTATCATGTCAGCTTATGACCTCATTTCCTTAACAAGACTCCTAAAGCACAAGAAATAAAATTAAGAATCAATAAATGGGATGGACTCAAACTAAAAATCTTATTCTCAGAAAAAAAAAAATCAATCAATGAAGTGAACAGAGATACTAATTTTTGCTCCCCAAAATTTGGGAACAAATTTTTGACCCACGCACATCAGATAGAGCTCTGATTTCCATGATATATAAAGAACTGAAAAGACTTAACACCAAAAAAAAAAAAAAAAAAAACCAACAACTCAATCAATAAATGGGCTAAGGAGCAGAACAGAAACTTCTCAGAAGAAGATATACAGTCAATCAACAAATACATGAAAAAATGTTCAACATCTCTAGCCATTAAAGAAATAGAAATCAAAACTACTCTAAGATTTCATCTCACATCAGTCAAAATGGCAGAATACAAACAATAAAATTGTTGGCGAAGATGTGGAGAAAAAGGCACACTCATACATTGTTGATGGAACTGCAAATTGGTGCAACCAATCTGAAAGCAGAATGGAGATTCCTTAGAAAACTTGCAATAGAACCACCATTTGACCCAGCCATCCCACTCCTCGGTCTATGCCCAAAGGACTTAAAAACAGCATACTATAGTGACACAGCCACTTCGAAGTTTATAGCAGCTCAATTCACAATAACTAAACTCTGGAACCAACCTAGATGCCCTTCAGCTTAATTATTTGAAATTTATCAGAACTACACAAAAGTACATGTAAAATGGGATTTAAAGATGCTGGACTAAAACTAAAGAAATAAAATTTTAGATCATCTCAAATTTGTCAAGAAGCACTTATCAGATATTGCATATATGTTTTAGGTAAACCAGTAATAATTCTGTGTCTTTGCTCAGTTAGAAAAGTACAATCTAGATTCCACAGTGGCTAACATTAACAGAAATTGTAATGTCAGGAATTTAATGTTAATGCTGAGGTTGGAGTCCAAAATATTAAGGGAAGTTGCATTTTATTTATTGTGTGGGCCAATCAACTCGAATTTAGCTAAGTTTCATAAAAGAACATGAAAGATATTCATTCTTGAAGATTTGGTGAGAGAAATCTGTAGTGGCTGCTATTTTTCATGTGTGTAATAAATGGGGAGTTAGTATAACTTAAATGGGTTTCCTCATTTCTTCAAGGAAGATGTGAACCTAGGGTTTTTGATATTAAGGGCCAGGACTTTAGCAGTTATCATACAATGCAGGGGGCCTCATGGGCCAAACTGATGTAATCCAAGCAATTGATTCTGGTTGTTAATTGTTCTTTGTGTTCCTAGAAATACAAAATATATGGAAAGCTCTTAGGGTCTAATGTCATCTCCATAATTGGAAAAATAATAAAAACTATAACAGCAACAACAACAACAAAATAATCCTTTCAAGGGAAGTTGAATTTGAAAAGGAAGATACATATTCATTACTTTTTATTAAGTTCCAAGTTTTATTTAGTTTACAGGCCTAGATATTCTCAAATAAAGAAATTGATAATAATGAGACATGTCTCTGTAGTACCCTCTCTCTTTTCACTCTTAAATATTTCTAGCATGCATCAAATTGAACAGAGATTATTTATGTAGTAACGGGGCTCTGAGGGAAAATAAAATTGCCAGATCTTCAACTTTATTCTTGGTAGACTCAGAACATCTTTTCAGTGTATTTGTTAAAGTAGGAAGTTAAGAGGGTTGAATAACAAAAGGATCTTTGTTTCTGGTTCATCTCAAAGAGATTCCAGTGAGTTTATGAATAAGCTCTAGTTATTTTCTTCAAAATAAAATATTCAACAATAATGGAAACAACAGCTATACTACCCACACAAAATATATTTTTAAACCTTTGGCAAATCCATTATGCTACATGTTCTCTTCTGGGGCACAACTGGATTCATTCAATGCCCTGTACACATACAATAAGATATTACTCAGCCATAAAGAAGAATGAAGTTATAGCATTTCCCAGTGAATGGATGGAACTGGAAATAAACAGGCTACATGAAATAGACCAATATCTCAAAACCAAAGGCCAGTAGTCTCTCGGATATGTGGAAGCTAATACAATGTGGTAGTGGGAAATAGAATTTCATAGGATTAGACAATGGGGAATGAAGGGAAAGACAGTAGAATGAATCACACATAAATTTCCTGTGCTCGTATATGAATACACAACCAGTGTAACTCCACATCATGTTCAACCACAAGAATGGGAAGTTATATTCCATGTATGTACAATATGTCAAATACATTCTACTGTCACATACAATCAAAAACAACAAATAAATTTTTTTAAGAAATCAAATGCAACATTCCTACCTCTCTGAATATATAGAATCCTTCTTCTACATTATATGTAAGAATTCCAGTATTTCAATTGGTCACTTGACCATCTGGGAGAATACTCATAATGATTAATTGTTCTCTGATGTAAAATTTATTATGATAGGCAGGAATACCAATTTATCTTCCTTCCTGGTTAATTAAAAACAATGCCATAGCCCATAAAAACCTGTGGAAGTTAATGAAAATGTCCAAATTTTAAAAGATAAAAATTTGCTGATTCCTTTGACCTCTTCATTTACTTGTATTAAATAATACAATGTGAAAATGTGAAAAGAAAATGATAATGTGAAAAGATTAAATCTTTTTGGGGAATTATTTTTGGATCATTGAAATCATATTTGATGATGTCAAATGCTTTATGAAGGTACAAAGACATCACAACTTCAGAGGAAGAACTCTGAAAATATATGGTGTCCATTAATAATATAGTTTATTTATCCAATAATAAATAATTAAAGAGAGCTATGTTACTAATAAGGCTATGTCCTCATATAACATCACTCCCAGTGACCAATAGGGCATTTTATGTTTCCCATCCCCAAAACTACAGGCTCTACAGGACTGATGGCCCCCACTGGCCTTGCAAGAACAAAATGGTGAAAGTGAATATCTCCATTGCTGATTTGAAAGAAGAAAAAAGTAACTAGATGTCTTCTCTTACTATGTCTATTCACTAAATTATAGGTCATTCTAGAGAGTGCCAATGGTCAAACAAATATATTAAAAGGTTATTCATTAAAAAGAAAGAAGTAAATTTTTTATTAACATATAACAATTATTTGTGTAGAAGTTTCTGAGAAATAAACCAAAAAAAAAAAAAGAGAAGATATTAGAACTAATCATTTCACAGAAGTTACTCATTATAAAATCACTTAAATATATTCTTTGTATTTCTACATGTTGGCTAGCAACCATTCAAAATGAAATTATATGGTGGCAGTATCAGGAAAATGACAGAATGGGAAGTCGCAGATTCTCCTTCAACCAATGGAGATGCAAATTCAGCAGCAATACATGAACTGATTCCATATATAAGGAATCCGGAGTTAAGAGCCTCCTATGCCCCAGGAAAGCTCAAAATCAGTCAGATGGAAGCTGGCAGGAGAATTATGACATTCATCATAATCCCTTCTCCCCATACAGTATGTTATAAGCAGGAGAAAACCCGTAACTCCTGAATTCTCCCTAAGAAAGGATAGAGCTAGAACGTGAATTGAAAGGTTCAGATATTCACCATGATATCCAAAAGTTTATTTTTTTATTTTTATATCCATTAGTTTTTTTTTTTAATGATTCAGTGCACTGATGAGATGCCACATATTCTAGATGCCTGAGGATCACAAATAATAAAAAAGTATATTAGCTTTTTTTTTTCCCCAGGGGACAGGGGATGAGTAGACCTCCAGAGAACCTGAAGTATCGCAGACAGATAAAAGACTATGAGGATCCAAAACAACAAACAAACAGACAAAGAAAACTAATAAATCTAACTGGAAATTTACAAGGACAACTGTTGAGAAAGTGCATTCACAGAAGGGATCTTAGAAACAACCAGAATATTCAGATGAACTGATTGCTGAAAGAGAAAAAAATCTTAAATCTGGAGGAGAAAATATACATGTAGATTCAAGGATTCAAATTGTCTGAAAAAGAAGTACACACAAAAAATATATTGCATTCAAATTTTCAAAAGTCAGACAAATAATTTTTGAAAGACACAAGAGAAAATGATTATCACATAAAATGGAACCTCTGTCAGACTATCATCAGAATTTTAAACTAAAAGTTGTCAAGCCAAAAGGAAGTAGAATATTATATTCAAATGCTAAAAGAAAAAAAAAACTTCCAATCAAGAAATCCATTCGGCAAATTCTCTCTCAAAAGTGAAGTAGAAGTAACAGAATTCCATGGAAAAACAAAAGCTGGGTTCAATATAATTGGACCTGCCTTGCATGAATGCTAAATGGCAATTTTCAAGTTGAAACACAAGCATAGTAGAAAATATCAAAAAAGCATTGCTGATATACAAAGCTTATTGGCAAGCAAATGTACAAATAAATACAGAATAGAGTATCTTGGAATAGTAATATGTAAGTACCTTTAAAAATTGTTTAGAGTCAAAAAGACATAAATGTAAAAATAAACATACAATACTATGTTATGCAGACAATACAAAATGATAATTTGTGATATCAATAACATAGTTTGGATGAGAGAAAATTAAAAGTGCAGTTTCGGGTGCAGTTGATGTTTATCAGCTTAAATGTCTGTGATCCTTATAAGATGTTTTAAGGAAGATCATTGGTAACCACAAAGAAAATACCTACAAAATTTACATATGGAAAATGAGAATGGAATCAAAGCAAATCACTACAAATTATTAATGAAACACAAAGACAAAAAGAGAGAAAAAGAGGAATTTAGTTACAAAAAAGGCAGGAAATAAATAATGAAATAGGAATAATAAATCATTCCCTGTCAGTACATCACTGTAAACAGATTAAACTCTCCAGTTAATCTTCATAGAATGATTAAATGAATACAAAAAGAAAGAAAAACAAGACCCAGCTATGTGCTCTCTTTAAAGAGATTTACTTTCCTTTTAAGACAATATATAGTCCGAACATGGAAGGTAGTCCATGTGAATGGTAACCAAAGAGAATAGTTATGGCCATGATGACAAAATAAACAGACAAAAATAAACCTTAGGTCCAAACTTAACAGAAGAGACAAGAAGAACATTATATAAGAACAATCAAGCTACCATGTTATCGTGTGTGTGTATGTATGTGTGTATCAAGACATCATATATATGCATATATTCAACATCAGAGCATACCAACATATAAGGCTATTACAAAACTGAAGAAAGAATTATACAGAAAAATAATATGAGTGGGATGCTTCAATAACTCATTCTAATAATGCATAGAATAAGCAGATAGGTAATCAAAGTACCAGCACACTTAAACAGCAACATTATTGGCCAATATGTCTTTATATGAACATATAAAGAACATTCTTCTAAACAATAGATACATATTCTTCTCAAATTCACACAGAACATTCTTCAAGGCAAATCATGTCTTAGACAACAAAATAGGTCTTAAAAATGAAGAAGTTAATAAATATACCATTGTCTTTTCTGATTGATATGAAATGAAGCTGCAACTTTGTAGCTGAAGACTGAAAAATTTACAAACATAGAATTTAAATTTTAAAATTTATTGAAATATCAATAGGTAAAAAATCAAAAGTAAAATTAGAAAGCATGTTGAAACATACGTAAAAATATAACACACTAAAATTTATGAGATGTAGCAAAGCAGTACTAAGAAGTTTGCAGGAGTAAATATCTACATTAAAATGAAGGAAATTATCAACTAAATAATTTTTCACCTGAAGAAACTAGAAGAACAAACTAAGCCCAAACTTAGCAGATGGAAGAAAATAATGAAGAATGAAGAAGAAATGAATAAGGATGAAGAAAATAATAGCAAAAATTCAATAAAATGAGTAGGTTTTTATAAAAGATCAACAAAATTGACAAAGTTTTAGACTGGTTAAGAAAAAAGAGAGAGAGAAAACTCAAATAAACAAAGTTAAAAATAAAAAAGAAAAGACCAAAGAAATAAAAATATTGTAAGAGACTACTATGAACAATTATATGCCAAATAATTGTATAACCTAAAAACTTAGCATAAATTCCTAAAAGTATCAACCTGAATTTTATGAGCATTAAAAACATGAAATATGTAAAAAACCAACTTATCAAAATATATAGATCTGTTCATAGAAAAATACAAAATAATGGCAAATGAAATTAAAGAAAACCTAAACAAATCAAAAGATATCTAGCACTTATATTGAAAGAATATTCTTAAGATTTCAATTTTTCCTCACATTTATCTGTATTATTAAAATAATCCCCATAAAACTTTAAGTAGGCTTTTAATATTACCTGAAAAGCTACAATAAAATTCTTAAGAAAATTAAAACGGCAAAAATGTTTGCCTCAGTCTGTTTTGTGTTACTTGTTTTGTGTTGCTATAACAAAATAACTGGAGCTGAGAATTTTATAAATTAGAGATGTATATTTAATCATGATTCTGGTGACTGGACAGTAAAAAGAGCATATTGCCATCATTTGGTGAGGAACTCCCGGTGGCATCAAAATATGAAGGAGAAACAGAAAGGGAAACAGCCATCTGCTGAGGCAATAGGCAAGATGAATGAAATGCTATGTAACAACTTACTCCTTTAAGACAGTCAAGGAGATCTAACCTACTTCTGCTTGATGGTATGTACACATATATTTTTATATGACATATTATATATATATGTATATATATAAATAACAAATGTGAATCCCAGATATCTAAAAGATCCTTAGAATAACTAGTTTAACACAATACATTGTATATTTCAACATAGCTAGAATTTTTTAATATTCTCAACACAAAGAAATAATAAATATTTAGGGTAATGGATATGCCAGTTATCCCAATTTGATCATTATACAGTGAATGCATCAATCGCAACATCACATTTACCCCATAATATATACAATTATATGTCAATTAAAGGCAAACTAAAATAAAAATAAAACAAAAAATCCTTAAATTCAAATATGTGGAGTATAACTTCTTATTCTTCTGGTTGTATATGGTGTAAAATTACATTGGTCATGTAATCATATATGCATAGTAATATACATATAGAATAATAATGTCCAATTCATTCTACTATGTTTTCTATTTCCATTCTTCCTCCCTTCTCTTCATTCCCATTTATCTAATCCAAAGTGCCTCTATTCTTCCCTACCCCCAACCCTTACTGTGAGTTAGCATCTGCATATCAGAGAAAACATTCAGCCTTTGGTTTTGGGGGGATTCACTTATTTCACTTGGTATGATATTTAATGTGTTTCACATCATATAAATTGTCCAACCCAAAATCTGACGTAACAGGAAACAACAACTACAACTTAAATAGGAAGAAAACGGAACAATATGCTATTTAGTAATATTTGGGGCCATACATATGTGACCAGCAATTGACTTAGTTCTCTATTAAGCATTTACTTAGCTCTTCTAAAGATGGATTTCTGTCAAGAACATTTCAACTTACAGAAATACTAATGAAATGCATTCTATGAATAATACAGAGAGAAAAACTTAATGGTGGCCATGATAATAATGACTAAAAATTCAAAAGGTGTACCAACATTTATATAAGGAAACATATATCATGCAGGCATTGAGTTCATTTTATTGTGAGGCTTCCTTAGTAATATTTAAAATAGGACACAATTCTTTAAGGCCTAACAACAGTTTGATATTTGTTCTTGAAAGCTGTAAAAACTTAAATTAATAAGAAAATATAAATAATATACTTATTGAAATCAGAGAAATAATTCTATTTGATGACCATGTGAATATTCTTTTGAGGACCCAAAAGATCAAATTTTAAAGGCTAGCACAATTTAACATATAATAAAAATGTAAGCTTACATTGCAAGGGATTTTTTAATAGGCACATATTCAAAGTAAATAATTATTAAAATAACATTGTTGGTATTGTTGTTATTAGAATGATATCATGGTGTTTTCACTAGAAGAAAATCCACTGATTTATGGACTAGACAAAATTTTATCAAAAGTCTAATGTACATTCTGGTTGAATAATTCAAAAATATTTAAAAATATCTAATTTGAGCAGATAAAAATAGATGTTCAGTGAATGATTTTGTTTTTACACAAGTTGCTAAAAATATAGGAAATATTTAAAATTAAATTTTAAATACAATAATCACAATAACTTTGATTTAGACTCAATATACAAATATGGTAGGTGAAAAATTTTTATAACTTTTAGAAAATACTATGGGTATTCATATTAAATTTTGGCTAGAGAGAAAACTTGTGATATTTAAGGTGCAGAAAATTACTTATTGAACATATTTCAATATGAAACAATTAATATTAAAATTCAAGGAAGAATTTTAGAATATTTGCAATATGTATGATAGATAAAAGGTCAGTATTGCTATTTTATAAAAAGTTCTTACAAATCAATAGAATATTAAATGGTACAAAAATGGAAAAATTCATGAAAGTAATTTATAAAATAAGTAATTTAAATGAGTGATAAACATTTAAGGAAATGTTCTACTTCAGTAAATTATCAAATTAATAGAATTTCTTAAGTGACAGAGCATCATATTTTCACTTTCAACAATCAAAACTAAAATATGCTGCAATATCGAGCATTGAGTATAATGAACTGACATGGAAAATGTTGTGCATGTTTGAAAGTTAAAAAAAAAAAACTGCCAAACTTTCCAGATGCCTATTTGACAGCTCTCAAAAACAGTTGAGAATGTGCATTTTGTTTAATCAAACCATTATTTTTCAACTAAATAGTCCTAAATAAATAATAAATATGACATATAAGGATTTACATAAAACATATGCTCATAGGAGTAAAACATGGAAGTCTCAAAGATGGTAAAAAAGAATCATATTCCTCCATAGAATGGGCAACAGTGAGGCCACTACAATGTGATGCAATATGTCATGTTATCTAATATAAGTTTAAAAGTAAAGATAGATAGCAAATCAGAAAGGGATTTGTGTGTGTGTACTCACATATACATGTGAACATCAATATTTCATATTTATAAGAAAAATATGTATGAAATGAACAAAATGTTAAGAGTGGCTTTATCTGATATATGCCATTAGGCTTGTGTTTTTCTTTTGTGCTTTGTTACTATGGAAATGAGGCATAGAATAAAAGTGAATACATTAAAAATAAAACATTTGCCACCAAGTACAGGAAATTTGGTTATGAAAAACTATATAACTGGAATCATGCCATACCTATAACTAAAGAATTTTTCTCTTTTGATTAATTCCTCAAGCTGCCTGTTTTTAAAGCCTTTCTTTAAACAAAATCAAACTTTTTAAATTCATGTTGGATTAACCAAGTTAAAGACACATGCTCAATAACTGTTCCTGTGTTTTTTCCAGGGCCTCTCTCAGGATCAGTCTTAGATTGCCACTTTCCTTTCTTTTTGTTAAATAGATAATTAATAATATTCACTTACCAAATATTAAATATGTAATCCATGGCAATTATAAAACAACTTTCTGGGGAAAATAAAAGTATCTAAATAGAAAATTCTTCTCTCAGAGAGTTTCTAGTTGAAGAAGAGATCTCAAAGAAATGATGTTACCCTGGATGAATCCTCCTTTATGCTATGGAATGCAATCTAGCTTTGGTTTCTTTCCTTCATTCCTGGAATGAATCAAGCAGCATCTAAGTAATAGTTAGAAAATATCACCACCTCATCCAATTCTACATTTTATGAAAAATGAAACTTGAGAAAGTAACTTTTGTTGAGAATTCATCTTAGATTAGTGGTTAATTCTCTCTGGAGTTTTCACACTGGCCACTGAAATCCTGAATTTATCCCCTTCACAATCTAGCAGGAAGGTACAATCAGCATGTTGGACAATAATAGCAATTTATTAAGAAGATATAGCCTAGTCAATACCAAATTCCTTGAGTCAATGATTTTATAATAATAACATACCAAATATTTTCAATATGTAAAAAGTTATGTTAGCATTTCAATATCATTTAGTTTTGTTATTATTATGTTTCCTAATAAACGTAATTATTTTATGACAGCAACAAATTACAATTATTTTGATGTTAAATAAAATAAATATTATTTAATTGTTAATGAAAATAAACAATTAAATAATATCTAATTAAATAATATTCTAATCAGGGTACTTTTCCTTTATGTTCAATAAAATTCGTTGTTTCTAATAGATTGTCCACTAATTGCATGAAGATATCCTAAATATTTATTGGAATTTTTCTGATTATAAATAAATAGCCAAGTATTATTGACAATTCTAGATCATCTCTCAATTAAAAAATGAAGTTTTTACTAAAATATATGCATTCGAATTGTACTTTTATTGATTACTATTTCTTAAACTACCTATTTTTTTGGCTTGGCTTTCTTGCATCATTGAATCACTTGAGAACACTAGTCTATTCACTCAAAAAGTGTTACAATTCCCTTTAAGTAAAACTGCCACTCACAATCTTGACAATTAACCCAGTTGACCAACTTTGTGAAAAAGTTAACATCAGCCTTAACCTCATGCAGTGAAGTGTTTTTTTACTCTGGCAGATACACATTGCAATTTTGAGAAAGTCATATTTTTGTTCCTTTTGTGAGTGGAACTGATAATTGATTATATAATACAAAGACACTATAAGGACATTAATTACAAAATGTTTTAATGTGGGCACACGAGACCTACAATTTAGAATCCGGCAATCAAGTCATACAACAGATAATTTTGTCCTCTAATTATAAAAGCCACAGTTGTTTCCTGAAATCAAAATGTAAAAGTCACTTGATGCTTTATAAAACAGTGGAGATTCTTGTACCTTATCTCTTTTTCATAGCTAGATTTCAGTTCCTCATCTTCTAGAGTCTTCCTTCACAGCTGGAAATTTTGTGTTGTTAGAACTTTTATCCCTCCTCTATAGGGGGAGAAAAGTTACTTTCTCTTGCAAATGCCCACTACACTAATTGTATCTTTCTTTTTCTAACATTTAATGATCTAAATCTTGGCCATTATAATTGCTCTAGGTCTTATCTTCACAGTGGATATTTTGTGAATGGTATGGTTTTATTCTTGATAGTACACATTAAAAATCACAAATCCATGTACATGTTTAGTACTGTACTCAATCTACCTGTTTAAACAAAAGAATAAAAGATAAAATAAAAGAATAAAAGATGAATTATATTTTCCTGTACTTAATTTAGCATTTATGCTTTGTAGTGCTAATGAAATTATGCATTAGTAATAAACTTGGACCTATGCATTTTCTTGAAGGTAGTACACTATGTTAGTCAGGTTTTATTTTTATTTTTATTTTTTTGCTTTGACCGAAAGACATGAAAAGTAACACAGAGGAGTATGATTGTATTTTGGTTTACAGTTTCAGAGTTCTCAGTACATAGATGGCCAACTCCATTGCTGTAGATTCAAGATAAGGCAGAATATCATGGCAAAAAGGGTGTGTGAGGAAAGAAGCTCAGGAAATGACAGCCAGGCAACAGAGGGATCTCTTCTCAGTAAGGACAAAATGTAAACTTCAAAGGCAAGGTCCCAATGACCTACTTCATCTAGCAAATCCCTACCTGCACACAGTTGCATCCATATGAGTGGATTAACTCATTGATCAAATAAAAAACATACCTATTATGATTTAATCATTTCACCTCTGAAAATTCATGTGTTATCTCATATATATAAGTTTTGGGGGATACTACATATCTAAACCATAACATTCTACCATCAAACCTCCAAAACTCATGCCATGTCAGAATACAAAATTAATTTTGTGCATTTCTAAGAGTCCCCAAAGTCTTAACAGTTCTAGCATTACTCAAAAGTCAGTCCAAAATCTCTTATGAGACTCAAAGCAGTTACATGCATGTCTTCTCCTATAAAGATTCAAAACAAACAATACAAGCAACATATATTCAATATATAAAATGGCACAGAGTAAACATTTCCATTCCACAAGGAGAGATAGGAACAAAGAAATGGAATGGTACCAAAGAAAGACTGAAATCCAGCTAAGCAAACAAGTTATGTACTTCCATGTTCAACATCTGGTGCACATGCATCACAAAATTTTCTCCAAATGACTTGTGTAGCTTCTCTCTTATGGTCTTTTTGGTTGCAGCCTACACAGCCACTCTATTAACTTTGTTTCTGTGCTATTCCTTCAGCTTTCCTTGAGGAAATCACATACTAGCATCTCTTAATCTTGAGGGTCTCCACTGCAGTTTTGGCTCCCTTTTCACATCTTCATGAATCACCCTCTCAGGGGAAGCCCAGTGGGACTCTGATCTTCCTACCCTTTGCCTGGTCTCCCAGGCTTTCTTTTGAAACCTTGGTTGAAGCCTTCTTACCCTAACTTCAGTCTCCTGCATTCTTATACAAAGAGAATCATGTGATTGATGCCAATGTTTGCCACCATATCGAGCAGTTTCCAAGTCTCCTGGAAACATGGTTGAAGCATCCTCTGAGTGCCTGGCAGATGAGCCAAGTCAAACAACTTGCTAGGCTCCTGTGTGCAAGCATGGTGCCCCATGGTCTCATCTCAAAGAAATTTTTACTTTTACACCCTTGAACCTGAGATGGGTATAGTCTTGTCAAATTCTAAGATGTATTCAAGCCATATTTTCTATTACTTCGGGTTAAAATACTTAGCCTTTCTTTAGGGACTATAATCCCTCTACCAACCATGCCATCCTTATCCCCAGTTGTTAATGTTTAGATGTGAAGTGTCCCCTAAAAGCTCATGTGTGGGACAATGCAAGAAAGTTTAGAAAATGAATGTTTGGGTTGTGATAGCCTTAACCTAATAAATGCATTAGACACTTGATAGGATTAACTTGGTCATAACTTCAAGCACTTAGGATGTGACTGGAGGAGGTGGATCACTGAGGGCATGACTTTGGGATTTATATTTTGTCTATGATGAAGAGATCTCTCTTCTTCTCTTTCTCTCAGCTCCTTGTACTGAGGGACTTTCTTCTTCCAAACCTTTCCATCATGATATTCTACCTCACTCAGGCCCAAAGCAATGGAGTTGGCCATCTATGTACCAAGACTTCTAATATTATGAGCCTCAATTAAACTTTTCCTCATCAAAAATTGTTCTTATCAGGTCTTTTGGTCAGAGCAGTAGAAAAACTGACTAAAACATCCAATTTTACCCACACTTTTCTGGACAAACTGAATTTCTCAAATCTCTCTGCTTTGCTTTCTGATCTTGATTATCAAGGTAAACTTGGCTAAAAGTTGTAAACAGTACCAAGGCCACTGCCTGAATGTTGTACTGCCTTTTAATTTCCTCCAGTGGATTATTTAGTCCATCACCTTCATATTCAACCTCACAAAAAGTCTCATGGCATGGGTTAAATGAAGTAGCTTCTTTGCCAGAGCATAATGGTCTCTTGTGCAATTTCCAATACAGTTTTCCTCCTCTGAAACCTCATGAATCCAGTCTTTACTGTCCACAGGCCTATCAACATTCTGGCCTTCTGGGTTCTTACCAGAATCACACATTAATCTCTGCACACAATATTCTAAAGCTTTTCCAGCCTGCATTTCTAAATTTTTCAAAACTTCTTCCCAAAATTTCAAAAAGCTCCAAAAGATTCTGAACCTCATGGTCAAATTAGTAACAAAGATGCTGCTTCTTAGTACGTTTTCTTTCTTTCATTTTTTTTCTTTCTTCTTTTTTTTGCACTGGCTATTGAACCATTGTAACACTCCTTATCCCTATTTTTATATTTTATCCAGAAAAAAGGTCTCACTGAGTTACTTAGGGCCTTACTGAGTTTCTGAGCCTGGCTTTAAATTTACAATTCTCATGCCTCAGCCACCTGGGTCCCTGGAATTATAAGCATGTGCCACCACACTCAGTCAATTTTTCTTTCAGTCAGCTTTGTGTCACTGTGACTTATATCCCTGAAAATGAACAATATACAAGAGGAAAAGCTAAATTGGCTCATGGTTTCAAATATCTCAGTCCATAGACATCTGATTCCACTGTTCTGGGTCCAAGGTAAGGCAGAATACCATGGCAGAAGTCCATGATGGAGGAAAGCAGCTGAGAACACAATAGTTCAGAAGCAGAGAAAAAGCTCTATTCACCTAGGACAAGATGTAAACTCCAGTGACCTACCTCCTCCACCTACCTCCTACTGTGTAAAATTACTACCCAGTTAATCCATAGAAGTGAAATAATCCACTCATCAGGTTATGCCTGTCATAATCTAATCATTTCATCTCTGAAAATTCTTGCATTTTCTCACATATGATCTTTTGGTGGCCACTCTAAATTATATCTAAATCATATCACTAATAATACACTGCCTATACAGTCTTTCAATGCTTATTACTATTTATATATGACTGCTATTATTTTTCTCTCTTATATAGAGAATCATAGTCCTTCCAATTATTACTTTTTCCACTATATGCCCTATGAGAATAACACAGTCAATCAATTCATTATAATGCCAATATATATATATCACTTAGTGGAATAATTTGTGTGTGTGTGTATAGTGGCATAATTTATATATATATATGCTAGAATATTCTGAAGGGTGATGGAAGATTAAGATAGTATAACAAATACAATGTATATGAAAGCATATGATACATGAAAGAATAAGTGTGACTGTGAGATTTACCAGAGATACTAAATGACTGTATGACCTTGTGAAATTGGAAAATTACATATTCATAAAATAAAAATAGATCTTGATGTACTTGAATTTTGTAGAACTTGCATAAAAATTGATGACTGTTTTCAAATTTATTTCTACTGAAGTAATATGCTTTGCTCTGTAGAAGTTATTTGAAAAGGATAGGCTCCTTTCCAAATGTTCAAATAAATTACTGTTTTGTCAGTTGTGCAATTCACAAATACTATTTCCTATTCTCTTCAAATGACAGAAATAATATTAGATCAAGGGTGAATATTCTTAGATGTATCATTGATACATAATATTGAATATATGTAATAACTAATTTTATTATTCAATATATAAATTACTAGTTTTATATTAGACTCAATTTCATAATTTGTTAATTCACAAAAGTATTATAATAGGGAAAATCCACTTATGAAAAATTAAACTCACTTTTCTGCCATGCATTATCTTGATTTATTGTTTTATTACTTTTCTGTTATCAAGCATATCTAAGTTATTGACATAAGAAGAGAGAAACTCCAACAAAGAATCAAAGTTTCTTTTCTTCTCTTAAAGAATAAATACCATTTATCACATAGAAATCTTAATTGACCAAGATGTTAATTCATAATAAAATGAAAGTTGTAATACATTGAAATAAATTTACTATCTTCTATTAACCAGTAAACAACTAACATTTTTATGCTGAGTACAGGAAATACATTTAAGCCTAAGAATTTTTTGTGATATTTTACATGTGCCAAAAGTTTTAAATTTGAAACTGAGTTAAATTTTAAACTAAAATTTATAGACTCTATAATAAGATATTTGCTTATTCATTGGAAAAATTGTATAAAAAATTAAAAAGTCATTCACCTTTCATCAGAGATCACCTATTAGTTTGATTTATATTTTTCTAGATGGAATAATTCATCAAAATGTAAGTCAGTTGCAATGTCAAGAAATATGCATGTATATTTTCATAATTTTTCCTCTAAGTTTTTCTTGTCAGGTAGTTTGGTCACTGCAATGAAAAGCTAACACATATGCTTAATAAGACAGTCTTTTTACTGCTCTAATAGTATGGTTAAAAGAACTCATCTTATGGATAACAATTCTAATTAACTCTTCTACAATTGCTCTTGATTGTCCAAATATGCATCTAAAATATTTATTGACTTGGAGAATTAGGAAAGGCCAGTATTTCAGATGTATCAGAATTTTAGATACTAATACAATCAAACAGATTTCTAGTAACTGATATGTCACTGGCTTTTATTGATAAATTCATTTTAATTTCCCCAAAATATATGAAGTTGTTCCTATAATTTATAATCAAAACACAAAGAGATGCCTGGATAGCATTAAGACTACAATACAAAAAAAAAAAAAAAAAAACCAACAACTGACCCTAATTGACATGGATGTTTCTACTTTCCAAATAGTATAATAAATGTAATTGTATAAAATATATATGAAGTGTCCACAGAATTTGGCTAAATATAGATAATTTCATATACAGTATATGAACTATATCATTTCTTACAATTTTATAGTGATAGAATAAAGCCCTGAATAATGTAATATAAATCCCATTCATGCAAAATATTTGTGATAATCTTTAAAAAAGTAAAAATAAATTACAAAGATGACATTGTGTATTGAATAACATGATACTTAGCAAACTTTGATGTACATACATATTTTCTGTGCACCTATTACAATACAGATTCTGTTTTAATAGGTTTGGATTGACCCTGAGAAGTAACCTTTCAAACAAGCTCCTATGGTATGCTTATTCATCCTTAGACTACATTTTGAGCAACAATGAATTATAGGACTAATTATTTAAAAGGCAAAAAATTAAGCTTCCTTTTTAGTAAGATTTATCCAAATGTAGATATTAGAAATCTACACAAATATTTTTAAAACCATAGTAACATAAGAAGTATTAAAACAGATTTTTTTTGCCCTGAATGGTTTTTGAATCTTTATTGATAGAACTGCCTGACTTTGGTAAAAAGTTCACAGTATCTGTTATATACATATATCTACATAAAATATTCAGCTTCTCTCATTCTCAGCAGGTATGGTCTCATTAGCACGCGTGATTTAAAAAGCCTGAGTTTCTCTCAGCAAGATGTAGTTTTATTAATATGTGTTATATTTATATATCTCTCATTTTATGATGTTATTACGTGGAACCAAATCTATAGCTTGCTCTAGGACCTGTTTACTTCATAAATATTGACTACCAGAGGTGTGAATCTTCCTAGGTTCTTTTGCATAATTACATGAGGATAAACATTAAACAAAAATGACTTAAGAATAAATGAAAATAATAATTTAAATGGCAAGTAAGATGACACAGCAACATGAAATAAGAGTATGGAAAGAAGATGTTTGCTAACTATTATTATATATGAAAGCTATTATTTTTTAAGAAATAAATGTATAGACATCAAAATCTCTTTTTCAGGAGAATTGTGAAATGTTTACTAGATATATTTTCTGAAATATCCTTATTTGGTTTTTCTTAGCACTGGAGTGTGATAGTAAATGTTTAACAACAAGCCTTCCATAATAAAAAAGCCAGATTTGTAGTGTTTTCAGATTTCCATGATGTAAAAATTCCCCCTGGCCAATTTCAAGCTACCAGTATGACATTTCTGAGCAGTGTTAGGAGAAAATGCACAGGAGGACTCTATCAGAAGCCAGTACACATCATGCCCAACACATTACTTACTTAGCAGACTGAGCACCACTTTGTTTTAAAAACAGTGCATCATGATAATTGTCAGTGAACATTCATTATATAATTAATTATACAGCTTCAATTAAAAATGTGTAAAAAGCAAGCAAAATAAAGACAAAATTAGTAGTTTTCCAACACTCAAAGTATGATCATTACATATTTGCTTATATTAACTAAATTTAATTAAAAAATTTATCTATTTGATACAAAATTGAAAATTTGTTTTATTTCACTTTGATGTTCTACACATTTAACTGACAATGTTACAATCATCTATAATTACTACATATTCACTGAAAATACACACTAGCCTGTCCAGTCATGGAGGCACACACCTGTAATCCCAGTTGCTCAGGAGGCTGAGGCAGGAGGATAGCAAGTTTAAAGCCAGCTTCAGCAATTTAGCAAGGCTGTAAGCAACTTAGCAAGACTCTGTCCTCGCAAAAAAAAAAACCCCAAAAAATGGGGAAGTGGAGTGGCACTGGGGATGTAGCTCAATGGCAAACCACTCTGAGTTCAATTTCCAGTATCCAAAAAAATAAAACAAACAAATAAACAAAAAATTACACACAAGACTGAATAAAATTTTATCAATCTACCAAATCAAATGATTCTATTGTTTATATTTGACTCATCTCTATCTGTATAATGTTTCAGAATTCTAATTAAACAAGTCAACAAGCATACTCATACAGAAATCCACAATAACAAAGACTGAATGTTTTCTCTGATAAGTTGATGCTGATCCATAATGGTGGGAGTGGTAAGAAAGAATTAAGGAAATTTGGATTGGGCAGAGGGGAATGAGAAGAGGGGAGGAGGTGTAGAAAAAGAATCGTGGAATAAAATGGACATTATTGCCCTATTTACATGTATGACTGCACTACTCTGTGACTCTGCACCATGTACAGCCAGAGGAATGAGAAGCTGAGCTCCATTTGTGTACCATATGTCAAAATGCATTCTGCTGTCATGTACAACTAATTAGAACAAATTTTAAAAATTAAAAAATATTAAAATATATATTCTTGACTTAAACTATAATATTAATTGATGTTTTGGTTTACTGAGAAAAAATGAAGACCTTCTAAAATTCTAACTCCATTTATGTCCATCTCAATGTCTATGCTATTTTCATAATAAAATTAATATATATTCAGAACTTTCATAACATTATCATTATTGTTTCATATATAAAATATATATTTAAATTTACTCGTAGGTATAATTTTGTTGTTCATCTACTTCCTGAATCTATGAACTAACACCTAGTATTGTTTTATTTTTGCTTAAAGGCAACCTCAAATGTGGGTTCTGTATTGGTGTGTTATTTCAGTTTTCAACAGTCTGAAGAAGTTTTTGTATCATTGTTAAGGAAATTTCCACTGTCTATGGGAATGCAGACTGTAAGTTATTTTGTTCAAATTTTCTTCGAGCACACTGAAGTTATAATTTCATTGTCTTCTGGCTTCTGCTATTTCTTTTCAAATATTAATTAACAGTATAAAGTGTGTCCTTTTAAAGGTAATATGTCTTCCTTTGACCAATGTTGAAATTTTTCTTTTAGTCTGAGTTTCTGAAGTTCCTCTCTGGGTCAATAGATCTTGAATTGCTTTCTCTTTTATTTCTTCTTTAGGTTCACTGTTTCTTTTCCACTTAATTTAATCCATTTAGAAATATATCATCCTTGTTCTTATTTTCCTTTCTTGAGCCTCTAGTTATGTATGTGAGGTTTTTCATTGACTTTTTCTACTGTATGTCCTATATCTTCTTTCTCTTTGTCATATTTGATTGTGTATCTTAATCTGACCTATCATTAATACTCTCTTCAGTTATGTGCATTATCAAACCTCTGTTGTGTTTGTTGACATTCTGCATAATTCTTTTTCACATATAAAATGTTAACTTTATATTTTCTAATTATTTAATGAAATGTTCATATTTTGATATTTTATCTCCACAATAGTTCTAGTATTTTGAAAAATCCCACTACCCAAGGTAACTTTTCTGTTTGTTGTTTGTGCTTGTTTACTATCATGTTGGTTTGTCTTCTTGATTATCTTTGATTTTATGCCAGTTGTTATTTTACTTGTAGACTGCTTGGAAAATGCTAAGAGCACTCTGTGGTTGGTATTCTCTAAGATGGCCTCTGATTATTCCTAATTTTTAACATCCACATCCTTAGCAATAATACCTTCCAGTATGTCTGAGCTAGACTAACTTGTTTTTAAAGATTTCTAAAAAGTTTTACCTTCAAATTTAGTTTATAAAGAGGTAGCAATATCTATCTATCTTAGGTTCTCTCTCTCAGACTCTTCCTGAATGTCTCACTCTGGAGAGGTTTCCTTCCATGATAGAGACTGTCCTGTGGCATGATCTACAGGGTGATAGTGATAACCAATAACCATGAGTGAGCTTACAAAAACATACCTCACACATTTCAAGTTAATCTTCAGATAAGAACAATCCTAACTGACAAGTTGACTGCAAATTCAGGAGGTTCTCAAAGGTCCTCAGTCAAGCCAACCATAAATTCTCAGCCTCCAGAAACTGTGAGATACTAAATGCTTATTACTGTAAGGTATAAAGATTTGAAATAGTATGTTAGGCAGTAGTAGCTACCCAATGCAGTCCTCACTCTTCTGGCTTATTAGGTGTGTCCCCAACATTCTCTTTGCTCAAGCTTATGCCTTCACTTGATATCTTATACTTCTCCTGCCTCTATCTTTCTTCAAATTCCTAAATTTCTACACCTTCTTGGATAACAAAGCATCTATCCTTTAACTTTTTTCTGTCTTCAGGGGCACTACCAATGACCATAGCAAAGGTCATCTGCCTGTGCTGTCTATATTTTTCTTCAATATCTCAGACTTCACTCCTGTCTCCAAATAAGGGGAATATACTTGCTTTGTTTGCCCAAATATCTTCTACTCAACTTCTCTACTGCAGGGAAAATAGGATGAACTCAATGTGCCTAACTTTATTTACAAAAGACTTTTCCTTAGGTGGTTATATTATAGATCTCTGAGGAAAGGATTCACAGAATTACCCTCTGTTTTATATAGGTTCAGAAAAAAAGCGTATTACCCACATGAATTAATAATTTAATTTTTGCCTCAGATATTTTTTTCTTAAAACCAATTTACATCAGAAAATTGATTTCTAATTTCAACTCCATATTCTGTAGTTTATGATTGAATTTAATAATTCATTATTGAAAAGCTTTAGTGCTGTGATTCTGCCCCTTAAGTTTTTCATCATAATCCATCCCCAAGTAGAATGGACTTTCCTTTGTAATTGTTTGCATATTGTCTTAGCCCATTTGTGCTGCTATAAAAAAAACGGTATAAATTTTGTGACTGACAAACAAGAAACATACATTTCTTACAGTTCTGGAGGATATAAACTCCAAGATTAAGGCCTAAGCAGATCTGGCATCTGGTGTGGATTCCTTCCTGGGAGATGCTGCCTTCCCATGCATTCTCTCATGTCCAAGGCAGCTATCTTGCTCTCTGCAGTCTCTTTTATAAGAACAACAGTCCCAATCTGAGAGTTCAATAAATAAATTTCACTTATAGTTAACTGAATTTTAGTCAATTATAAATAATGGGCAGTGACACCTACAATGTATACATAAAAGATACCCAGATTATTAAAAAGGACTTAAAAGCTAAATGATCAATATGTTGTTTTTCCCCTCTGTTTCTAGAGGGGAAAAAAAATCTAGAGGATTGCTGTACATACTCTCTAAATTCTTGTTGACTCTCTCCTTCTTAGACTAGACCAAGTGAAGAAAATGGCAAATGTAATGACACTTCCAAAATTAATCATGAAAAGCTTGTGGCTATTCCCCTAATAGATCCTGTCTTGCTCTCATTTTCCTGTAGGGCGTTTATTTTGGGCAGAGCAATAAGATACAGTCCAATGGAAAGGCACATGGGTTAAAGAGTTACTGTTTCTGGCTAACTGCCAGAAACAATTTGAGGGCAGCCAGCAGCCAAATAAGTGACCTTGGAATAGTATCTTACGCCAAAGGAGACTTGAGGAAATCATAATTCTAATAAAGACCTTAATTGTAGCCTCATGAGAGATTCTAAATCACAGGCATTCGCTAAACAATGCTAGGATTCTTGACTCAAGAGAAATTTCAAATAATAAATATTTGTTGATTCAAGCTGAGTTTTGGAATGATTTGTTATAAAACAATAGGTAAATAACACAGTTAAGTTTATAGACTTTGACATCAAATGACTTGTAATGAATTTTTTGCTCCATAATCCATGATTTCTTTGCCTTGGGAAATATATAAACCCTCTGTATATCAATGTCCTTGTTTTTAAAAGGGAGAATAACAATAGTTCCTCTCACAAAAAGTTCTCTTTAGTTAAAAGCAATGTACACACAGATACGCAGAGAGACACAAAGAATTCAAAGTAGTATTTGATCCATAGTAGGTATTTAATGAATGTTAATTATTAATGTTCATTCATTTTAAAAATAATATTAAAATATAAAGAACTTAATAAACTTTGTGAAATTGAACATTTGACAGCATATTGAATTTCTGTGTACTTTCATTCATTTGACAATATTAACTAAGCATAAATTCTGTATCAGCCTGCATCAGTGTGTGCGTGTGTATACCTTGTTAACTTCTCAAGTTCACTCATATACATACATATACATATATGTATATGAATATATATGAACAATTGAGGGATGTTGTTATTAAGTGAAAAAGGAAGACTATAAGAGAAGAAGATTTGTGGGAGAATACAAGAAACAATCATATGTCCAGGGTGGGGTCCCATGGGCTGCCAGGCCTGGTGCAATCGATTCAATATTGTACATTTGAGAAGGTGAATTCTCACTCTAGAGTAACTGATGAAGGATCTAAGAAGATGCATGTCAGAAAGTTCAAAAAAAGTGCTCTAAATAATACTCCGGGAATTATGCTAGAAATCATTAATGTGGAATGTTTAAAAACAGTAAGAAGTTCAGTTTGATTAGTATTGTCATAATTATAAATAATTATCATTTATAATCATCAAGGAAAAATACTTATCCCCTTAATTTATAAACAATAGCTATAGTTACTGTGGGATTTGAATTTTCAGAATAACCCTCCAATGAGCACATTTTTGTGACATAAAGTTTAAAAAAGCATTGTAGTCTACATGGATATTTACTAATGGAAATCCCAGTTACACTGTCAATCTCAATATACATAGACTCAGCTCTATATATTTGTTTTCAAAGATAAGTTCTCAGTGGTATAGACTGTATTCCCACATATTTTATAGTTTAAATTTGATATAAAACAGTATTTTTAAAATTTCATTTTCTAAGACATATTAATACTATATGTAACATATTTCTATATATTGGCTATATTTGAGCACCATATGGAATCCCCATATTAGTGCTAATTTTTTATATTTCTTAGCATTTTCTATGTAAAATTTAATTATTTGTGAACAAATGCAAATACTTGTTTATTTCCAATCAGCATGTTTTCATTTTAATTTTTAATTTTTAATTTTTCTCACTTAATTACACTATCTAGGACCAACAGCACAATGTTAAGTAGATGTATTGAAAGTAGATGTATTCTCTTTTTACTAAAATTAGGGAAAAAGTAATCAGTTTCCACCATTAAATGCAAATTTTTCTGTAGGAATTTTATAGATAATCAATTTTGATATCTATATTATTCTGAACATATTTTACAAAGGATAAATGTGTCAAAAACTTTTCTGCATCTTTTACAATGATCATAGAATTTTAAAATTTATTATAGTATAAAGAATTACATAAAATCAACTTTTGAATAAGACAACTTTGCATTCCTTGGATAAGTTTTTCTGTATTCAACTTGTTAATCTTCTGTGGAGAATCATTCATCTATATTTAACAGGGTACTTATCTATATTTTTAAATGTCTTACTGTCTTTTCTTCACTTAGCATTAGGCATGAAGGTGATGAACTTACAAAGCGAGTTAGAAAGTATTTCCTTTCCAACTGTTTTCTAAAAATTGTATATAAAATTATTATAATTTTTCTTGAAATATTTGATATAATTTACTATTACAGGCAAATGGGCTTAGCTTTTTCTTTATAGGAAGATTTTAAATTATTAATTCAAATTCTTGATACATATAAGGTTATTCTGCTTGTATATTTCTTCAGTTATATTGTTAATTCTTACAGATATTTTATACATTTATCAAGGTTTTCAAATTTATTGATAAATTTTTGTTAATAATATTTCCTATTTTCATCTTAGTATTTTCAGCAGAGGCATTTTTTAAAATTTTTTTCTTTCTTTTTTTTCTTTTACTTTCTTTTCTGTCGGTTTGTTTGTTTTTGTTATAAAGGACCAGATTATATTTTAGGCTTTCCAGGTCATATGGTCGCTAGCTGCTGTAGTGAGAAAGCAGCCATAGATAACAAATGGCTATATTCCAATAAAATTTTGTTCACAAAACATGCTGCAGACAAGATATGCTTTTTAAAACTGAACTTGTCCACTCCTGATTTAGAAATGTCTAAATGTATAGACCGGATCTACTATGGTGTACTCTCTTTCATTATGGATATTGTCGATTCGTGTTTTCTTCCATTTTCTCCCATCAGATCATTTAGTGACATATCCTTTTTATTCATCTTTCCAGAAACAAAATTTTACTTTGATATGCTTTTTCTGTCTCTTTCTACTTAAGTTTTTTGTGTCCATATTTTCACTATTTCTTTTATTTCCTTGGATATAATACCTAGAATTTGAAGTAAATACCTAAATAATACATTTTAAACCTTTCCTTTCTTCTAATTTAAGCACTCAAACTATAAAATTCCTTCTAAACACATGAATTCCATATAATTTAATAGAATATTTAAAAATCCCTTTCAGTTTGAAATGTTTTCAAAATGTCCTCATGATTTCCTGTTGGAGTTCTTTAAAATATGATTGTTTAATTTGAAAAATGTACAGAATTC
>CM053411.1:21202157-21238446 GCA_028644305.1 Xerus rutilus | reverse complement strand
AGTTAGTGTGAGGTTATAGGAACATACGATTTTTTTTTTCTTTTTTGGTACCAGGGATAGAACCTAGGGGCACTTAACCACTGAGTCACATTCCCAGTGCTGTTATATTTTATTAGAGACAGAGTCTCATTGAGCTGTTTAGGGCCTCACTAAGTTGCTGAGGATGGGTGTGAACACGTGATCCTCCTGCCTTAGCCTCTTGAGTCACTGAGATTATAGGTATGTGCCACCCCACATGGCTGACATAAGATTTTAAAGGAAGTTTAGTATCAGATCATACAGTGCCTTGTAGACCACGGAAAAGCCTTCTGATATTTCTCCAAATATTTTCATTTCAATTACAAATCATTCTTTCAAATAGTTAACAAAAGAAATGCATAGCAATATCTATAGTCATACCCAGTGTTTCAGTCAACAAGGGATCACATACAAAGTGGTGGGCCCAGAAGATTATAATGAAATTGAAAATTCCTATTGCCAGCTGAATGTATAGCTGAAGAAGAGGTGAGAGAAAAGGAAACTCAGAAGAACCACAAAAAATTCACGCTGAAAGATTTTATATAAGTCGGCAAGTTCCTTTAAAAGGTTTGAAAATATGGACATTAATACCAAAATATTTTCTTTAATAGAGAATTCATGGTGTACTATGTGCTTATAAGACAATCTATGATGTAAAACTAACAAACAAACAAACAAACCAAAACCACCATGAGTATTTTCTGAAAAGAATGACACTTCCTTAAAAAGAGCCTTAGGCAGCTCCCTGAGGAGGTATTCCAGAAGATGGTGTTGTCACCATAGGAAGTGACAGCTTCATGTGCGAAATTTCCCCTGAAGCCCTTCTAGTTGGTTAAGAGTTGAAGTAGGAACACAGTGACAGTGATGATCCTGACCTTGCAGAGGCTAGGCTAATGTATGTTTTTGTGTCTTAGTTCTTAAACAAAAAAGTTTTATAAGTAAAAATATTTCATTTTTTTAAAACAGAGAAAAGCTCACAGAATAAAGACTTTAAAGGAAAGTATTTTGTATACCTATCCCATTTTTGTTTTAAGCTAAGTATTATTAAAAACATAAAAAAGTTTTAAAAGGTTAAAAGTTTATAAAGGAAAAAGTCATGGTAAGCTAAGGTGAATTTATTATTGAGGCAAGAATAATTTTTAAATCAATTTAGCATAGCCTAACTAAATTGTGTGCATGAAGTCTGCAGCACTGTCGTCCCAGGCACTCACATTAACCCACCACTCCCTCAGTGATGCACACAGAGCAACTTTTAATTCTGCAAGCTTTCTTCAAGGGAGGTGCTTGTATAAGTGCACCATTTTTTATTTTTTATATTGTGACTTTTCTATGTCTAGATACAAACATTTACCATTATGTTACCACTGCCTAAACTATTCAGCATCATAACATGCCACATAGGTTTGTGGCCTATAATCAGTCATATATAATATAAAGCCTAAGTGTGTATTAGGCCTTACTATTTAAAATTTATCTTAGTATATTCTATAAGGTTTGTATAGTGATGAAATTGCCTTCCCCAAATATATGTGTTAAATGAGGAATTACTCTTTTCACCATCATTTTCACCCAAAATGTCTTAGGTAAGTATAAATGCTTATTAGAATATATTGATTTATAATATTTTTCCCACACCAAAACAAAATCAAGTCATTTTTTTACAACTTAGTTGTATTGTATTCAAGTATTGAGTAAACTTGGCCCATACTAAAAACAGGCAGTTATTTCAAGAAAAGAAATTATTTTTACTAGCATATAGTTCAAAGCAAGGTTTGTCTTTATTTTATAACTTCTATGCATTTTAGAATTTTAAATAAGTTTTAAGCAATTAAATACTAGGTGACATAGCAATTATAAGATATTTCTTATCTCAATTTTGTTTACAGTAAGCCATTGATATATAAAAGTAAAATTTATAGTGCTATATATTTTGTGTGATATTTAGTACCTGATATTACTTGACTAAAAATCATAGGAAAAATGAAGCATCAGAGAGGATAAAGACAAAAGAAATGTAGAAAGATTCAGGTGTATGATCTAGAAAGACCAGTTAAATCTCAACAGCAAAATGCTCATTATTTAGATGTGTCAAAAAGTTGTTTCTACCAAAACATTTAATTAATTTAACCTAATAGAATTCAATCATATGCCATATATTAAAATGTATTTGCCTCGAATGCAGATAAAAAGTGGAAAATGAAATGTTTTGATCTCTATATTTTTATAGCATGCATAAAAACACATTTAAATCACTTCTGGCATGATGAAGACAGAGGTTTACAACAGGAAGGTGAGCCCTAATCTAATTCCTTCCTCCAAAATATCTATAAACATAAAAAATAATATGGAACATCGTAAAATAGTATGTTAACTTGTTAATTTATAGCTTTAAATTATATATATTCAAGATATCAAATTCTCTAAAAAATCAAAGTGCTAACAATTTTCACATTACTAAAATGAGCCATCTGTTTGTCCAGATAGCTTTATGGCTTTTAAAAGTATTCCTTTTTGCCTCAGTAAAAATTTGTGCCATTGCTTCTTTTAACATTAGACCAATTAAAGATTTTATTTGAGAACAATTGATATTTATTCCATTTCATATATCCCAGAACTTGGGATGAAAATGCTTCTTCTTCATCCAGCCAATAAAAAATGACAAAAATTTTATCTCTATAAGAAAACATATTGGATACATTTTTAATATTTTACAGTATAAAGTACATAGCAGATTTCAATGTGTTGTGTACAGGTGCTATTCTTTCTTAACAGATTTCTCTTTAGCAGTGATTGTGATGGTACAGACATATCTCGTTAACTACTTCTCTTCTCTTTTCTTTTCTTTTTCTTTTTTTTAATGAACAAGACTTAGATGTCCTGAGGCAAATGAGAAACTAATTTATTTTTTAACAATCATCATAAATTTGGAATCATTTCACACAATTCTTATGGCATTGTTGAATCTACCTTCACTGTCAAAGATTTAAAATCTAAACTAGTTCCATTCCTGCATTCTCAAACAAGACATTTCCACCTGGATATATCATTAAAATAATCAAATTTGGTATTTCAGAACATGAACACATTATCTTATTGCCCCTTCTCCAAGTTTATTTATTCTCACTATTATGGAAACTAAGACCACAGATTCAGAATTCAAAATATTTAATTGATAATTTTAAAAAATCTATTTAAAAGTCTACTGCAAGAAGAAAAGAACTGATCACTAGTGAAGGGCTGAGAGAACACAATCCTTACACATAAAGGTACAGGTTGTCATGTGCCCAGAGAATCATCAAAAACTCTTATGGAGAATGGCTTTGTGAGTATCAGGAACAGAAGTCTGCATGATACTCAAGATAAGTGGTTTACTGCAAGAAATGGGTAAGAGGCAATTCCCTGGCATTCAGGCAGGTGAGGTATAGGAAGACAACTTTACTGTAGTTGTAAAAATTTTCTAAAAAAGCTCTTTGAAAGTGGTACTGATAAACATTTTGGAACAGTTCAGTGTTTTCACATAATAAAACTTTGAGAAAATATTTCTTTTTACGAAGGGGCTGACTTCCTCACCATTGTTCTGCATTCATCAGAAACTCACTTTTAAGCCAGCTCAACCATGGGCTCCTGTCTATCTTTTCCCTCCTTTTGCACTTTTCATAACCAAACTCTTGGTCTTGTTCATAAGCAAACCATATAATGATGAGAATGTATTTATTATTCACATTGATCTTTCACCTTCAAGTCAACCAAACTAAACTTTTAAAAAAATATTTTTAATTATAGGTTGACACAATATCTTTATTTTGTTTATTTTTTTTAATGTGGTGCTGAGGATGGAACCCAGCACCTCACATATGCTCTGCCACTAAGCTACAACCCTAGCCGAACCAAAATAAACTTCTAAGAGCACAGTTTTGTCTTGATGAATCCATTTAAAAATTATACAGACTCCTAAGTCCCTGAAAAGATGAAGTCCAAATTTCATGGTCTCCTAAATTCTATACCAAAAAATCTTCAAATTCAAATTGAAATGTGTATTGTTATGCTTTGAACATCTAAATCAACATACTTGTTAGTTTTATTTTCAAGATATTTTCTCCTCATCAATTGCTGAAAATTTCCAATCAAATGTTTTAATATATGTGTTGAGGATACATAGCTACTGTCAATTCTATTTAAATAACACTCTCTACATTTATCAATATTCAGCAAAACTAAACAGCACTATTCATTAAGTATGTACCAAACTATTTATTTTATTAGTTTTTGAGGAAGGATGTGGAAGAAGAGGTGATATGACTTTTTAAAATTAATTTATTTCTTTATTGTACTTTTTTAAAAAAATATTTATTCTACTTAGGTATACATGGTAGATCATATATGCAGTCATGCATGAAGCTAGGGCTATGATGTCAATCTCATTCCACATTGTAACTGCCCCCAAGCCCCCTCCCCGCTCCCTCGACTTTGACCAAAATTCCTCCATTCTTCCCATGTCACCTCCCTCATTATGGATCAGCATCCGCTTATCAGAGCGAATATTCAGCCTTTGGTTTTTGGGGATTGGATTTCTTTGCTTAGCATGATATTCTCCAACTCCATCCATTTACATGCAAATGCCATAATTTTATTCTCTTCCATTGATGAGTAATATTCCATTGTTTTTATATACCACAGATTCTTTATCCATTCATCTAAGTTGGTTCCACAGTTTAGCTATTGTGAATTGAGCTGCTATAAATACTGATGGGGCTGCGTGACTGTAGTATGCTGTTTTTAAGTCCTTTGGGTATAGATTGAGGAGTGGGATGGCTGAGTCAAATGGTGGTTCCAATCCAAGTTTTCTAAGGAATCTATATACTGCTTTCCAGATTGGTTGTACCAATTTGCAGTCCCACCAGCAAAGTATGAGCGTGCCTTTCCCCTCACATCCTTGTCAACATTTGTTGTTGTTTGTATTCTTGATAATTACCAGTTTGACTGGCATGAGGTGAAATCTTAGAGTAGTTTTGATTTGCATTTCTCTAATTGCTAGAGATGTTGAACATTTTTTCATATGTCTGTTGATCAATTGTATATCTTCTTGTGAGAAGTGTCTGTTCAGCTTCTTAGCCCATTTGTTGATTGGGTTGTTTGTTCTTGTGGTATTAAGTTTTTTGAGTTCTTTATATATCCTGGAGATTAGTGCTCTATCAGATGTTCGTGTAGCAAATTTGTTCCCAGAATATCGGCTCTCTGTTTACTTCATGGACTGTTTCTTTTGCTGAGAAGAAGTTTTTTAATATGAATCCATCCCATTTATTGATTCTTGATTTTACTTCCTGTGCTATAGGAGTCTTGTTAAGGAAGTAAAGTCCTAAGCCAACATGAAAAGATTTGGTCCCACTTTTTCTTCTTTTAGGCGTAGGGTCTCTGGTCTAATTCCTAGGTCCTTGATCCACTTTGAGTTGAATTTTGTGCATGGTGAAAGATAGGGGTTTAGTTTCATTTTTTTGTATATGGATTTCTATTTTTCCAGCACCATTTGTTGAAGAGGCTATCTTTTCTCCAATGTATGTTTTTGGCATCTTTGTCTAGTACAAGATAACTGTATTTAAGTGGGTTTGTCTCTGTATCTTCTATTCTGCACCATTGGTCTACATGCCTATTTTGGAGCCAGTACCATGCTGTTTTTGTTACTATAGCTTTGTAGTATAGCTTAACAACTGGTATTGTGATGCCTCCTGCTTCACTCTTCTTGCTAAGGATTGCTTTGGCAATTCTGAGTCTCTTATTCTTCCAAATGAATTTCATATTGCTTTTTTTTTTATTTCTATAAGGAATGATGTTGGGATTTTAATTGGAATCACATTGAATCTATATAATGCTTTGAGAAGTATGACCATTTTGACAATATTGAATCTGCCTATCCAGGAGCATGGGAGATTTTTCCATCTTCTAAAGTCTTGTTAAATTTTTTTCTTTAGTGTCCTATACTTTTAATTGTAGAGGTCTTTCACTTCTTTTGTTAAATTGATTCCTAAGTATTTTATTTTATTTTTTTTTGAGGCTATTGTGAATGGGGTAGTTTTCCTAATTTTTCTTTCAGGGGATTCATCACTGATGTATACAAGTGAATTTGATTTATGGGTGTTGATTTTATATCCTGCTACTTTGCTGAATTCATTTCTTAATTCTAGAAGTTTTAATTGTAGAGGTCTTTCACCTCCTTTATTGGACTGATTTCCAAGTTGTTTTTTTTTTTTTTTTTTTTTTTTTTGGAGGCTGTTATGAATGGGATAGTTTTCAGAATTTGTTGATTTTATATCCTGCTACCTTGCTGAATTCATTTATTAATTCTAGAGTTTTTCTGGTGGAATTTTTTGGATCCTCTAAGTATAGAATCATGCCATCAGCAAATAATGATAGTTTGGGTTCTTATTTTCCTATTTGTATCCCTTTAATTTCTTTCATCTCTCTAATTGCTCTGGCTAGTGTTTCAAGGGCTATGTTAATAGCAGTGGTGAAAGAGGGCATCCCTCTTGTTCCCATTTTTAAAGAGAATGCTCCCAATTTTTCTCCATTTAGCATGATGTTGGCCTTGAGTTAGCATAGATAGCTTTTACAAAGTTGAAGTATGTTCCTACTATTCCGATTTTTTCTAGTGTTTTGAACATAAAAAGGTGTGGTATTTTGTGAAATGCTTTCTCTGCATCGATTGATAAAATCATATGATTCTTATTTTTAAGCCTACTGATTTGATGCATTACATTAATTGATTTCTGTATGTTGAACCAACCTTGCATCCCTGGAATGAACCCCACTTGATCACAGTGTGCTATTTTTTAAATATCTTTTTGTATGCGATTTGTCAAAGTTTTATTGAGAATTTTTGCATCTATGTTCATCAGAGATACTGGTCTGAAATTTTCTTTCTTTGATGTATCTCTGGTTTTGGTAGAAAGGTGATACTTTGCCACATAGAATGAGTTTGGAAAGTTTTCCTCCTTTTCTATTTCATGTAATAATTTGAGGAGTATTGGTATAAATTCCTCTTTATAGGTCTTGTAGAACTCAGCTGATAATCCATCTGGTTTTGGGCTTTTCTTGGTTGGTAGGCTTTTTATGGCATCTTCTATTTCCTTGTTTTAAATTTATCTGCTTAAGTTGTGTATGTCCTCCTGGTTCAGTTTGGGTGGGTCATATGCTTCTAGAAATTTGTCAGTGTCTTCAGGGTTTTCAATTTTACTGGAGCATAATTTTTCAAAATAGTTTCTAATTATCCTGTTTTTCAGTAGTGTCTGTAGTAGTATTTCCTTTTTCTCTTTCTTTTTTTTTCTTTTTGGTACTGGGGATTGAATTCAGGGGCACTCAACCACTGAGCCACATCCTCAGCTCTATTTTGTGTTTTATGTAGAGACGAGGTCTCACTGAGTTGCTTAGCGCCTGGCCTTTGCTGAGGCTGGCTTTGAACTCACGATTCTCCTGTCTCGGCCTCCCTAAGTACTGGGATTACAGTCTTGTGCCACCATGCCCAGCTGATATTTCCTTTTTCATCATGAATTTTAGTAATTTTGGCTTTCTCTCACCTTCTTTTTGTTAGGGTGGCTAACAGTTTGTCGATTTTACTTATTTTTCCAAAGAACTAGCTTTTTGTTTTGTCAATTTTTTGAATTGTTTCTTTATTTCAATTTCATTGATTTCAGCCCTGATTTTAATTATTTCCTGTCTTCTTCTTCTTTTGGTGTAGATTTGTTCCTCTTTTTCTATGGCTTTGAGATGTAGTGTGAAGTCATTTATTTGTTGACTTTTTCTTCTTCTTTTAATGAATGAACTTAATGCAACAAACTTTTTTTTTTTTTTTAGCACTGCCTCCATGGTGTCCCAGAGATTTTGATATGTTGTATCAGAATTTTTATTTACCTCTAAGAATTGTTTTTATCTCCTCCCTGATGTCTTCTGTTATGGATGCATCATTCAGTAGCATATTGTTTAGTGTACACATGTTGGACTAGTTTTTGTCATTTATTTCTAGTTTTATTCCATTGTGGTCAGATAGGATGCAGCGTAGTATCTCTATTTTTTTTTTATTTGCTAAAACTTGCTTTGTGGTATAACATATGATCTATTTTGGAGAAGGATCCATGTGCTGCTGAGAAAAAAGTGTATTCGCTCGTTGATGGATAGAATATTCTATATAATTATTGATTGTTTTATTGAGTTTTATGGTTTCTTTGTTCAGTTTTTGTTCAGAAGATCTATCCAGTGGTGAGAGAGCTGTGTTAAAGTCACCAGTATTATTGTGTTATGGTCTATTTGATTCTTGTACTTGAGAAGGGTTTGTTTGATATACATAGATGCCTTATTATTTGGGGCATAGATATTTGTGATTGTTATGTCTTGTTGATGTATGATTCCCTTAAGAAGTGTGGAATGTCTTTCCTTATCCCTTTTCACTAACATTGGTTTGAAGTCCACTTTATCTAATATAAGGATGGAAACTCCTGCTTGTATACACAGTTCATGTGAGTGATACATTTTTCCCATCATTTCACTTTTATTCTGTAGATATCTTTTCCTGTGAGATGAGTCTCTTGGAGGCAGCATATTGTTGGGTCTTTTTTTTTTTTTTTTAAATCTAGTCTTTCAGTTTATGTCTTTTAATTGATGAGTTTAGGCCATTCTCATTCAGGCTTGTTATTGAAATATGATTTGTAATCCCAGTCATTTTGTTTATTTTTGGTTTTTAACATGACTTATTTTCTCCTTTGATTGGCCTTTACTTTAGTGTAGTTTCTCTCTTTGTATATTTTCATTGTTGGTTACCATTTCCTTCTCGTGGAATATTTTGCTGAAAATGCTGTGTAGTGCAGGCTTTCTCGCTGTAAATTCTTTTAACTTTTGTTTATCATGGAAGATTTTTATTTTATCATCAAATCTAAGACTTAATTTTGCTAGATATAAGATTCTT
The DNA here is from genome assembly GCA_028644305.1 of Xerus rutilus. Lineage (NCBI taxonomy): Eukaryota > Metazoa > Chordata > Mammalia > Rodentia > Sciuridae > Xerus > Xerus rutilus. The sequence goes on along the minus strand of CM053411.1, from coordinate 21,229,478 downwards.
GGTTGGCATCCATTTTCTTTCAGAGCTTGGTATATGTTCCATGATCTCCTGGCTTTTAGGGTCTGGGTTGAAAAATCTGCTGAGATCCAAATTGGTCTCCCCCTTTGTGTAATCTGATTCCTCTGTCTTGGAGCCTTTAAAATTCTATTCTTATTCTGTATGCTGGGCATTTTTATTATAATATGCCTTGGTGTAGATCTGTTGTAATTTTGTATATTTCCAATTCATTTTTCATGTTTGGGAAATTTTCTGATATTATTTCGTTGAAGAGATTATGCATTCCTTTGGTTTGAAATTCTGTGCCTTCTTCTATCCCAATAAATTTAGTTTTGGTCTTTTGATGTTATCCCATAATTCTTGTATGTTTTGTTCATGGTTTTGTACCATCTTCACTGTATGGTCAAGTTCATTTTCAAGATTGTATATTTGTCTTCATTATCTGAGTTTCTGTCTTCCAAGTGATCTAGTCTGCTAGATTGCTTTCTACTGAGATTTTTATTTGGTTTATTGTTTCCTTCATTTCAAGAATTTCTGATTGTTGTTTTTTTTTTTCACAATTTCTAGCTATTTCTTAAAGTAATCTTTTGCTACCTGTATTTGTTCCCTTATCTCTTTGTTGGTGTGATCAATGTTTACCTTTATTTGCTCTCCTATTTCTTTGTTGGAGTGATCACTTTTCACCTGTATTTCCTTGCTTAAGTCATTATTTAATTTACAGATCATTTTAATTATGTACATTCTGAATTCTTTCTCTGACATTTCATCAATTGTGCTATCAATGAATTCTATTATTGTAGTATTTTGGATTATTTGGGGCACTTTCTTACCTTGTTTTTCATGTTGATTATGTATCTTCCTGTCTTGCAATGCTGATCTGAGGTATTGCAGATTCTATCCTTTAATCTTGTAGTGACACTACAGATTACCTGTACCTCACCTTGGAGTTCACTTACAGTCCCCAGCAGATGTCCCCAGATGAATACAGCTATTAAAGATGGTGGTGGTGGTAGTGGAGGTAACTCAAGATGGCAGCGGGTGTGACCCAAGATGGATGCAAACATTTTCAGAGATGAGGCTACTAGGGTGGGTCTTACAATGGCTTTGGACTGATTGATCAGAGATGCAGCACTTTGGCAGGCCGTTGCCTCCAGACCCTGTCTGTTGACCCAAAGTAGAGGCTAATACATTGAAAGAACTATGGGGATGGCTGCAGTGTACAAGAGGAATACAGGAAGGGAGCAACAGCATGTATCCTTACTCTGTGCAGGTGCGGTGCTGGGCCTGGTGTCTCACACACCTGTGAGAGCAGTCCTAGGCCTGATCTTGGCCTGGACACACTCAGGGGTTGTGGGTAGTGAGTCTGGCCCTGGACCTGGGTTCCCATGGATCAGCAGGGGGTCTGGCTCTGAACTGGAGGCAGTCCCAGGCCTCAGCCACAGAGGTCTTAGGAGACAGTCCTTCATCTGTGTCTAGGTTCCCCTGTGAGTCAGTGGATTGATGGGTAGTAATCTCGGGCCTGACCTTGGCTGGCCTCCCACTGTGGTCACTGAAAGAGGTCCTGGGTGTTGGCCTGTGCTCCCACCTGTCGACAGGGGCTCTGCCCTGATCTTGGGGAGGTCCCAGGCCTCCCTTAGCCCCAGTCCTGTAGGGGTCCCCAGAGGCAGTCTTTACCTGGGTCTGGTTCCCTTGTGATTGAGGGCTACCAGTCTTGGGTCTGACCTTGGCTGGGCTCCCAAGGCAGTACATGAAGATGGTCCTGGGCCTTGGCTTGTGCTCCAGTTGGTTGGCAGGGTCTCTGGTGCAGATCTGGGGGCAGTTCCTAGCAATATGACTGTTTAAAAATTAAAAAATAATATTTGAATCATATTTTCTAACAGTATAAAATACTTTAATGTGGATTTTTAATATATCTCAAATACTTTTACAAGCTTTTTATGTATAATATACTATATCTACATGTTATTCACTCCATCATATGGTTGTATAATAATCGTTGTTGAAAAGATTATTAACAGTTTTTGCTGTTTTTCTGGTTATTTACTATATGCTCTCTGAGGTGTTCCAACACTAATCTGTTTGTGTTTCATGAAACAGACTCCTGCCACTTGTTTGGGTGGGCTCCTAGAGCAGCTGTCTTTTGGCTGGTTTGATCAATGAGAATTTGGCTGGAGGATAGAGATGTTGCTATTTCTCCTTTTCTCTATACATTGAGTGAAATCTCTGTCATCAGCTTCATCTTCTCTGAAGCTCTGACTCACATTGTAAAGCCTCAATGTGGCTCCATCACTTGTCAAGTGATTTTAGTCTCTGAGCTTTGAATCTTCTTTCGTCCACCCAGCCTAGAGTAGTGAAGACTTTGCTCTCATTGACCTAAGAATTCTCTGACTGCGTTTCAGCTCTAACATCACCCATCTAACCTATTCTCTATGTAACAAATTTCTGTTTTGCTTCCTGGAATTAATGAATAATTAATAATACCCTGGTGTATAAATCTTGGAACAATCTTGCTGTTATTTTTGTATAAACTCCTAGATGGTAATTTTTTCATCAAAGGTCATAGTATCACCAAACTATATCTGAAAATTTTATATACAATAATAATTATTTTGGGAAGATACTGTGGATTGCACTCAGGGGTACTTGACCACTGAGCCACATCTCCAGCCCTATTTTTGTATTTTATTTAGAGACAGGGTCTCACTGAGTTGCTTAGTGCCTTGCCGTTGCTGAGGCTGGCTTTGAACTTGCAATCCTCCTGCCTCAGCCTCCCAAGTCACTGGGATTACAGGTGTGCACCACCATGCCTGGCTTATATTCAATAATAATTTTAAGAGAATGTTTTAAGACTTCCTATAAACTTTCACCAAAAGTAGCATCAAAAAATAAAAGCAACATTGTAATTTAATAGTATAAACATGATATTTCACAATTTTCTTAAATTATATTTAATCATTATGGGTGTTTCAAAATATATGCTATATCATTTGTTACATATCTTAGGATTTTCCATAAATCCTTATATGTGAATCCTAAATTAAAAGTGGAAACATGTATCAAAATCATATTAGGGAATGACTTCTCTCATGTTTGGGTTAATTATGTCCTCTAAGTCCTCTGTATGATTTTAGAATACCACTGCTTAGTGGTGGCATTGGGGCTTTAAACTTCTCATCAGTTCTCCTTTGAAATACAGATAGATGTTTAAAATATTAACAAATCATTAATTGTAATGCATTTAATAAAGGAGAAACAAATTAAAAATTTTACAGAGTATTATAATGGACATGTTAAGGTGAATGACAATTTAAAAGTATATTTCTTATTACAGAATTAATACTTGCCTATTTGAGACTCTAGAAAACCCAGCAAAACAAATCAAATTAGCTACATTTCTCTTCTAAATAGAAAAAAATTATATTGATAATAGTTTTGTTATTTGAGCTTTCTAAGATCACTTTCATCCATTATTTAGAGAAATTTAAATAAGATTACATATTTTTAATATGTGTGAATCTATTTACATCAAAATATAAATATATGATATGAGTATATATTAACCCATATGAGTATATATTAACCCATATATAATTATATATGATAATATTATAATATATATTTATATGCATATATACTATATATCAAAGCTTATCTGAACAGTAAAATAATCTATTAATTTATTTTGAACAGATAAATAATCTATTAATTTATATTTGCATATTCTAACATTGATCTCTGCCTGAGATCTGAGACCAGAGATTAGGGTTCACTATTACTATTGAATATTATTATGTTAAAATAGATAAGTAAATAAAAGAATTGTCCTTTTCTACTTGATAATAACTTCTAATGAGATGTTGTAAAGTTTATTTTTCCAACTACTGTTCAAATAGGGTAGAGGGTATCTATTGTTCAAATAGAGTTCTGGGTAACTCTATGAGGCTTCCCAAGAACTCCTGCCTAGCTTTGTACTCAGTAAGAATATTCTTACTGGAGCACAGCCTGGAGGCACACCCTGTAATCCCATTGACTTGGGAGGCTGAGGCAGGAAGATACTAAGTTCAAAGCTGGCCTTAGAAATTTAGCGAGGCCTTAAGCAACTTACTGAGACTCAGTCTCTATATAAAATGTTAAAAGGGCTGAGAATGTGGCTCAGTGGTTAAGTGCCCTTGAGGTCAATCCCTGGTAGCTAACAAAAAAAAAAAAAAAAAGAATATTTCTACTGCTTCTGAGAAATTGGTTTACTTTCAGTTAGTGAACAAGGAACTCTATGATAAGCAAACTTCTGTTACTGAGGTGACTCTGTGAAATCCAAGTCAACTTCATGGGCTTTAAACTTCTCATCAGTTAATAAGAATCCTGTAGGGTGTGAATATAGTGTTGGACATCCTCCCTGGTTCTGTTTGATCCCTTCACCTCTGTTTCTTTGATCTACCTTTGCTGTTTAGCTGTGTGCCATGTATCTGTATGATCCACTTGTTGAAAGAGGATATATTTTCATTGCTTAATCATATATGGTAACTATATAATCAAACTATGTGCAAACTAAGCAGTGGGTCAACAATTTTCACAATGAAGGATGAACACACAAGATATTAAATTTCTGGGTTATCCATTTAATTTTAAGATATCTTTTTTTCTGTTTTTTTTTTTTAAACAAGTAACTCAGATATTCATACAATTTTTCTAGTTCTGGAATCCCATCTGTTTTTATTCAGGAAAGGCTTCAAAAGAAAGGCCAGAAAATGAAAGTATCATAACAGACAGACACAGAGCTTATTTAAGCTTGAATTGTAATAACAATATTTTTAACTAAATAAAAATGACTGTTGAGATAGCTTGCTAAAATATAACAGGAATCAAAATTTTGCATCTGTTGACATATTCTTCCACCTGTGAATTTAAACTGGCTGTGTAACAATTTAATCCTAGGAAATATCCTTGTTCTTTCTAAAAGTAACATTGTGCTTTAAGAAAATGTTGGCCTATATGCAGTTCTCTGAGCTCTTCTACACAGGGCAAATTGAAAAACAATTGATGGTATAAAACAAGGGTGGGCAAACTTTTTTCTGTAATGTGCCAAATAATAAGTGTTTCAGGATTTGCTGCACATATGGTCTTTTTAACAACTGCTCAAATTTGCTATTGTAGTATGAAAACAGACGTAGAGTATAAATAAACAAATGGTCATAAATGAGCTTACCTGTGTTCTAATAAAGCTTAATTTACTAAACCAGTGCTGATCCGTACTTGGCACTAAACCCATTGGTCTCCAGGCTGTGAAATAAAGTCTGTAGTAATTTTTATTAAATCTTCTTTTCCATTTATTGGCAGATACCAGAGAATACAAAAACACACAAAATAAAAATAAAATAAAGATATGATTTTTAAGGAATAATTGATGTTAGTAGCTTGGTAGTTTTGTTTTACATATTTTTAGGTTATCTATCATATATAAAGGTTGTGTTACAATAAATATTAGTTGATAAAATGTAATTCTGCATATACTCAAATCTTTTAGCTTTTTAAAATTTTTAACATTATGTTTTGACACAGGAAACAGAAAGGATCATATTTGTGTTTTGAAAAGACCTGCCCTTTGTGGTACCTTTAGGCTCTTTTCCTCATTACTGTCATAGGTTCTTTTTTATTAATATTTTTTTAGTTATAGATGGACACAATGACTTTTTCATTTATTTTTATGTGGTACTGAGGATCGAACACAGTACCTCCTATGTTCTAGGTAAACGCCCTACCACTGAGCCACAACCCTAGGCCCTGTGGTAGGTTCCTAAAGGGCTTTGTAGTTCTACTTCATTTTAAACATCTTCTTCATCATCATCATCATCATCATCATCAAATTGCTTACTACAAAGGTTATGTTAGTATGCATTTCATACAATCGTTTGTAAGTATGAATTTTTAATAACAGATAAACTACTGGGGAAGAGATATTAGGGGCCATCTAAACATACCTGCGAAGCAATCTATCACTATAATTCTAGATTCTCAGAGGTATAGGATGTAAAATTCACATTCTGATCTATATCAAAGGGATAAATACATTGTTTTCAAGGACTTAGCTGCCAGAAAATTTTAAGTAGTAGTAATGTTCCTACTACTACTTAAGGAAAGCCTTTACCTACTAAGAATGAGACTGTTCTTGAAATTTCTTGGGAACTTTCCTTTAGGAAATACTACATTTCATTGCTTCATCATTTTATTTCACAAAACCTATACCAAGAAACAATTATGGTCCTTACCTGTGCTCAAAATGCCTAAAGAAAGTAAAAACATTCAAGGAAGAAATCAAAAACTTATAACCTATGGATATAGATTGGTTACATTGTGGACTCCTGGGAGGAATATATGGTCACACAGTGAGAAGGAACCAAGCATGCACCGAAAGTCTTCTGCCACCTAAAATTCTGTGGCCGTGGACTAGCTGCAAAATCTCCTGACACTATTTTTCAACACCCAGTCAGAATTTTGCTCTAGGTTTAATGCAAATTAATCTCACATTGATAAGTTAGGCTTAAGAATTTTCTAGGCTGAGTTATAAAAATTACAATAGCCTTTCTAAAAGGTGCATTCCAGTTCATAACTCTAAATCCTTTCTCAATTTTATTCAGTTCAGAATGTTAATTGTTTCTTCTGTGATCCTAGTAAGTTTTGCAGAGAATGAAGAGATATACAAGTCATAGGCCCTCAGAGGACTTTGTAGAAGGCAGATACAACAATAGTTATAACTAAAGGCCAAATGAGAGCAGTGCCTTAAGAAAGACAAAGACTTAGCAACTTGGACTAGAGAAATGCCTGAAGAACTCACATTTGGCAAAGCAGGTCAGGAAAGGACTTGATAGTGGAGATGACTGTAGAGAAATACAGAGAGATACATGATGTTGACCTGGTACATGTTGCAATGACAAATATGCTGAGCCAGGGGAGTCTGGGCTCTGAACAGCAGAAGAATCATTCAGTTTGGCTGGAGAATAAGAACCATACATTTATAAAGTATATGGAAGAATAGGGTAGAATAAATATGGGAAAGGAGTCTGGTGAAATATTCCAGAACTGAGGGATAATCTGTTCTTATGATTTTGAACCTGGAAGCAGCTTTCATACTAACTTTATCACCACTTTTAAAACTTTGTTTCCAGGTAAAAAAGGTAGATACAGAAAAGCTAGATCATTGACATAGTGGGAGCCAGATATGAGATAATAAAGCAAAATTCAGAAGTACCTATGTGTATAAAATAGTATATAAAATATAATAAATGTGGAAAGTATACTTGGTGAATACTAATATAGCACACTTCCATCTTTGCTCTTTAAAAAAATGCAAAGCACTTTCACAGACATTATCATATGCAGCCACAAACTACACTCTAGGTAGGAAGAGGTATGTATTTTTTATATTGATGAGAAAACTGAGCATCAGAATATGTATGGATAATGGAGTGAAAACACTAAGGAGGCAGTCATCTAAAACAGAATGAATAATAATACAATAAAATTGCTTTGCACTAAAAAATCAGATGTTACATTGATATGGCTAAAAAAATTCTACAGAAACCTAGGTGAAGAATCCAAGAATGAAGAAGACTATTTGTTGAAAATAAATAGGTCTTGTTTCAGTTTTGGACTAGGAAGGTAGTTCAATTGAGGGACATCATGTAGAGTGAAGCAGTTAGGGTTAATGTGAAGTTTATTCTGAATAGAAAGAAAAATAGAAACCAGTAAAAATCAAACCAATGCAAGCATTTGTAATGAAGGAAAAGCAGACTTGGACCACACTCTTACTTTCCCTTGTGTAGCAAGTAAAAAAATCTGTCCTGTAGGGTCATTCAAAGCATATGACAAGTGCAAAGCAATTTAACAGACTGACAGTGGTAGAAACCAACTAAACATTTAATAATAGAATACATTCTTACTACCTGCCACCCAAACATTCCTTTTTGTAGAAGGATGCTATTACAGTGGAACCTTCTCTAATTCCACATTCGAGATGAAAACTGCACTGTTGGGACCAGAATGTAATGCAGTTATTTGAAATCTTCTTGTAGAATAAAATGTGCATGGATGAAGCGTTCTGTAGCCCATCCCTACAATATGTTTCTCAGGAAATTACTGAAGTTTGTAGCTTTAGAATCCCTTGGGAGACACAGTTGGGTGGTTGTAACACAATAATTTATGATCCCTGTTTCTCAAAGTTTTGGCCTTTTTATTGTTAATTTATAAATGAATTACTGGAATTTTAAATTTCATTTTCAAAGATCAATCACTAAAAATAGACCATCAAATATGTTCAATCAGACTTGAATGCTTTTGTCGGTATTCACAAAATTACACTCTCTCATGTACAGTTGCTGAGTGATTAGGTCCTTTGGTTCTATTGCAGCAGTTGGTTTGTGCTTCCAAAAGCCTTACCTTTAATATAGGCAAGTAATTTTCTTTCCTATGTGAAAAAAAAAAAAACTAGTTCAAGTTAATTTTAAAAAGGAAGGAAGAAAAGAAAAGAAAGCGATTAAAAATATGAGGGCTGGGATTGTAGCTCGGTGGTAGAGTGCTTGCCTTGCATGCGTGAGGCACTGGGTTTGATCTTCAGCACCACATTAAAAATGAATAAATAAAGATATTGTGTCCATCTACAACTAAAGAAATTATTTTAAAAAAATATGATGTGTAGCTCAAGTAAAATATTTGAAATCTGGTAAATGTGGGCATCAAAGAAATCCAAGTCGGCCAAGCCAAACTCCCATTACTATAAGAGTTGATTAGGTTTTGTGTCCTACCCAAGCTGTCACCATCCATTTACTGCCATGTCACTAGACCATTCTCTCTTGAAAACATTTCATATGTTCTCAACTATGCAACATTTGAACTATAATCATCATTCTTGGGGATTTTGAGGTGATGTAAATAAGAGGATGAAAAGACAAAATTGATAAGTGTCATTTTTTACTTTAAGGTCCTTTTGGAGATATTTAGTAATTAAACTGCACCTTTTGAACAAATATCACCAAACTTTGCTCTTACTGATCCTGTGAAGGTTTATGGTGGAATAAGAAATAAATTTATGGTATAAACAGTATGCATTTCAAGCTAATTAAAAACATGAATTTTTGTGTCCAAGTAATTGTGTTCAAGATTTTGGTTCAAGTGACAATTCCTCAACTTTCTGGCTGTGTGAGGCTGAATACTAATTTATTTAATCACAGTCATGATTTCTTATGTGACATAGTAAAGGTAACATATTTTCCACAGTGCATTTAATTGGAATTATTTCTGGTTGAGTTTATAGTAATCATCTCTTTTTAGGATGCATTTCCTTTTTCCACGATTTATACCAATAAAGTAAATGGAGATGTGATAATGTCCATAACTCCTATACTGATGAATCTTTAAGGAGGCACTATACTCTGTCACTGCCTATAAATACACCATTAATTCTGATTTACTATTATCATGAGGGATAGAAAGGGCAACATTATTTAGCCTTCCTCACTACAGTAGCACTGTATTGATCAAGAATCCAATTTAGTCATCATGTTAACTACCAGGTTCTATCCCAAATATATAATTGTCTATTCCAAATACACAATTCAAAACTGAGGAGATGACACATGGTGGGTATATGGACCCTATGAGGCTGGTGACTCCAATATTAATGCCAACTTGTCCAGAAACCTATTTGTTACCTATCCCATATATTTCTACTCTATCAAGGAACTATAATAATGCTTTAGGTCCACAAATATCAATGTTGTCATATATCCTGTATGTAACAGTTCTTAAAATGTCTGAGTATTACCCTTTCCCTTGTGTATGATTACATAAATAGCATTCTTTGATAAAGGACTCAAGGAATAATTACTGTGTTCTCATATGGTATTGTTTTAGGGAGCTCTGTACCACTTACTCTTGGAGACAGGGTTTCTAATCAATGGCTTTGAAATCTGAAGTTTAACTCAAGACCAGAATAATAATTTACTTTTAGTTGGTATGACTGTGGCTGATAAACTTCTACCTCTGATAATCCATATTTACTTTCTTTTATTGTACAGATTGAAAAAAAACTATGGTGGATTAACCATCAAGGAAGCAGGATTGGCTAGAGACTAGTGTGCCAGGCACAATGTAAATCTCACCTAGTCCCACAGGGAGACTCAAATAGCAACACTTATTGTTCTCATATGACAAAAGTGTCATGCCTTCCAAACACAACATTGACTAGATAACAAACACAATATGGGGAAAAAAGCAAATATTTGAAAAGGTAGCTTTCTTCAATCAATAGCAAATCTCATGCTGTATGTGAGGGACAGAGAGAAACTGGGAATTTCATCTATGTGAACTGTCACCTGTCAATATTCTCTAAGAGCCAGAGGAAAAATGCTTTAGGCCTCCAAAAGGGGACGGGTCTAAATTTTCCTTAAAAAACACAGCAATCTCAGAGCACAAAGGAAAAGATTAATAAATTCTCTCACATTAAACTTAAAGACTTAGATATTAAGGAAAGTAACAAGAAAACCTCAAATAGAGATAAATTAACAATGAGTAAACATGACACAGAATATATGTCCAGAATATTTTTAAATGCTTGAAAAGTTCAAAAAATAGATAACTAGACACTTTAGAGAAAGATATATGAAGTGACAGCAAATACTTTAAAAATAATTAACTTTCACTAGCATTTAGAGAAATGCAAATAAGTAACAGATAAAAATTCTATTTATACTCACTAGACTGAAAAATATTAAAATATCCAACAATGAATGTCAAGAAATGATGTTTATGCCTATACTTTGGTTGTTAGAAATGTAAATTGCTCCATTACAGTTTGTAAAATAATGCCATAGGTTTATAAAGCACTTGAATGTTACTTTTAGTAATACAGTTTACTTTTTAGAAATGTTGTATATAAGCTCTAGAAGATACAAAGTTTTCATGAACACATTTTCTATAGGAAAAAATAGTGGAAAATTATCAGAAAACTCCCAATTATAGAATCTTCATACACTAAAACACTAAAAATGAAATAAACATGGTGTAGACAAAATCATGCAAGAACCTTATGTGAATGTTGAACAAATACCAAGTTGCAGAACATATTTAGCATATACTTTTACATAAGTTATGTAAATCTCAAAAGCTTTCAAAATTAAATAATACATACGTGAAAAGATAGTATTTCTACTTTATTTACCTTTAAAGTGGCAAATAAAAAATGATAAGCAAATAATTTCAGATGAGAGTATTGTAGGCCTGAGCACAGAGGGAGATCAGAGATGAAGAAAATGTAGACAACATAGAAGAGATGGCAGCTAAGTTTAAGCCCCAGATTTGTAATTATTGCTATTTATTAGAATTTTATATGTATTATAAGCATCCTATTATACAGACTTTATTTTGGATAAAACTATTTTAAGCAAATACAGCAAGAGATCTATCTCAAAGTTAGTTCTACATATTTTATAACTAAAGTTTGTCAAATATTCAAAGGGTTGATAATTTGTATGGTACATAAACTACTATCAAGTAGAAAGGAAAATAAATTTTTGAAATTTTCTTTGTCTTTTAATTAAAATTTCCCACATGAGTACTGTAATAGAACACTTCTGATTCACTAGGTTATCCAAGAATTCAGATATCTATTATGTATTTCTTACTGTTCCATCTCCTAACTTTTTATTCAACGTAGAGTCACCTCTGCCATCATATTCAAACTAGGGTAATTGGTAATAAAGACATGCAGAGCAAGCATCATCGTTCAAAGGCTATGTCATGAAAGTTGTACATACCTTTTCTTAATAACCACTGACTAAAACATATTTACATGACTACAGTAGTTATATAGACCTGTGAAATGTAGTCTTCATGTGCCATGTTTTCAGTGACAATGATAGGTTTTATGACTCAGGAGATAATGAAAAAATGAACATTAAAGAAAAACATCACTGTCTGTCACCCTACAAATTTAAGTATTCAAAAGAAACCATTAGAATACTGAGTCCAGGAGAGTGGATGAATGTATCATGACCAATTAAGGTTTACTCCAGAAATGGAAAAATGATTCAGCATTAGGAAATATATCAATATAATCCATTAGATTAAGCCATTAAAGGAGAAAATATAAACAAAGAATGGTGTATCATCTGTAAAGTAAAGGGGGACAGTACAGCACCATGTCCCTGAATGCCCTCATTCCATTCCCAAAATCATAAAAGGTAAAGGAGAGCAGACCTGGACTGGAAAGTCCTGATTCATATTATCTTGAAGGACCTGACTTTCTGTTGTGCACACTTGGAACTAAGGCAAGTTATTAGTGTTATCTGTAGAAAACTACTTTCTTGCTTATACACTAGGACAATCGCTTCTTGGAATGTTGATCATATAAGAAAACTAAGAAAGCTAACTGATGATGTCACTGCTTTTGAAGAGGAATATGTAAAATACCTCTCTGAATAGAAATGAGCATGGAAATGAGAGCCTTGTGGAAAGGGAACCATTCATCCAACCAGCTGCCCCTGGATAAACACTGTGAGGGGCAGAGGTGCTGCTTGGCAAAGCATGTGGAGGGATGGAGTTGCTGTCTTCCTCTCTGTCCCCACTGAACTTTCCTTGGAGCAGTCACCAATCCCTATAAGCTTTCCCCAAAACATCATATATTTCCCATGCGGCTGCCAGGCAGTTTATTTGCCCTCTCCAAAACCTACCCCATGGCCCTGGTACTACTGAGCCAAAGATGCTATTGAGGATTAGGTAAAAAAAAAAAAAAAAAATTAGTCTCTATGCCTAATAGAAGAAAAAATAGGCTCAAATCTTCATTAAGTCAGTTTAGGCCCAATCTTCCTTAACAAGACTCCTAAAATGCAAGAAATAAAATCAAGAATCAATAAATGGAATGGATTCAAACTAAAAAGCTTCCTCTCAACAAAAGAAACAATCAAAGAGATGATGACAGAGTTTACATTTTGGAAGCAAATTTTTGCCACATGCACGTCAGATAGAACAGTAATCACCAGGATATATAAAGAATTCAAAAAACAACAACACCAACAACAAAAATAAACAACACAATCAATGGGCTACAGAGCTGAACAAATACTTCTCAGAAGAAGAAATATAATTGATCAACAAACAAAAAAAGTTCAATATCTCTAGTAATTAGAAAAGTACAAATCAAAACTACCCTAAGATTTCATCTCACGCCAGTCAAAATGGCAGTTATCAAGAATACAAGTAACAATAAATGTTAGCGAGGATGTGGGGAAAAGACACAATCATACATTGCTGGTGAAATTGCAAATTGGTGCAGCTAATCTGGAAAACAGTATGGAGATTCCTTAGAAAACTTGAAATGGAACCATTTGACCCACTTAACCCATTCCTCTGTCTATACTCAAAGGACTTAAAAACAGCATACTACAGTGATGCAGCCACATCAATGTTTATTGCAGCACAATTCACAAATCCAAACTGTGGAACCAACCCAGATGCCCTTCAATAGATGAATGGATAAAGAAACTTTGGTAAATATACATAATGGAATATTACTCAACAATAAAATTATGACATTCACAGGTAAATGGATGGAGTTAGAGAGTATCATGCTAAGTGAAGTAAGCCAATCCCAAAAAACCAAAAGCCAAATGTTTTCTCTGATAAGTGGTTGCTGATCCATAAAGGGAGGGAACATGGAATGTGTAGAGGGACTTTGGATTAACAAAAGTGTAGGGAGAGGAGAGCAGGGGGCATGCAGAGAGGAAAGATAGCAGACTGAGATGGGCATCATTACCCTAGGTACATATATGATTGCACAAATGATGTTACCCTATTTTGTGTACAACCAGAGATGTGAAAAATTGTTCTCCATTTGTGTACAATGTATCAAAGAGTATTCTGCTGTCATGTATAACTGATTAGAATGAATAAATAAATAAATAAATAAATAAAAAGAAAAAAATTGATAACAGTTGACACATACTCATGATAAAAACATACCCAGAATCAATAACAGAAAGAAACTTCTTTAAATTAAAACAAGAAATTAGCTTATATATTAGAGCATGTACTTATGGCTGAATATATGTGCTTGAAGCACAAAAAAAAGTCTGATTTTGGACCCCACCACCACCATTTTTACTCCTTAAACTTGAAAGCACAATTTTACTCTCAGTTTCATGGCCTTTAAATATGATCTGCAGAACTTTTCATAATCAGCTTCCACATAGCACTTACAATTTTAATCATTATCTATCTACTCTAATCCAATATTCATCCCTTCCACTAATGAAACAACTTCATAAACTCTGTCTTTGCAAATGCTGTTCACTTTTCTTGAACTAAATAAAACCCTTCATGAGAGTAGTTAAGTATCTTTCCTGATCCAAACTAAATTTCTTTGAATTCCTTCAGTTCAAAATAAAAATTTGCTTTTAAGTACCCAATCACATTTTGTACTTTCTCTATTGTTGTTTCCTTATGGATAAGTTTCTCTGACAGAATATGCTATTTTGTTTCACATATCACAAATCCACAGGGCCTGACATAGAATTCTATGTAAGTACATTTTCTGTTTCATGTACTATACCTATTTTAAGATAATTGAATTGTAAAGGTTCTGGCTGTGGAAATGTACAAGACAGTGAATTTCCTCTGGCAAGCAAACTTCCAGGAAATAACAGGCATTTTGTTTTCCACAGTTGAAATATTCTGCACAGTTGGAATATTTCCACAGTTGGAATATTCTTCTAATATCTTATTAGTTCTCCCAGGAACTAATAAGATAACTAATACATGCAAAGGTGCAAGATGTTTAACTGCTATAGCAATGCCCTACATAAGGAGTCTCTGTGCTACAGTACACTGTGCCTGGACCTGCCGGTCTAATAGTAAATTCAAACAAAGGACTTTGTTGAGAGCTACACGAAGCTCCTAACATTGCATATTGTAATGGTAGAATGTAACTGAGAAATAAGCTGCATAATGTTGCTGATACTGTAACTTGCCTAACAGCACAATAAGGTACTAATGATGCCAGTGACCTAAGGTAATCTATTGATATAAATAAAGTGACAACTTGGATGAACAGCCCATTTATCTTTGCCAGTGCATCTTGCCTCTGTGTCTCCTTTTGATTTCTTTACACTAAATTTTCAGGACAAGTTTGCCACAGGGCAGGAGATCATCCTATAAAGCTCATTTAACAATTAATTACTGAAAATTTTAATATTGTAATATTTAGAGAGGCAAGATTTGAGATACTCCTAGGTCAATAAAAGTGTGTTGATATGTTGAATATTGTGCCTCAGATATGGTTTTACATATTTTTGTTTAGTACTTTAACCCCTACATCCTTTTACTTTGTTCTTATCATACTTCTTATTACTTCTTCTTTCATACTCCTCCTTTGTTTTTATAAATTTTGAATGAGGGCCTGTAGGTGGCTTGACACCTAACAACAACCTACTGAGTGTGTTATATTAAAATTAACATCCCTTTTACATGCTTTGTGATTCATATTTTAATCACATTGTTGACATTTTTTGGAGGTTGATCCACCACAAAAAGTGTGTTCATGCATGTGGGTGTATATATTTGTGAATTATGTTCTCATGGGATGAATCATAGGCATGAGAGAGTAATCTGCAGTTATCATCTAAATTAGAAATGTTAAGAATTGAAATTAAAAGAGCAGTTATTTAAAAGTTAGCTAGGATGGAGGAACAATACAAAGCAAGCTGCAGTGAAGGAAGGGCTTTTCCTCTTACATTTATTATTGTTCTATTATAAAGCCTCCAATTACATAAAATAATTGACTTGACATTACAAAAGAAAGAAGGCTAATAACCTGCAAGAGTTTTTTATATATATACATACATAAATACACACATATACATATCATGTATATATGTGTTATATGCACACACACTTATCTTTCCCAACCAAAAGAAATAAAATAAAATTAGAAGCATAGAAAAAGAAAGAAGAAAATAAAAATGATAACAAATTTGGGACAACATTGAAAGTCTATTTTGGAAACTGAAGTGATAGAAGAGCCCATTTGTAGATCTGACTTAACAATGGAAACTGGACTAAATATGTTTTTTGAACAATAAGAAATGTAGAATGAATTTACTTTTCATCTGACTTATGTTTGCAGGATTCAAATCTACATTCAAATTCAGTATTGACTTGAATATCTTTTCATGTGTTACCAGGATCTTAGAGATAGTTAATGATAAATTCATCAGCTAGAGATAGTTATTGATAAATATGTAAGTTTCATAAAAATAGATGCAAATTATGATAATTTATTGACATGGTTGTTAGGTTTGGATTTTAAGTAGATAAAAGGTTAGAAATAAATATGATAAGTTTCAATAGGCAGTTGCCCATCGAGTACATAATGTGATGATCACTATGCATTATTCTATGAATAAGCAGCAAATTTTACTACTCCCTTGCCAGAGCATTTAAGCACACAATTGATTAAAAATGTTGCATAATTTTATTTATGATTTACTTATAATTTTACATTGCTCTACAACTCAAGAAACAAACTTTACTGATGAATTTAATTGTATGTTTTTCCCTATTCACTGTACTTGACTGTGATGCATGCTTCACTGGTTGAACTAAATGATTCACACACTAAGGTTTCATCGTTTTTATCAATGGAACAATGCATTTTCATGTCTTGATTTTTCTAGTAGAGAAGTCAAAGTGTGCACAATGCCTTTTGATAATGCAAGTTTTCTTGTTAAAATGATTGCCAGTTTTATTGCTATTATTTGCTATTTTATTTAGAGTCCCTCAGTTCTTAAACATTGTAAATATTGTAGATATTTCTTTCTTTTTTTAAAATTTATTTATTTATTCTATTTAGATTTACATGATAGCAGAGTGCATTTTGATTCATTGTACACAGATGGAGCACAACTTCATTTCTCTGGCTGTATGTGATGTAGAATCATAACATACATGCAGTCACACATAAAGCTAGGGATATGATGTCCATCATATTCCACCACATTTACTGTCCCCTGCCCCCTCCTCCACTCACCCCTGTGACCAAAATTCCTCCATTTTTCCCATGTTCTCCCCCACATTATGAATCAGCATCCACTTATCAAAGAGAACATTTGGGATTTGAGTTTTCTGAGATTGGCTTAGTTCACTTAGCATGATATTCTCCAACTCCATCCATTTGCCTGCAAATTCCATAATTTTATTCTCTTTTATTGCTGAGTAATATTCCATTGTGTATATATACTACAGTTTCTTTATCCATTTATCTATGGAAGGGCACCTAGTTAGGTTCCACATTTTAGCTATTGTGAATTGAGCTGCAATAAACATTGAAGTGGCTGCAGCACTATAGTATGCTGTTTTTAAGTCTTCTGGGTATAGACGCAGGAGTGGGATAGCTGGGTCAAATGGTGGTTCCATTCCAAGTTTTCTAAGGAATCTCCATACTGCTTTCCAGATTGGTTGTACCAATTTGCAGTTCCACCAGCAATGTATGAGCATGCCTTTTTCCCCACAACCTCGCCAACACTTATTGTTGTTTGTATTCTTCATAAATGCCATTCTGACTGGCTTGAGATAAAATCTTAGGGTAGTTTTGATTTGCATTTCTATGATTGCTAGAGATGCTGAACATTTTTTCATATGTCTGTTGATGAATTGTGTATCTTCTTCTGTGAAGTTTGTGTTCAGCTCTTTGGCCCATTTATTGATTGGGTTGTGAGTTTTTTGGTGTTAAGTTTTTTGAGTTCTTTATATACCCTGGAGATTAGTGCTCTATCAGATGTCCATGTGGCAAAGATTTGTTCCCAGAATGTCAGCTCTCTGTTCACTTCATTGATTGTTTCTTTTGCTGAGAAAAAGCTATTTAGTTTGAATCCATCCCATTTATTGATTCTTGATTTTACTTCTTGTGCTATAGGAGTCTTGTTAAGGAAGTAAGGTCCTAATCTGACATGATGAAAATTTGGGCCTATTTTTTCTTCTATTAGGCGTTGGGTATCTGGTCTGATTCTCAGGTTCTTGATCCACTTTGAGTTGAATTTTGTGCATGGTGAGAGAGAAGGGTTTAGTTTCATTTTGCTGTATATGGAGTTCCAGATTTCCAGCACCATTTGTTGAAGAGGCTATCTTTTCTCCAGTGTATGTGTTTGGCTCCTTTGTCTAATATAAGATAATTGTATTTAAGTGGGTTCACCTCTGTGTCTTCTATTCTATTCTCACGTCTATTTTGGTGCCAGTACCATGTTGTTTTTGTTACTATAGCTTTGTAGTATAATTTAAGGTCTGGTATTGTGATGCCTCCTGCTTCACTCTTCTTGCTAAGGATTGCTTTGGCAATTCTGGGTCTCTAATTCTTCCAAATGAATGTCATGATTGCCTTTTCTATTTCTATAAGCAATGACATTGGCATTTTAATTGGAATCACATTGAATCTATATAGTACTTTGGATAGTATGGCCATTTTGACAATATTGATTCTGCCTATCCACAAGCATGGGAGATTATTCCATCTTCTAAGGTCTTCTTCAATTTCTTTCTTCAATGTCTTGTAGTTTGCATTGTAGAGGTCTGTCACCTATTTTTTAAATTGTTTCCCTAGTATTTTATTTTTGAGGCTATTGTGAATGAGATAGCTTTCCTAATATCTCTTTCAGAGGATTTATCACTGATGTATAGAAATGCAATTGATTTATGGGTGTTGATTTTATATCCTGCTACTTTGCTGAAATCATTGATTAATTCTAGAAGTTTTCTGGTAGAACTTTTTGGATCCTCTAAGTATAGTAGAAACATACCTCAACTTTGTAAAAGCTATCTGTGCTAAACCCAAGGCCAACATCATCCTAAATGGACAAAAATTGGAAGCATTCACTCTAAAAATGAGAACAAGATGGGGATGCCCTCTTTCACCACTGCTATTCAACATAGTCCTTGAAACACTAGCCAGAGCAATTAGACAGGTGAAAAAAATTAAAGGAATATGAATAGAAAAAGAAGAACTCAAAGTATTATTATTTGCAGATGACATGTAGTTCTTTCTTGTTGTTGTTTTTGATCCTTGTAAATATCTGTGAGTTATAGTTTCAGTACAAATGTACATTGTGCAATGATCAAATCAGTCATTAGTATATCCTTTACCTCAAAAATTTATTATTTCATTTTTGTAAGAATAGTCAAAATCCTCTCCTCTATTCTAAGATGTGCATTACATATTTGCTAAATATAATCACCCTACTGTCCAATAGAACACCAAAATTTATAACTAGCATTTTGCTCATTGACTAGTCTCCTTCCACCTGTGCATCCCTCCATCCTCCCCAGCCTGCAGTAGTTATTATTCTACTCTCTGCTTCTATAGATCAATTTATTTAGATTCTGTATATCTGAATGAAATTATGCCATGCTTTTCTTTCTTACCTGGCTTATTTAACATGTTTTTCATAATTATTCATGTTGCCACAAATAACAGGATTGTATATTGTACATTGTATATATAGCACATTTTCTGTAACCATTCATCCATTGATGGACGTTTAAGTTGATCTGTACGTTGGTTATCGATAAACACTGAAATGCATGTCTCATTGAGATAGTGATTTCATTTCCCTTGGATATGTACCCAATAGTGTAACTGATGGATCATATGGTAGCTCTATATTTAAGGGATTGCCATACTGTTTTCTGTAATGGAAGTACAAATTTACATCCCCACCAATGTTGTGTGAAGGTTCTCCTTTCTCCACAGCCTTGCCAGTCTACATTTGCTATCTTTTGTCTTTTTGGTAATAGTCATTCTAACTAAAGTGAGAAGATTTGTGAGTGAGATGGTTAAGGGTTTGGTTTGCCTGTATGCCAGATGATTAATGATGCCAAGCATCTTTCCTATACTTATTGCCCATTTGTATGTATTTTTGGAAAATATCATTCAAATATTTTGCCCATTTTTTATTGTATTATTTGGTTTTATTTTTTTCTCCTTCAACAGAAACAGTATTCATAACAACAATCTGCCCATGTTAGGCCTCCCATTTTAGCTGCAGGTAGGAGTGAATACATGGGTGTTAGAATTATAACGTACTTGCCTTTTTTGACAATATTGCTTTCCTTCAGTATACGCAGGACACGTTGTTTGGCATGTCTTCTTAATTAGAATAATGCTCTAGAAAGATTTTTTAAGTAATAAAAAAGCAAATGGTAATCATTTCTTTAAATAAACCCCAACATTCTTATGTTACATTTTTGTTTCCTTATCTTAAGATTTTTGGAACATAACAACATAGTTTCAGATTGGTGGAAAAAGGCCATAGATATACTTGGCAAGACTAATTTAAGTTCCTAATTTATATATCAAAATATGTAGAAACTTAGCTGAAAATCTTTGGCAAGATGGAGAAAGAGAAAATACAATTTGTCTCATCACAGCCTTCTTTGGAAATTAAAAGCCTCTAACTAATGAGTAGTTACTAACTAGTGATGGTATATGAACTATCTAACCCTCTGCCCAATGCAAAGAGCTTGATTTCATGCTGTGCAGTGGATCTTTCCATCAGTTACACTGGCATCATTGTTCAGGCAAAACTTTTTAAAATCCATTAATTTATTATTTTCTTTTAAGGAAATGTGGAGTGACAGCAGAAAAGACCTGGTTCTCAGTTCCAACTCAACATCACTTGAAAGCATTTTGTCCCTGGTGATACAATGACAGTTTGAGTCCCTGATTATTTTATGCAATCTAGTACAACAAAGAAACTATAATCTTCTCCATTGTTATTTTAAAAATATAGCTTGTCATTGTTCCTCATTCTGATATTAGTCCATCTCTGACAGATTATTTGATGCATGTCCTTCTATTTCCATGTACACAAAAAAGAAAACAAGCAAAGTCTATTTTATTTTATTTTTGTTTTGTTTTGTTTTTCAGTACCAGAGATTGAACTCAGGTACACTCAACCACTGAGCCACTTCCTCAGGCCTATTTGTATATTATTTAAAGATAGAATTTCACTGAGTTGCTTAGCACCTTGCTTTTGCTGAGGCTGGCTTTGAACTTGAGAGTCTCCTGCCTCAGTCTCCTGAGCCACTGCGATTACAGGCATGTGTCACTGCACTCAGGTTGCAAAGTCTTAGTAGAGGTGACTAGCACCAATTCTGGGCAAGCCTGCTCAAATTCAGGATGTATTACTATTATATGAATAATCAGAGGTCACATTTAAGTTTAAAGAGGCTCTGTTTCTTCATCTATGCCGTAGCCCAAAACCCTCAAGACACTGCTTGACAAAGTTCCAGTGTGAGCAAAGGGACCAGGGTGAAGAGATGCACTCCTCAATATATTTCTTTTTGGGATACCCCTTCTTTGTTTGACAGAATTAATTGTGCTTGCCTGTGTCACTATTCCAATTCCTGGAAAGACAGGATCAGTCAACCCTGGTCCCCTAAAGTCTCATGTAATTAAGGAGAGGCATTTGACCACCCAGGAGAATAAACAAGAAAATCCCCATCTGGATAGTACTACTGATATGTTGTTTCTTGGAAGTAATTCTAAAAATTCCCCTGATGATAGTTTCACTTTAGATATGATATCCAGAACATTTGGAAAGCCCACAGTTTCCCCAATTACATTTGGAAGTACTCTCAGGTCTGGCTGCAGAAGGCTGCTTTGACAACTTCAATAAAGTGAGCTATGGAAAATTGTGGCTCCAACTAGTCCCATGCCTAAAGCTCAAATGCTGGTCAAGCCTTCTTGCAGGTCCTGACCAAAATGGATTCTCCCTATATTAAAATCCAGTCCTTATGTGATGTTTGACATGGGTAAAGGCAGAAGATGGCAGGTGTCCAGGTATAAACAAAATCTAACTTAGGACTGGACCCTCCCCTATCATATGCAGGAGCCTACATTAATGGAGAAAGAATGGTTTGGATTAATGGAAAACATGTTAATTATAGTTCTTTGTTTACATGGGAAAGTCTTAAGAGACAAAAGCCTCAATGCCTGCCCAGAGAAACTGAACTCAAATTATGTAAACAATGGTTGCTACAAAATAGGGCTGGGGCAAGTTCAGGGAATGGTATTTTAATGACATATGTAATAGTTAACCTACAGCTTTGGGCAATTCTAGCTTAAAAAATAAGACACTAGCAGAAACCATTAACCATGTGTGTGCCAACAGCTATGCTAAAATATCCCCCCATGTTTTTAGGTATAGTTACCAAAATGGTCTATTAGTCTTCTGCTACCCTCATAGTTGAATATATCTTTATTTACCTCACCTTGTTTATTGAGGACACAATAGGAAGTTTAGTAACCTCTAGTTTGGTATTAATAACAGGACATGTGGACCCTTATTCTTCCAGTTTCCAGTTAAGATTGAAAACTATTTGAAGCTGACATAGATATCTGGGACAATTATAGATGACCACTCTGTGTTTATGAATAACTCATGATGAATTGTAACCTCCTATCTTTTCTTTTCTTTTAATCAATGGCCATAAATCACTATAAATAAAGCACTGGTCTGAACTTAGACACAGCTGCACCAAACCTGGTCTCTGTGTCTCATTGCTGCTGCCTTCACCGACACCATTCATCTCACCTCAGGACCTGACACCCTGAGGAGGCTGGACCTCCGCACATCTATACAATAACACTAATGCTCATATGAAGTTTTAAGCAACAATATTGTGAATAAATGTGATATCATATTCAAAGCCCTTAGGATAGTGTGTGTCAGTACATGGTAAGCACTATATGGGTCAAGTTTTTTATTATAATGGTGATGACTTAATTTAATTATTATTTAAAACCAAATTAAAATTTAGTCTGAGAACAAATATTATGTATATTTACAAATACATGACAAGTATAATAATATACACTTTACTTTTCTTCCACTTCTTTATTATCGTTATCATCATCTTTATCATTATTGCTATTTTAACATTTAACAAACTTGGCTTGTGAATAGTTTTAGATTTATAGGAGAGTCTCAGATTGTGACAAAGGGTTTTCTTACATACTCTTGCACCCAGGATCCCCTAAAATTCATGTCTCAGATCATTTACTGCTGGAAAAGTAAGTCACTTGCTGTATAGGTTCTAAAACCTCATGGCAAACAATCAAATAAATGTGTGCTTAACTTTACCAATAATCAAGGAGATAATTACAATTGTAAATTATAATTTATTAGTGAACAGTTGACCAGAAAATCAATGTGTAATGACAGTAAGTTTTCACAGGCATGTAGGGAGAGAGACAGAAATTCACCTATTTTGGAAACAGCAAAATTGGTAATCACATACTAACAGTAATTTTAAACTATCAAGCAAAATAAGTAAAAGCATGCAAACTACAATTCTAAATTTAAACCTCTACGCTAGAGAATATCTTACATTTCAAAGGAAAATGTAAGAAAGCTTACTCTGTTTGTAAAGATTTTTTTAAAAAAGGAAAACAAATATCACTCAACAAATTAGTTATATTTTAGTTTATTCTAACAATGAAATAGCAAAAAGTAATGTAAATAAGCTCAATCAATATAGTAAATGGATCAAGGTTAAAGACATAACCAAGTTTGATAAAGCTCATTGTCAAAGTGTGAAATGCTATGAAAATATGGCAATTTTTATAGTATCAAGGGCTATAACAAAATTCTGTATTTATTTACAAATTGATATAAAGTAAAGTGATTTACACATGTTTTGGGGTAGGACTTGTCTTTTGGGAGATAAAGAGGAGAAAATAAGAAATAGAGTGCAAACTTAGCAGTATTTTTTTAAATAGAAAGTGATCTGAAACAAATTTGCTATTTATGTCATTCCACTATTTGCTGTTTAGATACAGATTATAGGTGTCTGTTTTCTCCTATATATCCAAAGCAATATATCCAAATTTAAAAGTAAAATATAGAACAAAACTCCAAAGAAACACTAGGCTTTCTTGACTGCAAGCCACCACATAGTTTCTTATTTCTTATCATCTCTGAATAGACCACTTTCTCAGTAAAAGCTGCAAGGGATCTTATTTCTATCTTTCATGTTTTCTTCACCAATGTACCCTACAAGTCACTGTGTTAGGATTACTATTTCGACACCACATGAAACATCTTCACAGGAAATCACTTGAGAGCTTCTGACTGTTAAATCTAATGGACAAGATTGACCTCATAAGGGCATTCATTACGAGTTAACACTACCTGACTTTTGTTTTACATTTTTGTCCATTGTGTAAGTTTATAATTGAAACTGAGATAATATCCCGAGATAATATCTTGAGTCTTGTTGCTTTGAAGAAAATATCATTAGACACAATCTCATTCATTCCTTAATGTCTACAAAAATAACCATATTAACACTACATTGAGATTTCATCTCACTCCAGTTAGAATTACAATTATCAAGAATACAAATAACAATAAATGGTGGCAAGAATGTAGGGAAAAGGCACTATCATACATTGTTGATGGGACTGCAATTTAGTGTAATTGCTTTGGAAAGTTGTATGGAGATACCTCAAAAAATTCCTTGGTACATACAAAATATCTAAATCAGCATACTACCATGACATAGCCACATTAATGTTTATAACAGCACAATTCACAATAACCAAGCTATGGAGCCAACCTAGGTGCCCTTCAACAGATAAATGGATAACAAAATTGTGGTATATATATATACACAATGGAGTATTGCTCAGCCATAAAGAAAAATGGCTTCATAGTATTTGCCAATAAATGAATGCAACTAGAGACTATCATGCTAAGTGAAGTAAGCCAGTCCCAAAAAGTCAAAAATAGAATGTTTTCTTGGATATGTGAAAGCTAATCCAAAATAGAAGAAATGTCTGTGGAATAGACAAAGGAGAATGAAGGGAAAGGAGGAGGGATGGGGTAGGAAAAGACATGGGAATAAATCTGACTTAATTTTCCTACGTACATACATGAATATACCACAGTAAATCTCACCATCATGCATATCCATGAGATACTAATTTTAAAAAACTGTAAAAGGCAATAAAAATAACCTAATACAGACATCTAGAAAATTTCACATCAATGTCAGACTTCTCCTCAAATTATATGTGTTCAAATGCTGTATTAACTTCTCCATATATGTTGCAAATTCTTCTCAAACTTTGAAAGTCCAAATTTTTCATTCTTATTTTTCATCACAAAAATATTGTGGCTCTTCATTGTTAACTTATGTACTCATGTTATTACTTCTATCTAATAATACTGCTAGATGTCTTGACTCATCACCTTTCTTCCTCCTCCTACATCAGAATCCACATCCATGATACGTTCTGCATTTAGTCATTCTCTCTTCATCTACTAATACACGTAATGCAGGTTCCAGTGATCTTTCCTTAAACTTGCATGGTAGCCCAACCCTGCTTTTGGCCTTTCTGGATGGGCTTCTGCCAGTTCATTCCTTATATAGTGCCAGTAGCATCTTTTATAAAATATATCTGATCATATCACTCTGCAATTACATTGCATTGTATCATAATTAAATGCTTGTCCAACACTCTTGCCTGCAGGAGATTGCTTCTTATTCTCAATACTTGTTACAAACTCATTTTCCTTGTCTTTATTATGTTCTAGTCCCCCCATCCTCATTCAGTTCCTTGAGCACACCATATTTCATCATGTAATATAGGTTTGCTCATGCAGTTCCTTCCCCTGTAATGCTGGTCCCCAGCCCTGCTCCTAGTTAAATCTTACTCATTAATCAGATTGCAGCTCTAGATACATAGTCCATTAAAGGATTAGCTGAACCCTTTTAGAAACTGCCATATTTCTCCATTCTTTCCTTTATAACACAACTGTTTATAGTTTTTACTTACTCTTTTAGTGCCTAGATATGAGTGTCATTGTTACAAAAAGAAACCATGAAAGACTTTATAGTACTTTCTCATTGAGTTCCAAATACCATGAAACTTTTTTTAACTCTAGCTATGTTAGAGGTTAAAGTTTTCAAATACAAACTGTTTATTTTATTTATAGATTCAATTCTTAAATTTTGTTCATTTATTTTTTGTAGAGTTTCTGTTATTAATTATTCATAAAGATATTCTCACTTCAAATATTGGTTGTGGCCATTACCTTTATGTGTTGTCCTGGATAAATTTAACCTCTGAGGTCTTTAAAACAGAACATACCTTATTAGGTTGGAGGATTAAATAAGGTAATACATGCAAACTTTATAAAATTGACAATAGTCTTAGTAAACATTTGACAATTCTGAGCAATCCTTAGTTATTTCTCCAACTAGATTTTCAGCTTTATAGTACATTATTTATATGTTCACCTCCTTATGCCTATTTATATGTTCACCTCCTGATGCCTATGAAAGGAGCTACATGATTAAAAAAAAAGAATTGACAAAGTTAAATGTGGATATTTATTAATTTATTTTACACAAGTGGTTGCCAAGCCTGTGGTTAAATTTAGAGTACAATTAATTCTACATAATGTTTCTTATGTAGGTACTTTCTGATGTATTTAGTTATGAAAGTAATTGTACTATGAGTACATACTTGACTTCCTTCCCAAACCCGACATTCAGAAATAGTCCACAACACATTAAGAGTAGTCTTTTAAAATGAAAAGGATTTAGAATTCTAAAAGTTTTTGATTTAACATCCTCATTCTTAGAATATAAGTAGGTGTTCTGAGATTTAAAAAAGAGATTTTTAATACAATCATAGATTTAAAGAAAATTAATACTTTTTAAAAATTTAATGTTGAAGTTTGAATACCTTAACATTTTGATATATTAAAGTATCAGTATAGAAGTAAGATTTCATCTAGCTAACACTGAACATTTTATCACCAATCACCTTGTGAAAACTATGCTTGGAAAACATTTATCAATAAACTGGTTCAAAAGAGAATTTTTGAAGAAGAAAAAGAGAAAGCATTGGTTTGATTGATAGATTCACTCAGTTAACTTAGGAAAATCAACTTCCTTTTAATCTAAACTAGAAATTAAAAGTGATCTCTTTTTTGGCTTTAGTTTTAAAAAAGATTTTAAAAATGTTTATTCATCTATTTTTCTGATCATTTTTCAATGCATATACAGATATTTGTAGAAATGAAATAATACTATATCAAAAGTGTTATCATTGGAGAAATTTTTTAAATCAATAAATATATTTTTGCATATTTTATCAAAACTACATAGTGATAATTTAATAATTTATATGCCAATATCTTATTACTGAACATTTAGAGTGGTTTAAAAATTTCATCAAAAATATATAATAGATAATTATTTGTAGAATTTTCTCAT
>CM053411.1:21164122-21201657 GCA_028644305.1 Xerus rutilus | reverse complement strand
TTCAGCAAAATACTCCATGAGGAGGAAATGATAACCAACAATGAAAATATACAAAGAGAGAAACTACACTAAAGGAAAGGCCAATCAAAGGAGAAAACAAGTCAAGGTAAAAACTAAAAATAAACCTAAATTACCGGGATTAAAATCGTATTTCAATAATAAGCCTGAATATAAATGGCCTACACTCATCAATTAAAAGACATAGACTGACAGACTAGATTTAAAAAAAAAAAAAGACCCAGCAATATTCTGCCTCCAAGAGACTCATCTCACAGGAAAAGATATCTACAGACTAAAAATGAAATGATGGGAAAAAACGTATCACTCACATGGACTGTGTATACAAGCAGGAGTTTCCATCCTTATATCAGATAAAGTAGACTTCAAACCAATGTTAGGGAAAAGGATAAAGAAGAACATTTCATACTGCTTAAGGAAATCATACATCAACAAGACATAGCAATCATAAATATCTATGCCCCAAACAATGGGGCATCTATGTATATCAAACAAACTCTACTAAACTACAAGAATTAAATAGACCATAACACAATAATACTTGTTGATTTTAACACAGCTCTCTCACCAATGGATTGATCTTTCAAACAAAAACTAAAAAAAAATAGAACTCAATAAAACAATAAATGATTTAGATTTAACACATGTATAGAGTATTTTATCCATCAACAAGTGAATACAATTTTTCTCTCAGCAGCACATGGATCCTTCTCCAAAACAGATCATATGTTATGTCACAAAGGAAGTCTTAGCAAATACAAAAAAAAAAATAGAGATACTACTCGGCATTCTATCTGACTACAATGGAATAAAATTAGAAATCAATGACAGATTGAAAAATAGAAACTACTCCAACACCTGGAGACTATTGAATGACACATGGATAACAGAAGACATCGGGGAAAAGATAAAAAATTCTTAGCGGTAAATGAGAATGCCAATACAATATATCAAAAGCTCTGGAACTCTATGAAGGCAGTGCTAAGAGGATAAATGAGCATTAAGCTCATTCATTAAAAGAAAAAAAAAAGTCAACAAATAAACGACCTAACCCTACATCTAAAAGTCCTAGAAAAAGAGGAACAAACCAACACCAAAAGAAGTAGAAGACAGAAAATAATTAAAACCAAGGCTGAAGCCGGGCGCGGTGGCTCAAGCCTATAATCCCAGCACTTAGGGAGGCTGAGACAGGAGAATCGAGAATTCAAAGCCAGCCTCAGCAACAGCAAGGCGCTAAGCAACTCAGTGAGACCCTGTCTCTACATAAAACACAAAATAGGGCTGGGGATGTGGCTCAGTGTTCGAGTATCCCTGAGTTCAATCCCCAGTACCAAAAAAAAAAAAAAAAAAAAAAAAAAAAAAAAATCCAGGGCTGAAATCAATGAAATTGAAACAAAAGAAATAATTCAAAAAGCTGATTCTTTGAAAAACTAAATAAAATTGACAGACCCTTAGCTACCCTAATGAAAAGAACAGAGAAAACCCAAATTAGTAAAATTCATGATTAAAAAAAGGAAATATCATGACAAACACTATTGAAATAGATAGGATAATTAGAAACTATTTAGAAAATTTATATTCCAATAAAATTGAAAAACCTGAAGACATTGACAAATTTCTAGAGGCATAAGACCTATCCAAACTGAACCAGGAGGATGTACACAACTTTAAAAAATCAAATTCAATCAAGGAAATAGAAAATGCCATAAAAAGCCTACTGACAAACAAAAGCCCAGGACCAGATGTATTCTTAGCTATGTTCTACAAGACCTAAAAAGAATTAATACCAATACTCTTCAAATTATTTCATGAAATAGAAAAGGAGGGAACCCTTCCAAACTCATTATATGAGGCTAGTATCACCCTGATACAAAACCAGACAAAGATGCATTAAAGAAGGAAATTTCAGACAAATATCCTTGATGAACATAGATGCAAAAATTCTCAATAAAAATTTGGCAAATCTGATACAAAAACATATTAAAAAATAGTGCACCATGATCAAGTGGGGTTTATTCCAGGGATGCAAGTTTGGTTCAACATATAGAAATCAATAAATGTAATTCATCACATCAATAGACTTAAAGATAAAAATCATATGATTATATCAATTGATGCAGAGAAAGCATTTGACAAAACACAGCACCCTTTCCTGCTCAAAATCAGAAAAGCTAGGGATTGTAGGAACATACCTCAACTTTGTAAAAACAATCTATGCTAAAGAGAAGGCCAATATCATCCTAAATGGAGGAAAATATCTCCTAAATGGAGAAAAAATGGAAGCATTCCCTCTAAAAGTGGGAACAAGACAGGGATGCCCTCTTCCACCACTGCTATTCAACATAGTTCTTCAAACACTAGCCATGGAAATTAGAGAGATGAAAAAGATTAAATAGATACAAATAGGAAAAGAAGAATACAAATTATCATTATTTCCCAATAACATGATTCTATAGAGGATCCAAAATATTTCACCACAAAATATCTAGAATTAATAAATGAATTCAGCAAAGTAGCAGGATATAAAATCAACACTCATAAATCAAATGCATTTCTATACATCAATGATGAATCCTGTGAAAGAGAAATTAGGAAAACTACTCCATCCACAATAGCCCCCCAAAAATAAAATATTTGGGAATCAATCTAACAAAACAGGTGAAAGACATATACAATGAAAACTACAGGAAACTAAAGAAAGAAATTAAATAATTGTCCATAATCTAGACACAAACAAAAACTTTGCAGAAGAGATTGTTAGAATGGAAAAGAAGAAATTAAATAAAAATAACTTTTTATGGATACTCAAAAATATCAGTTTGTCTTAAAATGTCATAAACAGCACAAAATATCAAAAATATCTTTTTATTAATATTTAAAAAGTTAACTTTATTTTTCCTCAAATTTTAAGTTCAAAAACAGTGAATAAATTGCAAGTTAAGTTTACATATAAATACTCATAAAAATTTCATTAGTTATTTTGCATATCATCTTAGAAATTTTACAACAAAAAATAATATATCTAGAAACTGTCTTTGATCTGTGAAAGCTAAGTCATTCTCAGATTTCCTGGAATTGTGGAAACAAAAAATTAACATATTTATTATGAATTATTTTAGCCAAAGATCATTCTTGTTTAAGATTGCATGTGATAAAAAATTTGAACCATTCCAATTTAAAAGGCTAGATGGAGCAGAGAAAGTAAAACGTACATACTACTTGTAGTGGTATATACACAGGGGAACTAATAAGCACTGCTTTTTTCCTTAAAGTTGATCAATTTTGAAATATATGCTTTATAAATTCATACACTTAAAAGTGACCATAGAAGACTGATTACATACCTAAATCTACTAGAAAAAATCAACATGCAAGCACACCTATAAAGCAAATAAGAAAAATTCTGTATCATGTATTAAAGCAGGTAAAATGATAAGTGTACACAAGCATAAAAATATAAATTGTAAAACAAAAATAGATAACTTGTGCTGAGCACTGATTATGCATAGGAACTTTATTGTACTTCTACATGTATTAACTCATTCTTCCCATATCATCTACGAGCTAGATGCTTTTATATAACTCAGGCTCTGAAGCCAGACTACCAGACATTTCTTTTTGGTGATTTTACTGAAGTTTAATCAAACTCTCAGGTTCTTAGTTTATTCATATGAAAGTGGGGATGGTAACACCTGCCTGAATATATTTTTCAGATGACTAAATATGGTGTTTTGTTGTTCTTGATCTTAGAAATAGCTTGTTTTATTACAAATGCTAATGGAAAATTTAGATTTTATGCAGAACAAAACAAGAAAGGTCATTCACTATAGATGCATACGGCTCATCTGCTTACTCAACATGGTACTCAAAAATATCCTTTTCACCACAAGTCCTCTGTACCAGTGACTGGATTTCACAGGGACAATGGCAAGGAGACAAACACTTCAACATAATGTGCTGTATTTGTCCACGGATACCAAAGAATAAGTGTCTCTCTTGCTGGGCCTTTTATTTTACATTATATGTTACCTCTGAATGTTGCCATTAAAATTATTGTGTCCAAAAAATTAAAATCCAAAAGTGACTTTGATTGTTTGATCATTAGTATTCCTTCCTTTGGTCCCGTTGAGTCACCACCATTCGAAGAGAAGTTCATATATTAAATTATAGTTAAAACATATTGTCAATCATGTAGCTGTCATAGTAAGCCTTAAAATGAAAGTTTGTATTAGTTATGTGTTTTGAAAGTCCATCTTATGTGTGTCTGCTCCCTCATTAATCTCTATTTTTTATATGTTTGCTATTTGCTATGAATTTTCCCTTAGTATCTCTTCTAATTCTGTTTATATTTGTGGATCTTTAAAGTTAATCAAAATTAATTTTGGTGCTGGAGATCAAACCTTGAGCCTTGTATGTGCTAAGCATATGCTCTGCCACTGAATTAACTATTCCCCCTTACTACTCTTTTTCTTATTCTTCACTCTGCATAGTACTTTACTTCAGTATGTTAACTTATTAATTTAAAAGTCGTATGTTGACTTCTATATACGTGACACTTCTCTATGCTGTACAGTTACTACAATACACAAAATTGTTGACAAGATTGCCTTTATGAAGTTGCATCTAATGATTGTAAGGTCAGATAACAATGATCAAAAGGAGGCCAATTAAAACTGCTGAGCAAGGCTTTATTCATATATGCCCTCAGGTGAGATTCCCCAGTCCAACAGAGCCAGTCTGGGAGAATCCTGTGCAGGCTCAGCTGGTATGAAAGTTTTATGGGCTTGGGGTAGGAAGGGGAGGGTTTGGGACAGGAAAGGGAAGCTTAGGGCAGGAAGAGGGAGTAGCTTAAGAAGGAAAGGGAGATTTGGGGAGTCCCATGTCCTCCTGGGATTGGTCAGGGAATTGACTGATTGATAGTGGTTATGAGTCTCCATCACTACTTGTCTGCCGCTGTCTGATTGATTGTTCTTTCATGTATGCGGGCTGCCTGGTGTTTTGTTTCCGTTAGCCACCTTAAACTGACCTAACAATGGTGGTGACAATAAGCAGGATAAATAAGAAAAATATGCTACTTTAAAAAATAATATTATGTAAGGAGTAAATTACGATAAAGGGAAAAAATGTATGTTTGCAAAAAAAATATTATAATCAAAAAATTCAAAGATCATATTTGTGACCTAAAAGAAAACAAAAGGCAGAATAATACAGATATCTCTGTGAAAAATATTTCTGGAAAAAGGAATAAATGTGCTAAAAAAAGAAAATATGGGGGAAAAAAAGAATGTTCTAGGTATAGAAATGAGGCATGGTTCAGTAAAAGAAAAGAGAAGGAGAGTAGTAGATGAAGTCCTGAGATCCCAGAGAGTCTAGAACCTCAGGGGATATAAAGAGGGAAGCTTAAGCCGGGCGCAGTGGCTCAAGCCTGTAATCCCAGCACTTAAGGATCTGAGACAGGAGAATCGCAAGTTCAAAGCCAGCCTCAGCAATGGCGAGGCGCTAAGCAACTCAGTTAGACCCTGCCTCTACATAAAACACAAAATAGGGCTGGGGATGTGGCTCAGTGGTCGAGTACCCCTGAGTTCAATCCCCAGTACCAAAAAAAAAAAGAGGGAAGCTTAAGCAAAGCATGAGCGCTGAACAAACACAAAGCTAGGAGGAGAACAAGTGACTTCAATAACCCAGACATTAATAGATGAGAGAAGAAAAGATCTCACACTCTCACAGAGTGATAAAATCACAAAGCCAGGTGGGAAGACAGTGTAAAGTGACTTCAGTGACTTTCCTGAATACTGAAAAAGTTAGGGGAAACCTAGACCTCAAGAGTACAAGTTGACCTACAGTGAGAAGCAGAATGGCTAATATGTTCTTTTAATTAAGAGGAAATCTAAAGTATAAACATCCAGAGGAGGAGACATGCATAAATGTGCATGTGTACACACTAATATGCTAAATCAATTAGTGAATAGTTCAAAAAACTGGAACTCTACCACCATTTCTATCAAACTTTCACTAGTTTCAATTTCACTCTATTGGTATGAGACTAGTTCTCTGGTACTTCTTTCTTCAAAAGAATATATAAGAAAACTATTAACCTGCCATGCTATAATTTTATATCCAATTCTGTCTAAAAGTGATTTATTTGTATGAACTAATATTGACCCTTAGGTAATGCTCATTGATTATTATGTCCTTGATAAATTTAAAAGCATTTTCTTGCTTAACTTTCTCTCATTTAATTTTCACATCTATTCTGTCAGGTAAGTACAGCATGATATTAGGTTAAATATAATGATAATAGGTTAAATATATAATCTTATCCATGATCTCATTTCATAAACAATATTATTAATCAATATGTCATAACTTTTTGTTTGAAGTTCACCATCAACTATTAATTTTGCTCCATTGTTTTCTGAGATACATGTAGCTGGCATGTGATAGAGAAGCTTGCCTCACCAATTAGTGGCAGGAAGAAAAATAGGTCTCTGTGGCTCCCAGCCAGGGCTCAAATGGAGGGAGTACAGAATATTTTCCCCACTCTACATCTTCTATTATCTCTGACAGCATTCTGTATGTTTATATATATATTTCAATTCAATACTCTATGCCTTTTATTAAGTGAAGACTACAAAATTTCAGCAAATATGTGTCTTAATTTTCATTGTCTTCTTTTTGTACTTCTCTGTACACATTTTAGGTTGCCATTGGGACAGATTGCATGAGCTAATAGCCAGTTGCTCTTTTCTGGCTGAAAGTTACTCTGATGTTTTTAGAAAATTCTGTATTCATTAAACAAAAAAGTAAAGTAAGCCAAATAATAGTTTTATTTTATCTGAATTTAGATTAGTTTATTTAAAGGGAAGCTAAACCAGAGCCCTAAAATGCTTACTAAAATATCATTATTTTAATAATAGTAGTAGAATATTTCCTTTAATGTTCAATTATAGTTTGATGTTTACTTTTTTTTTTTTATTGGTACCAGGGATTCAACTCAGGGGTACTCGACCACTGGACCACATCCCCAGCCTTATTTTGTGTTTTTTTAGAGACAGGGTCTCACTGAGTTGCTTAGCACCTTACTTTTGCTGAGGCTGGCTTTGAACTCTCAATCCTCCTGTCTCAGCCTCCCAAAGTGCTGGGATTACAGGATTGCGCCACTGTACACGGCTTGACTTTCACTCTTTCATTTCATAAATTCTTGAAAATCTGCATTCCAATAGAAAATTGGAATCTTTTAAATTTGACTGAGAGAAACTTAATATTACTTTTCAATTTCTACAATAACATATGGAAAACTATTTTAATTCCTGGTCTACAGAGGAGAGCCGGAATTTAAAAGGACATTTCTATTGTTGTACATCTGGTTAATGACAGAAGTATATTTTATGTCCTGATCTAAATGACTAAAAAAATTATATTTTTAAAATATACCACTGCCTTTCCCCATGTAGGAGGACTCAGATGATAAATAAAACAGAAAAAAGAAATGAATGAAAATTTGTACACTGAAACATTCATTTAAAGTGAATAGATTATAAAATTAATTCCATAAAGAAACTCCTATAAGGACTTATGAAAATAGACAATTAGTTTTCATTCATTCATAATTTTTATAGGAAATTACAGGTCCCAGATGATCACTAGCTAAAGAGAAAAAGAATGCAAGTATATATTACTCAGTATTTTTATTTGAATAGACAAAGAAACAAAGAATTGCCTTTAAAATTAAAAATTATCCTTCACTTTTATTTATTTTTCTGTATTTTTCCTGGTTCTGTGATAGCTGGATATACTGTTCCACTAAGTTTGAATGTTTTTACTGGTATAAGAGTAAGGGTTTATAATATGAATTCCACAAAAAACTGAGTTATTTACAATAATAACTATAAAATCAGCATCTATTGCATATTTGCTATGTCCCAGGCATGGTTCTAAGAACATGTTTATTCATTCACTTAATTTTCCCATAGTCTTAAGGGCTAGGTCAAATTATCATTGAGGTTTTGCAGACAAAATAGAGAAGCACAGAGTTAAGTATTTACCAGATGCACCCTCAGGCAGTCTCCAGGGTCTGTGCTATTCATCAATGTGCTCAGCTGCTTTTCATCAAAGAAAAGCATGGATAGAAGGTACTTTGAAAATGACTATTCAACTCCTACTTTCATCAATGGTTTTCAATATTATTTAATTTCATTTATATATGTGCATGAATTTAATAGGCACATTTATTCTAAGCAGACATGTGCTATATAAATGTGTACATGTATATATGCATGTATTAAATGCTTCTAAATGATAACTCTTTGGACATAAAGCGTAAAAATGTGTCACATATATCCACACAGTCCAAATGAGTACTCTTGCTTTGCACTACTTCTTTTCATTGCACATATGAGCTTGTAATCTTATTTTCCAGCCAAAGACACTGATAGAGTATAGAAAAATAAAATTAGGTATATCTATATAGAAGCCTCCCTAACCAGTTTAGGCAATTTTCCTTGATAATGTAGGACTTTGTGTTCATTCAGTGAACATTGAATGTGATAATTTACATGAAGTCCTTGTGGTTGAAACCTATCTGCTTAGGAGATATTCTTTGCTTCTCTTCATTTCTCATGAGAAATGTCAGAGCCATATACACAGTAGGATAAGAATAGAAGTGATCAGCATCTTCTCAAGGTGTCAGTATAGAGGAGTGGATGTTAGCATTCCCCGCTCTATCCTTTTCCCTTCAGTGCTATGTACGGTCATATGCACAACACAGAACTGCTGTAACTCAGATTCCTGAGCAGCTCCATGAAGGACAACTGCTTTCTAGATTCACCATTCCCATATAGACAAGAAATACACTTAGGTGTATATGTGTGCATGAATATGTGTATGTATCAGTAATAAGATAAACCTCTTCTATCCTGATAAAATAAACCTATTCTATCATGATTTAAACAGCATTTCACATAAATAGTGGAGCACTGAAGACATAAATGTCTTTTGCTATAATGAGTTGTTATTATCGTTGCTATTGGTATTATTATCATCATTGACAATAAACCTTGACATTTTGCAATGTAATTTTGTTATATTCTTCTGTGAACTGCAATTGACTTAATATGAACTGGGGTTTTTCACTTTTCTCAAAATGTCTAAATTGGGACTATACAATAATACTTATTGATACAAATTTCAGACAGTTCACCAGAAATTTTGACCATTGCCCTGTCAGCAAGATTTTGAAAGTTTCCTGACCCAAAAAAAATGTAGTTTCAAATATTATAGAGAAAATGAGTGCAGAATCACAGATGCATTGGACTTGAAGTAGTAAGTCCCTTTAAGGGCTGTCATTCTAAACATTATTTTGAAGAAAACATTTCTCTTTTGTCTTGATATAATATCTGCTTATTAGTATCCTGTGAATGTATAATTAAAATGGTAGATGGTCTTGCATAAAGAATACATTTGATTCTGTGTGCTTATCAAGTTTCTGACAAATACATTTGTGTTGTCATTGACTTTTTATCTGAAACAACTGGACTGAGGTACATCTATTGTTCCACCCAATAATTCTGTGCCAAAAACTGATTTAATGAGCATTCATTAATGTGAGACCATTCATTCCATTGCTATACTGAGGCTCAGGTTTCACTGGAGACTTACATTTGCCATCATTCTGGTTTCATTCCTTTATCTATCATTGGGATGGATTTTCATGTTTATGGGCAAGAGAATTGTAAACAATATTGCAATGTTAAGGACAACTTATCTAAAAATAAAGAATATGAACTTCAATCTTTTTTTTTTCGGTACCAGGGATTGAACTCAGGGGTACTCAACCACTGAGCCCCATCCCCAGCCCTATTTTGTGTTTTATGTAGAGACAGAGTCTCACTGAGTTGCTTAGCACCTCACCTTTGCTGAGGCTGGCTTTGAACTTGCGATTCTCCTGTCTCAGCCTCCCAAAGTGCTAGAATTACAAGCATGGGCCACTGCGCCCTGCTGAACTTCAATCTTTTAAGGGTGGTAGACAATTGACTTACTTAATCTTTGCCTTTCCTGTACTACTTCACTAATTTATTGAATATTATTACCAATGATGTTTGGTCTCAAATTACAAAGTTTTAGAAATTTTATTTTTATATTTTTTCAGACTATTACTTGAAATGCAACCATATGATATAAAGATGAAGCCAATATGCTAATGAGGAGTGTGAAAAAAGAGTTCCTATCAAATCCATCTGAATGTTTTCAGAACTCCCAACACATCAATAGCATCTTATGTCTTTATTTTAGCTTTTATTACATTTTTGAGATTTTTACAAAGCTACTTTACCCTATAGTGTAATCCTCTATTTATTAAGTAAGTCATGTTTGGAAACAAAAAAATGCCTTGTTGTCAGTAATCAGGCTACAAAATTTATTGAATGAATTAATTCATGTATCAAAATATTGAATTTCTCACTACTGACAGTAAACTGTTTTAGTCTTTCTGGAAGTTAAATTGGCAACTTTTATTAAAAGTTTGAAAATATATTTATTTCCCCAATATGACATAATATTCAGAAAGTTAGCCTATAAAAACAGCTTACATGTGTCCCAAAAAGTAGTGTATAAACATAGACTTTACAAAATTATGGTAAAGAAAATCTATTTAGTATAGGTATGGGTATTTTTGTGTCACGTGTGCAATTATATATTATTTATACTTAAAATTCTCAATATATGCCAATTGCATTTTGATAAACTAACCATAATGCATCAATAGTGCTAATACTCTACAATCATTTGGAAGTGTTAGATTCTTATGGAAAGATATGTATGTGTTACACAGTTTAAAAAAATAGGTATAAATAATTTCTGAAAAAAATAAGCAGACTATTCATTAATGCTCTTTCACTATATATATAATTTTCAAAAATATATTTAATAGGAGCCGCCCGTTAGAATGGGTGAAAGAAGCACCATTTGCTTTTTATATTTAAATTAAGTATACATTATTAAAAAGAGCTAACTTTATTGATATTATTTCATATATAAGACTTTTGAAGTGAAATGGTACAGGAAAAATATTGAAGCCAGAATTAGACAGGCAGTCAGTATAGATAGGTAAATTGAATCAAGTCAGATCAGGGAGGCCAATTTGGGTCTGGGAAGTTGGAGAAGTACTGAAACGCTAATACCTCCAGAGCCCTTCCTCCTTATCACCCCTGCTCCAACTAGTTTCTAAGGTAACCTATCCTAAAGAGTTGTTAATTACAACTGGGCCCTATCCTTGTGCTTTTTGGCCATCCCGCCAAACATCCTGGGCCTAGTCAGGTAGGCAGGAAGGAGAGAGATAAGGGAAGAGAGAAGAACAAAGGAAGCCTAGGATATATAAAAAGGCAAAACACCTGTATTTTGGGGGATACCAAGATGCCAGCTATGGCCCCCTTCTTCCTCCTGAGAGAAGTCCATGTTAGCCCTTTTAAATAAACCCTACTTAAATGCTTGTATTGATGTACTTCTCTAATGTTCAAACTTCAACATGTGAAGGAGCAAAACTTTTCACCAGTGACCGGTGGTATCAATATGGCAACATTAAAGTGGCAAAATAAAATTATAACCTGCAATGACAAATAATATAGATGTTATTTTTATAACCATGTATTAAAAGTGCCAGTTAATCTCAGTGTTCAGCTTTTTATAGGAAAAATTAATTCACTTTTTGAAAATGCCTTGTTTCCACTCAAAAGTAACTCATAGCCACAGTGGAATGTTCATATTCATTGCCCCCATTAGTTTACTTTATTGAAGTTTTGAAGCTGCCAAAACTTTAAAGATTTTGGAAAATGTTCTATTTAAAAACAATTCTGATTAATTCAGTATATCCTTTTTAAATGTCTCTTTCTACCAAGCAGTTTTGCATGATAATAGTGTATTTATTTCTTAATGTTTCAAATTCTCTAGCTTTTTTATCTTCTTCACACCAAAAGTCATAATTATTTCCATAGCAACCATTCTTATTGTCAGAGGTAGAAATTTTTGACTTCAGTTTGGTATTTTTTTTTAAGGAGCAAAGGAACTTTTAAAGAAACCAAAGGTTTTATATTATGATAATTGACAAGAATGGAAAGAAAAGAAATACATGGGGTTTTGCTATGGTTTGAATAAGTATTCCCAAAAGGACCATGTGTTAAAGGCTTAGTTCTCAGCATGAAGACATTGGCTGGTGGTGGATCATTTAAGAGGTGAGTCCTGATGAGAGGTCTTTATGTCATTAGCAGCAAGCACTTGAAGGGGATGTGGAACCCTGGTCCCTTCTTCTTTCTCTCTTATTTTTTAGTCATGCAGTAAGCAGTTTTGCTTCACCATGCCTCCTGCCATGATGTATTGCTACAGACCCAAAGCAGTGGGACCAATTAATTAGGGATCAAATCCTCCAAAACTATGAACCAAATAAGCATTTTCACTTTATAAGTTGATTAGCTGAGGTCTTTGTAGTAGTAAGGGAGAGATGACCAACACATGGATGTCCTTTAATAGCTTACATAGAAAATCAACTATTGCTATATGTTATGGTCAAAACTCAACACTCTTCTTTAATAATATCAAATTATAAATAATATGTTCTTTCACACAGACATAATTTCTTATATCAGTGAACAAGTCTTAACATACATGAAAGGCAGAATATGTATATTCACATTTTTAGGTCAGAAATCCATTCTAAATATATAATTTTTGGACCTTTAGTTATTGAAATAAAGAAAAATTTGTGTCAAGAAAATAAATTAAGTTAAAAATAATCCATGCAAAAATAATAATTCTTCTTCTCTTGACCCCTTCCATATTTTAGACAGCATTTTAATTAATGTAGTATCATATATTATCATTCATAAAACAATATTATGCTCATTTATGAAAAATAAACTATAAGCCAGGTATGGTGGCACATGCCTGTAATCCCAGCACTTTGGGAGGCTGAGACAGGAGAATTGCGAGTTCAAAGCCAACCTCAGCAACAGTGAGGCACTAAGCAACTCAATAAGAACCTTTCTCTAAATAAAACACAAAATAGGGCTGGGGATGTGGCTCAGGGGTCGAGTACCACTGAGTTCAATCCCTGGAACCTAAAATAAATAAATAAATAAAAATAAAGTATCATTATACATTCTCAAATACAAGAATGATGAACATTGAAGCAAAAGTTATTTTTCCTGCAAACTTTATTGTTTGAAATTATTGTTTGATTCTACCAAATGGAGATAGTAGGTTAATAGGAAGAAGGGAAATAAGTTTTATCATACCTATAGATTTGTTTATAGATGGAAGGTTATTTTAGTTGGATCTTCTTGGCATTCATTACCATCACCACCACCAGAACATACTTTATAAGGAAAGAAACAGGATACAAAATATTAGATCTGTCCTGCCCCAAGTCACACAGAAAATTGGCTGTAGATTCCAAGTTATAGTTTCCATTCTCCTAGTTTATTATTCAATGAATCAGTATGTAAAATGAAAGGGCAAAAAGATTAAGCTAGCAAAATGTTAAATATAGGTGTTTTACATGTGCCATTGTGACTATTTATTCATGAAACTTTTAACTTTAGAAAAAGGAGCTGCTTTTACAAAATTTATTTATATATTAAATTAAAAATATACCAAACAACTACAATGTGAAAAATGAGTGCTGTAGCATTTTCTGTCAAAAAAAATGCACATATAGTTTTGTCTCTGTCGGTAAGTCTTAATTTAGTCAAGGGAACAAACTAGAGATAAATTATGTACAAGCTAGGAGAAATACTAAAGCTGGGCAAACTCTGAACTAACAGTTTTGAGTTTCAAAGATAGAATATGAGAATTAAGTTGTGCCTGTTGTAATGTCCCTTTCAAGAGCTGGATGCTCAGCATGAGAATAACGAGTCCACCAGGGCAGATTGGAGTTCCCTCTGCGTTTTCAATGAAGGCCCAGATTTAGGCTAATTTTGCTGCTCTTCTAGCTGCCTGGTTTGCAATATCCTGCTTTTCACATCTCCATGATTGTATTAAAACATTTTCTTGATTGCTTCTTTTTTTTCATTTCCCCGAACATACGTGAGCCTCTCTGAGGAAAGACTTGTGCCTACTTCTAATTTGAATCTCAGACCAATATTTGGCAAATGGTACAAACTCAATATGTTATTGTAGACTATATTGATACCATGGACAAATCAATGAGATTTGAAAAGCTACATTTCCTCCAGATTCTAACTACTTTCTCCTAGTTCTCCAGCTTTATATGGCACTAAAATACATTTACAGAAAAATAGTAAGTTTTGCAACTGAATATTGTGTAGCTTTGGAGAGTTTTCAAAATATTTTAGCATGCATGTGTGCTTTTATTTTATCTTTAGGTAGATGTTAAGAACATCTACTAAATATCAAGCATATAATTCCTGCATGTATATTCCAGGGAAGGAAATCATGCTTCAAAGTGTTTAAATGAATTGCCTAAAATCAAAGAGATGACTAAAGCAAGCAGTCAAGTTCAAAGACAGAAGCATTTCAGTATCTCTTTTCTCAATTCTGGGACTTCGTTCTATGATATCACATTATTATTCTAGAAGTAAGCTAAGACTTTTTTTCATGTCACATTAAGCCATATTAGCCATTTACACCTCAGAGAATGAATCTAAAATGATGTTTGTTTAAATTTTGCTTCTATGTTTATTTTTAATAAGGCTAAAAGCAATGAGTAACAGAAGGGTTAAATTTCACAGAGGAGAAGAGAATTAAAAAATTTAAACTCAGCATACTGTACTCACTGCCTCATCCAATTTTTAAAATAAACCATTTTTTTGTATTTTTTCTAATCATAATGTAATCATATTAACTACAGTTGAATAAAATCCAGGAACATATTAGAATATATTTGTAATCCCACGAATTAGCATTATTGTTAGATATTTGTATATAAATCTTCCTGCGAAAAAGTGAATAAAAACCATAAAATTTATGTTAAATCACTCTTGTAACTTCCCACCTTCCGTAACAAGCAAGAAATGAGCTATTTTGTTATTCATTTTAAGCTAAAGCAAACCAAAAGAAGGATATAAAGGAAATAGAGATAAGATCCCAAATTAGTGAAATTAAAGAATATAACTCTAGAGAAAAATCTTTGAAACAATAGTTATCTAAAAAATTCAATAAGATTAATCAAAGTATAGTAATACTAAAAAAAATATGAGAGGCTGGAGTTGTGGCTCAGTGGTAGAGCGCTTGCTTGGCATGTGTGAGGTACTGGCTTTGATTCTCAGCACCACATATAAATAAATGAAAAAAATAAAGGTCCATCAACAAATGGACTAAAAAATTTTTAAAAATATGAAAAGAGAAGAAATAGAAATCCTGAACAAATTAATGATGAGTGATGACATTGATATAGTTATGAAATGTCATCTTTCAAGGAAAGGTTCAGAAGCAGGTGACTTTACAGCTGAGTTATACCTGATTTGAACATTAGAGTGCATATATACATTGAAACATCACATGTTGCCCATAAATATGTACAGATTTTATGTTCTTGTGTATCAATTAAAAATTGTTTAAATCAAAAATAGTTTAATAAAATGCTTTCAACCACTTTTTCTGTGAGTAATGAAATAAAAAGAGATGCTTTATGTGGAAAAAAAATTTTTGAAAAAAATTTTGGAGTGTATAAACATTAAAATCATTAAATACAAGAGTAATTATTGTAATAAAAAGAAATATTCAAAATAATTCAAACATTTTTCTATATTAATTTGGATTTTATTTAAACATTTAAAATAATACTAACTTAATTATATTGTTATTTCTGTATTATTCTCCTTTCTCCATACTTAGTCATGAATTCCTGATTTAGTGTGATGCCCAGCACAAAGCACATGCTCTTTGTCTACTTTAGCAAATAAGTAAAAATAGTATGTTAGTCATTTCAAAAGATGATTCATAACAGCTTAAATTTCTTAAATTTTTATTTTCAAAAAAGTACTACTTTTTAAAAAAAATCAAATAAATTAATACCTTCATCACCACGCTTAATTACCATTTTTATGTGTATTGTGTAATAAGAACATGTAAAATCTCTTCTTGCTAATTTTAGGGTAACAATTTAAAATTAAAGGTAATATTAAAATTTTAGGTAAGAATATTAACTATAATTGCTATGTTCCATATTCTGAAAAGAATTTATTCATCTCTTTATCAGAAGTTTCGACCCCATGACCAATATCTCCTCTCCTCATTTTCCTTACCTACTTAGCCCCTGAATACTCTCATTTTACTTTCTTCTTTTGTGAGTTTGAATAATGGTGAGTAATTACATCATGGATACCAAGAAAATAAAATCAATATTTGAAAGAAATGTCAAGGTGAGTATCAAGAAGAAATATTTGTACCTCCTGTTTCATTGAAGTATTATTAATAAGTATCAAGATTTGGAGACAAAATGTCTACTGATAGGTGAGTTAAGAAAATTAAGAATATTATTGGAATAGAACAAAATGGAATAATATTTGGCCATAAAAAGAAAAAAAATTGCCATGAGCAACAATATAAACAAGTCTGGAGGACCTGATGCTAAGCAAAAAAAAAAAAAAAAAAAGCCAATTACAGAAAGACAAATACTGTAGGATCTCAATTTCATGTAGAATCTTAAAAATATTCAAAGTTTTGTGAACTATATATCTGTGACCACTTTTTTTTTCTGTGACTACTTTTAATATAAAGTATGACATTTAGGTCAGA
The DNA here is from genome assembly GCA_028644305.1 of Xerus rutilus. NCBI lineage: Eukaryota > Metazoa > Chordata > Mammalia > Rodentia > Sciuridae > Xerus > Xerus rutilus. Next base: position 21,184,893 of record CM053411.1, on the reverse strand, counting down.
ATTCTTTTTCTCCCTATATATATCAATATACTCCAGAAATATTTGTGGGAAAAGCTATACATCCTGCATAGAACGTCCTTTTTGTGACATTGTCTATAGTCAGTTGGGGATAGAACTCATTTCTGGGTCCTTTATTCTATTTATTTATTATCTGTCTATGTCTGTCAGTATTATACTGCTTTGATTATGTAGCTTTCATGTAGGATAAACAGATTACTCTTTCATTCTTCATTCTTCAGATTGTTTTAGGTATTCTAGAAAGTTTATATCTTTATATAATGTTTAGAATAATCTTGTGTATGTATGCAAAGATCTGGCTGGGATAGGAATTGCAATTTTGATAGGAATTGCAAGAAAATTATACATCAATTTGGAGAAATTTACATCTTTATACTTGTTGGGTCTTCCAGTCTATGAACACAGTGTATTGTTTTAATTAATCAGGTCTTGTTTGTGTTCTTTCATTAACATTGTATAATTTTTATATATTCTATAAATATTTTCTTAGAATTATTGTATTATTTTATTTCTTTGAATCAAGTTTAGATTTATTTTATTTTAGATACTCTATATTTAATTTTGATGTAGGCATGCTCTTTGTTATTATATAAAAAATAAATTTATCTTTGTTCTTGATCTTTATTCTGTGATTTTAATGGATGTCTTATTAGTTGTAGGAGTTTGTTCTCATGTAAATTCCTTGTGCCATCAGCAAATGGAAATAGCTTTATTTTTTTCCATTCAAATATGAATACAGGTTTTTAAAATTTGTTTTCTGATTGTTTTACCTTATTGCAATGGTTATAACAGGCACTGCAGTTTTGAAAACTAGTAATTGAGAGAGAACATTCACAAATTATTCTCAATCTTTGAATAACTTAGTCTTTGGTATTAAAGGCAATATTAGTTTATAGGTTTTCTCTTAAGATTTTTTTAATCAAGTGGAAGCAGTTCCCATTTATTCCTAAATTGCTGAGTTTTTATTTTTTAATCGGTATTGAATGTTTAAAATGGTTTTTCTACAGTAAATGCATGACTTTTATTAGGTAGACTGTTGATATGGGGGAATAACTGGTTGGTTTTCAAATGTTGAACCCGCATTGAATACCTGAGGAAAACCCCATTTCATCACGTTTTCAATGGCAGCAAAACTTTATCTCTAATTTTCCAATTTTTTTCCTTCTATTTTCTGAAGAAATTGTGTGCAGTAGTTGTTAACTTTTTCTTGAGTGTTCAGTGGAATTCTCTAATTAACCCACTTAGTGTCTGGAAATTTTTCTTTAAGAGGTTTTAAATGAAGAATTCTAGCTCTTCATTAGTTATAGGTTGATTTCAGATTATTTGTTTCATACTGAGTTTTTGTAGATTTTGGTTTTGAGTAATTGTTTTACTACGTTTTCAAATTATTGGCAATTTTTTGGTAATTTTCTATTTCTATTCCAATATTGATAGATAAGGTCTTACTACAACCACTTGAATGTTTCTTTTCTATCTTTATGACAGTTGTTTTCTTTCTCCCTCTTTTGCAATCTTTCTTTGTGGTTATTTATTCTAGTAGATTCCTTGCTTAATATTTTGGTTTGTCTATTATAGTAATCATGAGGCTTACAAAAACAATGTTTGATTACAACAAGTTGTTTTGAAATGATAGCAACATGACTGTAAAGATAAGAAACAATAACAACAACAATAACAAAATAAACAGAAAATAATACGGGAGAAATGGTATGTAAATCCCAACTACTTGGGAGGTTGAGACAGAAGGATCACAAGTCTAAGGCCAGCCTTAGCAACTTAATGAGCCCATGATTCAAAAGGAGATGATAAAGTCTGGGGATATGGCTTAGTATAGAGTGTTTGTCTAGCATGTGCAAAGCCCTGTATTCAATCTCCAGTACCAATAAAAAAAAAAAGAAGAAAATGTACTGTTAATAAACCATACTTACACTCTGTTTCTTCCCTCTTTTTGAATTTTTGATGCCCCATTTTATATCTTTCTATATTGTGTATCTCTTAAAATATTAATAAGGTTATTATCTTATTGCTTTATTTTTATAAAGTTATTGTATACAAAAGATATCAATGGTTTATATAATGTGATTGCAAGATAAAACCATTCTCATTACTTCTGTACAGTTACTATTACTAATGAGATTTATTCCTTCTGATGATTTTTACTCACTCATATTTCCTGTTTTCAGTTTGAAGAACTCCTTTTAACATTTCCTGTACGAGAGTTCCAGTGGAGATAAATTCAACCTTGGTTTATTTGGGAATGTCCATTTTTGTTCTTCATTTCTAAGGGACAACTTTACTAAATACAGTATTCTCAACGGTTTTTTGTTGTTGTTGTTGCTGTTTGTTTGTTTTTTTTAGAAGTATGAAAAATTATATGCCATTTTGTCATTTCTCTCCTGGCCTAACACGCTTCTGCTGAGAAATCTGCTGTCAGGAAAAATGCCTTTATGTTTCTTTTCTCTTATTGTCTTGATAATCTTTTCTATATCTTCAGCCTTTAAGAGCTTGATAATAATTTGTCTTAGGATATAAATGTTTTACTTAAATCTGTCTGTTGATCTTCCTGCACTTAAATATTTGCATCCTCTCTAGGTTTGAGAATTTGTCTGGTATTATCTCCTAGAATAAAATTTTGACTTCTTTGGCATTCTCAATTCCCTCTTGAACACCAATAATCTGAATATTTTTTTCTTTTATATTTTCCCAAATTTCCAGAAAACTGTCCACATTCCCCTTCATTCTTTTGTGTTTCTTTTTCCTCTGAAAGTATTTTCAAATAGACTGTCTTTGAGCTCACCAATTCTTTCTGTTCAATCTCTTCAACTTTTGGTATCTTATATAATAATTTAAATTTTGTTTAGTGTATATTTTAGCTGAAGAATTTTTTTTATATTTTATTTTTTTAATTTTTTCTCAAAAATTGCATTTTAATACATATTATCAAACATAACAGAAAAAAACAAATTTTCAGAAGCTGTACACACTGTTAACTTAAAACATCTTTTGAGGCAAATAGAAAAAATTGTTACAATCATAATTTTTCTAACTTTGCACAAAACTATAAGCAGATTAAATTCTTCATATTAAACACCTTTATATGCACTTTCAATGAACAGTATATATATATATATAAATATATATATATATATATATATTTAATCAACCATCTTTACTATACCCATTCCCCTTTCCTGCCCCCCGTCTCTCCCATGTCGCATCCAGTGTTCCTCTATTTCTCTTATGTTTCCCATTCCCACCTCCCTTATTCAATGTTTATAGCAGCACAATTCACAATTGAAGAATTTTTTTAATGGCTTCAGTTTCTCTGATAACTTTATGTTAGGATGTTAAGTCATTTTTCATTGTCCTCTAGATATTTGTTGAATTTTATTAAAATAGTTGTTTTACATTCTTTATCCAAGAATTCCCCCATACTGATTATTGCAAGTTTGGTTTCTGGTGCCCTAAAATTAGCATCTGACTATAAAATCCTCAATGCTGTGTCATACAACCTGAGCCCTCACCTTGCCTAGTCACCACTGTGTCAGTATTAAGGCTCAGGCTGCTATGGAATGCCCACTGCTGTGATGAATTCCTGGCCCATAACCACTGCAAACAACCACATGTGCTGGTAACCAGAAGAGAAAGAAGTCTGACAGACAAGTGCCATATGACTCAGCCTGACTGAGGTTGTTCCATGTGTAGGCATTGTCCTAGAGATGGAGGACATTGCAAGTGGCCCAATTTGAAGTTTCACCAGCCCAGCACACTGTTCTAAGGCAAAACCTTATGCTTACTACCCTTTTCTATCTCCAATGAATAACGTCTTTCCCCATGCTATGTTTTTTGGTTCTGGACACTATTGGTGAAATAGTCCTATAACAGGGACTCCTTTGAAATTTGAAAATTGAAACTTAAAAAGACAGTCATTGTCCTATCTAACTCCAATTCATACCTCTAAACTGTTCTTTCATTTCTCTATCGTAGATTTCTACAGGCAATCATCTCATGCAGAGAACAGAATCTGAATGGAAAACTGCCTTCCAACTGTTCTTGCCAGGAAGATACCAGCAGAAACTACAAAATCAGATTTGCAACTTCACATAGACTAGCCGGTCTGCAGATGCATATGAATATTTCTTGACCTATACTTCCTTTCCTTATCTATGTAATATTGAAGCTGTTATAAGTATAGGGAAAACATATTTCTAACTAGCTGCCTTCACAATTTTAAACTGACAATATATTCATTTCTTACTTCACCATCATTTCTTTTTGTTAATTAAGTCTCCATGCTGTAGGTCTTTTAGGACCCACAGAGTCAAGCCTCTGGCTAGGATACATAGCCACACTCCTTTAGGCACCAAGGCTGATGCTAAGGTGAATCACTCCTGAATCTACAAGGACAGGAACAGTCTCAGGAGTGAACTTAGGCCTGAGCCATAGCTGGTAGTAATGTAAGCTAAACCATGAGTTCATCTCATTAGTGCATCGTATTTGCCTGGTATTTCTGGTGCCCTAAAATTAGCATTTTATAGTGCTGGTACCTGTCTAGAAACTTTGTTTAAAAACACTCATCTGGGGATAGCTCTGCTTGCCTGAGTTTGCAAGGTGGGTGGTACCATGGACAATGCTATACTAATTTATACCTGACTCTCACAGCTATAAGGATCTGCACAATCTTTGGAGGCAGGCAGTATACCCCAGGCTCAAAGGCGGGCAATGATACTGGCCAAAACCTAGGTCTGCCCCACTGGCACACAGCTCTCTACCTAATGCCAGGGTAGTTCTTGAGGCTCTATCTGTGAGCACTGGCTTGAGTACAAGGATCTTTGTTTTCTGCCTTATAATGATTTTCATCATGGAGGGCCAGGTACTTAGCTACAAGGCAAAATCCTGTGTTGAAGTTTATGCTCTGATTCCTAGTAGTGAAGCCTTACTTTCTCACAATCCCTGGCTCTACTGCATTAGGCATTGGGGAAGAAGTTTTGAAGCCCTGCCTGACACTGAGATTTACCATAAAGATTTCAATTCTATGGCTTGGCCTTAATTTATTTTCCCTTCCCAAACAGAAAGCCTCTCTTGGACATAGGGGAGGCATAACATGGGCAACTCTTAATGAATGCTTTTTATTATTATACCACATCAGACACTATGATCCCTCACTTAACTTCAAAGCTCCTGTGAATATTGTTTGATGCATTAATAATTGTTCAATTTGATGTGACTATAGGGAGAAAACCACTTACTCAACCTTGCTCTTGCTCCATCTCTCTCCAATTTCCTCTAAGAATTTGTTCTCCATTACTTCTCACTCATTTTATCTTTTCTAAGTTAACCTTAACCCTAGACCTTTGTAATACACACAACTATAAAAGTGATAAAGATTTTATGATTTTTCTATCATATACTTCCTTGTTGTTTTTAATTATCTTTTCTGTGGGAAGAAATAACGAATGATTCCTTTGGCAACATGTTACATAGTTTGAGATTAATTTTTTTTTCTGATACAGCTTCCATTCACTCATTGGGGCACATGATTTCCACTTGGCAATTCATAGGTTAAACTGACAGATACCAGATAAACTTGAGCAGCAACAACATGAAGTTAAGAGGATGACTCTATAGACTGGCCCTACTTCCTAGTCCTCCACATCCTTTCTTTTAAAAAGCAATATACTTAAGGTCATCCTGGCCCTGCTTTGGCTTAAGTCGATAGATGTTACATTCCTGGGTTAAAACAAAACAAAACAAAACAAAACAAAACAAAACAAGAGCTGTTATCCTTGTCCACTATCAGAAACTGTAGACTCTTTTGTAAGACTACTGCTTATATTGTAGATGCTAATTGAACTCATAACTTCTGTATGTTGTGACAAAATCATAAATGCCCTATGAGGAGATACTTGGTTTAAAGCTGCATATTGTTTGTATTGGGATCTGCTAATATTGGTCTCCTCCTTAAAGGAGAGGTATTGGAACCCTGCAGGAAGACTATAAGCCTACAGGATAAAAACTGTAACACCTTGGATCCACAGTGCTAAAAGGGAAGACACAAACAACATGAAAAAACAGGGGAAGAAAGTTCCCTAAACAAACCAAGATACTACATTATTAGGATCCATGGTCAGCACAGTAGAAGAAATATCAGAGAAGGAGTTCAAGATTTACATAATTAAAATGTTCTGTGAATTAAAGGATGATATAAGAGCAAACACAGGCAGCAAAAGATCATTTTGATATAGAACTACATAGGCAAAAACAGGAAGCAGAAGATCACTTCAGTAAGGAAATATTCTGAAAAAGAATCAAACAAATATCTTTGAAATTAGAGAAACAAACAAACAAAACAAATTAAAAACTCCATAGAAAGCATCATCAACAGATTAGATCACTTGGAAGAAAGAACTTCAAACAATGAAGACAAAATACATAATACTGAAAATAGAGTTGATCACACAGTGAAGATGGTAAGAAACCATGAGCAGCACATCTAAGAATTATGTGATAACATGAGAAGACCAAATTTAAGAATTATTGGGATAGAGGAAAGCATAATGAATGAATGAACGATCTATTCAATGAAATAATATCAGAAAATTTTCCAAACATAAAGAATGAATTGGAAAATCAAAAACAAGAGGGTTATAGGACACCAAATGTACAAAATGACAACAGATCTACACCAAGACATATTATAATGAAAATGCCTAGCATCCAGAATAAGGAGACAATTTTAAAAGCCACAAGAGAAAAGAATCATATTAACTATAAAGGGAAAACAACTAAGATTTCTGTAGACTTCTCATCCCAGACCCATAAACCTAGAAGAGCCTAGAATAACATATACAAAAATCTAAAAGACAATGAATGTTATATCTAGCAAAACTAAATCTTTGATTTGATGATGAAATAAAAATCTTCCATGATAAACAAAAGTTAAAAGAATTTACAGCAAGAAAGCCTGGACTACAGAACATTTTTGGCAAAAAATTACATGAGGAGGAATTAAAAAATAACAATAAAAATCTGCAAAGGGTGGAACTACACTAAGGGAAAGGCATGTCAAAGGAGAAACCTAGTCAACTTAAAAAACAAAAATAAACCAAAATGACTGAGAATACAAACCATGTCTTGATAATAACCCTGAGTGTCAGTGGCCTAAATTTATCAATTAAAAGACATAGACTTGTCTACTGGTTTAAAAAAGACCCAACTATATGCTGCCTTCAAGAGACTCAACTCATAGGAATTGACATCCATAGACTGAAGGAGAAAGGATGAGAAAATATGCATCACTCACATGGACTGTAAAAACAAGCAGGGGTTTCCATTTCTATATCAGATAAAATGGACTTCAAACCAAAGTTAGTGAAAAGGGATAAAGAGGTCATTTCATACTGCTTAAGGGACTCATACATCAATTATACACAATAATCTTAAATATTTCTGCCCCCCCCCAAAATGGAGCATCTATGTATAACAAGCAAACCCTTCCCAACTACAAGAATCAAATAGACCATAAAACAATAATACTGGGTGACTTTAGCACACCTCTCTTACCACTGGATAGAACTTCCAAACAAAAACTAAACAAAGAAACTATAGAACTCAATAAAATAATCAATAATTTAGACTTATACATATATAGAATATTCCACCCATCAACAAGCAAATACAATTTTTTTCTCTGCAGCACACGGATCCATCTCCAAAACATATCATATGTTATGCCAATAAACTAATCTTAGCAAATACAAAATAATAGAGATACTACCTCATGTTTGATCTGACCATAATGGAATGAAATTAAAATTAGATGACAGATTAAACAATAGAAGCTACTCCACCACCTGGAGACTCAAAAATACATTATTGAATGGTACATGGATAACAGAAGACATCAGGGAGGAGATACAAAGAATTATTAGAAGTAAATGAGAATTCCAATACAACATATCAAAATCTCTGGGACACTATGAAGGCAGAACTAAGAGAAAAATTCATTGCATTAAGGTCATTCATTAAAAGAAAGAAAAATCAACTAATAAACAACCTGAAATTACATCTCAAAGCCCTACAAAAAGAGGAACAAACTGACACCAAAAGAAGCAGAAGGCAGGAAATAATTAAAACTAGGGTTGAAATCAATAAAATTGAAACAAAAGAAACAATTCAGAAAATCGACAAAACAAAAAGCTGGTTCTTTGAAAAAATAAATAAAATTGACAACTCTTAGCCACTCTAACAAAAAGGAGAGAGAAAACCCAAATGACTAAAATTTGTGATAAAAAGGGAAATATCAAAACAGACTCTATTGAAATACAGAGGATGATTAGAAACTATTTTGAAAATTTATACTCCAGTAAAATTGAAAACCTCAAAGATACTGACAAATTTCTAGAGGCATATGATCTACCCAAACTGAACCAGGAGGATATTCATGACTTAAACAGATCAGTTACAAGAAAGAAAACAGAAAACACCATCAAAATCCTACCAACTAAGAAAAGCCTATGACCAGATGGCTTCTCAGCCAAGTTCTACAAGACCTACAAAAAAGAACTAGCACCAATACTCCTCAAATTAGTCCATGAAATAGAAAAGGAGGGACCCCTTCCAAACTCATTCTATGAAGCTAGTATTACTCTGATACCAAAACCAGACAGAGACACATTAAAGAAAGAAACATTCAGAGCAATATCCCTGATGAATATAGATGCAAAAATTCTGAATAAAATCTTGACAAATCTCACACAAAAACATTATAAAAAATAGTGCACCATAATCAAGTGGGGTTCATTCCAGGGATACAAGGTTGGTTCAACATATAGAAATCAATAAATGTAATCCATCACATCAATACACTTAAATATAAGGATCATATAATTTTATCAATTGATGTAAAGAAAGAATTTGACAAAATACAGAACCCTTTTATGTTCAAAACACTAGAAAAACTAGGGATAGTAGGAATATACCTCAACTTTGTAAAAGCAATGTATGCTAAACAGAAGGCCAACTTCATCCTAAATGGAGAAAAGTTGAAAGCATTCCATCCAAAAACTAGAAGAAGACAGGGATGCCCTCTTTTACCCCTTCTATTCAACACAGTCCTCAAAACTCTAGCCAGAGCAATTACATGGATGAAAAAAATTAAAGGGATATGAATAGGAAAAGAAGAACTCAGACTGTCATTATTTGCTGACAGCATGATACTATACTTAGAGGATCAAAAAAATTCCACCAGAAAACTTCTATAAATGATTTCAGCAAAGTAGCATGATATAAAATCAACACCCATAAATCAAATGTATTTCTATACATCAGTGATGAATCCTCTGAAAGAGAAATTATGAAAACTACCTCATTCACAGTAGCCTCAAAAAAAATTAAATAATTGGGAATCAGTCCAATGAAAGAGGTGAAAGATTTATACAATGAAAACTACAGGACACTAAAGAAAGAAACTGAAGAAGAACTTAGAAGATGGAAAGATCACCCATACTCTTGGATAAGCAGAACCCATATTGTCAAAACAGCTATACTACCATGCTATATAGATTCAATGTGATTCCAATTAAAATCCCAATGTCATTCCTTATAGAAATAGAAAAATCAATCATGAAATTCATTTGGAAAAATTAGAGACCCAGAATAGACAAAGAAATCTTTAACAAGAAGAGTATAAAAGGAGGTTTCACAAGACTAGATCTTAAACTATACTACAAAGCTATAATAACAAAAATGACATGGTACTGACACCAAAATAGACATGTAGACCAATGGTAAAGAATAGAAGACACAGAGACAAACCCACATAAATACAGTTATCTTATACTAGACAAAGGTGCCTAAAACACACTGGAAAAAAGGATAGCCTCTTCAACAAATGTGCTGGGAAAACTGGAAATTCATATGTAGCAATATGAAACTAAAATCCAATTTCTCACCATCCACAAAATTCAACTCAAAATGGATCAAGGACCTAGTAATTAGACAAAGAACCTAACAGAGGAAAAAGTAAGCCCAAATCTTTGTCATGTTGGATTAGGCCCCGACTTCTTTAACAAGACTCCTAAAGCACAAGAAATAAAACCAAAAACCAATAAATGGAATAGATTCAAACTGAAAAGCTTCTTTTCAGCAAAAGAAACAATAAATGATGTGAAGAGTGAGCCTACACTTTGGGATCAAATTTTTGACACTTGAATGTCAGATAGAGCACTAATCTATCTCTAGATATATAAAACACTCAAAAATATTAACACCAAAAGTAATTTTCAGGTAAATGGATGGAGTTGGAAAATATCATGCTAAGTGAAATAAGCCAATCTCAAAAAACCAAAGGCTGAATTCTTTCTCTGATTAGTGGATACTGATCCATAGTGGGGGTGAGAGTGGGGAGCATGGGAGAAATAAAGGAACTTTGGATAGTGCAAAGGGGACAGAGGGGGGAAAGTAGCAAGAAGATAGGAAAGATGGTGAAATGAGATGGACATTGCTACCCTAGGGACATGCATGAAGACACAAATGATGTGACCCTATCATGTTTACAACCAGAGAAATGAAAAATTGTGCTCCATATGTGTACCATGACTTGAAATGCATCCTGCTCTTTAAAAAAAATTAATTATTTTATAAAAATTAACAAGTGGAATATTTATCCAAATCTATAGGGATCTATAATTACACAATAAAGAGATAAACAGAGGTTTTGTAATCTTAGTGAAATTTTCTTCACTATTATTTTTATTTCTTTTCTTGTGTCCCATTTTGCATATACTTGTTCACTCACCTTTGTCTCCTAATTTATAGCAGTTTTTTCATTTGTCCTTTATGACCCCAATGAACATCACTTGTCAACTAGATTTTTTTCCCAAATGTCCCTAAACTTGAATTTATCTATTATTTTATCATAAATAGACTGAAATGTTGCCTTACTTGCAAAAATACCATGAAATTATGGTATATCCTTCCCAGTTTGTCACGATTGGTACAGCATTTACTCAGTTTCCCTGAACAGTGCTGATGAGAGTATTGGAAAAAGATGAACAAACAAATAGAGAAAGTGGGACCCAGTGGTTCAGCAGACTTCTGATGGAGGAAGACTGACAATGAGCAGGCTCTGCACATTTATTAAATATTGATGTATTTACATCAAAGAAATTCATTATGAGAAAGTTACTTTAAAACATAGCCATGTTCAAAAGTTTGAAAAGCCCTATTAGATCAGCTTGCCCCCATAATTCTCCACCCCAGAGTGGCTGGTGCCTGAACCTTAGTTCATGAACTGATAAACTTCATCACAACCACAGAAATTTCCTTTGGAAAGAGAGTCATCATACAACTAGGCAGTTGCCTTGGCACTGAGGGAATCTCAAGGGAGGCTTCAGCCTTTGTCTCTGGGCAGTTTCAAAACCCATAATTCATTTGTTACTCACAAACCAGTTCATTATATTCCAGAGTTCATACTGCTGATATATCTTAGTACTAGTTATGTTAACCTTGATCATTTGTGTATAGTAGCTCTTCCAAGTTTCTCCACCATAAAGTCATGTCATTCTGATTGTAGTTAGTAAATGCCTTGCATAGAGGGCATACTTTGATATTATGCATTTCTATTTCTCCCTAAAATTTTAATGATTACTTTTAACATGTCAATGGATGCTATTTTTATTATTAGTTTTATTTACCAATGATGATTTTATTATTTCTCTCTTGCAGTTCATAAAAGATTTTTTTCTTTTTCCTCTATTTTTTTAATAAATTACTATATGTGAGTATAACTTTATGGATATTTATTTTATTCCATGTATATAATATCATTACTTACATTCTTGCTCAATTTGTTCCAGTTTTGGCAATTAGATATACAACATTCATCTCTCTCTATTCTTCTATTTACTAAAATGAGTTTATATTTTTATGTTGTATTCTGACTCAATGCCATTCAGTTAATTTTAGCCATCATCTCCTCTTTGTGTAACTTCCTTTGATTTGAATCCTGACTTTCTATTATATTCTACTGTCTCTTTGTCTAATATATCACCACATTTTAAAATTAGAGATTTATAGTATGTTTTAATGGCTAGTAAAGCTAACTACCTTTTTTAGTTTCTTTTTCAGCAATTTCTTCACTATTTTTGAATTTTTTTCTTCCTTATAAACTTTTGGATAAACTTGTTAAACTATGCATATTATTTTTATTATAGAAATTTTATTAAATCTGTAAATTAAGGAAAATATAAATTTCCATTATGTTATTTCACCTATATAAAAATATGTATAAGCTCTTTCAGTTTCTTCAAATACTTTAGTGTCATTCAGGAGTATTTAAAACTTTCCAAAAATATATTTTTTCATATTTCTTGTTGTTTTATTCTTAAGTATTCAGTGTTCTTTTTTGCTGTGAATGAAATTTTAGTATCAGTACCTTGTGTGTGCTATTTGTGTTTAAAACGATCACTGATTTTTATGCTAATTTTACATTATTCTACTTCAACAAGTGATTTTTACAATTGCTGTAATTTTTATCATTGATTTCCTGGCATTTTCTAGGTGTACTAGCAAATCCTGTAGAATTAGAATAGATTTATTTCTTCTTTACTAATTCTTACTCATCACTTGATTTCCTTTTTCTAGCTGCCCAAGCACACACTTCTCATACACTGATGAATGGGGCAGAGATTGTGGACATTAAACTGTTCTGATCTTCTGGGAAATGCTTCCAGTATTTCCTCATGGAATTAAGCACAGGCTTTAGGACTCAGGGAAATATATTTTATCATGTTAAGAACATGGATAAAGAAACTGTGGTATATATACACAATGGAATATTACTCAGCAATAAAAGAGAATAAAATTATGGCATTTTCAGGTAAATGGATGGAGTTGGAGAATATCATGCTAAGTGAAGTAAGCCAATCTCAGAAAACCAAATGCCGAATGTACTCATTGATAAGTGGATGATGATTCATAATGTGGGACAGGTCACACGGGAACAATGGTGGAACTCTGTTCACAGGGGTGTAAGGAGGGAGGGGGCATGGGGACAGTAAAGGTGGTGAAATATGATGGTCATCAAAACCCTAGCTTTATGTATGACTGCATATATGTTGTGATTCTATACAACTTACAACTAGAGAATTGATATGTTATCCTCTATCTATGTACAATGAATCAAATTGTACTCTGTTATCATGTAAGCCTAAATAGAACAAATAAATAAATTAAATATGAAAAAAGAGAACATAGCTCTAAATTTATTTTCTTAAGTGTTTTTATTAAGAATGGATTTTGAATTTTGTTGCAGTATTTCCCCAAAATGTACAAAATAAATCACATTTTTGCCTTTGTGTATTAATATCATGTGTCATTAACGGGTTTTCTATATTGAAGCAAGCTCATATTCTTGATAAAAATTTCACTTGATTCTCTTCTATGAGTCTCTTAACGTGGCGTTGCATTGTTCTAATATTTTGTTTAGAATTTCTGTGTTGATACCTAGTAAAATGGCCTGCAATTTTCTTCTTTGTTATTCTTATAACCTAAGAATGATTAGGGAGATTTCATTTCCTTCAATGATCTGTAATGAACAAAAGAACATTGAGATGACCTGCTCTTTCAAGAACTGACAGAATTACCCTGGAAAAGTAACTGAGCCTGCTGCATTTTTGTGTGGGGTAGTCTTTAGTATCTTTATATGTTCTATAAAAGATGATTTGTTTAGCTTGTCTTGATTCCAAGAAGGTCAGTTTTTGTAATCTGATATCTTTTATGTTTTCAAATATATATGCATAAAGATTTGAAAATGACTGTGATGCTAGAGATTAAACTCAGGGAAATTCTATCACCAAACTATATGTACAACTCCTCTTCTTTCTCTTCCTCTTCTTCCTCTTCCTCCTCCTCCTTCTCCTCCCCCTCCTTCTGTGATTATAGGCATGCTCCACTGTTCCCTGCTTTCCCTTGTTATTTCTTACTGTGTATATGTTCTCCTTCCTTTTCTGGTAAAGTCAACAAGTGACTTGTACATTTCCTTAACTATTGGAATTTGATATATTAATTGAATCTTTTTCTATTTGTTCATTTATGATTTGTTTTTAGTTTTCATTTGTTTATTTTTTTTTAGTAGTTAACTTTTGTGTCCTTATTTTCTCATTTAACCATTTGCTATCTTGTTTATCAGCCCCCCCACACACACTTTTTAGTATCCATGAATGACTATTTTTTGTCTTAAAATAATGGAGATTTTCTTTCCTTCCTCTTTCATATTTCTTTTTCCTCTCATCTTCAATTGTACTATTTTCATTTAATAAAAATACATAATATTTGAGAAATGGTCTTCCAGTCTTATCCATAATTTTGTTTTAAAATATGTTTATTTGGCCAGGTGCAGTGGTGTACACCTGTAATCCCAGCACTTTGGGAGGTTGAGACAGGAGAATCATGAGTTCAAAGCCAGCCTCAGCAATGGCGAGGCACTAAGCAACTCAGTGAGACTCTGTCTCTAAATAAAACACAAAATAGGGCTGGGAAGTGGCTCAGTGACCTAGTACCCCTGAGTTCAATCCCTGGTAGAAAAAAAAATGTACATTTATATATTTTAAAAATTGCTGCTTCACGATTATTTTCCCTTATTTTACTTATTTTCCTGCTTCTAAATAATACTTTTTCATGGAGATTAATTTTTATTATAATAAAATATTTTAGAGAATCCCAAGTTCAATAGCACACATTTATGTAGGGTACAAAGTCCAAGTAATTCAGCTAAGTTTCTTTTGTTTTTTTTTTCTTGTATTGTAGATATGAGTAATGATTTTACTTTATCTTGTAGTGTCCTAAATATCTCTATTATTTTTATTTTATTTACCAATTGCCAAAGACAGTTCTTGCCCATTTATGACTTTGAGAGAAAAAAAATAATAGTAAATAAGTTAAGACTGTCTTTTAAACTGCACTTTTTAAAAATCAGCTTTCATCATTAAATAGACCCTGTCCATAAATCACTTACCAGTTCCATTTTTTGATGGCTATCTGTATACAGATTTGATACTTAGAAATTATGCCTGGGTAGTTCACAGTCTGATATGCCTGGCTACTTCCTTTGCCATTTTTGTATTTAGTGTGTAATTAATTTTCCAGGTGTGTGCTGAATCTCACTCTCAGGTCCTGACCATAACATCCAAACTCTTTTTACTCAGTTTTCTTGTTCTGCCACTAATCTCTGTGGCAAGGTGGGGGCAGTGGCAGCACATAAAATTTTGTGCTCATAATCATTGTTTCTTTATTTTCCTTTTTTGTAATATTTTGCATTTTTGACATTTTTTGTATTCATCTAATACTGGGTATACTATGACAAACATTTTTGCTGATATTAGAATATTTCCAACCAATTGGGGAATTTACAGCAGTAGTTTGTGACATTGCCTCTGCTGGTTACAACAATGAATGTCTTTCACCAAGTTTTTATATGAAATTGAGAAATTATTTGTATTGTCATATTTTTTTAATATTTATTTTTTAGTTGTAGGTGAACACAATATCTTTATTTTATTTTTATGTGGTGCTGAGGATCGAACCCAGTGCCACCCACGTGATAGGCAAGCATGCTACCACTGAGCCATAACCCCAGCCCTGTATTGTCATATATTGTCTTAAGATCATTTTTAGAATTAAATCTTTAATTATCCTTTGCTAAGTAGCTTTTCATAAAAGATCAGAGTTTAAATAATAATTGGGTATTAAAACACTTCTCTGAAATTTTAATGCTGACCAGCACAAAGCTATCTTTCATTATATATTAAAAGTAAATCTTTTCAAAATACTGTTTATTTATATTTTCAAGGCAAAATATAATGCAATTCTTTAAAAAATTCCTCATTCAAAGGCTGACTGTGCTCTTCTCCATATCCCTCAAAGGTGACATAAACAAAGGTGTCAAAATCACTAAAGAAATTTTAATTTTTATTGATAAATAATAAAACACTCTGCAAATTTTCAAACAAACAAAGAATGTATTGGAATGTACATTCTAGGTAAGAAAAATTGAAAAGAGAAGGAAAATGACAGAAAGATGGAAAGAGTGAAAAAAGAAAATGATCACAAGGAAACACAATACAGACTGAATATTATCACTACTATGGTAAAGATCTAGAAATATCTCCCCAAAAGCTCATGTTTTGAAAGCATGATCCCCAATGCAGAAAGTTCAGGGGGAACTTTCAGGCAATGATAAGAGCTGTAATCTCATCAGTAGATTAATTCATGTGATAGATTAGTAATTTGAATGGATCACTGGGAGCTAACTGCAGGCAGGCAGAGCATTGAAGAAGGAAGTAGGTAACTGGGGTATGACCTTAGGGACTATATCTTGTCTAGGATTTTGATTTCTTTCTCCATACCCCTCTTCCTGGCTGCCATGAGCAGAGTAGCTTTCTTCTACCATACCCTTCCACCATGATGTTCTACCCTTATCTTGGGCCTAGAGCAATGGAGTTAGCCAACCATGGATTGAAACTTTGAAATGATGAGCCCCAAGTAAATTTCCTCCTCTAAGTTGCTTTCTTCACCAGTATTTTGGTCACAGCAATGTGAAGCTGACTAATACAATTACTCAAGAAAAAAAATGATTGACAGACTATGTAAAATATCCTCAATTAAGCCCTTTTCACAGAAGTGAAGTTATTTATTAATTGGTTCCTTCCATCTTCTGTTTTTCATCAATAAATTCTACTTACATTACCTGGACCCTTCAGGTACCTTGGAGAAACACAGCTTTGGTGGTTCTGATATCACTGGGCCCAAGTTCAAGATCCTTTTATCTTTCTTCTTCTCTTGCTTATTTTCCAGGTGAATGATGTGATGTGTTTATTAATGATACTATCTATACTGAGTTATTTCAGCAGAAATTTGGAATAGCCTGAGACATCATTGTGTTACTTCTAGCTAATTAAAATTATAGTTAGATATTTGTATATAAATTTTCCTGTGAAAAAGTGAATAAAAATCATAAAACATGTCAAATCAGTTTGTAACTTCCCACCTGCAGTAAGAAGCAAAAGATGAGCTGCTATATTAATCATTTTAACCTAAAGAAAAATAAAAAAAAAGGATATAAAGGGAATAAAGACCCCAAGTCAGTAAAATTAAAGAATATAACTCTAGTCCCAAACCAAGACAGGTGACAGAGCTAGAGGTCAGAAGAGATTAAAATGCTCTGGGTTAATGTATAATAGATCCTGTTTATAGAGTTAAATTGAAGACATTCATATACTAATTTGTATATGTTAATATATGACAAAATGATGTCATATGTAACATTGATTCTGTTAATAGTCCATTGCTTTGGATTTTGTGATATATAAGTGATTGCTTTTCAGACACAGGTAAAACACAAACTTTTCTTAATCAGACATGAAAATATTAAATGAAACAATAATAGCATTTCCTTTTCCAATAATATTCAACTTAGAAAGCACATATAGCCGGGTGTGGTGGCTCAAGCCTGTAATCTCAACACTTAGGGAGGCTGAGACAGGAGAATCACAAGATCAAAGCCAGCCTCAGCAACAGCGAGGTGCTAAGCAACTCTGTGAGACCCTGTCTCTACATAAAACACAAAATAGCGCTGGGGATGTGGCTCGGTGGTTGAGTACCCTGAGTTCAATCCCCAGTACCAAAAAAGAAAAAGGAAAGCACATATAATGACCACGTGCAAGCCCCTGCCAACATGTGGGAGCACAGGCCAAGGCCCAGGACCACCTTCAGGGATCTTCATGGAAACCCAGGAAAAGTCAGGCCTGAGATTGCTACCCATCAGTCCACTGACCCACAGGGGAACACAGACCCAGGCACAAGACAGCCTCCAGGGACTTCTGCAGCTGAAGCCCAGGACTATCCCCAATTCATTGCCAGAGCCCCTGCTGATCCATAAGAGCCCAGACCCAGGGCCAGACCCACCTCTTTGAATCCCTGAGGGAGTCCAGACCAAGATCAGGCCTTAGGACTACCCTCCCAGGTCTGTATGAGAGCCCAGGCCCAGGACCACCCCTGCACAGAGTGGGAATCAACACTGTTGCTCTGTTCCTGTATCCATCTTGTACACTGCAGCCATCCTCATAATTCTTCCCATGTAGTTGCCTCTACCTTGGGACAACAGACAGGACATGGAGGCAGTGGCCCAACAAAACATTGCATCTCTATCAATCAGCCCAAAGCCATTATAAGTCCCATCCTTTTAGCCCCATCTCTGAAAGTGTTGGCATCTATCTTTGGCCACTCCCACTGCCATCTTCAGTTACCTACACTGCCGCCGCCACCATCTTTAGTGGCAGTAATGGCAGTAATGTCCATCCTGGGACACCTGCTGGGGACTGGAAGTAAACTCCAAGGTGAGGTACAGGTAATCTGTAGTGTCACTACAAGATTAAAGGATAGAATCTGCAATACCTCAAGTCAGCATTGCAAGAAAGGAAGATAAATAATCAACATAAAAAACAAGAGAAGAAAGTGCCCCAAATAAGCAAAGATACTATAGTAATAGAATCTATTGATAGCACAGTTGATGAAAAGTCAGAGAAAGAATTCATGATGTACATAATTAAAATGATCTGTAAATTAAAGAATGACTTAAGTGAGCAAATACAGGCAAAAATTGATTACTGCAACAAAGAAACAAGAGAGAAAATAAAGTCAACCATTGATCACACCAACAAAGAAATAAAACAGCAAATAAAGGCAACCATCAATCACACCAACAAAGAGATAAGAGAAAAAATACAGGTAGCAAAAGAGTACCTTAAGAAAGAGCTAGAGATCGTGAAAAAAAACCAGAAATTCTTGAAATGAAGGAAACAATAAGCCAAATAAAAAACTCAATAGAAGCATCATCAGCAGACTAGATCACTTAGAAAAACAGAAACTCAGGTATAAAGACAAAATATACAGTCTTGAAAATAAACTTGATCATAGAGTGAAGATGGTAAGAAACCATGAGCAGAACATACAAGAATTATGGTATAGCATCAAAAGACCAAATCTAAGATTTATCAGGATAGAGGAAGGCACAGAATTTCAAACCAAAGGAATTCACAATCTCTTCAATGAAATATCAGAAAATTTCCCAAACATGAAAAATGAATTAGAAAATCAATTACAAGAGGCTTACAGAACACCAAATGTACAGAATTACAACAGATCTACACCAAGGCATATCATAATGAAAATGCCTAGCATATAGAATAAAGATAGAATTTTTTTATCTTATTATAATATAAATTTATTGTAGAAAATAAAAAATCCCTGCTATGAAAGAAACAACAACAAAAAAAACTCACATAATCACACTTCCAAAAGTAATCTCTATGCTTTTAGTGTACGGTATTTATATATTCTTTTTTTATATAAGGATAGAATTTTAAAATGCTACGAGACAGAGGAATCAGATTACATATAGTAGGAGACCAATTCAGATCTCAGCAGATTTTTCAACCCAAACCCTAAAAGCCAGGAGATCATGGAACAACACATATCAAGCACTGAATGAAAATGGATGCCAACCAAGAATCTTATATCCAGCAAAGCTGAGCTTCAGATTTGATGATAAAATAAAAACTTTCCATGATAAACAAAAGTTAAAAGAATTTACAGCAAGAAAGGCTGCACTACACAGCATTCAAGGCAAAATATTCCATGAGGAGGAAATGATAACCAACAATGAAAACATACAAGAGAAGAACTACACTAAAGGAAAGGCCATTCAAAGGTGAAACCAAGTCAAAGTAAAAAACAAAAATAAAAAAAATGACCAGTATTACAAATAATATTTCAATAAAAGCCTAAATGTGAATGGCCTAAACTCATCAATTAAAAGACATAGACTGACAGACTGTATTTAAAAAAGAAAAAAAGACTGAACAATATGCTACCTCCCAGAGACTCATCTCACAGAAAAAGACATCCACAGACTGTAAGTGAAAGAATGGGAAAAAAATGTATCACTCACATGGACCACATAAACAAGCAGGAGTTTGCATCATCATATCAGATAAAGTGGACTTAAAACCAAAGTTAGTGAAAAGATTAAAGAAGGACATTGCATACTTCTTAAGGGAATCATACATCTACAAGACATAACAATCATAATATGTATGCCACAAACAATGGGGCATATATGTATATCAAACAAACTCTACTCAACTACAAGAATCAAATAGATCATAACACAATGATATTTGGTCATTTTTAACACAGCTCTCTCACCACTGGATAGATCTTCCAAAAAAAAACTAAACAAAGAAATCATAGAACTCAATAAAACAATAAATAATTTAGACTTAACACATGTATAGAGTATTGCATCCATCAACAAACACACTTTTTTTCTCTGTAGCACAAGAATTCTTCTCCTAAATAAATCAATGTTATTCCACAAAGCAAGTCTTAGCAAATAGAAAAAAATAGAGATACTACCCTGCATCCTATCTGACCACAATGGAATAAGATTAGAAATCAATGACAGATTGAAAAATAGAAATTAATCCAACACCTGGGGACTAAATACTATGCTATTGAATGACACATGTATAACAGAAGACATCAGGGAGGAGATAAAAAAAATTCTTAGAGGTAAATGAAAACTCCAATACAACATATCAAAATCTCTGGAACACCATGAATACAGTACTAAAAGGAAAGGTCATTTCATTAAGCTCATTCATTAAAAGAAAAAATAAATAAATAAATAAATA
>CM053411.1:21107628-21163622 GCA_028644305.1 Xerus rutilus | reverse complement strand
GTATCTTAAAATGCTTTTAAACATTATATTCATTTTTTACGTTTCCTCCTCTTATTTTAAGGAGCACAACAAATGAAAAGAAACAACATGTCCATAGAGGTTTACATACAGGTGAAATCCATCATGTGTTGTACATAAAAATTAGTAAGGTACAAAAAGTTTATCCAACATGAAGTGAATGGATAAACAAATGACAATAAACTAATAAAAAGGAGAAACTCAACTAGTGTCTCTTGAAAGGAGATAAATAATGAAGTTAAAGAAGTAGTTAATGACACAACATTCACTTAAAAATTTACATCAGCTTTAAACAAGTGTGCAGGAATTATTTAAGAAGTTTTAGTTGCTTCATCAAAATGTAATTAAGGTTAATTATAGATACTTTAAAATTCACAGGTAGGGCTAAAGAAGAAAATTTAAATCAGTGAAAATCCACTATAAATATTTATATGTACATACTGTCAAAACACACAGAAACATAAATTAGTAAGAGTCCAAGTTAAATACATTACAAAAATAATGGAGTTTAAAATGTATGCTCTTTCTTAGTTTTGATTAAACATCCATTTATTATGCATGACAATATAAAATTGAATGAATTAAACAATTAAAAATAATCATAAGGCTTATCATTTGTGGTTACATCAAATACCTAGTATTGAGTTTAGGTGACAGACAAAAAAACTTTCACATGTTGCTAGACTGTAAAAAGCACAAACTCCAGTTATTTGAAAAAAGCTCTAACGTTATAAAATATTCAGCAACATATTTTATGCAATTGCATTTCACAAAATTAGGCATTTTTTGAGGCTAGGTCTATTGAGGAGTTAGTGTACTAAAAGAAAGTTCCCACTTAGGAAAGTATAGAATTGTGTTATGCCAGATGAATAAAAATTGTTCAGAATTAATAATGATCCTCCCAGTTGTCATATTTTTTGTCTTTTTTTTCTACTTCGTGTCTATAGGATTGGTTCATTTTGTTAAATTCATTAATATGATATCCTCCTCTATCATTGGTGATTTAATCCTAACTTACAGTTCTATAATTTTACTCATTTTAACTTTTTTTAAGCCTGTGAATGTGATCTCAAATTGTAAATTTGAAAAGCAATATTTATAGCATGATTTCAATTCTAAATATTATGCTACATTCACACAAAAGAATGTTAACAATTATTTTCAGGTGACATAATTATAAATTATTTTTTTCTTTGATTTTATCTTGTCTAGAATCTAAAATTACTCCAAATTGCTTTACTGATAAGAAAAACATTTACATGATAAAATCATATTTGGGAGGCTTAAGTAAAATATTAATAATTTCATTTTATAATAAAAATCAATAAAGTTAGAAAATGCACCCATTAAATTCCACTTGTTGCTACATTCATTCAACATGTTGAAAAAATGCAAGTCAATATGCCTTGTGTTTACTCTTTTGCATTAAAAAGTTCAGATATTCATCGTATGCTTATCTTGCAATCTTTAAGAATTTATATTTATAACTTTTACTCTTTTGTGATGATTTTAGGTTATAATGAAGTGACTGTTTTTAATGATAAAGAGTGTTGTCAATCCAAAAATAATTACATTTTGTTGCTTTACTTGAAAGGTTTCTATATAAAACTGCAATTTCTTACACGTAGGCTATATTTATCAAGGATTATGAGAATTATGTGTATTTCTTTTGGTATTTGCCAGGAAAGCTCTCTTTGGATAAATTGAGCCAAACTGGCTAATCTTTAGCTTCTTCTGAGATTCATTACAAATGAAAATGATAAGTGAGAGGTGCAACTCAAGTGTTCCCACTGTGAAAAGACTCCATCATCTTCTGTCTGATATTGATGTAGCATCTTAAATGAAGGATTCAATACCTTCAGCCCAGTTTGGAAATATCTCAAAGCCATGTTCACTCACTAACTAACCCTTGCTGGCAGTTGAACTACTATAGTGAAAATACTGCAAAAGTGGCTTTCACAAGAGAAATTTATATTTGTACTGAAATTTGGGTTACTTCTTTTTGAACACTTTTAGCTCATTAAAAATTTATTCCTAGGGCAGGGGCTGTGGCACAGTGGTAGAGCATTTGCCTAGCATATGTGAGGCACTGGATTTGATCCTCAGCACCACATAAAAATAAATAAAATAAATGTATTGTGTTCATCTCCAACTATTTAAAAAATATTTATTCTTAGAAGACTAATACTTGGTTTTCATATTCATATTTTATTAATTCTCCTTATTAAATGAATAAATGTTCAATCAATTATTACTTTATCTTTATTAGGTTGTAGATTCATACTAGGAATAAAGAACGAATAAGAATTGGATGTAGCAACCTAGCACATAAAAATATTATTATCAACAAGCAATCTTTCAAATATCATGCCCTAAATATGAACCATAAAATCATTAATAATAAAGTTTCAAAGAGCAAATATAGAAGTCTAAATTGATGCAAATATTATTGACAGAAATTTAACAATATGTATTGAGAGCTAAAATCAATATGAGTCTCTGTCCCTATATTTAACAAACCCAGACCTTGGCCCTGTATTTAACTTAAAATATATGGGAATAAGCAAACATCTGCTTCTGGAGATATGAGAGTGGATCAAATAAAATTGTTTTCTTATCAACATTTATAGCTTGCTTAAGACTTACTTTAAGACCCTTACTCACTTTCCCCATCCACTTAAAGCCATTTTACCACAAACTGCCTAATTTCAAATAGTTACAATTACAAGTACTCCCTTACTATCACACAACTCACATTTTCAAACTCTATAAATTTTTCCTCCTGAGACACTAACACTATGCTAAGCTGATAGTCCATCCTTTTTGCAATATGTCTAATAATGCCAGATTTGCCTAATCACCAACTTTTTCGGATAGGTCTTCCTAGAGGATGGTGTCAATAGTATTAAAACCTTTAAAATATGACAAAGAGCCGGGCGCGGTGGCTCAAGCCTGTAATCCCAGCACTTAGGGAGGCTGAGACAGGAGAATCGCGAGTTCAAAGCCAGCCTCAGCAATGGCGAGGCACTAAGCAACTCAGTGAGACCCTGTCTCTACATAAAACACAAAATAGGGCTGAGGATGTGGCTCAGTGGTTAAGTGCCTCTGAGTTCAATCTCCAGTACCAAAAAAAAAAAAAAAAAAAAAAAATATGACAAAGAACTAAAGGTTCTATTTCCTCAGATTTATCCTTAGTAAAGCACCCGCAAGTTTAGTCCATACACATACTCAATTACAAAAATGTTGATTGCAGTGTTTGTACTACAGAGAAATAAATATTCAACAATAGAGATATGTTCATTCTAATTAGCATATATTCATTGGGTGGAAAGCTATAACATCATGCAAAATCAGGTATTTTAAAATTTAACATTATATTAATGCTCAAAAAGAGGGAAAAATGATTATCACAATGTTTTTTTTTTTTTTTTGCCTTCCACTCTACCCAAATCTACACCTCCCCGATTATATCTATTTCAATAAACAGTGTCAACATTTATTTTGCTTTTCTAGCCAAAACACATAAGCATTATTTTGGTTTCTTTTTCTCCCATTCCTATAGTTTGTCTAAACCCTTTGTCTTTGTTTTAATCACTTAACATATATGGACCATCTTTATTTTTTAATTTATATTTCCAATTCTTAAAGATATCCTCACTACTTTTCAATAATACTGCAACACTGCTGGGCTTGGTGGCTGAGACCTGTAATTCCAGCAACTCAGGAGGCTGAGGCAACAGGAAAAAAAAAGAAAAAAGAAAAAGGAATACTGCATCACCAACTGGTTCCTTTTCCTGCTTAACTTGTAACTTAATTCTTAACACAGTAGCTGGTTGGATCCTTAATAAAATGTAAATTAGATGCAGCTCAAATCACTTCAACATCTATTCATGGCAATTAGAATAAAATTTAAGCTCCCTATTATATCATAATTCCTTATAAAACATATGGTGATATAAAATATATATTCTTACATTTCCTTATAATAGAGAATGATCGAACATACGCTATTTTTTCTTACATCTCCAACTGCATCACTTACAATTCTCTAGCTCACACAAATCAGTTTCACTGACTTCCCTTAAATTTTTCAACTGCCATGCTATTTTTCCATTGGGCCCTTGCTCATGCTATTCCACTGGAATGTATTTCACTAGCATTTTATTATTCTTTGGGGATTACCTGGAAATATAATTTTAAAACAATCTTTAAATATCAATCCAGAAACCTTCTCCTCAAAGGTGGTGGAGAAAGAAAACACTTTTATTAATGAATAAGCAATATAGTAGAATGTGACACACATCTCAGGCCATCTTTTATGAGATTGCAAAAACAAAAAGAAATCTCAGCCTTTTAAGTAGACAGATACAATCCATTACATACATGATTTTCCAAATAAACAATAATAAACATCAAGAGAACTTAGTTATACTCAGTTCATCCTAAATTTTACTAATAATTCAGGTGAATATCAGTGTAAACTAATTGATTTGATCCAGAGGAGAAGAAACAGAAACTAAAATTAAACAAACATCAAACTTCTAAATTTTTGATAAAAAGTAGTTTCTTACAACCTTGAGCAATTCCTCTCCTACCATCTGCATAAACTGGGAGATAGGGGGACAGTCTCCCATGATATTTAATTTCAAACAAATGGCTTCTAGGTCATTGAAGAAGACTTTCCTAAGTCATCAAAGTGAGAAAAAGTAAAAAATGAAAACAGAACAACAAAAACAAAAACTCAACTTTGTTTGGTTTCTTAAAAGATACATTTCAAAGAGACAGAGAAAATATTTAAATATGTTCTAATATATGTTCTGACAAAAAAGAAGAAAAACTATTCCTTTATTTTCTACAAGAGGAATTAAGCCTTTCTTCCTATAAATCCTATTTACCCCACACTATATTCTTAGTGGTTGGTCTATTATTCCTATGTATGTATACTAACCCAAACCATTCTCTTTTCTTTCTACTTGTTTCCTTATGGAATGTAATATTTACAATAATAATTTTCCATTACTTTTAATAATATTTCCCCCAGAAAGCAAATTTTCCACTAAGGTAAGTCTATCCTACTTAGTTCCTAGAAGTTAAGTTGCTTTTACATTGAAAATAGAAAATACATAAAGATAAAGTTGAAAAATGATGAAAATTATAAAACATTACTAAGAGAAATTGAAGAAGATCTAAATTAGTGGAGAGATGTAACACTTTCATGGGTGAGAAGACACAGTATTGTTGACAGTAATTCTTTCCAAATTGATCAATAGATTTAGTAAAATTCCAGTGAAAAATTTAATAGAAATCACTTATTTTAAAATTCATGAATAAATTAAAAGGACCAAAAATAACCTAAAATCTGTGAAAGAGAACAAACTTTGAATGGCTAATTTGTGGAATAAGTGTAAACCATCCTCAAAGATAGCCTATTATTTTTATTTCTTTATTTGAAGGTAAGAGCACAAGTTTTTTCTTTTTTCTTTTTCTTTTCCTCATGTAGAATTTTGGTAAACTTTCTTCTAACTTTATACAATATTATAAAATGGACATTAAGGACAAGAGATGACTTACTGTGGATGAAGACCAGAAAGAAATCAGTACTAAATCATAAAAAAAAAAAAAAAGGACAAGTCTTAACTCTAAAGATATATAACTCTGGGTCCCTAGGAAAGCTTTTATTTGTTTGTTTTTTAGTTTTGCTTTTATCTAAGCATAATTTGTATTGTATATCTTTAAATTGGTGTTATATTATTACTTGTCTCTAAAAATGTCTTCTTGGTGTCATACTTATGTAGACCACTCTGAAAAAGAGAAAATTTTACCTTTGGTGAAGAACAAACACTTATCAAGCCTCCACATGAAGGAGAGGGCATTTCTAATTCTTATTGCATGTACGTAGGTATACATTTTCTCCTCTTTCCTTTTGATTTTGGCTGTGGATTTCATAAACTACAATCTTACAATTGTTTATATTTAGTGCTATGTTATTTTATATTTCATTATGAATGTATCTGATGCTCTTTTTCTAATAAAATTATTCCCATTTAATTTGAAGAATGTTCTTAATTAAAGACAATCATGACACTACAAAATCGTATTCAACAGATGATGCTTTATATGTTTTGGAAACAAGGTGATTTCTATACTTTCACATTAGAAAAGCAATCTTCAACACACACACACACACACACATACACAAACACACACATACACTTGCAAATATAAATAGAGGAACTCTCCACAAATTGCTCAGATTAGGAAGGAGGAGAAAAGTTTACTTCCCTTTCACCTTATGTCATTGATTCTGGGAAGCTATTCAGGCAACAAATGGTCTATTTAAATATAGACCCATGACATTTGCTCACCTCAGTATTTCTTCCACATAACTCTGAACTCTCTAAAGGGAAATTTGTATTCAACTCAGTTTTCCTAATGCTTAATACAGCATCTTATTTCTCATCAGTACTCAATATTCATTTGTTAAATCAAGTAGTTTGTTAACAATGTCTTTTAATATGTAATAGTTTATCTAATCTTTTAAAAGTCAAATGAAATGAAATTTAAAATTACCATTCTAATTACAGAGGAGAAAACTGGGACATAAAGGAGGGATTTAAATTGTTAAAAGTTAAATTGAACTCATTTAAATACTGTGCTTTATAAACAAATACATGTACGTATATACGCATTTAACCATATGTATATATTTACATAGGCCTCTCTATAACATGCATTGTTTTGTTGCTTTATATCTGGTGTTAAAGCTATGTATGTATAATTCTTACCTCTGGTAAACTCACTGAGAGAATGGGATACAGGCTTTATTTAATATTTTTGTTGTGCTATCTTTTCCAAATAGCCTCTCAAGTATTTGTTCAATAAATGAACGATCATAAAAAAATAAAAAAAAAAATAAATAAATATAGACCCATGAGTTTGATATCTTTTCAAGTTCTTAAGAATATTTCTGTTCTCTCACAAAAGAAAAGCCAATCTTTTGTTTGACATTGAAAAGGAAGAGAGTTTTTAAAATAAAGATGATAAAATGCATTAAAAAACACTATGCTCATCATAATTAGTTACTGGGCCATGTCTTCTCACAACTGTGCAGCCGAAGTTACCATAAATCTTCTTAGACCAGAGATCAAGGTAGAGTACATTCTGAAAGTTGTTTATTGCACACATAGAAAAATAACATCTTGAATTCTTAAAAGGCTAACTTCTAATTCTTCTGCATATATTTTCAAATTGAGAGCATATGAAATATTTACTGAATTATTAAACACATACTCTATAAACTACTATTTTTGCTATAATACTTTTTGAAAATTTAAAAACCATATATTGTATAAGATGTTAGTATATAAAAGTTACATAACTCTGTCTACTCAACAATTCATTAAGCAAAAGAGCCTGAAAATGTCCCTCAGGCTATTCAGAACATGGGTGTTTCCTTGGGCTGAACTGGTTCTACTCACATGTCATTCAAAAGTTATCAATCCACTTATTTATTGTGCTGCTCCCCTATGCTCCCCCTGTTCAGAATAAGTAGATTTTATCACGGAAAACCAATTTGGTCCTAAGTAATTTTTGTTTTCTTTTGACACAGAATATGTGCTTAAGCATTAATTTAAAATTAACATATGCCAAATATACAGCAAACTTGTCTCAATGTTGAACAACAGTTTCATACTAACATTCCCTTTAAATAACTTGATATTTAGAGGCAAAACATATTTCCCCTTACTCCACCTAATGAGTGATTTTCAGTGTACCAGTAAGGTTTAGAGAATGTGCCTTCAGATTTTTAAGATGCTTCTTGTGAGCACGTTTCTAGACTGCTTTTCTACTACTGAAAAACAACTCTATCTTCAGTTTTTTTCCACATGGGAATTTTATACAGAGAATACACTAAGACACAAGGTTCTCATCAACCATAAATTCATAATATGTTTTCACATATTTTTCTTGGTAATGAGAAGACTAAATTTTAATGAGTGAAAAAAAAAAATCATGAGCCTGGGGATATATTTAAGTGATAGAGTACTCACCTAGCATGTCCAAGACCTGGAGTTTGATCCCTAGGACCGAAAAAAAAAAAAAAAAAAAGGAAAAAAGTACGTCTATTTCTTATAAAAAAAAATTACTATCTATGCCAGTAAGTATTTTTATAAAATGATCTTTTAAAATACTTTTTCAATACTCAAACTTATTGCTGATCATTCATTAAATAAAAATTAATTCATAGTCACATTTAATACATGTGAAAATGCTTCATTTATTTTAATTTATTAAAATGTTTTATTTACATTTTGCTTCTGTATAGTTTTCTATACTGTTTTAATCTCCAATTTTTTTCTGATTCTTTCAAAATAAAAAAGAAAGGTAGCAAAATTCCCAGTTAATATCAATTTAGTATTTATTTTCTGGTCTTTAAATCTGTTTTATTTTCATATCTGATTTATGTTGACAGTCAATTGACTTGTCTCAGCTCTGCTGCTATAGTTATATTTGTACTTTATAAAAGAGAATTCCTTTGCCAGTGAAAAGTATTTTTTCCTTAATGTGTAATAAAGATATCTTTTTCAACATCAGGTAGAAAAGGACCCATGAAATGTCACCAGTAGGGAGTCATCCTCAGAAACTTTCAAGTCACCTAGTGGAGCTCTCTATTCAGAATATAAATAGAATTATCACCTAAATGTGAACTACATCAGCTTCACTTGAATAACTCCATTCTATTTATTTTGCACATGTATTTTTTATTTTATTTTATTTTATTTTTTATTTTTATTTTTTTGCAAAACTTACAGTTGCCAGACATTAGAAATTAATAGAATTTATTAACTTTCTAAGTCAAGATAACATGCACATATTATAAGTGGCTTTTGAGAAATGAGATTTAATATACCAAATGTGAGGAACAAAGTAACTTCAGAATAATGGAATATCTTCAAAACTTATTAAGTTTAGCTGTATGAACATTTCATTACATTGCTTTTATTTATCTGATTTCACTACTTACAATTATAAATTTTATGAGAAGCAGCATCTTGTTTGAAATCAAGCTTTTAAGGATCGTTAATCTAGCTTAATGGTCTATGAAATCACATGCAAGTCAACCAAACAATGTGTAAGAGAATTCATCAGTGTAGTAGCAACAAAAATAAAAGAAAATCACTTGAATTTATAATTATTTTTTAAATTTTATTTTTAAAATTTTGAATGTTTTGATTTAAACATTTGTATATTATGTACATTGTAAAATACATTGTGTAGCAGTATATCATTTTAACATATAAGCAAGTAAATAGAAATCTATTGGATGTGTATCTTTGTTTTTTTAACTGGCCACATACACAATCAAGTTATTGGGTTCCATTAATCTAGTAGATTAATTTTCATGATTCCTACAGTCCAGTCCTGTGGTTGGATGTTTTCATAGGAAACAAAGGGCATTAAATAACTCATTGGAAGGAAGTCATTCTAGTGCCTCTTTACCTCTGTATACTTTTATAATAGGATATTTCAAATTTTATTTTAATATAAAATATGCTTTAATATTATCATTTATTTGTTGAGAAACACTTCCACTCATGATTTTCTTCTTCAAAAAAACCACTGTCATGGTGCAATGTAAAATTATCCTTTTATGCCAGTAAAAACTACATTAGTTAAAATAATAGGGAAAAGCAAGGGCTCTGGGAATGGTGATGAACTCCTGGTGACCGGAAACTTCAGAGGTGTCTCTAATAATAATCAAAAACTAATGAGCTAGTAGCGGAGAATATATATTCAATAGAATATCAGATAGCAACTGCAGAATGAAATAGTGAAAGTTTCTGAAAAGCATGAGCTTCACGTGGACTTTTGGAAGGTACAGGCTTAGGACAAGTGGAGCATGAACAGATAGACTGCAATAACCAGTATTGCTGGTAGAGCAAAAGTGAGTCTAATTTGGTAATCGCTGACTAAGCTTGGCAAACAAGAAATTTGCCTTTGAAGTTTAGTGGAAAATAAAGTCAGGACACGAGTAGTAAAAAAGAAAAAGAACCAGAAGATCTTTGATTCTAAAACCATTCCACTTATTTTATTATTCTGCTTCTCTAATACCATTTTAAAATAAACATAAACAAAATCAGAGAAATAAACTGAATAAACACTAAATCAGTATATAAAATTTGTCCTTTGCTAAAATTCATATATAATCTCAGATGATAAATGTTACTGATTTTAAAAGCCTTATAATCAAACTTGTCAAAGTTGCTGGCTTTTGGACTTTTCTAGATGCTTCAAAATGTAATGTGCTCTTAAAGGGAATAATAGTATTACTAATTAAATTAAATTAAATAGAAAAGTGAATTAAACAGTGGAATAAAATAGAAAAAATCTAAATTGTGAAAGTACTACTTTCATGTTATATTAAAAATAAATATAAAAACTGTATATTTTAAATTTAAAAAAGCATAATTTCATATATTGTGGAAGACAACTGCAATTGTTTTTATTTTTTCTTCCTAAAGCATCCTTCAGTTATTTTCCATGTTTTCAAAGATTGCATAGTATTGATTCATCATAAATCATTTTGAATATTTCCAGTTGGTAAAATACATCCTTTCCAATTTTTCAACAATTATTAATGTTTTCTTTTTTAAACATAAATTTTAGAGAAAATTTTGTCAGGAATATATGAGAAAAGAAATATAATGTGATTTCATAATTCATAAAAAGAAAAATTTTAAGGAAGCAATACCTGAACAGAGTGATCCATATGAGTGAGATAATAAAGATGGAGAGAAGACAAGTTAAATGAAGCACAATATATGCTATCAGGGCCAGGAAAGGTCAGAGAATTCTGTACTCATACAACTCAATCATTCAAATTTTTTTAAAAAACTATTTTCAGAATAATTTTAAATTAGCAGATTTATTGCAAAGATCATATAGAAAGTCCTAAAATCCTATTTTGTTTCTATTATTAAACTTCATTAGTTTAGTATTGATTCTTCAGCAAATTTCAAAAAACAATAAAACACATTTCTTGTCTTACACTTGTGCAGGCCACAAGTCTGTGTTCCCTCTGGAGATTCTAGAGTATAACTTACTTCCTTGACTTTCTAGCTCCTACTGGCCATCTTCACTACTCAATTTAAGGCTCCCTGCCTCTACCTTCAAGGCCAACAATTTAGCATCATGAAATCTCTCTCTGTCTCTGTCTCTCTTTCACATTAATTTTTATTATGATCAGCACAGTAACAACTCTGACTCTCCTGCCTCTTATTCTAACCCTTTTGATTACATTGGGCACATTCAAATAACTCAAATAATTTCTCCATCTCAAGATCCTCGAATTACATCTGTTAAGTTTCTCCATTCCATATTAGGTAAAAGATTCAGGTTAGAGTGAGAACACCCCCACACACACACTGGCAGCAAGGTGAGCATCATTCTATCTACCACAAACACTTTACAACTTACATGAATATAGTATATTTGTCCCAATCAGCAAAGCAGAATGGATATGTTCTCATTAACACAAGTCCACATAGTATTTAGACTTGAGTCTATCCCTAATATTCTTTCTCTTCTAGCATCTTATCCATGATACCATACTACATGAAGTACTCTTTAGGTTCCTTAATCATTATAATGTTTTCTACACTTTCCATGTTTTGATTACCTTGACTGAAAAATTATTGGTTCAGGTATTTTGCAAAAAGTCCTTCAACTGGGACCTGTCTCTCTGATGTATCTCTCATGATCACATAGGACTGACTGTTTTGGGGGAGGAAGATCACAGCGATGAAATACCGTTTGCATCACCGCATACATAGGGTACTTACTATTAATATGATACATCACTGTTGATGTTAACCTCAAATGCTTGGCTGGAATTCATTGGTTTACTCTTACTCTAAATTTATCCTTTGAAAAATCACTTTCTATACAGTAATATTTGGAAGAAAGTCACCTTGTGAAGCCAGCCTTTTAATCATTTAAAATAAATAGTAGGTATTTTATACTTTATATTATTCTCCCATACTAGTTTGTTCATTTTGTACTGCATATTGAGGGACTGTAGAATGGAAATCAAATTTGACCCAAAAGCTTACTATGTTAGAAACCCAAAAGGCATAAAATAACCTCAATCTAGAAGTTATAGGGATGAGGTGCTTACCTAAATAACTTTGGAAATAAAAATCTTTGAGACAAATACAAAGGGAACATTATACATAAGCGTTATATATACTTAAAAGTTGTATCATGGGGATATGGGTTTAAAATTCTGAAAACATTCTATATGTATATGGGAACTGAATAATTAAGCAAATAGATATCAGATGGTGGGCTCCATGTTTCTTACTATTATAACTGCAGGTTACACAAAAAGAGTGAAGGCTAGAATGTTTTGCATACATTGGGTTTACTCTAAGTTCTATGAGTTTTGATAAATAATTACATTATCATACAAAATGGATTTAACACCCTTAAATAGTCCAATGTTTTATCTATTTATCCACAGGAAAAGAAAATTTTAGAACTTTCACTGAACAAATCCTTTGTTTAGCAATGCTTCTTCTTCCAAAGTATTGCAAAGTGAAAGAATAGAATAGAGATTGATGGGCAGACATATAGCCTATCTAGATCAAACACACATACCATGAATAAAAGACTGCAGGCAACCAAAGGTCTAACTTACCCCAAAGGCACTGATTTGGGGCTCAATTGAGCAGCAGCAGGTTAATCCTAATGCAATTGCCTGTTGGGCTCTCTTGAATACAGGTCCTCATTACCTGAACTTTAGATCTCCTGACTCTAAGTCATCTGTGCCTTATCCTAATTTTATTTTCTGACAATTATTACAAATCTTACATTTTATCTAATTCATCATTATGAATCCACAAGTAAGCACAGAACCCTCTTTTTCACTTATTTTCATTTGACATCCAAGATAGCACATATATTGTTGTATTCTTCATTCAACAGTCTTTTTCTTCCTGTAATATTTACTGACTTATTTTTCTTTTTATGACCTCTTATCATTTTGTATATCAAAAGTCAGATTTTGTTTTTGTTTTTTTTCTGTCCACATTCATTAGATCATCATGTTATTCAGTTAAATATTTACAGTAAATCCTAGGGTTATTCTTTCACATTGTCTCTCTTGAACTCCAAATGCATGTATCCTAGAGTTATTCTTTCACACTGTCTCTCTTGAACTCCAAATGCATGTATCTACATGTGCATACCTATATCCCCACTAAGATATCTGACACTCTAAAAACACACACACACACATACACCTGTAGCAATTTTTTTCACTTCAACTGAAGAAACTCCTTTCTTTGAATAATTCTGGCCACAAGCTTTGAATTATCAGAGATTCTCTATTTTATCACATCTAATCTATCAAGAATTTCTACTGAATGTATTTAAAAATACGTCATAATAGAACTATTATCTATATTATTGCAATTATTATCCAAGCCATGGTTTTCTCTCAAGTTGATTTATAAAAGAAATTCCAACTTGTTCTTTTTGCCTCTGCCCTTTCCCTAAGTAATCTACTATCAACACAGAAATTAGAGTGATTTCTTTTGATATAGAAGTCAAATCATGGGGCTGGGGTTGTGGCTCAGTGGTAGAGTGCTCGCCTTGCCCACATGAGGCACTGGGTTCCATCCTCAGCACCACATAAAATAAATGAGTAAAATAAAGTTTAAAAAAAAAGAAGTCAAATCATGCTACTTTCCCAAACAAATCATTCAATACTCTCACATTTTATTCAGAATAAAAGGAGAAATACCCAAAGTAGCCTGTAATAATTTAAAATAATTTGTTCACTTTTATCTTGTTTGTGTGACTCTTGCCACAAAGACCTTGCTGTTGTTCCTCAGACACACAGGTCACTGTATCCTACCTCAAGTATTTTCATATCCAGACAGGGTGTCCCTCTGTCTGGATTTCTCTATCCCCTAATATTTGTATATGTTGCATTTAATCAGTGAGACCTGGTCCAACAACTTTATATAAAATTGCAATTCACTTTTCATTGCCAAACTCTTGATTTTTGTTTCAGTCAGTTTTTCTGCCACTGACCAAAAGACCTGACAGGAACAATTTTACAACAGACACTCATGGTTTCAGAAGTCTCACTCCATAAATGACTGACTCCATAACTCCAAACCCAAGGTGAGGCAGAAAATCATGATGGAAGAATGTGGTAGAGAAAAGTAGCTCAGGACATGAATACCAGGAAAGAGAGAGAGAACACAAAAAGAACAAAACATATACTCCAAAGGCACATCCCCAGTGACCCACCTCCTCCAGCCATACACTACCTGATGTTAATTACCACTCAATCCATTTAAATGGATTAACACAGTGATTAGGTAAAAGCTCTCATAACCCAATCATTTCACCTCTGAATAGTATTTGATTTTGTTGTTCTTATTGTTTTGGTACTGGAAATTGAATCTAGGAGTGCTTAACTACTGAACTACATCCTCAGCCCTTTGATTTTTTTTTTTTTTGAGACGGTCCCTAAATTGCTGAGACTGGCTTTGAACTTGCATTCCTCCTGTCTCAGCCTCCAGAGTCACTGGGATTACAGGCATGTATTACCATGCCTAGTTCTGAATATCTGAATATTCTTGTATCATCTCAACATGAGTTGTTTTTTTTTTTTGGAGGGGGGGGTACTGGGGATTGAACTCAGGGGTACTTGACCACTGAGCCACATCCCCAGCCATATTTTGTGTTTTATGTAGAGACAGGGTCTCACTGAGTTGCTTAGCACCTCGCCATTGCTGAGGCTGGCTTTGAACTTGCAATTCCACTGTCTAAGCCTCCCTAACTGCTGGGATTACAGGCTTGAGCCACTGCGTCCAGCTTCAACATGAGTTTTTGAGGGACCTTCCTATCTTAAACATAACAATTCCCTTCACCCTACTCAATCTTCTTCATGACACATTCTAACACACCATTAAATTTAACTGCTTTGTGATTGTTTATATTGTTTATTTTTATCCTTCTCCCACCAAAACTATTTCTACACAAGATATGCATTAAACAGTTAGTTTTACTGACCATTACATTTCAGACCCAGAAATCACTGCCTGTACATGATACAAACTCAACTGATAACATGCCATCTCAAATCCATGGTCTATAATCAGCTAAGCAGTTTACACTTTCAACCTTTTGTGTAAATGGACATCAGAACCTCCACTGTATTAGATTTGCTGAAGCCTACTTACCATAAATTTCATTCCACTGGATCTGTGGGTAGTGCCAGCATTGTCCTTAGTCATCATTGCCACTTTCAATCCATCTTCTCTTCCTCTAGTTAAAAAAAAAAATCACTATAAACAGAACCGAATCTCATTTCACAATTAAATCACAATATATTCTCAATATCTTCATTGCTGTTTATTTAACATTTGAATTAATGCAATTATATCTGTTACCTATCTTTTGGAGAACTGTGAAGAAATAGAAAATATTGTTTTTAAAATAAATTGCATACTCTAATAACTTACTTTCTCCCTTATTAATATATTTTGGTAATGTTCTTACACAGCATGCATTTTTTTTAATTTTTTTTTTCAATTTTTGAGCTGGAGTCTCACTATGGTGTCCAGTATCCAGGCAGGCCTTGAATTCCTGGGTTCAATAGATCCTCCTCCCTCAGTTTCTGGAGTAGCTAAAGTTATTGGCTCATGCCCCCATGCCTGGCTTACCACATTCATTTTAATGGCTGCATATTATTCCCTTGTATGGGATTATTTTCATCTATTTAACAATTTCCAATTACTTTTTTCTTTTTAATTTTTCTTAAAATAATGCTTTGAATTTTTAAAAAATATTAAACCTTGTAAGTTATATCCTTTGGTTTCTCAGAACTTGGTAAGTATATATCAAATTCTACTCTACCACTTTCTATTTCAATTCCCATAGCCTATTTATATAAAAACAAAATGTACTTTAGACTATAGAAAAAACTCAATGTATTTGTAAAAGGAGATGATCAGAGGCTAAATACCATGATTACCATACACTTAAACTAAAACATGGATTTAAAAGGCAGAAAAGAAGAGCACAATCACATGGAAAAGAAATTCTGTTAAATAACTGTGGGTCTAAATGTTAATAAAAACAAAGACAAAATCCTAGAGAACAACACAAAAGAGAAAATTGTGTATCAATCCTTACATTGATAAAGATTTGAGAGATAAAGAGCATTTCAAACAAGGCATTTCGTTCAAGGAGTGTCAAAGAGAAACCACAAAACAAACTTATGAAAAGCAGTAATGTCCCAGGGGTATAAAGATCCAGACTTCAGATCTGCTTGAGCTCTGCACTTTGTAATGTATAATTAAAACAAAGTAAAAGCAAAAGGATTATGTCATTGAAAATCATTATGCCTATTTCAGAGACTTTAATAAATGGTATGCTTTTACCCTCTGCCAAATGGTCCACAAAGATGCTAACATCTATGGATCATCAAAATTCTAAACTGTACAGCATTAAATGTATAGGAAACATGCTGTGGAAAGTGTATTTTGTCAAAATATTCTACTTCTCTAGCAAGGTGGAATAACTTGTGAATGAAAAAAACGAGCATTATATGTAAGACAGATTGAACATTCCAGGGAACATTTTGGAGCACCTTGTAAACAATAATCATCAAATCCCTCTTGGACTCCTGCCTCCATTTTGGTGATTTGGAAAGATGAAAGTAGATAAAGTGTTTACTACGAGGAGAGGGTGCCTCTGTCATATACAAAAGGAATTGCAAACTCGGCCTGTGATCCTGGCATTAGTCTTTTTAATGATTCTGAACCACAACCTACCTGAGATAACATCTCTTTTCTCTCTGTGCTTGAGCTTTAAGAAGCCTAAAGAAATCTTGATTTTTTTAGCCTTTATTAAACTTCAGCCTAGAAATAAGGGAAAGCTAAAGGAAAAGCACTACAGAGGTTTATTCAACACTGTCAAATAAAGAAAATCCCTTCCTTACTGCAAGATATATTAAACTCCTGTTCTTGCAACTGAATGAAATTATTACCGGCATTATATCTATGTCAATTACATATAGTGTTACAGAAAATGATTTAACCAGCTCACTTTTTCAGTGTCATCCAAGAACACTAATTAGTGTGAAAGTTTTATTTCTCCTCTAAGTAATGCTGGTCATCTAAGAGTTATTCAAATATACCATTAAATCTCATTAATATGAGAGTTTCTCAGAGTGCTTGGGGCAGGTACTATTCAAATATGTGTGTTCATAAAATATTTTAGATTAAGAATGTTGGAATAAAGTGCTTTCCATCATCAGAAAATATATATATATTTTTTTTCAGGGTTTAAGAAGACTGATGACATTTCTGTTTTATTTCAAAGTTCCCCATTTTTTAAAACATATACATTTTTATTTTTTATTTCACTTATAACCTTAACAGATAGGTATAATTTCATCTTTTTTTATAAATCAGGAAATTAAATGAATCTCAATTGTTTGAGCTTTCTAAGCTTGCATAGCAAACTTCGTCTATCCTCTTCATCACTTCCATTTTATTGATGTCCCTAGTTATAAATAAACTTGTTTGAAAATAATAGGTTTATAAACTCAGTAAAGGATCACAGATTATAGCTTGGAAAAAACTACTTTCAGCCTTACAATTTCTATCCTTTCTATCTTAAATAGTGCAAAAACTCATTGACTATCCTCCCACTAAACCTCAGTTAGTTCTTGAGTAATATATACTATTTTATAATAGAAACATGCCTGACTAAAGAGATTATTGTCACCCTGAGACTAGAGACTTGATCTTCCATATTTTTAACTTTATTCAATTCCAATGACAGTATTCAATTCAATGACAATATAGTTAGCAATTCTTTACTGTTTGTTGATTAACCAATTTATTTTCATTTTTGGGGTTGTGGGGGTACCGGAGATTGAATTCAGAGGCACTCAACTACTGAGCCACACCCCTAGCCTTATTTTGTATTTTATTTAGAGACAGGATCTGAGTTGCATAGCATCTAACTTTTGCTGAGAGTGGCTTTCCTCCTGTCTCAGCCTTCCAACCTGCTGGGATTACAAGTGTGTACCACTGTGCTCAGCAAACAATTTATTTTCTAAATACTGCAGTTCAGAATCAAAATTAATAATAAAAATATTTGTTTACATATTTTATATGATACACTATATGTGAAGTATATTAATGAGTTATTGTAGCCACGATTCAACAAATGAATGCTACATATCATGTACAGTTTAAGTTACTACATATCATGTATAGTTTACAGATATGTAGAAAGTACTATGATGTAAACTTGGATCTCAAAATTTTCTGAACCTGAGGGAAGAGAGGAATACATAAACTAAAAATAATAAAATACCGCAATAAAATAAAATTTCACAATTATTTAAATAATAACTAATTAAAGAATACATGGAATAAGAAAGAAATTTAGATAAGTGATTCTTAGTAAAGGAACTATAAATTTGGATAAGAGTGTGGATGGAGCTCAGGAAAATGGTTCAGAGAACACTGTCTTTAAAAGAAAGCACAAAAATATGTCTTGAAGAATAAATAGAATGTGGCCAAAGGAAAATTTGAGGAAATATATTTTAAGCAAAGGGAATAATATCTGCTAAAATCAGATGAGGGAATAGGATGTAAAAGGACTCAACGTCAACATCATTCTATTAGAAGAATATATGAGAGAAAATAAAAATGAAGCTGGCTCCCACACATGGGTCCCTTTCCTCTACTGATCCCCAAGGGGTGGGAGGCAGGAAGGGAATAGGGAAATGCTGGGGAGTGATACTGGCTAAATTATATTGTTATATTATGGGCATAAAGGAATATGTAACAACAAATCCCATCAACATATACAACTACAATGCCCCAATAAAAAATGAGGAAACAAAAAAAGAACTAAAAAAGAAAACAAAAATGGGACTGTAAAGAAGGTAAGTAAAATAACAAATATTCAAGAGATAACACTTTATAGATAGCAAAAGAGATACATAGGAAATAAATGGAAAGCACATAATAAAATGAGCCTTAAGTCCTAGCATATCAATAATCAGTTTACAGGTAATAGTGTGATAATACGAATTAAAATAAGACATTGGTAGAATTGGGGAAAAATCACTACTCAACTTTACACAGTGGTTTGGGGATATGTTCCAAGACTCCCAAGGGATGTCCAAAATCATGGATAGTAACAAATTCTATATATTCTGTTTTGTCCTACATATACATACCTATGATAAAGTTTAATTTATAAGCTAGGCACATTGAGATCCTAAAAATAATAACTAATAATAAAATATAATAATGATAATATACTGTAATAAAAGATATATGAATGCAGACTCTCTCTCAAATTATTGTTTTGGATTCTACTCATCTTTCTTCTTATGCTAATGTGAGATGATACACCACCTATGTGATAAGATGAAATGAGGTAAATAAGACAGACACTGTGACAAGCATTAGGCTACTGCATAAGGGTTATTTGGAACATCACTGTGATATTTGATGACTGGTCTAATAACAAAGATAGCTAATAAGATGGCTAATAACTGGTAGACAGCAAATACAGAATGGACATTATGCAAAACAAAAATAATTCATATCCCAAGCAGGGTAGAACAGGATGCCATGGATTGTTCACTGTTGGGATTTTCTGTATAACATTGGATGACTACTAATTGAAACTTTATAAAGCAAAACCAAAAGTAGGAATGAATATTGTGTTGTTTAAAATAAATTCAGTTTAAATTTAATAATATGGGTCATTTGAAAATAAAAGTACAGAAAAAAGACTGAGCATGAAAATTAACATTTTAACAGAAGTGAGAATGATCAATAACAACTAAAATATGCATTAGAATAAAGAAAATTATAAGACACAAAGAGGGACATTACATAAAAATAAAAAGATTCATGGCTTAGGAAGACATATGGATCCTAAATATGTGTACTCAAAACAACACAGCCTCAAATTATATGAAATAAAAATTGATGAAGCTGAAAGGAAAAATAGACAAATTCACAATTATAATTTGGGACTTTAAAACCTCTCCTCTTGGTAATTGAGTAAACTTCAGAACAAAAATTATTAAATATCTAGAAAGTCTAAATAGCACAGTCAAGTGAGAGGATCTAATGATATGTATAGAACAATCTACTTAACAATATTAGAACACATACTTTATTTTAAGAACTATGGAATATTTTCCAAGTAGACCATATTGTGGCTATAAACCAATATCATAAATTAAAGTAATTAAAATCATACAGTATATAGACACTGACTAGAAAGGAATCAAACTAGAAATCATAGCAAAAAATAGGAAAATATTTATATACTTGAAAATTAAAACAAATATTTTAATGATCAATGGGATAAAGTAAATTTTTAAAATATATGGAATTCAAAAATAAGAAAATATAGCTTATCAAAATGTGTGGGATGCTGAGATGAGAAATTTTAGGTACTACATGCTTATATTAAAAAAAGGGAATGATCTCCAGTCAGTCCTCTGTGTTCCAACACCAAGTAGCTAGGAAAGAGCTATCTAGGAAAGAAAGTAGAACACAGGATATGATAAATTAATGTTAATTAAATTATAAGTCTCTAGTGAGGCCAAAGGGAAAAAAATAAAAGCAAGAATATACAAATCTCCAATACCATAAACAGGTTGCCTATGCAAACCATGTAGTTCTTGCAAAAGCATACTATGAACAAATTTATGCTCCTAAACTCAACAATTTTGAAAAGTGGACCAATTCCTTTCAAAAATGCAATCAAAATGTAACCATAATAAAATATATAATCCAAATAGTATTGAACCATTGAATAAATTGAATTTTCTATTAAATATTTAAAGAAGAATTAGCACTAATATGACTTAATCTCTTTTGTAAAGCAGGAGAGGATTATTCTGACTCATTTTATGAAGACAATATTACCTTAGGCCAAAATCAAACAGTAAAGAATAAAAACATACATGGAGAAATAAAGA
Organism: Xerus rutilus; assembly: GCA_028644305.1. NCBI lineage: Eukaryota > Metazoa > Chordata > Mammalia > Rodentia > Sciuridae > Xerus > Xerus rutilus. The sequence goes on along the minus strand of CM053411.1, from coordinate 21,142,552 downwards.
ACTAACCACAGATGACCAAAATCATTCATGATTGAATTAAAGCAAAATTTTTCAACAAATACTGATAAAATATGTAAAGAGATACATATATATATAAACTATTTAAATATTATACAATATAGGTATGTACCAAATTATCACATAATATTCTTTATATGTAAAACTTTTATGCTTTTATCCTTCAGTTAAAACAAATTTGAATTAAAAGACATTAGCAAATTGAATCCAGCAAAGTGTAAAAATATTACACATTTGATTTATTGAGGTTTACTGCAGGCATACAAATGTTGTTCTACATTCCAAAAGTAGTCATTATAATCTGATATCCAGTATACAGACAGGTTAAAAATGCAAATCATATGATTACATCAGTTGCTATAGAAAAAGCATTTATAAAATCTAGAGTTTATTCACAATTATAATAATTTAAATATCTCTCAAGTTATAGATATAAGAAGACTACCTCAAGTTCATAAAAATTTATAGAAGAAACCTTGAGTTAACATCCTAATGTTGAAATACTTAACATCTTCACTGTGCTGCAGTTTGAATATAGTTTGTCTCCCAAAGATTCATGTTCTGGAAGCCTCATCCCCAGCATGGTGGTATTAAGATGGTAGAAATCTTAAGAGATGGGGCTCAGTGGGAGAAATTAGGTCATGAGAGCTTCATTTTGATAAATGAATTAATGCTTTCTCATAAGAGCCATTGTTATCAAGTAAGGTTAACCCATGACTTGGTTGCTCCTGCACGGAAACTTTCTACTATTCTGTCATGTGGTGCTGCAACCAGGGGGGCCCTTGTCAGCAGCCAAGCACAGAATCATGAGCCAAATAAACTTTTTTTGTTGTTATACATTATTTATCATTGGTATTATGTTATATAAACACAAAACAGATTATGAAGTACTCTAAAATGGGAATAATTGCAAAATGTTGCCCATTCTTGCCACTCTTATGCAATATAGAATTAAAAGTTCTAGGTACTGCAATTAGTAAAGAAAAAAGAAATAAAAAGACATCAAGCTTGAAAAGGAAAAAATAAAACTGGTCCTAATTAATATGACTGTTTTTTTTAATATAGAACATTATAAAAAGAAATTACAAAATGGAAATTTTTCTAGAACTAATAAGAGTGCTCAGCAGGGTTCCAGAACACAATACCATGCATGCACACACATATCCCAGTTCATATGCTAACGATTAATGTAAGGAGACCAAAATAAAAAACACAGTATCATTCACAATTTCCCCAAATAAATGAAATACTTTGGTATAAGCTTCACAGACAGGCATAGCATCTATGCCTCAATATCCATGGGGCACTGGTTCCATGAACCACTTAGGTACCAAAATGTGTCAATGCTCAAGTAAAAATAGCGTAGCATTTGCAGATAACCTGCACACAGAACAGAATTAGAGAACTGAGTGATAGATCTCACAAATATGCTCAGTTGAATTTTTCTAATGTGTAAAATCTGTTTAATGAAGAAAGCATAGCCTTTAAATCACATGGTGTTAATGCAATCAGACATTCATAGAACAAGTAGAAAGGGAGAAAGAAGAGGGATTTTGATAACTTCATATCTTCTATAAAAACTAACACAAACTTTGGACTTAAATGCAAACTATGAAACTTTTGCAAAAGTTGAATAAAATTTTTGGAACTTAGGCTAGGCAGACTTTTTAGACTTGGCACTAAATATACAAACCATATAAAATTAAAAATTTGTATACTGGACTTCATCAAAATTATAAGCCTTTGCAGTGTGAAAGACCCTATTACTAGGATTGATAAGACAAGCTACAGGAGTAGAGTAAAATATTTGCAAATCTCTTATCCAACAAAATATGTTTCTAGAGTATGAAAGAATTCTTAAAACTCAACAGTGAAAAGTGGGAAATCCAATCAAAAAATGAGAAAGCAAAAATTGAAATACTTTTCACCAAGCAAGATATATAGATAGAAAATAAGCAAGATACTGAATATCATTAGCCACCACAGAATTACTTATTAAAACCACAATGAGATATTACCACACACCTATCAGAAAAAATGATAATAATCAAATGCTGGCATTAATGAGAAACTGAGCCACTTATATATTTCTGGTAAATAAAAAATGGCATCGTCACTCTGGGAATTATTTGTCAGTTACATATAAAACTACACATGCACTTATCAAATGGACAAATGATTGTACTTTTGGGTTTTTAATCACAGAGAAAATATAACCTATCCTAAGACCAAAACCTGAAAATGAATGTTAATGACAGTTTCATTTGTGGTAGTCAAAAATAAGAACTGACTCTATTCTTCAATGGGTGAGTTTTTAAATGAGTTAATTGTAATGCATCCCACAGAATACTACTCCGTAATAAAAAGAAAATATATGCACACAACTTGAGTAAATGTCAAACATAGTATGTTTAGTGAAAGCAGTCAATATTGCATGATTCCTTTCATACAACTATCTCTGAATAACAAACCTTTATTTATAGCTCCAAATTGGAAGCAAATTTCTGGACTTCCATAAGTGAATACTAAAACAATCTATCATATATTCATACTAAGAAATACCACTCAGCAATAAAACTAAAGAACTATGAATACATGTGGCAACTTGGATGAATTATCATGGAGTTATGCTGAATGAAAAAAGCTAATTCCATACCTTTACCTCCTGTCTACTCTGTTTTTATAATATTACTAAAAAGGCAACTGTATAGAAATCAAGAATGAATTAGTGATCAACAAAGTTTAGGAACAGGATAAGCAAAGAGATGTGGAATGCTTATAAAAGCAATATAAAAGATCTTTTATATTGGAAATATTTTGTATCTTTTATATTAGAAATATTTTGTATCTTGACATGTATCAATATCAACAGGCTGGTTGTGATAATGTATTATATTTTCATAAAATGTTACTATTGTGAGAAAATGGGAATAATGATTATTTTTATTGTTTACAACTTAATGTGAAACTATAATTATCTCAATATAAAAAGATTAATTGAAAAATACATGAGAGCAAAATAGTATATTTATATGTTTTTTTCCTAGCAAACATTTTTAAAAGAAAGAAAGACAATAAAAATTAAGCTATTAAATTCATTGTGCCTAAATAATAGAGAAAACACTTTAAAAGATGGAAAAATAATTCCATTTACATCAGACCAAAGAACAGATATACTAGGAACAAATTTTTGCCACCCGCACATCAGACAAAGCACTGATCTCCAGGATATATAAAGAATTCAAAAAACTTAACACCAAAAAACCAAACAACTCAATCAATAAATGGGCCAAGGAGCTGAACAGAAATTTCTTAGAAGATATGCAATCAATCAACAAACATATGACAAAATGTTCAACAACTCTAGACATTAGAGAATGCAAATCAAAACTACTCTAAGATTTCACTGCATGCCAGTCAGAATGGCAGTTATCAAGAATACAAACAACAAGAAGTGTTGTCGAGGTTGTGGGGGAAAAGGCACACTCATACATTGCTGGGGGAACCGCAAATTGGTGCAACCAATCTGGAAAGCAGTATGGAGACTGCTTAAAAAACTTGGAATGGAACCACCATTTGACCCAGCTATCCCACTCCTTGGCCTATACCCTAAAGACTTAAAAACAGCACACTACAGTAAAGCAGCCACTTCAATGTTTATAGCAGCACAATTCACAATAGCTAAACTGTGGAACCAACCCAGATGCCCTTCATAAATGAATGGATAAAAAAAACTGTGGTATATATACACAATGAGATATTACTCAGCATTAAAAGAAAATAAAATTATGGCATTTGCAGGTAAATGGATGGAGTTGGAGAACATTATGCTAAGCAAAGTAAGCCAATTCCAAAATATCAAATGCCAGATGTTCTCTGTGATAAGTGGATGCTGATCCATAATGTGGGAGGAGGCATGGGAATAATGGAGAAACTTTGGTCAAAGGGGAGGGAAGAGAAGAGATGTGACATGGGGGCAGGAAAGATGATGGAATGCAATGTACAACAATGCCCTAGGTTCATGTATGACTGAACATACGATGTAACTCTATATAGTGTACAATCAGAGAAGTGAAAAGTTGTGCTTCCTTTGGGTACAATGAATCAAAATGCATTCTACTGCCATGTAAATCTAATTAGAATAAATAAATAAATAAAGAAAGAAAGAAAGAAAGAAAGAAAGAAAGAAAGAAATTAGATATACTTTAATAATGTATTCAAACCTGCAATAAAGCAATTTAAAATTGATGTATGTCTTTTAGGATGATAGAGCCATATATTAAATAGATCCAGAAAAGGGCCAGATCAGCAGAGATTCTTTGTTTTTAAATCAACTCATGGCTTTGAGTAAACTTGATTCTGAAAAATAAAAGTATGTTCCGTCTACAGGCAACACAAGTAAATCTGTACACAAAATTTTTAAACTCGATATGTTTTAATGGATTTACATACCAGTGTATTTTTATATCTGTTATCCATATATTTGTAAATTTTTAATGTACATGTAAACATTTATCTATGTTATTTTCTCAAGTGAAACTGTTTTGCCAATATATTTGAAAAATAAACACATTCCTGCAGATACTGTTCAGTTCCTTTCTTTAAAACATACAAAGACTGCTACCATCCAAGTCTTTTACATAGCTCTAGGTTTATTTCTGTCCTTTCCTTCCTTCCTTCTCTATCTCTTTCTTTCTTCTTTATTAGTATTACTAAAATACTACTCACATTTTAAATTGCCATTATCTTTACTCCTCTGAAGAATAAATAAATTTTCATAAGACATTTGTTCATTCATATTCTTTCTTTTTATAACATCCATATATGCATATATATTTATTCATATTCTTTTATATTGTATGTCTGTGTGTATCATTTTGATGACATGTTGCAAATGTGTAAATATCCCAAGAGAAATCTCTAGGTCTAAAAAGATCTCAGACCACCTCAAGCAGAAACCTATTTTTATGACTTTATAATACTGCATTTATATCATAACATACATTCTTTATTATAGAAATTAAACAAGTGCCAATTTGGCAAATTCTTTTATTTGTGACTCTGGACAACCTACTCCTTTGTTTTCAGTTTTGCTTTTATATGCTAGTAAGGGCTACCTCAGAATGTATCTGAAGGATTAAAACTATTAAAATATGAACCACTTTCAGAACAGAACTGGAAAATAGTGCATACAAACTAAATGCAGTAACTTTATTTAAGCAGATTTTATTTCATTAGACCTGTCTCTAAGTACCAGATCTTTTCTACTAAATAGCAAGTACCTGGTGGAAAAAGCTTCTTATAATTTTGTAACTCCAAAGTGACTAATACATATTTCATGTGCCACAGATACCTTTTCTATGAATAAAATATAGATGTTTTCCAAGCAGTCTCTGATGAGTAGACCACAGCTCAATGTCCTCAGATAGTTCTGTAAACTAAGTCAAATACTGTTTTATTACTATTTTAAAAATCACATATAACAAACTTTATTATTTTATTTATTATTTATGTATTTATTAGTCTTGCCAACTATCTGAGATCATGAATTTTGATGTGTACCTAGAACCTAAAGTATAGCTGGCACATAGTAGGTGAACAAAGAATATTTGTTGAATAAATGCATATAAATTTAACTTTGTTGTTTCAGAAACATGCATTTTTCAGAATGTGGTGTTATTAAAATCACAGTCTATTAAAAGTCACAGGTTTTAATAAATCTGCTGGAATATGGATTTTTTAATCTTTCTATTTTTCCCTAAATTATATCTTCTGCAATTAATATTGCTTTCCACACCATAAGGATTATTTTAAATTTATTTTTCCAATGTGTTATTATTAACACAAAAGATAATAATGGCCAAAATGTTCATCAGTATTTTTTAAGGCACAATCTCCAAACATTTTGTAAGTTAAAATATTTTAATGGGAAAATTTGTTATTAATTTTGCTAGAATAGAAATTTGATACAACCTGTTCAACACACTGAAATTTAACATGAGTACTATAAAAATGAAATCTTTTAAAACTCCTTAGAATTACTCTTATGAACTCTCATATTCTCTCATGTACACAGACTTAGCAGTTTATTCCTACAGATCTCATGTGCTAATAATATCATATTATTCTCAATGTATATTTATTTTTATCATAACTATGCCCTGTATCCTATGAAACAAAGATATGATTGAAGGAAAAAAGAGATTTTTTTTTCTCTCTCTCTATAGGGATTAGTCATTATCACTAGAAAATAATTCTATTTCTAAAAGGTTTTCTCTAAGAGAAACTTCCTCTTACTATTAGTCATATGAAGAGATACAAAGCAACATAGGATTTAGGGAAAAATATATAGGACTTCATGGAGTTGTCTGCTAAGCATGTTGGTTATTAAGATGAGTCAGTCAGGATGAGCCCAGAACAGAAATGAGAATGAGTCCAAGTATGGTTAGTGCTTGGAATATAGAATGGAAGACTATACCCTTGTTTTGTTTTGTTTTTGATTTTGGGGTTTTTTTGGTACTAAAAATAGTACTGTAAAAAAGTGATTTAATTTTTTAAAAAATTTTCCTCAGCTTCATTGAGGTATAATTGATTAATAAAATTAATTAATATAATTGATTATAATTTGCATTTAAGATGCAAACTGTGGCATTTTGATATGCATACATTGGGAAGTGATTAAATTTACACCAAAAGAAAACTGTGGAATAGAATAGGAGGAATCGATTATAGATAGTATTCAATATGGAGAAATAATAGGACTCAAAAAGCTTTAGAAGGAAACCAAAACTCCAGTTTATGGTCCCCATGAGATGTCTTGAGTGAGAACATTACAAAACATTCTCAGGATTTCAAAGCAATTTTTGCACAGTGAGTTTGGATAATTAGGCGTCATGGTGAAAGTATAAATAACATTAGAAAATATGAATAGATTAATTTAGTCTGAGGAAAATATAGTTTGGATATTTTCAGCATCTCTGTGTTCTTGGCAAACTTGGTTTTATATAATTTGGTAGAAGTTCTGAAGAATAACATGTTGCTGGGTTGTCCTCAATAAGTTTATCCTTTCATTTAGCATCATAGTGAGCATTTATTAAGGTAAACTCAAGACAAAACTATAGAGGAAATTAGAAAAGTGATTCTTCCTAATCATCCAAGAAGCTGAACAGCAGTAGCCAAGTCTGTTGGTAATTATGATACCATCTATTTATTCATTCAGCCTGTCAAGAATTGTCAATCAAGTGCCTTCTCTGTGTCAAACATGGGCTAAGAACCAGAATCTGAAGAGTTAATGTGAAGATTCTTGACATTAATTAGCTTAAAATAACTAAAATGATTTTTTAAATGATAACAATATTGATAGCAGTACATTAAGTATTTACTAGCTTTTTGTGTGATCTTGGTATATTTATTACATAATCTGGGATGTTAACTACTGCATTTATAATAAATTAAACTTAATAGCTGTACTGGTTTTATTGGAATAATTTCTTAAAATTATTAACTTACAATTATAAAATCACAAAAAATTTCAAAGACCAACTCATGACAGTTTTAGTTTAGTTGAGGAAATAAAAAACCACATTTAAAAAGAGGAAGGGATTTTTCTTCCTTGAAGGCCAATCATTTATAAGTTCTCTTGTATATTGCAGAGATATTTACTTTTGTATAGTTCTTAAGACATCTCTTTCAAAAATTCTCTTTTAATCAGATGTAAGAGTAGCATAACTGTGTAGGACCACATTTATATATTTGTTTTACTATACCTCAAAAATAAAGAACTAAGCTTGACATAGATGCTAAACAAGTGACTCTCAAAGTCTAAAGAGGGAGAACAATAGAAAGTGATAACCATGTAAATTCAAACACTAAGAAAAATAAAATAAAACACAGAAAAAATGAGTCCTAATTGTTCCCTCACCCATACACCTTGCTGGACTCTACAAATCTCCCTTCTATTATTATTATTATTATTATTATTTAAATTAGTGCATTATAAATATATATGTGTATCTACATGATATATACACACACATATATAAAAGCAGGATTATATGTGGTATATTCATACATGAACATAGCATAACTGGATAGATTTCATCTCCTAGTACTTCCCCATGTCCTGCCCTCCTCCCTCCTTCTTCATCTCCTTCCTCTTGTCTATTGCTCTTTCCTCTATTTTTGTGAGATCTGTGAGATTCCTTTCTCCTCCTTCTCTCTCAAAGGAGAGGAGGGGAAAGAAAGGTACTGAGGCACAAGATTGATCAAATTATGTTATGGGGATGTACAAATATGGCATAGTGAATTCCATGATTAATGTATAATCATAATGCACCCCCCACACAAAGGGATGGCGACAGCATGAATGTCAGGTTCCAAATACTGAAATCAGCATAAGAATGTTCATGCAGCATATATCTTAATTCTAAAATTATTTTTATAAAAATATATAAAAAGAAAATAAACAATTTATCCTAATTTTAATTGACAATAATTAACCATTAATTATTTTAGCATTTATAATTTGTTCAAACTATCCAAACATTAATATCTTTGAGCTTGAACTCATTCAAAGGCCAACTGTTTAGTAATAAGAAGACTTTCCTCTCCTTCTCTGTTGCCTACATCTGAGCTCTGAAGAGTAACACTCAGCCCCATCCAATAATTGCTTCTGTTCATGTAACCAGTTCATAGGAGTATATGCTCCATACTTCTACCACTTGCTGGAAAGTGGTACCTCTTAGAAATGACAATAGCTTAACTCATGTTAGATATTAGGGGCCATATATAAGTATATTTACATGATTTGCTCGTTTTGTTTCAAAGTAAACCTCAAAGGAACTACTGTTAAAAATCCGAATTTGACAACTGTGAAATGTAAGACTAAAACAAGGCAAGTGAATGTTGAAATAACTCACTCAAGATCGCATGGTTAGCAAATGATAGAACCTAGGTATTCATAGACAGACACAGACAGCTCAGAACTCCCATTTTTTTTAAACTGGTTTTCTAACAGTAACTATTCTTTTTTTTTTTTTTTTTTTTTGGTACCAGGGATTGAACTCAGGGGTACTTGACCACTAAGCCACATCCCCAGCCCTATTATTTTGTGTTTTATTTAGAGACAGGGTCTCACTGAGTTGCTTAGTGCCTCGCCATTGCTGAGGCTGCCTTTGAACTCGCGATTCTCCTGTCTCAGCCTCCCAAAGTGCTGGGATTACAGGCTTGCGCCACTGCGCAAGGCTAGCTCAGAACTCCTGGGAAATAAAGCTAGCGTTCACACACACATGAATACACACACACACACACACACACACACAAATTGACAGAGAAAGTGTTAAGAACAGTACATATTTTAGAGTGCATACAGAAAATTGGTGGAGCAGAAAATTTAACTAGATAAGAGGAATGTGCAATGAAAGAAAGAAAAGAAAACCAGAAATGAAGAGCAAGTATACAGTACAGTATTGCTCACTAGAAATGAGAAAGTTGTCAGATTCTAGAAAGGCTAGGCATTCCTTCAAGACAGCACAAAAAATATCAAGTACACATAGGAGAAACACCTGGTCGGCCATAGCCAGCTGAGGGAGGTGTGGTACAGTGGAATGGACTTTCATTTTTAAGACTGGAAGGTAGTGTGTAACAATAAAAAATATTTACTGCAAATTCAGAGGAAAAGAAAAACCTCAGGGGAAAAGATTTAACAGCCTTAATAGAATGCAAAACATCAACAAAATCACTTTCATAAATCAAGAGGAGAAAGGCATGAGCAGAGGACAAGACTGGAGGAGATGAACAGAAGTCAGGAGATAAAAATAGTCCAGAATAAGATAAGTAGGACTCCTGAGATAAGCACACATTTTCAAGAAAGTAAAGCAAAATAGCAAAACTGTGAAGCCTAGAGCAGACAGTAAATAGGAGTGGCTCTCAAAAATCAAATTTAAATGTCAGGAACAAATACAAGAGTCTCCATAAAATATAAAAACAGAAGAACTTCATCAACAAAAATAAGTTATAAGTGCGGAGAATCAAAACTCAGAACTACAATAAGGACAGGGGTTTCTAAAGAAGAGAAAAAACGAATAGCAGTAACTTTAAAACCAGCTCCACAAAAGCATTTCCAGAGACGAAGTAAAACTCATGTATACCATTGCAAATATTTTTCAGATTTGTTTACTCAGGGGCACTAGATCACTGAGTCATCATCCCCAGCCCTATTTTGTATGATATTTAGAGGCAGGGTCTTACTGAGTTGCTTAGCTTTTGCTGAGGCTGGCTTTGAACTCGGGATCCTGTTGCCTCGGCCTCCCAAACCACTAGGATTACAGGTTTGCGCCTCGGAGCCTGGCTTTAGGTCAATTTCTTAAAGGACAGGCACACTTACCAAGTAAAACAATATTTTTGTTATTTTTCTTAGTAGAGGCAGAAGAAAAAAATAAGATCCTGAGTGTACTGAGATAATTAAAAAGATCAAATTTCACACATAAATAAGATTAGATTAAGACATTTTTTGCAACAATCAAAGTAAAGGGACAGTGAAGACATTAAAACATTTGGAGAGGGGGTGTGTTTGGAGAATGGTACATTAAATTAAATTGTTGTTCATGTGGATAACAAACAGAAAATATTCTCAAATAAAGTATGACTCATGAATACAACTCCTACACCTTATGGAAATGAATCAATGGAAGACTTAAAAGAAATAGTCAAAAGATAAGTCAAACATTTAGTCACATTTGCAATATCATACTATAAAGAAGTGTAGCAAAGAATTTTAGAATTAATTAAAATGGTAATAAACTTAAAACTTGTGACACATTATAAAATTATATACAAAAATTAAGGACTAAATGTTTGTGTCTCCACAAAATTCTAGCACTGAATTTAATGGTATTTGAAGATGAGAACTTTGAGTCGTAATTAGATTTTTAGAATTTTTAGGATATCATGGCACTTAAGATAGAATTAGTGATCTTTAAAAAGAGACACTAGAGAGATGATCTTCTCTCTCTTTTGAGCACCCACTAAGGTAATCTGTAATCATTTACAAGCCAACCAGAAAGCCTTAAATAAAAATTAACCATGCTAGCACCATAATCTTGAACTTCCAACTCCTGGAATCATGATTAAACATATTTTTACTGTTTAAGGCAACCAATGTATGGTATTTTATTATGATAGTCCAAGCTAAGACAAATACTATTATAATTATTCATAGTAAAATATTTTATAGACATTATTTAAATGAGAATGAATGGAAAATAAAGGAAATATAGGTCCTTTTGTCATATGCAAAGAATTTTATGGGGATTGTACAAATTTCATGAAAACAAAATAGGCAAGAGGTCCTACTAATGCAATTGGACAACAAAGTTATTATGTTTTTAAATGGAATTTTTGAAAGCCTCAATTTATGAGGCAATATAAAAATTAAACTCAAATATTAAAATGATACTTAATTCTTAAACACTTATATAGGTTTGTAGCTAAACATATTTGATTAATCAACCTGATAAACCGAATAAACTTAACAAATCAGTTATTTCACAAATGTAAGAAAATTGGAGGTGAAACAAATCTGTAGAAAACATGATATAGATGTAGACTTAAAAGTCTATTCTTCTCTGATCAGTTGATTTAGCAACTTATATGCTTCAATGGACAATTAACATCAGCTTTCTTTATTATGTGCTGATATCAGCTTTGCAAAATGACTTCACAAAGTTCTAAGTGTCTTGAAAGAGGCATATTACCTGACTACTGTAGTCACCTCCCCACGATGGCATATGCTCCCAAATTGCACAACTGTCCTGAAATATAAATACGTATTGTTTGTTATTTCTACCTTAGAGGATTGGTTATTTCCCTATCCAAGTACCAAATTTTGTGTCTCAAAAAAATTCTGGCACTGAATTTCATGGTATTTGAAAATGAGAACTTTGGGAAGTAATTAGATTTACATGATATTATGAGGTCTCTTTTTCCCATATTTGTGGAATTTTAAAACAACATCTGTAGTGCAATGGTTTCTAACTATAAAACATAAAAATCAACAGTTGAATATATGGCATTTACATCCTACAATACAATGTAAACAGATTTTTTATAACCTCACATTTTAACTGTATGTTAAGGACTGTAGCCAATATCAAATAGAAAGGATCTATGTTATCACAGATGGTTAGTGTCCAAAGGAAGAACCCAAATCCAGAGACTATGGTAATAGTAGTATGTGCCTAAGTGTTGCAATACATGGAAAAGAGTGATAGCTGAGAGTGCACGTGTACTTCTGATGGTAGAAGAAGGGTGATGTTAGCTGGGCGTGGTGGTGCACACCTGTAATCCTAGCACTTTGGGAGGCTGAGAAGGGAGAATAACGAGTTCAAATCCAGCCTCAGCAATGTCGAGGTGCTAAGCAACTAGTGAAACCCTGTCTCTAAGTAAAACACAAAAATAGGGCTGGAGATGTGGCTCAGTGGTCAAGTACCCCTGAGTTCAATCCCAGTTACCAAAAAAAAAACAAAAGAAGGTGATGTTGGAGAAATTGGTGGACTTAATGACACTGCCATAGAAAGATACAAGGAAAAAGTAGTATGAAGAGCAGAACTAGTAGGAGGAATAGTAATGAGCAAGGTAATAATTAAATAGATTCTCTTTCCCAAATACCACATGGAAAATAATTTGTACTTCTGAACTAAACCAGAATGATTAAATTGAACTTCAAAAGAAAACAATTAAATGATCAATGGTACATAGCTAAATTCAAGCTAAAGGGTCATTATCTACGTAAGCTGAAGGGGTCCTGAACAGATCAGAAAAATTAAGCAAGATTTAATAATGTACGCATCAAGAAAACAGGTCCTTTTTAGAAGCAGGAGCAACTGTGGAGCTGGAGCAGGAGAGGGCTGGGAATATGGAACATGAGTAAGAAGCCAGTTACAGTTAACTTCTTGGAGAAGCAAACAGTGGAAATGTCATTCTGCACACTATCAGAGCTTTACTCTTTCACACATCTCTATGAGATGACATGACATACACTTAGGAGATTTTTCCTTTGCTATTTGCTTTCCTCGTCTGAAGCCAGGAAGTAATCAAAGTAAAGGGACTGCTGACTGGTGCATTAACCTTTTAAGTTTTCTCTGAAAATGGCTTTCTTTTCCTATTAGTTCTGAGTTGGGCTTGTGATTCACCCCAAATCACTACTGGTCAGTTTCTATTATTCAGTTCTCTGATAATGGCAATCAACGACCACTGTATAATTGACTTCACAAAACTTCTGCCCCCCAAATATAATAAGTGGCAAACAATTTTACTGCTCTCTTTTATTCACCTCTGGTAGATGTGGTCTTGAGAGGAAACAATTATTGTAAAGTGAAAGAAAACAAGTTTTCTACTTTATACTCTAGGAGGAAAAACACATATTGATAATGACTGGTATTGATCATAAGACTTCAAATTCTCCAACAAATTTAAACTAGTTTTATTTTTTTAAAGAAATTCTTTTTTAAAAACATTTTTTTTTAGTTTTCAGTGGACTTTTATTTTATTTTATTTGTATGTGGTGCTAAGAATCAAATCCAGTGCCTCACACATGCTAGGCAAGCACTCTACCACTGAGTCACAACTCCAGTCCCTTAAACTGGTTTTCTGACAGTAACTATTCTTTTTTTTTTGCTTTTTTTTAGGTACCAAGGATTGAACTCAGGGTTACTCGACCACTGAGCCACATCCACAGCCCTATTTTTGTCTTTTATTTAGAGAAAGGGTCTCACTGAGTTTCTTAGTGCCTCTCAGTTGCTGAAGCTGGTTTTGAACTCACTATTCTCCTGTCTCAGCCTACCAAAGTGCTGGGATTACAGGTGCGTGCCACAGCGCCTGCCGCCTAACAGTAACTATTCTTAAGATTTACTTAAAAAATGAGAATATTTATTATGATCTCTAGTTTTCCTGACTTAATGAAAATATTTCTTTAGCTTATCCTAGAGTCTAAGCAGTTAGAACTAATTTTCCCATCAATTATTTGCAGAATTCAATGGCCTGAAGGATATTTCCACTTTTACTTGTCTCACAAGTATTTCAAATATTAACAGAAAAAATAATCTCCAAAGTGCATGCATTTTATACCTTGTAAAATCCTCAGTCTCAGCCTCCTAATTATACTACCTGCCAATATTATGTTTTGAGCGATGCTATCCAGCTATAACACTGTGACAAAAATTATATACTCCAAATTATTTTTCACTACTTTTCTCTCTGATCTTCTCTACTTCTCACAGCAATACTATCTATTCAGCAGACTTTGCCAGCAATATTGCAAAAACATCTCTAAAATTATGGCTCTTTCCTCCAGATTCTTCTTCTAATAATGAATAAAGATTTACATCAACTTTGATCCCTTGTCACCAGCTTCCTCTCCTACATGCCATTCCTTAACAGCTCCTAAAAGTCAAAGTTAATGTGCCGTTTTTCTGCCTAAGATGCACTGGCTAGTTTTTACAGAACAAATCCCAATTTCAGTAAGTATTAACTATTTGGAACTGCAGCCAAGAGTAGTACTCATTCATGCCTCTATGACTTTGCAAGCACTACTCCCTAAGCCTCAAATATCCCTGTCCCCAACAATTCTGTCATCTTCATAATCTCAGCAGTGAATATTTCTGTACTAACTTCTCAAAATTCCAAACTATTTGAAATAATTTGTTTCTCTGTCTAACTCTAACAAAAGTGTATGAAAGCCTAAAATGTTTGATAACGCTATTCCTTTTCTCTTGCAGGGTTCCTAAAAATGGCACACATTTATTTATTTTTTTATAACTGAAATTATTGACAAAATTCCAAACTTTCTATAACCCAGAACACTTTCTCAAGCATGTAAGATTTCTTGAAGTATGTATGCAGGGTATTCCAGCTTTTGTGCTTAAATACCATGTTGCTTGTGTATTTATAGTATTATTTGATCTTTCTATTCTAATTTATTAATTATATATTTACTTTCCTATTAGATTGTGAACAAAGAGTTATTTTGCATATGTGGACTTGTTACATAATACTTGTTTCAATAAACAGTGGTTAGGCACTGAATGATTTTTTTTGCATCAGCGAAATTATACCCTGAAGTCTGTTAATAAACAATATTGGTTGTAAGTTAAGCTTCCAAATTTGAAATTTTGGAATCCATGTCTAAACCTTTCAAGCTGATACTGCTACCTTCACATTTTTTCTCCATTACTTTATGGATGATGTTACCTAATCTACACATCTTTCAAATTGCAAGTGTTGATGAAGCATATCCATTTTAATCGAACTGTTAACCCATGGGAGACTTTCACTTATTTTCTCTTAATGGCATTTATGTTTTTAGATTATTTAGTGCCTTTGATTATTTAGAGGAACCCCTTATGATTTATCAAGTAAAATGACATGATTAATGTTGTATATTATCCTTTCTTTAATATGATTTTACAAGTGAAAAGAAGCATCTGGATTTAATCACAAAATTATATTGAGCATCAATGACGCATGTAAAGCAGCGCAGGCTAGTGCTGGATATATAATTTCTCTTGTGAAAACAGAAATCTCCTGGCTATTACAATTTTAGGAAGACTGTCACCTTTTTAGCCAACATTTAGAAATTAACAAAGGCAATAATAAGCACATTTAAACATGGTTCAAAGGATCAAGATACCCTTGTATGTGAATGCGATGTTAATTTGTTTTAATCAGTTTAGACATACTCTTTTTGATTTCACTAGTAATGAACATTTTATAATTTCTGAGGAGAAAGAAATCTATGGTGCTTCTTGTCACTCACCACATTGCTGGCTGCCCTTCCATACGTCCCCCACTTCAACCCTCTAGCTTTGTAGCTGCAGTCTTTTCTTCATTTGTGATTTTATGTTTGTCTAGTCTTCTCTTTAAAGATGTATATATGAATTTTTCTAGAAAAGCCCTAAAAAACATTTCCCAATTCTTGTTAGGTTAAAAAACCACAAATAAATGAAGTTATTTGTTACATAGGTAAGAGGATAATCTTTAGAGTCAAACCTACTTTAGCTCATTTACCATTAATCAGTTGTGAGATCATGAGTAAGTTAATTAAACTTATTTAGTCTTAGTTTCTCAGAAAATAATTATATATATTTCACATAATTGTTTTGATGATTAAATGACATCTTCATAAGATGCATTAACATAATGCCTGGCAAATATTAAGGGCTTTAAAAATATTAGTTGTTATTATAATTATTTGGGCTGAGTTACTTTTTTTCTACTGAAAAAAATTTAATTTAAATAATGTTTAAATAAAAGTGTTTTATATTCTGATTAAAAATGAATATCAAGGCAAATGTTATATTATTATATATCGTGGAATAAAATAATAATAGTAAAAACCTAAACACTGTAGCATTGCTAAACAAAAAATTGGAAATGTAAATTAACTGAAAATGTGAGTTAACATTCCAATGGACAATCTCAATTAGAAAGAATATGAGGGCATCTCTCATGGTTCACAATTATAGGGAGCAGAAGCCTTAGCTAGGCAAAGATCAAAGAGATGAGTTAATAGTTGTCTGCAGCAATAATACTCCTCATATTCAATTTTCCTTGCATGGCGTTTGTTTGGGCCTACAGGTTAAGGCATTTAATAAAATATTTAAAGTGCAGTGGTGTGCTTGGGAAAGACAGAATATCAGAAGTTGAAATGTTATGCAAATGAGTTTTTCTTACTTTTGTATTGAACTGAACATCAAGATTTCCTTCCCTCTTTCATCTGAGTAAAGTAAAGCTTACCAGTCTATAAGTCTGTCTTTCCTATAGAGAGATGGAAGAAAACAAAACAGTCTGATTGGAAAAATGAGGATAAAAAAATAGAAATAAGATGTTGGTATATACAGCATTTCAAACATACCTAATGTGACATTCAATCAGATAATACAAGTGACCGAAGAAAAAATCCAGGACATATCCAGATTATACATCACAAGAGTTTACATATATAAAACATCTATGAAACTGACCTATTTGCTAGAATTTCCAAAGACAAAGAATAGGGAAAATGGACCAGACACACAAGGACAAATACCACATGATTTCACTCATATATGATCTAAAAAATATGATCTTATTGAAATTCAGAGTAGAGCAGTTAGCAGAAGAGAATAGGGTAAATGGGGAGAAGCTGGTCAAATAGTACAGTTGTGTTGAGTTAATAGTTGACTACAGGATAGGAGGAATAAGTTCTGATGTTATGTTCAGTAAGGTAACTATACTTAACAATAGTGTGTCCTCTTTTTCAAAATATCTAGAAGAGAGAATGTTGAAGGTACTTTCCATAAAGAAATATTGAAAATTTAATGTGATATACAGGTTAATTACCCTTGTTTGATTATTAAAAATCGACCTAAATCAAAATATTATATTATAAATCATATGTTCAATTATGCATCAAATATATAAATAATAAAGACAAAGAAAGAAATGATAGAAGAGAATTCTCAAATCAAAGAAAGACAACCTTTTTGAGTGATAGAGCTATATGTATAGCCTGTTTCTTAAACATTCCTAAGTTAGGCATGACCTTCCAGTATGCTCACAGCAAATAAAATTTTTGTAAATATTTACAATAGATATTAGTCCTTCTTCATGTCCAAGTTTATAGCTTGATTATTTTTTCCAGCTTTTTATCATAAATTTTAGTAAACAATATTTTGATTTTTTAATTGAATTTTTCAATTTTTTTATATATTGTTTCATTTTGTTCAATTTTGAGAATTTTTGTGGCCAAAATATTATATGAATAACTACATTTTCTTCCTATAAATATTTTATGTTCATGTACTTTTCTTCATTATCATGCTATTTAGAGAAAATGATTGGTATTTGTTTTTTACCTACATGAATAACATATTACTGAAACTGGTCATTTTTCCTATTAAATGAAATAAATTTCTCATGATGTATAAACTTTTGGAATTTAGCGATTTTTGTTTGGAATTACTCAGAGGTTTTAAAAATTTTTGGTATTTTTCTTTCCATTCATGAACTTTACCTCTCAGTTTAGTTCATTTCAAATATTTTTCTCAAAAACATTATAATTTTCTCTATGAACATCTTTCTTTAATGCATATTAGTTCAATTTATTTTTAGGAAAATCATATTTTTATCTTAACAGATGGGACCTTGGAAAGCAATATCATATGTATTTATTTTTTATAGCTAATTCATAAGAATATATTTGATTTCTCAAAATGAATATTATGTCTAAATATTGTTGAATTCTTTAACATTCATAGATTATAGTATTTATCTTTGATTATAGTTACATCATCTGTGAAAAGTGACTAATTTTTTTTAAATTCTTATTTGTATTTTTATTATTTCATGAAATGCCATTTATTATTTTATTAATTATCATTTATTTCCCTGAATTTAAATAATCTTTATAAAATCAGTAGATAAGGCAAAGGGGATTGACAGGGAGGAAGAAGGGATGGGAAAGGGAAGAACAGTAGAATGAATCTTATTTAACTTTTATATGTACATACATGAATATACCACAGAGAATCCCAACATCGAGTATAACCACAAGACACAAGTTAAAAAAAAAAGAACCATAAGTAAATTGCAGAAAGATCAGTAGAAGGAAGAGAGCACAGGGAGGGAAGGGGAGTCTTAAGCCAGAGGATGTGGAGTGGGAAGTGCTGGGGACTGAATTAGAGAAAATTATATTTCTCAATAAAAACATAAGTGACTTTTCTAATATTTTCCAGTGATAAACATGTACTTTTAACATATTTGTCTAATTTCTCCAAAGATGTTCTTTCTACAGATTGCAGAATGTTTCTTAGATTTATGAATATCTGCTAAGAGTAAATTTAATGAAATGACATTTTTGTATCTCTTGATCTATTTTCTTCTTTTGTGTTTTTGTGATATATTACTTTCAATTTTCATTTATTTCAGTATTTATTATAATATATAAGTGCTTCTTAAGTTTCCTGAGAAAACACATCTATCTCTTGAACTTCATTTTGTCTTACAGAGGACTTAATGTACTTGAATTTATTATTTGTGGTCTCTGTCCATATCTGTGATTGTACTAAGGTGTTTTTGTTCCACATGCACTCACCAGTCAGGGTTTTTCAGGTTCACCTTAGCACAATCATAGAGCTGGTTATGTTGCTCCTCAAACTAAATTCTATAACATTCATGGATGGTAGGAATATTTCTGTTACTTAAATTTGTGAAATTTCCCTCTGAACTGTCAGGAATGATTATATGTATGTAGATTTTAAAAAACTGATTTAACTATTTTAATGACCATGCTTTATTTCACATTTTATTTTCATGGTGTGGTTTATATTTGTAAAGAAACTAAGCCTTTAAAATATGTTTCCTATACAATGAACATAAATTTCTTCAAAGCTTTTTCCTTAGGGTTTGTAAATCTTCCTTTCTGCAGTTGTTTCATTTATTCCCATAATACCATCTTGTTTGTCAAATCTTTGGCTATTTTACTTGTTTCTTCAAACTAAACAGCAACGTGTATTGTTATCTTTTGAGATCTATTTCTAAATTTGTTAATTTCTGCCCACATATATTGTTATTGTCCTTTATTTCTTTGATTTTTAACTTACTAATTTTGACATAATTATAATTTAAAAATTTATAAAGAGTCCAGAAAATTATACACCTTTACTAAACTACTCTCAATGATAACATTTTAAATACCTGTAATATAGTATCAAAACCAGAAAATTGACATTGGTGTATTTCTATTAACTAGATTTCATATTTTATTTAGTTTTCACCAGTTTGTGTGTTTCCATGAAATTTTATCCCATGTATAGAGATTTATGTAATCACACTACCATCTAAATACAGAACTCTTCCTTTCCCACAGAGGGATTTCCTTTTGCTACTGTTTATATACTATAGTTGCACATTCCCTCCCAACACTATCCTTGGGAAATCACTGATCTGTTCTTCCTTTCCAGAATTTCTTATGCTTGTTTTCTCTTATTTAAGTGGAGTCATGTAGCGTACAATTCCTTGAAATTGATTTTTTTTTACTAAAGTTAGTGTTCTTGAGATCTGAATTGTTACACATATTTGTTGTTTTTATTATCATTACTAATTCTACATAATTTGTGTTAAGTTTATTTAGCTGTTAGCCTAATGAAAGACAGAATTGTTCCCAGTTCTACGAATATTAAAATTGTCATATAAATATACGTTCTCTGTGATAAATGTCCAAGAGTGAAATTGCGGGATCATATGGTAAGTACATGTTTAGATTTATAAGCAACTCTCCATTAATTACTGGCATGGTTTCATCAGGTAACTTTCTAACTACCAATGTATAAAGACAGTGTCTCTGCATTTTTTTAAGTGTGTGTGTGTGTTTGTGTGTATTACTGGGGATTAAATAGCACACTCTGTATTAAGCTACCTTCCCATATCTTTTTAATTTTTATTTTGAGACACAGACCCACTAAGATGCTGAGACTGCCCTCAAACTTGTGATCCTCCTGCTTCAGCATCACGAGTAGCATAATTACAGAAATATGCCACCAGGCCCAAATGAACTGTCTCTGCATTCTTGCACAATTTGTACTTTAGCCATTCTCACATTGTGTAGTGATAACTCATTGTGATTTTAATTTGCATTTCTCTAAAGACCAATGCCTTTAACATATTTGCATGTGCTTATTATTTGCCAACCATGTCTATTCATATGTCCTGCCTATTTTTGGTTGTTCTTGTTTTTTTTTTTTTTCTGTTGGTATTTGGGAACTCTACACATTAAAGATATACGTTCTTTGTCAGACATGTTTGTTAAGTTGGTTCAGCGTGTCCAGTTAGGGGAGGCCAGTCAGACGCTAACATCCGTTAGCAGTAGAGGCGCCTCCTGTCAATCAGCGGGCTTTTCCTGACTCATCCAGGAAGGACTCTGACCTTCTCTTCCTGCCTTAAGCTCTCCCGTTCCTGACTGGGCCTTTTAAAAGTTTCTGTACCCCGGAACACGTGCGGCATTCTCCTGGACACACTCTGATGGATGGGAGAGTTCAGCCTGAGAGCGTGTATTTCCAATAAAGCCTTGCCCAGTGGTTTTAATTCGCCTCCTTTTGGTCATCTGGCTTTACAATGTAGTTTGCAAATATTTTTCCCCCAATCTTTAGCTTTTCAGAACTTTGCACATAGCAAACTAGATTCTCGTAAAGTCTGATTTATTTACTTTTCTCTTTTATGGATTATGAATTCCAATTTATTTACTTTTTTTCTGTTACAGATGATAATAAATCTTCTTCTTGCCCTAGGTCTCAAACTTTTTCTTTTATGTTTCAAGTTGTGGTTTAAGTTTAGGTGCTTTTGTCATGTTTTCTTTCTTTTTGCTTTTGTGTGCTCAATTGCCCTGCACTAATCATTAACCTTCTTGTAGTAAATGGTATGTGGAATAATGAAGGAGTTTTTGCTATACATACATACATACATACATACATACATACAGACATTACACTCTGTGTTAGGGCTATCGGACTATACAATCTGTATGTTTTATTTTTTTATTTTTTAAATTTATTGTTCTGATTTTTTTTTGAATGGGAAAAATAAAAAACAGCAAAATAAAATGTTTGATTAAAAGGTGGTGTAAAGATTTTGTTCATTAACTAAATTCTAACCATTTAAATATGTTTCAATAACAGACATAATTTTAATTCTGGAAGTTAGATGAAGAAGAATATTTTGCTATGCAAGCTGACTTGATCCAAAGATTTTGAGACAGAAGTTTATGAAAGATTAATAGTTTAAATTAATATGATTCTCTTCACTAAAAAAAATCACTAAAGCAATACTTGAATTAAAATCATAAATATAATTCAAGTATTGCTTTAGTGATAAAAAAAAACAAAACTCCTAGATAAATGTGCTAAACATATCCCCCAAACACTTCACTGATGAAAAGGAAGCAATTTATGAAGCTTTGAGATTAGTGCCTGAAACCTAAACAGAATACATTAAATTAGACAAAAGGCATATAAAGATTAAGAATTGAATATATCATTAAGATGCTAGTAGCAATGAGGAACTAAAAAATAGGTAAAATTGCATATTTTGATGTTTCTTTCCTTGTAATAAAAAATATACTTTGGTTGGTATTAATCTCTTAGATCCAATTAATCCAATACAAAAGCCTCTCCAAATATACTCATGTGGTTTTTTCTCATATGTTTAGTTCTTTCCCAATCACAACTAATTATATGAAATTTCAAATGAATAAGGGGAGGATATTACCAAACAGATATATTTTAGATAGGCAACTTCTCAAATTGGCTTTGAAATACTTCCAAAGTTTTTTTTTTTCTTTTCTATTATCATTAAATGGCCCTAGTTTCCCTAAAATAATTTATGCAAACAGATTTTTCTGTTTATATTTGCAACTTATGAAGTTCTGAGATCTGGTAATGTCATTATTGAAATGAATTAATACTTCACACCACATTGTGTATACCACATACTATGTAAGATTTAAGAAAATTACATCTAATTTGTTTTTGCACACTCAGAAACTAAAATGACATTTGCTTATCTTCTAAAACAATGAGGTTGTGTAAGGAACATATGCCATGGACATGCCTGGACATGCCAGGGACTCACTAGGTTGCTGGCCATATGGAACAGCAGCCATTAACTTTGTTAGTCATGTCTGCTTCTAACTGATGGAGGCTGTAAAAGGCACCTAACCGGGGCTGGGATTATGGCGCACTGGCAGCGTGCTTGCCTAGTGCGCATAAGGCACTGGGTTCGATACTCAGCACCACATAAAAATAAAATAAAGATATTCTGTTACCTACAACTAAAAAATAAATATTTGTTTTTAAAAAAGGCACCTAACCATAGGCCTACAATTGATAGGGAGCTCAGCCCATGTAATCCATAAGGAGCTGTAAGGGGCACCTAACAGCAGGCCTGCTGGTTACAATTGATAGGAGGCTCAGCCCACATACATGCGCAAAGAAAGGCCCAGTTGCAATTATACTATCTCCCTGGACATAACCAATGGACATTGGCTTTTAATGGGTGTAACCAATCACCAGCCCACACCACCAACTTAGCCCATACCACCGACTTGGAACTGCTTTTAAACTGCTTGCCCTGCCACATTTTTGGGCTTGCTCCAAGGACATCATTGAGACCAGCCACCTTGCTGTCTGTCCCTAAATCAGCTTCACCATTCCCTGACGTCCAGCCGTCAGCTGAAGAGAGCCATCAGACAAGGACAATGTCTGCTCTTTGGCTAAGAGAAGTCACCTGGCATCAGAGGTACTTTGGGGCTCATGGTTGCCTTCGGATTGCGTGAAATTAATTGTAATGTTTAGTTGCCCTCGGATTGTGTGAATTTCAGGAAGTGCTTTGTCACCCTAGGATAATGTAACTTACCTATAGTGTTTAATTAGTGCGCATCAAATGCTAGTTGGGGTGCTCCAGCACACCCAATACTTTTTTGCCTTAATTAATTATATTTGATGATTGTTGTGATTGAACATACACTTTCATTTAAAGATAATTGGCCTCCGAGTAATTATGTATACTGCTCATGACAGGTTGAAAGGTTTATGCCTTTAAAGTAATATCCAATAATGTTTGATTTATTAGAATTTTTCAAGAATCCTTGAAGTCAATACTGTATGAATGAGAAACTGAGGCACAGGGTATTTGTGGATTGTCCAATATGAACCAATTAGCATTTATAACAGAATGAGATGCTGAAATGGGAGAACCATTGGATTCACAGCCTTAAAATATAACATTCCCTGGGTCTGATTTTTCCAGTTACTTGGATCATCCTCATCATATTAGATTAAGGTCAATGAGAATGTTTGAAAAAAGAAAAACAGCATTATAGAAAAAGACCACCTCTAATATTTTCAACACCATTTCACACTCAAAATCCTCATAATCTGCCCAAATCTCTTTTCCCTTCCTTACTCCTCCAAGTCAGTAGTAACCTCCTATCTCCTGAAATTTCCATTCTTTTCCTGTTATTCCTGCCCTGGATTTGTTGTTTTCCTACTCATTCCAAATCTTATCAACCTTTCTATGATCTCAAAAGTTTCCTATGCTCTTAAATCCAGTAAATCATCACCCTCCACTTTAGCTTCCTGTGATACTCCACCCCATATTAATGCAAATCTCTGTGAGATGTTCTACTATAAAGTCACCCAACACTACTATAAGGGAATTCTAGGAAAAAGTAAACTGAAACTAATAAAAAATTGAATATTAATAGTACTAGTTGGGGGAGGGCAAAAAGACGGTGAGTATAGGTAATAAATGACTGGGTAAGAAAGATGGAAGGTGATTCAGGAGGAAATGAAATGCTAATACCTCCAAAGCCCTTCCCCAGGCTGCAACCTGTTGTCCAGGTGACCTGCCTTCAGGAAATTGTTCCTCCCTGCAAGGGTCTGTTAATAAATGCCTCCTGGGCTGCTTCTTTCCTGCCCATAGCCCTGGGCAACGTCATTCTGCCCTTGGATCACTCCACCCTCACCTGTTGGCCCACCTTTTGGCCACTGGTCAGATAAGCAGAATGGGGGGGGGGTGCATGAGAACAAAGGAATTCCAAAAAGTATAAAAAGGGAAGGGCACACCCACTTCCTCCTATACAGCTCTGGATCCCCTTCTCTGAGAAGTTTCTGATCTGTCCTTTGCTTTCTGTGCTTGCCAGGGTGTATCTCTTGTATTCAATCTTCACATCTGGAGAAAGAGAATTGGGCCCTGATTGATTCTCATCACTGGGATTACTAGTTTAGTTCTCCAAACTGACCAGTAAGATTTCTGTGTGTTGTCTCATGTTTTTGAGCTTCTTTTCTAAATGTATTCTACTGTCTTAGCTCCACACTGCACCACTTCTGCTTATACTCGCAACTGATGGCAGCTCTTTTGAGGCAAGATCAGATCATAAAAAGGAAACTTCTTCTCCTTCCCCTCTCCATATTTTCATGGAAGTCTGTGTCCTAGCACCTGAAAGAAGGAATGATCTGGTGCATAGACCTGTAATACCAAGATCTACTAATGAATCTTGTTCAACAATTTTTTAAAAATCTTCAATTCCACAAAAGCCTTTTGCTTTGTATGATTTTCCAGCTTAAAAAGTAAAAGAGAAATTCGATCTAATATTTTCCACACATAACCTCAAAATCCCTTAGTATGTAGCTAAATTTCTCAGAAAAAGCAGTAGACTAACTTAACCTATATAACTTTTTTTATCCTTACTTTTCAATCACTGCATGTATCTCAGAATGCCCATCTTTGTATTGGGTACTTTTCAATTTTGACTGACCTTCTTTGACACAGAGTACTAATGTATGTTTATTTTGGAATCATTCCTTCACTTTGCCTCTAAAGCACATCTTAATAATGTAATCTGTTTGGTCTTCCTTTTAATATCCATCCATCCCTATTCTTTTTCTCATGCAGTTTTTGCTTCCCTTTATTCATCATTTTAAAACTCCATTCTCTTTCTGCTTGCCCTCCTTGTCTTTTCCTAGTTTTAGGTCTGAGCAGTTCTTCAGATGACCCATTAATCACTTTAAGATCTGCATAATCTACATTTTCACCTCCAAATATTATCTTGAGCTAGACTTATGCAACTGGTAATGTGTGAAAGTTATGGAAAATAATATTCCCACAAGACAGCGCCCAAAGTAAAGCAGTGATAGTGCAGCTCTGAAGGATGGAGGGAAAACTAGCCAAGCATTAACCTCAAAGTAAATCCTTTCCCAATAACAATGGGCCCTGAAGGAAGGGGGCAGGTACTAAATGCTGGGCTCTGGACTTTGACCTTTCACCTTGCAAATTGGTCCTAAATGGAGACAGTAAATACTGAAACTCCAGAAAGTAACTAATCCCAGAGAAAGAAAAGCAATGGACAAAATTTGAGTACCCATCCCATTTCTCCAAGTAACAATGAGTTTCAATCCTTTTAGGACTGCCTTCCTGAGTTAAAGTTTTAACCTGCACAACTAGCCTCTTACTGTCCTAATGGCATGTCCACACTTTCCAATGATTAAGCCACCCTCATTGTACCCTACAAAACTAAAATCCCCTCTGTAATCATAACCCACATTTTCTCGTCCAGAAAATGAGCTCCTGTGGTGCCTGAGTCCACAAATGAATAAACAGCTTCTGTGAATCTGTTAAGGTCTGCATCTGTCATTTTGTGCTTACAATGTGTTATACATTTTGATCTACCTTGAATCAAGGTAGATCAAATGGAAACCGGACTCACCTCCTTCTCACCACCTGATGCACTAAGAAACAAAAACTACAACCATCTCTTACATCCTACCATTTAGTGGGTGACACCACTTGTTTTTAGTCAGTAAAGCAAACTAAATACTAAGCAGGGCTCATACTTGATTTGCCTATTCTCTTTATTTCCCCGCATTCAAACAGCAAGTTCCATTTGTTAAAAATCTGAAACAATTTTTCTATTTTTTCCTTAGGATTGGTCCATGTGCTTCAGATTAGTTCATCAGATGTCTTTTCAAAACCTGAAATATGTCCTTGCTACTTCTTCACAGTTCTGTTCTTGTTTCTGTTCTAATCATTTTCTGTCACATGCAAGAAAATTACTTTTAGTAAAGAACAAATCTGGCCTAAAACACATTCCTACTTTAAATTTAGAAATGATTTCCCTTTACCTAAAATTGAAGTTATTTTCTTATGACATAAGATTATGTTCCTTATGAATTGGGTTTTATCTACAACTCAAACTAATATATTGATCTTCATCATTCTACATTGTATTTAATTCCCATATAAAATATCTGCCCTTCTCCAAACATGTTATGCACTATCAAAACATCACTGTCCTTTAGTAAGTAGCATCCTATTATTTGGCTGGAAATATTGCCAATAACTTTGCCAAGTCGCCTATGATTTTGTCCACTTCACCTTTATCCAATAGGTTTCCATGATCATTCCAGGTCAGATGTTTCCCATCTCTTTACCTAAACATCAATTATAGCATTTAATCCCTTTTATGGTGAAAATGTTCTTTTTTTAATCTATAATTACTAGAAAACCATGAAGTACCTAGAAAAATGGATCACATTTTACTCATCTTTAAATGCCTCATGTACAGCACAGGACTTCAATTATTGTAAGCACTCAAGTATTCACTGATTGAATAAATTAATAAACATATCTTTTGACCTGAAGTAGATTACTCTTTTCTTTTGACAGGAATTCTCATGTTCACCAGATAATGAAGTATGATAAGGATCAGTTTCTGATTTAATCTCCTCTTCTCAGCATTCCAAACAGCTCCTCTTCTTTCTGACATATTAGTTCTTCAAATACATTTGCAAAATCATACAACTTTATTTTATATTCATTCTTACCTTTCTGCAAATTTGCCTTAGATTTATTGAGTTCTAGACAATCCTTCTCTTTCTTACTTTGTATAGGTATTTGTATATTTGGATCAGTATGGCTTTCAGCAGATGAGCTTATTTTTAAATTTTGACAGACCTTCAACACTAAATATAGCAAACAGCTCAAAGAAAGGTAGGGATTGATATGAGGCTTCTCCATTCAAGTTAATTTACCTGCATATTTGGAATTGTGTAACAAAGTCACTCCTTCTACTCATGCTATTCAATATGTAACACCTTTATATTCCTTAACCAGGTAATTACTTCCAATAGCCACTCCTATCTGGGGAATTGGGAAAAGTAACATGTTAATTAATGATCCTTAAAAGTAACATGTTAATTAATGACCCTACAATATCCTTCAGTTTGAACAGTCTCTTAAATTTTCAATCAGTTCAGATTCATAGTCCTTTAATTCAGACCATAGTTTAAATGGTCTCCTTTAACACTCCAGTCTAACAGGTGAGTGCTCAGATTTCTTATATTGCCTGCTTATTTCCTTGATGGCTTTCTGAGGACTCCAGAATAGGAATAGATTTCAGAATCCTGGATGCAGAGTGATCATTGTGGTCTATGCTGATCTGGTCACTATATTTATGTCCACTACTTTAAAACCTGTTCAATTTAGTGTTTTGGACTTTGTAACAAAACCTGTTTCCATAGTCTCTGGACTCAGAAATGTGCACCAAAAGTGCACACTCTCAACCTATTTCCTCCACTCCATGTACTCTGCCTGTTGTCTAGCCCTATCAGCCCTTTCACGTTCCCTCACCTGTGATTTGCTGGAACATTTGGAATATGTGCACGCTCGCTATGGAACTTGCTGAACCAGGAATATTCTGTAAGTCTGTCAATTAGGGCACATTTCTAAGCAAATTGTCTACTTTCTCTCCCAGGATATATTGAATGTATCTTAGAGGCTTGGAGTCCCCCAGGCTATGCCTTCCAATCTCGGCATTCCATTACTCATTCTTAGATGCTTGGTTTATTGGATTTTTTCAAAACACTTTCTTTCTCCTTGGAGTGTTGGGAGCAAAAAGCCCTGAGTCATTTCCTGATCAGCTCCACTTCCTGGTTAAGCAGGAGCGCCGAAAAACCCACAGGCGCCAAAAGTTAAACTTACCAGCGCGCGCCAAAGCAATGAACCTCCCCCTTTTGATACCACCTGTTTGCACTGACCAATCGTCCTGCGACAGCTCCTTCCCCTCCCCTCCTCTCCTGAGCATACATATTTACCCCTGTTCTTAAATAAAATTCGGAGGTTTGATCAGAATCCTGTCTTGCCTCCGTTCTTTCGCGCCCCTTGTTTGTTTCATTCTCTTAGGTGGTTCCCGCGTGTCCCCGTTGTTGCCCCGCGGGTCGGGGCATTGGAGTTCCATAGCAAAAGAGATAGAAGAAAAAAGAAGACCCTATCTCTTGCCTTTTGGAGGTCCTCTGATACAGCAGTGCCCAGCACTCTCTTTGTTATCTTTCTAAAAAAATAAAAATTAAAAAACCCTTAGTTCTATGAAATAACAAGGTAAAGCCCTACAGTTCTAACTCCTGACATGTCACTGGCTAGCTAAAGAATTTAGAATTTTCCTCCTTTCTCTTAATAAAAGACTGATTCTTCAGTGGGATTGTGGGCTTATTCAAAATACTTATTTCATTTCCCATGGATATATATCTAGTACTGGGATTGATCAATTGTAAGACAGATTGGTTTTTAACTTTTTGAGGAACCTCCATACTATTTTCCAAAATGGCTGGTCTAATTTACATTCACACAAACACTGTGCAGGAGTTTCCTTTTCTCCACATCTTTGCCAGCACCTGTTATCTTTTGTCTTTTTGATCCTTGCTTAGGTGAGGTGATATCTCAGTGTTTTTCTGATTTGTATTTCCCTGATAATTAGCAATCAAGCATTTTTCTAATAACTATTGGCCATTTGTATTTATTCTTTCAATAAATGACTACTTACATCCAATATACATTTTTAAATCAGTTTATTTGATTTTTTATATTACCTTTTTGGAGTTCCTTTTATATTCTGAATATCAAGACCTTGTCAGATATATAGCTTGCAAGTATTTTCTTACATTCTATAGGTTACCTCTGTGCTTTGTTGAATGTTTACTTTGTTGTGCAGAAGCTTCTCAGTTTTAGGTAATCCCATTGATTTATTTTTGTTTTTGTTTCCTATGCTTTTGGAGTCTTGTCCAAAAACGTCCTTGCCCATTCCAATATCCTGAAACATTACCCCTAAGCTTTGATATAATTTTCCATAGTTTTCAATTTTACATTGAAGCCTTTAATCCATTTGAAGTTAATCTGTGTAACTGGTGAGAGATAGGAATCCAGCTTCATTCTTCTGCATGTGATATCCAAGATTTTCAACATTACTGTAGAAATAAACAGTAAATAATACCCATGACAACTCAATCTCCCTATTTTTTGTAAATATATATCTGGATATAATGGAAACATTGAAAGTCACAAAGAAAGAAGCATGTCTAAAAATATATGATGCAAAGATAAGTAGAAAACATTTTTATATTTTCTAGATATTAGGAATATCTAACTTCCGTAAATTTGAAGCACAAGATGATAAAGTCTGAAAAAGAAAGGGTCAAAGGGGAAGAATGAAATAAATATGCATGAAGTAAAATGGGTAAAGAAATTTAAACAAATTTACAGAATTCACAGTGGCAGTAGCAAAGGGTTGTTATGCAATTGAAAAACCAGAAAAGTTTTACAAAAATAAAAAGACAAATATAGGTAACAGATACAAAGGGGAAAACTAGAGAATGAATACAAGGATCATCTGTAATCCTGAGTATCCCACACAAAAAGTTATAAAAAATTAATAATAAAATAAGCAACTACTTTTTGTATTAAAGAAGGTCATTATATGAATAATGAAATAGTCCCTCACAGAAAAATAAAAGCTGGTAAAAAATAAAACACCTGAATTTACTCTTCCAAAGTGAGATAATTATAAGGAGAGGAGGGAGATAATCAGATTTTCTCTAGTTTTGCTAATGCAGCACTTGTTTTCTGAGTGACCTTGAAAAAAATTAGCCATCTGCATTGTCTATTATTTTCACACTTGTTAGTTTCAGAGAGGAAACGAATAAATTGCCTTTCATTATTTTAAGTTTAATTTCAATATGCCTCACAATTGACAAATATAAAAATTATGGAGGGAAAATATGGGAGGCAGCAATAAATAATACTACTTACTAAATACTGAGAGGCTAAACCCAAATAATTCTATTGAATCTGGTTATAAAAATAAAACCAAATATTCAAATGTACTTTTAAAATAAAGGAAATATACTGTCAAAATAATAGTGTAATAATAATCTATAATCATCCTTTATTGAATGCCTGCACTATTCAGGCATAGTTTACATGTGCCTCTTATGACATTCATTCATGATATTACCAGGTGCAAAGTAAAGAAAACTGACAAGGATAATGTACTTTCCTAGTGATCACAAATTGAAAACCATGAACAATGTTTTAAATCAAGGTTGCCTGACTATAAATCTCACAGCTATTTATTATATTCAGCTGCATCTTAGAAAATAAATCAACACCCACATGCATAGCTTTTTTAACAGAATGATATTCTTCAAATATAAAGAATTAAAGACAGTATTCTCCCTACACTGATTGGAGAAATTTTCAAGTTAGTTATTGTTAATATCTACACTGTCTCTAATATCCTCAGTGAAAACAAATTATATAATTTTAAGCTTCCTAACATCTTAAACCTCATGCAGTTTACTCTAATTCCTTTTGTCCTAGATTTTTCCATTCTTTCTTTCTTTCCACTATTTAAACTTTTCTAATAATGACCAATGTCATTATTTCCAGGGCCCATATTAGCTTATCTTAACTAATGATGTTACAGCCACAGGTGTATATACCCACTTGCTCACAATATCTCCTATAGAGGATGGGATCATCTTTTCCAAATGTGACATCCATCTAGATTTTGTAATCTCCCCTACTTGGCCTTCAAGGCTGTGATTTATTGTTAACCCGACATAATTTAGTAATCACATGTCTTGCTAGAGCCATGCCTGGATGTAATGACACATAGCAAGAAATTCATACATTTTGAAGATAGATGAGCTTGAGTTAGAATCCAAGATTCACTATTTACTAGCTGTGAGACACTCAGATGATTTGTTTTCTTATTAATTATGCTTTTAAAAGTGAAAGTTATACCTAAATTTCAAATATTTTTGTAATGATTAAATTTTATACCTTTCTGAAGTCAGTTATCTTATTATAAGTGCTTGACAAAGTGTAACTTTCAAACAGAACTTACATTTCTGGGGAGATGAGATTAGAAAAGACAGTAAATTGAATCTGACATAACTTTCCTATATTTCTATATGAATGCATGACCGGTGAAATTCTACATTATGTACAACCACAAGTTGGGATCCTAATTAGGATAAATTATATTTCATGTACATATAATATGTCAAATTATACTCTACTGTCAGGTATATCTAAAAAGAACAAAATATAAATAAAATTATAAAAAAAGAAAGATAAGAAGATTTTAAAATTATGAACTTTATATGAAAATGAGAACATTTGCCATTGTATATCAGATAATAAGAAGCAACTCTCTTCAAGGGAAAAAAACGCATAAGAACAGGTTTTTCAATAGCCTCCTACCCTCTGATCCAATAAGTATAGAAAATTTGTGTAATTTTCGTTGTGCTAACTAAATAACATATCTAGGGAAACTTAATAAGTACATATGTATAAATTAATAAGGAAAATACTTGTATGTGCACTTGCTTGCTTTTAGAGGTCCACAGCAAATAGGTAGGTAGATGAGAGACCGATCATCAAGAAAATTGATAATTATTA
Organism: Xerus rutilus; assembly: GCA_028644305.1. Classification (NCBI taxonomy): domain Eukaryota; kingdom Metazoa; phylum Chordata; class Mammalia; order Rodentia; family Sciuridae; genus Xerus; species Xerus rutilus. The sequence goes on along the minus strand of CM053411.1, from coordinate 21,110,212 downwards.
TGAACATAATTTTCACTATGCATGGCATTTATTCCAACATACCAATCAACATAATTTGTTGGGCAGTGTTCTCTTATCAGGCATTACAGAAACACCAACAAAGACTTACAGTATGCCCTCAAGAACCTCAAAATTTTTGAGGCACAAAATGTATCAAAGTATATCTTAAATACCACTAGAACTTTTTTTAATATATATTTTTTATTCTAATTAGGTTTACATGACAGAAGAATGCATTTTGATTCTTTGTACACAAATGGAGCACAACTTTTCACTTCTCTAGCTGTACACAATATAGAGTTACACCATTTGTGCAGTCATACATGAACCTAGATAATATGCTATAATATGCCCCCCAAAAAATAATAAAAATAGCATTTTAAAGCCTAAGAAATTCAGCAATAAATCTAGGACTTGAGGGTGTCAAGATAAATATTTTTTCCCTGAATCTTTTCCTTCTCAGGTCAGATGTTGACTCCTGATGCAAAAATTTGCAGCCCAGCAGAAAGCAACAACCTGGAGGTTTCACAAAGGCATTGGAAGGTCTAGGAAGAAGATTGGGATCCAGGTCAAAAGGAGCAGAATCTTAGGACTAGGACTACAGAACCAGAAATTGGAACCAGAGAAAAAGAAACTACAGTTATGAGCCTGATTTTTTATTCATATTTAGATTGCAATTCATTGCCAAATTTTAAAGGGGAAGAGAAATAGCACCCAGTCATACAACTAGGTCACAAAGCTAAGAAGAAAAGCAATAGAGTACCTGGGGTTAATAGGGAAATATGTACTTGGCCTGCATGCAATCTCTATTGAGATTCCTGCTGAGTTATAACCTAGGAATAGACAGGGCAAACTGGAATGAAATATGACTCCTTCCTCTTCAATCCCCAGTCCAGTCCCAAAGTACTTCAAAGGACTGCAACTGCTAATGGAATAAACTATTTATTCATACACCCCCACTACCATCCATCAAAGCACTATACTCTCCTTAAAGACAAGCGGCATCAATAAGAAGCCCTGCAATTTACCATCCGTTAAAACTAAATACAAAAAATGTTAAAATGTTAGGCATGCGAGTAACAGAAACTAATGACCAAAAACCAAGAGAATATATATATATATATATTCTGGTATCAGGGATTGAACTGAGCCACATCTCCAACCCTATTTTGTGTTTTATTTAAAGACAAAGTCTTACTGAGTTGCTCAGCTGAGGCTGGCTTTGAACTTGCGACTCTCCTGTCTCAGCCTCCCAAAGTCCTGGGATTGCAGGTGTGCACCACTGCACCTCGCTAAACCAAGAGAATATTAAAACACAATTAAAATAGATTCTGATTTTGGAATTAATCAGACAAGAGCGTTCATTTAATTATGTTTCATTATGGTTAAGAGATAGATGACAAGAGAGAGCATCCCACAAGAACAACTTAATCTTTAAAAAGAAATCATATGGAGCCAGGCATGGTGGCGCAAGCTTGTAATCCCAGCACTTAGTGAGGCTGAGACAGGAAAATCACGAGTTCAAAGCCAACCTCAGCAACGGCGAGGTGCTAAGCAACTCAGTGAGACCCTGTCTCTACATAAAACACAGAAAAAATAGGGCTGGGTATGTGGCTCTGTGGTCGAGTGCCCCTGAGTTCAATCTCCAGTACCAAAAAAAAAAAAGAAAGAAAAAAGAAAAAAGAAATCATATGAAAATTATAGAATAAAATGGAATAGGTAAATGTAAAATTTCACTAGATGTAAATTATGTAATATAGATATAACAGAGAAGGCTTGATGTATTGGCAGAATAAAGTCTTCATTCCACTGGGATGATTTTAGGAGGTGGTATAAATGGGTTTAGATGAGGTCACCAGGGGTTGTTGTCATGATGGGATTAATGTTCTTTTCAGAAAATATCATGCTCTCTCTGATGTATATAAGACAATGGAAGAAGGTGGCTATCTGTAAGCTAGAAAAGTGACCCCCATCCCCAGAAGTGAATCAGTCAATACTTACTACATGGGGCTGTGCAGCCTCCAAAACTATATGAAAAAAAATTCTGTTATTTAAGAATCACACTAAGACATTTTAAACATCCATTGAGGAAAGATACTGTAAAAAGCAATATTTAAATAAATATTAGAAAAAATTTTATCAAAATTTAGAAATATTTGTAGTAAAGAAATTAAAAAACTACAGGGTACATTAAAAAATTATTGAAATATAGAAGAACAGTTTTAAACAAACAGGTTAAAAAGTCATTTATTTTTTTTTTCTTTTTTTCTTTTAGTACCAGGGATTGAACTCAGGGGCACTCGACCACTGAGCCACATCCCTAGCCCTATTTTTGTGTTTTATTCAGAGACAGGGTCTCACTGAGTTGCTTAGCGCCTGGCCTTGCTGAGACTGGCTTTGAACTCACGATTCTCCTGTCTCAGCCTCCCAAAGTGCTGAGATTACAAGCGAGTGCCACCGTGTCCGGCTCATTTCTTAAAGGTGAATTTTTTTTAAGGATACATATTATCAGAAATTGTATTAATTTTAAGATAACAGAAATTTATAAATTCTAAGGTAACAAAGTGATAAAGAAAAAACACTA